>CM028671.1:11173492-11809484 GCA_016760335.1 Gastrodia elata
ATTTTTGTTGAGTATACATGCAACTTGACTTTTCACTTATTATGTGCCTACATAACAAAATACAAGATAAATAAACAAAAATTGCATCTCAAAATCTTATTGATTGTGAATATTTATGAGTCTTATGATAATATTTTGTCTGTAAAATTGAAATAGCTTTACTTTTTATACTTTAGCAATTTACCATTTTAACTTTTCCTATAATTTGTGCAGTGTAATTTTACTTGTCACTTTTATTTTTGCCTAGATTGTCTTTCATTATTACTTAGCACTTGCTCTACTTGAACACATACATGTTTTTTCTATTATATTCAAATTCCCTTGTATCACATTTTTTTTATTAACCTATTTGATGCAAGTTTGAACAATATATTATAGACTATATACGCCTGTTATGTAAAGATGGAAATCAACAATTTTCACAGTAATGCTAAGTTGCCTAGAGCAATAACACATTCTACAATAGCATTGATTTCAAAGAAGATGCATACCAGCAATGTAAATGATCACACCTCTCACTTAAAAGATATTAGAAAAAAACTCACTTATAAGATAGTAGCAAAAATTTTTGTAGCTAACATCCAAACCTTTGCTCCTTATTGTTAATGTTCCTTAGTCTGCTTTCATATGGAGTAGGGATAATGCAAGCACTATTTTGTTTGCTTTTGCAATTCTACATCATTTCTCTAGATCCTTTTGAAAATATTTTATGTTAAAATAGGTATTAGGAAAGCAATTGATCTTGTTGGGAAAGCATGTGATATCTAGATTAAGAGACAAGTGCTTGTCATATTCAATTATTAATTGGGTGAATGCTTTGCATATCCAAAGCATGTGATATCTAGATTATTCTTTACATCTTCCAATGGCTACTATATGCAACACCACTTCAATGTGTTCAAGTTTACTTTTTGATGTATATAATCAAAAATTGTGACCTATCAGATAGATTAAAGCTATTAAGACTAGGAAGTAAGGTGGACTGAGTATAGTTAATCTTGTGGCGTTTATGAAAGTGTGCAAAATTATTTCTTATGTTACATACACACTTGTGCTGCATTATAGAGAGCAATCAATTGTGTGTAATCTATTTTTAGTGCAAGTGAAAAAGTTTATTGGCAATGAACTAACTGTGGAATGGTATGAATGTGCATTATTCAAAAATTTTAAACCCAAAGCATTCTTATTTCTTTGGAGATGTGTGCATGCAGAACAAAAAATTGTTATAAGGGATTCGAGAACTCCACATAAAGCATTTAAAAATCATCATAGCCTAATTATTAAATACTAAAACAAGAACTCCACTTTGCAGAATAATAAGCTACTATTTATTATTCATAATATAGCATATGGCATGCAACCAAAAAACTTTCTAAAATCAAAATCAAATAAATTCATAATATTAAAATTAAATGTGTTAATAGAACATTTAAGAAACGAGATGACAAAAGTTTTCAACAAAAACACCTTTTATTTCCACAGCTAACAGATTTTATTCCTCAGCGTTATTCATTGAAGAAAGAGGTTTCCGGACCAAGAAGAAGTACAACGGGGTGAAGATCTCCTTCCTGGAAAAACAATCAAGAACGTGCCATACATAATAAGAACAGTATTATACTGCATATATATAATTCTTATATACCACAAAATAAAACAAATTACTTTGCTGATTTGAGGGAGAACGCAGCCTATGATTTGTGGTGTGCTCAAGACTTTTGTCAATTAGTGTTGGTAATGAGGCTAACAAGTTTTTAACGACCCAATTTAGCTGGACCTGAAGCTGACCTGAATTGTTAAGCAAGTCTAAGTCTGCAACCCAACCACACTCACCGCCTGCTGAAAGCATTTTAAGAAAATGAATGTTTTGTCACTGTGATACAGCGGGTCATCTTCGAGTCGGTCAGTTCAGGTTCTCGTATTAACTCTTGAATGCATGACTATGAACTTTTTCAGATGAAAACTGAAGAGAGACGATTTCATATATACTCACAAAAATTATTATTGCCTTGCATACTTTAAGAATGATTTTCACAAATCAGGAGAAAATAAATAAATTTTTTGAAGTCTTTCTAAAAGTTGGGATCCTACTATCCAGGATATAATAGAAGAAAAGAATTTTAAAACATATTCTTTAAATTTACTATTGGGATCTTTAAATGCTTACCATTAAGTTTTAGCAAAAAGAGAAACAAAAAAAAACCAAAGAAGGAAAATGGAAGTCCTAAATTTTGAAGAATCTAGCTTGTTTGAAAGCTTAGTGAAGAGGAACTTGCCTACCTCACAAAAAACTGAATCATTTTAGGTAACTTTTAGGTTATTCTAAGCTATTAAACGAGTTAGAAATGAGTTAGACAGGTTGACCCAAAACTAAAATGAATCAATAGTTTTGACACGATCCCAGCATGCAGATTAAAGAGGTTGAGACTGAACCCACATTTTGTATCAGATTCAATTTGATTTGGTATCATGTCAATTTGTGACATCATTGGTTGGTAGCAGACCGTTGGGTTAAAGGACTAGATGAGCATAAATTGTTTTAAGGCCTGAATAAAGGATTTCATGGTTTTTAAGACATCCAATAAAGTTAACTAATGGTATAGGTTCAAGTCAAGTGAAAACGGAGGGGGCAAGATGAGCAAGCTGAAAACCATCGAAGGTTCTCGGTCGTATAGGTTCAAGTTGAGTGATAATGGAGGCGGCAAGATGAGCAAGCTGAAAACCATCGAGGTGCAATTCAAGTTAGGATGTGTGTTTGAGAGGATAATGCATATATTGTGGCTGAGGTATTCCCCACATTGATTGAGCGGTGTTTGAGAATGGTTCAGTTAGAGGGGGAATGATCCAGTTGAGAATCATATGATAATGTTTTGACCACGCAGGGTTGGCGGAGTTTCCAGGTAATATTGGTGGTGTGGCTGTGGAACCGTCAATAAAAACCAAGGAAGTTGTGAACACAAAAAATTAGCAAAAATTGGGATTACCGCAATTGGTAATTAAGCTTATCAAGTTTGACATTGAGCAGGTGGTGTACAAATACAGATATATTGATAAAATCATTGAGTAGAGGTTGGGATTAGGGATATAGAAGTGGCGTTGAACTGTGGTAAGGTGAATTTTGGGAAAGAAAGAAAACAGGGAATGGTAACATGATTACAACAAGAGCAAAATGAAAAAAAAAAAAAACTTTCAAAAAAAAGCAGACAGGCTGCAGAGTGCAGATGATGGGGGAATGGATATTTGATGCAGGGGATATATGGATACTCATCAAGTTGAAGATGATCAGAGAATGTTGACAAAGTTGGAAACTGATCATGGGATGAAGAGAAGACTGAGGGCGGATTGTTAAGTCGAGGATGATTGATAAGAGGTCAGATGGGGTGGTGCTAGACAGAGACTATGGAAGAAAGGTTGGTGTGGGCGGAGGAATGTAGAGCGAATGGTGTTTGCTCTTATACCATGCTAATTACATTGTAGCTGATAAAAAGTAGAAGAAAACAGAGGTTTCGGAGTTTTCATTAATTACAGTGGTCAATACATTGAAATATATAAAGAAAATTGTTATAAATGAAAGAGCTGGATACATGAGCCGTTACAAATAAATGACCTAGATGACACAAGCTGTGGTGGTGCTTACAGAGTTATCTAATGTACTGTTACTGCTAACAAAAACCAAAGTTTATCTATTTCTATGAAATAACACTTGATTCATAATAAGAAAAACTACTACGATGGCCAATTAAATGCTCAAAAAAATGTACAAAAGGTAATAAATTGAGGCAATAAAGTTAGTAGCGGCAAAAAATATATGTGCTCTTGCTAGCAATGTATTGCACAAATTTCTTACTTGTACCTATGTTTGACCGATCATCAAGAACTTTTATGGGCTACAAGTTGGGCACCATACCATTGCTCATTAAAATAATGAGCTCAAAAAGCATAATAAAATCCCAACCCATATTTCCCATTTTCATTCAACTTTCAATAATTTGATCAAAGAATGAGGATATGCAAGTACTCGGTATTTCACTTTAGAAGCATGGGTGTCAGGTATATAAAAAATGGAGATATCGAAAATTCTAAGCTAACCTTCCACCTTCTACTAGACTTTCTGCGGCCTTATCTAAAAATGATGAAACTCTCATACTTCCTGCCGGAGCAAGACCCACATATTCCAATGTCTTGACCTAGAAAGCAAAAATAAGAAAAGATTTCATTAGAATAATAAGAAGATAGTGTTGGTGTTCTATGATATAACAAAATGTATAAAATTCTCACCATTGTTCTTGTGATAAAACGCCCGACACCTGTCAGGCGGAAGCTACTTAGGGAGAAATAGCGGGTATCCAAAGGCAAATACCATGGTAAAGGTGAATCAACAGCAAGATCCTTCTCCCAAATGACCTTCAATAAATATGTTAATGATCTATCAGTACATTTTTATATTCCACTTATAATACCTGTGTATAAAAATTAGTGAAAAAAAGACAAGTTTTCATACAACGTAAGAGTTATAAAAAATATTTAATAATAAAATATTTGAGCTCTAAAAGTACAAAAAAATTATTTTCACTTGTTATACTCTCATTTTCATCGTAATTATTCTCTTATAAGCATTATTGGATGCTTGCAAAAACAGGTCTGGTCTTGAGCAAGTCTTCATGTAGTAAAGAAGACCAATGCTAAATGTCAGTACTGAAAGACTTGAACAACGTACATCTCGGAAACTAGTAATTTTTTGCATATATAAAACATTTTTCTAACATTCTCGGAAGACCTAGTTAATGGCTTAGCCTTAATTCATCTCAGAAGAACGAAGAAACATAATAAATTTGAAAAATGTAAGCTTCTATAGAGATGAGATTGATGGTTAAAGGCAGAGCAAAATAGTTTAGACACATATAAATAACCATAGATATAGTGGTCACTTGGTAACCTTACTCAATAAATGTTGATTTCTAGTTGATCAAAAAACAGATATTAGAGCTGTATTCTCCTGAATTGGTCCTACAAAGTCACAAATTGTTCAACTATTTTCAGGCGTGGCATGCTATCGTAATTTGGTGGGCATTTATGTCAAAACCAATGAAGCAGAACTTCAAACTTGTGGTAAGAGGGAAATATGTTAATTGGATTGCCGACCATCAACACTATGTTGCATAAAGAAAAGATCGAGTATCTAATGTCATTAACCCAGTCATTATAGCGCTATAGATTTACGCAAAGCAGAAAAAAATTCATGAGATATACAAATCAAGGCTAGCAAATAAGATTTGAATGCTAAGTGCAAGCAATCAAAAAACATTATTACTGATCGCCCATTGCTAGAAACTATGGATATTGATGACAAATAATGAATGCATATCTCATCTACGTATACTCCTTTGCACTGTCGCTCAGTAATGTATACCTCACAAATAAAGAAAGTATATCACATGGCTCAGCATACTTTTTTGCACCTTAGAATCCTAGGCGTTAATGACCTGAACTCTGTGCTAGTCTAAAACAATGATGTGCAACTTACTGCAATAGAGTAAGATGTCAAATAACTTTTTAATTAGCCCACCAAGAAGCACACATGAACGAACACACTTAAATATGAATAGTATTTATCGCAAGTCTGCTGCAAATGTGTTCCGTTAATTCTATAAATTTTCTATGCCCTACATAATTTCTTATGCATGTGAAGATGCTACATGGACAACCTCAATGGGTTAGAATGGTAGTTACATTTCAAGCTGAGCATTCATTGATTCAAGGATGCCTTGGCATGCTCCACATTCATCTTGAACAACCAAATATTGATTACGTGCTGCAAATTTAATTTGCTAGTCAAACACATCTATGTGTATTACTAATCGTTAGACACTACAACAAATCAATGGTTAATATAATTGAATCCAACTTTATGTTTCATGTGCAAAACGTACACAAGAAAGGCAAATGCTGTAACAGGGAAAAATCCGGCAGGTCATTGAATCATTTTATAAATTGAAGGTGATAAACTATCTAGCAAAGCACAAAGATTCTTCTCATTGCATAATTTTATTATTAATCAAGAGTTTTAGTTACCCTCAAAAATTGCAAATATCTGCACTTCTGAGTTAGGCTTCAAAAGTAGACATTTCGTGAGGTAGATATGAATTTTGACCAGAATTTCCCCTAATGATTGATTCAAGGTTTAGTTAAATCTAGGATCGATGATTTCCTATAGGCGCAAGCCCCTGTAGTTAATTACCCCTCCTAATCGTCTAGGAGAGAACTCTCAATTAAAATTTATATTTATATTCCAATTAGCAGCAAAGTGGTGGGGTAAGTGAAAGTTAACCCAGTCAAAATCCTATGGTTCCATTATTATGGGCCAACTTGAGAATTAATCTACAAATGTTAGAGGGAGATTTGTCCATAACATCCAGAAATTCTGATTGGTAAGCTCGGATTACATCATCTCAGAAGTCTCAAGCAAATTGGGTGATATTTGTTGGGAAATTGGATTTAGATTTTTGAGTATCTTGAATTTAGGATTTACATTCGCTGAAATCCCTAGCTTGATTTAGAATAGAGCTTACATCTATTTATATTTAGGATGGGGCTTGCATCTATTTAAAATGCCCATATTTTATTTAGGATGGGGCTAACATCTATTTTGAATGCCCAAATTTGATTTGAGATAAGGCTTATATTTTATTGGAATGCTTAATATTTGATTTAGGATAAAGCTTACATCTATTTAGAATGCCCTGAATATCGACCTCATCATTTAGCCAAGCTGGCCCAATATAAGTTGTATTTTAGACTTTTTAGATCTTTATAGGTTAGATGACATAGCTTTAGCTAGTGTTAGATCATTTAAATCAACTAGGAATTGTATGTTAAAGGTTTACATTGAAATATATAAGATATCCTAACTTGATTTGATTCAACTATGACCTATTAGATCTATTAGGAATCAAGTGACAAAACTTAATTAAGGCCATTTAGATCAACTAGGAATTGTATATTCTAGGTTTACTTTGCATTGTCTTCATAAGCACACTTTTCATACACACCCTTTTACTATTTTCAACACTTTTCTAATCCCTTCATATGTTTTCATGATCATTGATCAGCTTTGTCTTTTATATGCATGTAATAGGAAAGAGGTAATAGGCACTTCGTAAACTCGAAACTAATGCACTATAGTTGTACATGATGGCCTTAGGTGAAGCACGAACAATGATACCGAGTAGCTTGAAGATGAAACGCCAATAATGGTATATGGTAGCTTGTAAGTGGGCTTGGGAGCTTACTCAGAAAAGATTACTAAGGGCGATGCCTTTGTATTATGAGTGGTGAAATTTTAAGCTATTTGATAGTGTGTATCTATATATATATATATATATATATATATATATGTATACATAAGTGTACATAATAATATTGTGAGTAGCTCTTTTTCTCTTTTTTATTGTTGTTTTGTCTGTTTGCTCCACTTAAACTTAAATTCTCATATTAATTAATTCAATTAATTGATAATATTATTTTTATTAATTAATTAATAATGTAATAAATTATTAGTAAAATTGACTTAAATATTATTAATTAACAATGATTAATTATTTTCATTAATTTCATAACAGAGTTATTAATATAATTAATTATTTAATAATTACATTAATAATATTAATTAATTAACTATTCAATTTTATATTAATTAAATTAATTAAATGAGAAAAATGGTTTGCAGAATTTCGACAGCATAATAAGATATTTTCTGGTTATGAGGACTTTTGGCAAAATTTCTATAGCACAATGTCCCGAAAGAGTGTCAAAAATGATATTATCTTTAAGCCCGAATCTAAACTCAACAAAGGAATTTTATAGTCAACCAAGCCAGATATTAGATCAACGGAACGCTGGGTCTTCAAGATCTTCTCACCCTGCTAAATCTAATATCAATGAAACACGGGGTCTTCTCCTATACTTGTGCCTGTTTCATGTAAATGCCCTAGGACCTATCTTCTAATTTCATGTGAAATTTTCAACATCACATTTCTAGATGATAGGGATTTTTTACAAATTTCAACAATATAACACCTTGAAATAGTGTTAAAAATTCTATTATCCTTTAGATTGACGAAGTAGTGTGAAATAAACCATGACACCTGAAGTAGTGAGAATTTTTTATGTTGTTGTGCCACATAATCTTATAATGTTATTGATTTCTACCTTCATCAACTAAATCATGTATTAGGTTGTGTGCAATGCCTCAATAAAACATACTAAATTTGTCATATAGTTAATCGATTATATCATGTTTAGTGTCATATTCATTTAGGCATTATTTGTTTTGTAGGGACTTTATTCATGCCAATAACAATTAATCTATTTTATTTATAAATTAAAATAATTTGTAATTAGAAAACAGAGCAAAAAAGTAAAGAATTCGTTCCATGATATGCAAATTGCTTAAACGAATATCTGTTATGAGAAAATCATCACATGATCAAGAGATTTACTCTAACCAAATTTTCCCAATATCAAGAGCGACAGGTTCCCCTTCAAATTACTATCAAGGCAACAGGTTCCCCTTCAAGTTATTATCAGGGCGACAGGTTCCCCTTCAAATTACAAGAAAAAACTAATCCCTTTATGACAAATAATTCATTCAAAATTTGCACCTCTTAAAATTGAGCCATTTTGAAACAAAATAAACACAAATGCAATTAATTATTCTTTGATGTGTTACTACCAATAACTTATAAACCAAGGTCAATATGCACAACCTAGCTATTGCCATTGCTATAGTCAGTATTCTACCTCAAATCCAGCTTTCTTCAAGGCATCAAGGCATTGATGGGTCGACCTTATGTCAGGAAGTCCATCCCCAATCTCAATCTCTGCCTTTATCTTTATATGGCTCTCATTGTTGGGATCATAATGATCAGTCATGCACCATTCACAAGCAGCAAAACATTGCCCAGGCTTCAATACCCTGAAAATCTCTTTATAACATTTAAGCTAAGAAAAAAAGAAAAAATAAAGTATTAGTCTCTACAATTCAAAAACAAAGCATGAACAACAAAAGATGAAATGGAGTGGATATTAAAAAATTCAGAGCCTACGGCATCAGGGGCATGGCAGGTTGCTTCTATAGCATAAATAGCATCGAACGAATTGTCAGGAAAAGGAATATTCATAAAATCAGCCTGCATAAGTTAAGAATGGGAACTTCAAGTATTTTGGCATAAAAATAACATATTTTGTATATAATAACATCAGAAGTATGATAAAGCAGAAATTTTTCAAGCATTTTAATTAGACAAATAGATAGGTATTTGCTTCACTAATCAAAATAGAAAAATAAAGACAAAAAAATAATGAAGAATGAAATGAACTTTGATGAAATTGCAAGAATTCGACAGTCCAGCAACATGGTTTAGCTCCTGAAAAGTGAAAAAAAAGAAAAGCCTCAAAACAAGGGTTCAAATTTTTGTCAGTAAATAAAATTGTTTATAAATTCTTGCAATTAGATTTATCATTCTGGACACAATAAAAGATCAGTAGCACAAATATCTATGAGAACCAAATACAGAATATACTTACAGTTCCTCTTGCTATCTGGTATTCATTGTTGTTCAGCCCAATAATAGATACACAGCTGCAGTAGAAAGATATCAATCATTATGATTATACTTCTTCTATACATCAAAGAGATAACACACAAATAGCTTCTTCACAAATATGGAGTTAGTGATAACCAGATCTTAAAACAAATTTTAAAAATATTGATGCATCGACCATCTTTTTGCTTAACGAACAACAACAGGAGCTCCTCAAAGAAAACTATCAGGTCGAACAAAATTGATGAGCCTCATATTTATAGTAAATTTGCAAGTTTATAGGGAATGCCATGTTATTATAGTTTGGTTGGATTTTATTTTGAAAAGTTCATAGGGAATGCCATGTTATTCCCCAATAACATTCACATAATAGCTGTTTAGTTTACTTCAAAAATATTATAAAATTTCCACGCCTAATATTATTCATATAGCGCTAACAATCCACCGACATTTGTGTATAATAGTATTATTTGTGTTCGCTTATTTACACCTAAGCTTGTTGAAGCGAATATGTTATATATGGATTCTGAGTGCAAACCCGCTACTGTCTGGAAGGAAGTAAAATGTCAGTAATCTAATAAAAACAAGTAGTTTTAAAGGATAATAGGATTTCCATCAGTTCGTTCTTCTAAAGTACAACAGGTTCCAATACAATTTTTAGATCCAAAAAAGATTCAGAATTCAAGGAAAAATTAATTTTATGATAGTAACAATTCCCATATGTGTGTCAAGAAAATAATTTAGCTTTTAAGCTTTGATACTTGGATAAGGAAAAAAAAAATAACATGGACATCAACTTAAATAATTTTAAGGAATATTGTAGTAAAACTAAGAAAATGAAAGGATTATAGCTTTAAAGATTGCAAATGATAAGATGATTATTAAACATTATAATGTTTACGTCCTTTACTAAGATTAAATCTAAATACAAAAGATAAATTTTGGCAAGAATTAATAACTTAGAGGAAATGTTATTTACTAAAAAAATTTTAAATGAGCATAATGGAAAAGTGGTAAAACAATCATAATGATTTTCTTTTAGTTTTGACAAGACAAATGAATAAACAAAAAATACGACATAATTTCTTTTAACTAATGATTTTATAAATGCTAATACATTGTCAGAAAAGAAAGCATTTATAACTAGCAAGAATGGAGCTTTTATAACCTAGATGATCACCCTAAAAAGTGCATGAATATCCAAAGATTTTGATTAGTAATAATGGGTTACTTCATGTTAGAGATCCCGAGCAAATAGAGTGATATTTGTTAAAGATTTAGTCTGTGGGTACAGGATAGGGCTTACATCCATCCATATCCATAAACCCATGTTTGGCAAGTTAGGTTGGGGATTAAATCTATTTAGAATGTCCAAGTTTGAGTTTAAGATGGACTTACATTCATTGGAACGCTTGAGTTTGAGATAAGATTTTAAAATCTTTATAAGCTCTAATATTTTTCAATTGTGATCAATCAGATCAATTATACACTAGATCACTTCAGCTTGATTTAATTTGGCTAGGATATCTTAGATTTACTAGGAATTAATTAACTTATCTAGACATAGCTCATCTATGATCATTATAATTGACTAGGAATCATGTGATTAAACATAAAATGATCTGATTGGTTTTATTCAAATCTTTGATGTAGTATATTTTCTGATTTAGGCCAACTAGATTTTATGACGGACTGGCTAAATTCCTTGAAGCTTTAATCATTAACTTCGTGAGTCTAAGTGAGAAAATAAGTTTTTTTATTTAAATTAATTCAGCTATGACTTAAATATCTTGATTTCTGCTCAAACTAGAATTACATAAATCTACTAGGAATTCTATTATATAACCTAGGTTGATTCAATTATGACTAATTATATCAATTAAAAATCAAATGATTTGGGTTTTCTCTTTTTACTGAGCTTACTAGACCGCTATTTTTGTTATTTATACATAGATATTTTTATTGCTTTGAATTCTTGCATATTTTTTTTATAAATATATTATTATTCATTATTTTTTCTTTACTGTATATGATATTGATCACTCCATCTTTGCGTGCATGTAGCATATTGAAGGCACCAAAAGCTTAGTAAGTTCAGGGATCATAATATGATATTTGATTTTTGGGAATCATGGAATGAGACGTAGTGTAATTTAAAAGCTCATGCTGTTGAAAACTTATGAGCTTATAGACAAGGGCATCGAGAGTAGCGCTTTGTATTCACAATAGTGAGAATTTTGAGAGAAGTGTTTGTATAATGAGAGTGTAAATTTGTATTTAGAGTGAACTATTCACAAAGAGTTTTGAATTAAATATAAATAACGTGAATAGCTTTTTCTTCTTTTTTTTCCTTCACATTGTTGTCTTTATGATAGCGGGAATGCTTATTGGTTAACTATCATACATTTTTATGTGACATTCAAGCTAAAAGCTGAAAATTATTGTCATATTATTTTTATCTTTATACTCTCTTCAGAAATCTCAACATAATTGATGAATTAATCTACTTGATTGTATAATTAATCAATAAATTAAATAATTAGTAACTTAAATAATTAATCAATTAATCCAAGAAAACTGTATTTTATTCAAGAAAAATTTTCATAAAAGTTTGCAAAATAATGATATGATTTGGGTATTGCTAATATTTTCGATATAATTTCATCAATATACAATAACAACAAATCTTAATTTCACTAGGCGGGGTCAGTAACATGAATCATCTGTTTCCATTGTGCACAATCACATAGAAGTTGTCCCTAAGTTTCAAACAGAAAAGATCATTTCTAATAATTTCTTCCCATGCCTTTTTTGATATTCCTCTTTTAATATGAGCAAAATTCATTGACTTAATTTTTCTAACATAAGCAATGAACGGTTAACGGTCTACACTTAATATGCCCAAACCAGTCTAAGGTGGCATTCTCTAATCTTATCCACTATTGGCATCATTCCAACCTTGCTACAAATAATTTAATTTCTCATTATATACTTACGAGTATACTCGCTCATCCGCCTAAGCATCCACAGCTCTGTAACATTTATTTTATCATTAACTTTCTTCTTTGTTGGCTAACATTCAGCCCCACATAACACCACTGGTCATAGAGCTACTCTACAAAATTTTCTTTAATTTTGAGTGGAAGTCTCTAATCGTACAAACAGTCCAAAAGCGTTCCTCCATTTCATCCAACCAGCATGGATCTTATTAATCACATCACTCTCTATTTCACCATTTCCTGAATAATTAAACCAAGGTATTTGAACCTCTCGCTCTTCTTTATCACATAGCTCTCAACACTTGCATCCTTGAGATTTAGGCTTCTAATGCAATTGAACTTACACTCCATATATTCAATTTTTGATCCACTAAGATGAAAACCTTTAGATCTAAAATAGTTCTCCACAACTCAAGTTTTGTTTTAACTATATCCCTAATCTTATCAATCAATAGATTATCATCTGCAAATAACATGCACCAAGAAATCTCCTCTTGAATAAGCTCAATAACAACATCCATAATTAAAGCAAGAAAATATGGGTTGAGAGCTTAAGCCTCGATGTAATATAATAGTAATAGAAAAAGAATTAGACAAAATTTTAGTAATATAACTGTTTGAAATTATGTCAAAATGGTGCTCATTGAATCTAAATCTAAGTTTAACGAAGGAGTTTTAATCTTTTAAATTTGAGAAACTAATGCATTGAAAATAGGATAATAAATCTAAACTATGTTTGAAGACTAGAGGCAGAATCTTAGATTTAAGAAATAAAGATTATTCCTATATAGAATTCTAAGGCTCAAAGTAGTATGCCAAAAGTACTCAAGCATGACAAATAATTATTAGTTATATCTGTAAGATGGCTAAAGATATAGAGTTTCAAGAGGGAAATCTCCTACAAGTAAAATATTGACAAAAAATATATATTAAAAAAGCTAAATATGAAAAAATTATTATAAATAGTGGTTTACATAAGAAAATTATAAGAATACAAAAACATAAATTTCTTCATTATGAATTTACAAAAGTGGTTCGTAACTCTAAGACAACTTTTGCAGATTTATATGAAAAATTAGATATTGTTGTAAGAAGACATGTAGAAGCAAGCCAAGCAAAAATACAATAAACTAAACATGTGATTCAAGTGAAATGTATAAAAAAGATGACCAAAAAAATAAAGAACGAGTGAATTCAACACAAAGATGAAATAATTTTATAAGGTTTTCAATGAAGGATAGAATAATGTTATTAATATGAGTGAGTTCAACAATTCAAAAAATAACAATTGCACTTTCCTTTAGATAGAAAAAATATATAATATTTAGCAAATATAATTTAAAAAGTTGAATTTTAAACATGTAATTGCTCTTATCAAACAACCTTCAAAATAGTCTTTAAAGCTTTAATATTTATAGCTTTAAAGATCATATATATGAGTTCCTTTCTTTTGTTCAAAAAAATGCTATAAAATTGGCATCTAATTGATGTGGGGAAATGTTTGGATGAAAAAAGAGTTTTGCAGCCCACCAAGTCTTAAATATATTTTTAAAGATTTAAAGATATAAATTAGTTGAAAATCTAAGTTGTGGTACATAAATACAAAAATAAAGCAAGAGGTAGGATTGTGCAAATTATAAAAAATTGAGTTAATGAGAAAAAATTTAAAGCTTTGAAGTGATTGAACTTTTAGATGAAATACTAGTATTTCACATCACTTTGATTTTAAGCTAGAAAGATCAATTATGGAGACTACACATTTATTTAGAGGATTGAAATAGAAATTTAGAGAGAAAATATAATCTTCATTTGATATCGATCAATTTAGAAAATGCATAAAATAAAATCCAAGAGAATTTGTTTAAAGCATTTTGAAAAGAAAATGGTGTGTTGCTTATGTCTAAGTTATCAAAGACAAGTATAAAGGATCAATTGCAAGTATTTAAGTGCAAAGAGACATTCCTAATGACATTTTATTTCAATTGAACTACATCAACATATTTCTCTTAGCATGTCTCTTGTATTAACTTATAGACATTGTTATTGAACACATCATGGCATGTCTTGATGCATGTTATTTGCAGCATCAATGAAATTAAAAAGCTAGTTGGTTTGCTGTAATATGAGTGCAAACAAATTAATTTTCCAAGAATAGTAAATTTTATGCGTATAGTTTAAAGTAATCATTCTACATTTATAATTTTGTAGGTAAATTTAATTATCACTTTTCACAAAAATGTTACAATGATATTACCCCCAAATCGGGTGCAAGACTTTTACTTCGCGTTTACACAATAAAAACAAATTTGCGAGCTCCTTTTTCCTAACGCTCATGATTAACAAGCGAGTGCCCTTGTCATCATCCCTGGTTTCATCAACATCATCGGCAAACATCCTCGATTACGTGGAGAAGAGGACCTTAGCTTTTGGCAAAATCAGATTGTCGTTGTGAGCACTGAGACCAAAAGAGCGAGAGAAGAGAAGGAAGCATCCCGGTGTGACAACATTCTAATGGTCCCAGCTAGAACAGAGGTATCTCAGCGGGTTAGCATCATCTGTATTTGTATGGAGGAGAAAACGGTGGACAAAGAGAGGAGAACAACGACGAATTGAACCTAAAGGTTAAAATTGCCAAAGGAGAGGATTTTTTCTTTTATTAAAATAAATCATATTTGGATCAAAATACACCCAACCAAACATCAAATTATAAATTCTGAAAAACTTTTTACTGTAATCCAAACACTATTAATTAAATTACAACGAATTTATTTTATCTGAAAAATACTTATAAAGATATCTTTTTGCTCAAGTATTTTTTTACCTCAAACCAAATAACCCTAAAGCAATTACTCAATGAAAGCAATCTCAAAATCTAAGAAATTATCATACTAAATCCAAAACAATATACATGGTGTAAGTTTAATTAGATTAAAGGCCATAATATTAACAATAAAACTTAAAAATCATACCATCAAGAAGAGTGAGAGGCTCAAAAACCATAGCCCACTTAAAAAAATAGCAAAATAAAGGTACTAGCCAACCTAACGAAAAGAAAATGCACATTTGAGAGTTTATAAAATTAAAAAATTCCATTCAAACTTAAAAGGTTTTATAAAATAGTTTTAGGTCATGTAACATAATATGGGATAAAGTATTGGTTAGCAAAGCAAAAGCATATTGGTAAAATGAGTAATGTGGAGATAAGAATGCTAATGTTGATGATTAGATATACACAAAAAAATGAGATGAAAAATAAGTTCATCCATGATAAGGATGGAGTTTTAATTAAAGATAAGCTTAGAGAAAGTTTTTTAGATGGTCAAGCATATTTAGCATAAACCAAATGATGCCATAATGTTGTTGTATGTAGGGGTGCGTGGTGCATATGACTAATCCTAGCCCATGTTCAAATTTAGATCAACTAATGTTTAGCTCAAGGCTGGTATGAGTTCAAACCATGCTCAAATTGTGTGTTAATGTTTGGATCGGATCTTTCATTAAGCCTAAGTTTGGCTTTAATTTGGCTCAAGTTGAGTTGAAATCTACTACGCTCAACTCAAATTGAGCTGAAATCTATGCTTAAAATGAGTTTGCAAACAATGACATTTAAAATAAAACTAACATGTTTGATATGAAAAAAATTAATTTAACATTTTTTAATAATAGTAGTTAACCCTCTAAAGTTATAGTGCTTATGTAATAGAGCTACTATCTAGCGAACTCGATCAAACCTATTGCTTGTATTCAACTCACTAAAAAAACAAGCTTAAATTATTTGTTCAATAATTGTTCATCACTTTTATAGAGAGAATATTTTGTGGTTACTTAACTGTATTTAATTAACCTAAAACAGTCATTCAACTAGTTTCTATTATGACCAGTTTCGTAACATTGGTTGATTCATGCATCTACTTCTAAAGAATGTTGAATTAATTAACCATATAATCTATACTTTGGATATGATTATAGATTCAAATTGATTAATTATACAAGGCACAAACATACTGAAATTATAAACTTATCTAATTACTTATGTTCACATGGCAGTATGTAACTGACTCCACTAGTTTGTGTGGGTTCGATTTTCTCGGCGATGGTCAATACTAGTCCGCATGACAGGTCTGATTCCTGGTGTTCAACGCCCGCCAGGGCCCCTCCACCTCATTGAGATAGTGCCCCCCATTCGACCCATTGGCTAAAGGCCAACATTGATGTTTCCTACAGATACGGGAGCCTGCTACTTTTGGTGGAGTTGTGGTCCGCGACTCAAGAGGCCACTTGCTCGCTGCTGCTGAAGCTTGTTTACAGGTCTTGTCTCCTCTCCAAGCTGAGCTGCAGACGGTTACTATTCTGTGCCTCCTGCCCAGAGACGCTGACATTGAGGAAGTTATCATAGAGGGAGATTGTCTTGGAGCGATCCGGAGGCTCCAACGTCATTGGTAGAGGACTCTCCGTTCACGAGGCGGAGAGCGCCAAGCTGATCATTTCACTTTCTTGATGGACTTTCCTCATGTAATTTTTGTTCACCGCTCGCGCAATGCGAATTGCACGGCAAACTTTTGTTCTATGTTAGCCCAATAGGTAATTTTTCTTTTGTTAGGGGAGATGTGCTTCCCGGGAAGCTCTTAGATCTCCTCATTGAGGACACAGTGAATTTTGATCCCGGTTGATGATGTACTGATACTTTTACTTATTTAGGCTTAGGCTACGGCCGGCCGTCTTTCACAAAAGGGAGCATCACTTGTCATTCTTTACATAATTATTTTGTAGGGTTTGGATCAAAACACTTAAACAAAAAAAGTGTTATAATTCTATTGATGCAGCACCGACAACCTCTCTGCATCTCAAAGATTTGGCATTGATATTAAACGTCTAGAGACATTTTAATATCTATGTTCTTTTTGAGCTTTGCTGCATTTTATATTGTAATTTTTTTGTGTAATATATTTAACTAATGGTTTCTCCATGTTCTCTACTCCTTTAAAATGACTATCTCATATAACGAATCGTTGAATAATTGAATCAAGTTATTTAGCAACCACTTTAATGCATGCGAGTATGTGGTTAGGCTTGGTAGCCAATCTAAAAAGGTTCTCTTGTGGAGGTGCTCCACCCGAAGTTTCATGGTTGAGGAGTGTAGTGCCTTAATCTTCCCTACCTTCCCTCTGCTTCATATTGGTATATCAAAGTTCTCTAGTAATCCTATCCCTCTAACAAAAAGATTTTTCAGGGGTTCAATGTAAGGTAAGTATTGCCAGCTTGCCATTATTTCAAGTCATCGCCACTTTGGCTTGTTAACTCTTAGACTTCAAGAAGTGCGCTCAGCGACAAGGAAGAATTTGTTATGATTTAGAGGGCATGAGATGGCAAAAAAGAGCTCCGGTGGCATCAAAACCACCATCTAGCCTAATCAGGTTATGTTGAGCCCTTCGACCCATCAACGGCCCAAAAAAAGTGAGTACACACATGCCATGTAGACACTGCTCACACAAGTGCACAATAGTCAAGCCCGCAAACTTGTTTAGTACAATCATCTTCATTTATTCACAAAGAGTGTGGCATCAAGCATGCTGACTAGAGGACCAGCTTGTCAACCCATTGCTTGTGTGAATCACATAGATCCATCAAACATATGTCAACCCAAGCTTGACCCAACAATAGTACACTATCTACATTGGCTCAACCAATCACCGTGATTAGTAAAATGAAAGCACCTAGTAAGTTCAACAATAGTACACTATCTACACTGGCTCGACCAATCACCGTGATTAGTAAAATGAAAGCACCTAGTCAGTTCAACAATAGAGATCTTGATGAGAGCATGGTGAAACTCACAAAGCAAACGATCAGGATAGCCCTAATGAAATTTCAACATCAAATGCAAAGTCAACAAACTACGAGAAAGCCTTCGGTGACGAACAAGGTAAGAGAGCCAATCTAAGTTTTTGGTGCCGCGAAGTTCAGAAATGTCCAAGGAAATAAGTTTTATGAGATTAAAGATCAGCTAAGAAAATAGGGAAACCATATAGTCGAATCAACATCAAGTTGTGATCAATGATTACTCAAGCAAAGAGAACACGAACCTCAACTCATTAATGATGGGGCATGACAAGAAAACAACCGGTTGGGCCCGATCTAAATCTTTCAAGAGAAGTTCTACCCAACTCGTGTATTAATTTTAGGTTGGTAGAATGTTTAAGAAACTACAAACTTAATTAGTTAATAAAAAATCATACTTTTGAAATATTTCCCAAAAATTTTAAATATTTATCAAATTAAATACACCATTGAATAAAAAATAGCTTTACATATTAAATACACCATTTATGCTTGCATTTGTGTGAAAGTTACTAATTAACAAAAAAAATTCATACTATCTAAGCATGTAATATCAAATAACATGTATGAGCCTAAAATTAAACAAGTATGTCTTACTTGAAGGCTACTTAGGCAAATATGAATTGATTGCATGCAAGGCGGGTAAGTAGGTGCAATTAAGTATCTTAAAAATCTAAACAACTAAAATAAAAAAATTAACCATACTTTAGTGCAAATCTTCAATAATCTCATTGTATACTATATTTTGTAATTCTTGTCAAACTGACATATTTATCTAGCATAAGAATTTTAAATCTATCTAAAAGTATGACTCGAGAAAATACCACATAAAGCTGCTTATGAGTAAATCTAATCTTGGAAGAAAAACATCTACTCGTTGCAATGCTTGTTCCTAAATATTTTTATTGCCATACAAAATACAAGTTTATGAAAAATTGTCTTCTTTTAAGAAGAATGGATAATCTTGTTCAGAGGGAGACACCATAAATTGTGGGATTAAAACCTTTACACTAATATAAATTCACGATATTATCTTTGCTCGATGACTCTACAACTAACTCATTGAATCGTCTTTCTTGTGACATTACAAACTCCAAGCACTTGTTTAAATTACGCAACAAAATGACTGGAACTCTAATTTTTACCTGTATTAATGTATTCATGATTATACAATTGCTCACCTCTAGTGAGTCCCTCATGAAATATATCAGCACTTACAACAACATTAAACTTTAATCCCACTAGGTGGGGTTGGCTGCATGAATCATTTGTTTCCATTGTGTACAATCAATAGAAGCTCCTCCCAAAGTTTCAAATAGAGAAGATTCTTCCTAATAGTTTCTTCCCATATTTTTTTGGGTCTTTCTCTACCTCTTTTAATATGGAAGAAATCCATAAAGTCAATTTTTATAGCAGAGGCATTCCACAATCTCCGTTTAACATGCAAGAACCATCTAAGACGACATTCTCTAACCTTGCCCACAATTGGATCCACTCCAACCTTGCTACGGATAAACTCATTTCTCATTCTACCCTTACAAGTATACCCACTCATCCACCTAAGCATCCTCATCTCTATAACACTTATTTTATCAGTAAGCTTCTTCTTTGTTGGCCAACATTCATCCCCGTCTGCTCTAAAAAAAAAATTCTTTAATTTTGAGTTGAATTTTGGATCGAACAACACTCCAAAAGAACTCCTCAATTTCATCATATTAATCACATCACTCTCTATTTCACCATTATTTTAAATAATTGAACCCCGAGTACTTGAACGTCTCGTTCTCCTTGGTCACACAGTCATCAATAGTTGTCCCTAAAATTAGGGCCTCTAATGCAATCGAACTCCATATATTCAATTTTAGATCTAAGACAAAAACCTTTGGATTCTAAAGTAGTTATCAATAACTCAAGTTTTCCTTTTTAACTCTATCCCTAGTCCTGTCACTTATTAGAATATCATTTGCAAATAATATACACTAAGGAATCTTCTATTTAATGTGCTTAGTAAAAACATCATCAGAACTTAGAAGGTTATAAATTTCACCAGTAAGATGTGTAAAAATTAAATAATTAACAAAATCAACATCTTCATTTGTTACAGTAAGAATGCACATTTTTGTAGATAAGAATCATTATTATCTTTAAAATATGAGTAAGCAAATGAATCAATTTTTTTGTGGATTGTGATCTTTTTATGAAAAGATCATCAGAAATGCAGACATAATTTGAGATACATCTATTACCATTAATGGTAGATATTAAATTCTCTTCATCAACATTCAAAATCCAATTTGAAAACTCCTTTGGCCTTAACTATTCAACAGATATTTCAGATTCATGATTGTGTAAGTGCATAGTTTGATGAAGTCGAAGAATTTTACAGAGTTGCCAAATATATAGTTTTTGAATTCCTGCACCAGCGATATCTTCTCATCTTCTTTTCTTCAACTGGCATTATCTGTCTGAAATCACCACTGAACATAATTATTTTTTGCCAAAAATATGCTGCTATGAGTTATAATTTTTTAGTTTCTTAATGTCATGAAAAATTCTATCTAATGCTTCAAATGCATATCGAGCCATCATTGCAGACATAAATTATTATTAAATCATATATTTATCGTTGTTTGTCATTAAGAACAGGAACATAGAATTAAACTTTTGCTTTAATATTTTGACATTATAATCCAACTCTTCAAGAATCAATCAATTAAAGCCACAACTTGATGTGTAGTTAGGGTTGACATTGATCAACTATTCGCTTTTGTAACGATCCAAAGTCGTTACTTTATGAATTAGGTCAAATCCCGTCTGAGAAATCAGGACCCAGGGGAATTTCAAATTATGGCAAACAAAAATACCCTTAGATAAGAATAATTTAAAATCAAAGTGCCCTAATTTGGAAGAAACCCGAATAACGGAAGCTCCCACTTTCTTTTTCTGAATTATTTAAATTCAAAAAAATCAAGAACATTGAAATACGTGTTCGAATTCATCATTTTCAGTGTCGTGTTAAGTATATTATTTTAAGGCTGCTCGAAAAGTTTCATCAAATTATGAGCGTCGGTTTGATCGTGGTTAATTTTTAAAATTTTTAACCTCAAAAATTAATATAAAATAAAATATTACTCAAAATCAAAAACTTTCAGTGCGAGGGTGTTTGTTATGTCATAACACACTTCGGTGTCAAGTTTCGTTGTATTTGTACGCCAAACGGCAAAAAAATGTGATTAATTTAAGTTTAAGTAATTTTTAATAAAATTCCTTCTCTATTCCCCCGCAAAAAGTCGTGCGGAATTCTTCCGCCTCTGGCGGAAGAATCTTCTGCAGGCATGCGCTATTAGGCGCCATTAAGGCCCCCCTACGTCCCTACTCCCCTCCCTCTCCCTTTCCTCTATTAATACCCCCTCCTTTCCCTCCTTCTCCTTTCCAAACAGCAGCCTTCTCCCTTCTCTCCCAGCAGCCCCTCTTCCTCTTCTCCCCACACAGCAGCTGCCAGCTCCCATTCCAGCCCCTACCAGCTTCTCTCCCAGCCACACAGCAGCAGTCCTCAGCCCCTACCAGCCAGCCAGCAGCCATGCTAGCCAGTAACAGCCACCTTGCCGGCCAGCTACCTCCTCTGACCTGCCAACAGCAGCCCCGCAGCCCTCCTCCAGCCTCCAGCCTTCCTCCATTTTCCAAGCGATCCTAATCCTAAGGTGAGAGGTGATGGAAGTGAAGAAGGGAACATTTTTACTAATCTTATTACTCTATACATTTAAAATATTGCTATAAAAGAATTATATTTAGTCATTCATATTTTGATCATTCTTATTAATTAATAATAAGAACAATTCAAATACTATAAAATGACTACTATTTCCATTTAAGTATTCTTTTCATTCTTATCTTTACTCTTTCATACAGTAATATTATCATAAAAATAATATCAAGTGACTTAAAAATACAGACTTAAATCATTATATGAATGTGAAGGAAAAGGACATAATAGAAAAGAAGAATGTAAAAATCCTGAAATATCATCACTTTTAAAAAGACTAATTTAAAAAAATATCGGAAACTTAAATGCAGATTGAGCGAATTATCACTCATCCGAACTGTTGAACTTCTGAACTTAATGAACAAATGTACCCAGTACATGACAAGTATTACATTTTTATTATATTTTTACTGCTTCGCTTATTTGCTTTGAGCCAAATTCATTTGAAGCTTGGTTGGTTGTTCGGAACCAACGTAATAATATTCAGAGTTGTTGCTGAAAAAATAACATCAGCAACATTTGGGGTTGTTACTAGAAAATGTCATCAGCAACATTCGGGGTTGTTGCTGAATAAATGACATCAGCAATATTCTGGGTTGTTATTAGAAAATAACATCAATAGCATTCGGGGTTGTTATTGAAAAATGACATCAACAACATTCAGAGGTGTTACTGGATAAGGGCATCAATAACATTTGGGGTTAATTACTGAAAAATGCCATCAATAATCTTTATTTGATAAATAATACTCGTTGCAAGAAACTGTTTATTTCGCGCTATTGCCTTATTTTTTCCAGTATTTTATTACCGCCTTACTTTCGCTAATCACATCTTTTTAAAATGTAAATATTATTGTGTACTGCAGTACTTAGAGTATTCTCTAATTATTGAAAATTCTAACCCTGGTATTGTTTTCTGTACAATACTAGATTAGGTGCTCCTGGGGGAATACGCAAGAACCCTGGTGCTTAAAATGTTCAAACTGTTAATAGATTCACGACGCTATTTTTCTTGTTTATTTTTTTTTTTCATTATTTTCACTTTTGTACGAGAAGTGTTGAAAAGATCTTGTAATATGTTGAAATAAATGAATAATATCTTTGGCTTTTATATGTACGTTCATTTTTCTCTCAAATTACTCAATATGATCCTGTAGAAAGTAACCACCTGATGTCGGAACGGTTACTGCTGAACCGGCATCAGGCCATCACAGCTTTTAAAATTTTTTCAATTTCATGGTTATCATCAACAATTTGAACCTAGGGGCTTGTTAATAATTCTAATAGATAAATTATATATTCTTCTAACTTATTCCGATATTTATCTCATATTCTTTTGAATTGACTAAATCACAAAAAATTAACACTAATGAAAATATATTTCATAGTTGTTTTCTAGATGCCCAAGTAGATGCCTCCTTAAGTGCTTCGAACTATTCATCATCATATGGTAGTAATCCCAAAGTTGTGCATGCTACTTTAAAGGTTGTGTATAATATGGTTTAATGTATTTAGATCATGGAAGTTTTTGCACCTTTAATAACATGTAAAAGCATACAAAGTAGATACGTTCTCCTAATAGTGTAATGTATTATTCTTATGGATAGGTAAAAATTTTTGTCGCCGCTCCTTGTGACTTTCATTCCAAACCCAATCTTGTTGGAACTCAACGTATGTTAACCTTCTTGCATCTTCATAATTTTGGTTGGCAACAAACCATTATAAAAGTTTAGTTTTCATAAAATTTGAATTAGAAATAACCTCACTAAGCAATTGATGATCTTTATAAATAATATTATGCTCATCTTCTAAATGAAATGATAATATTTCAACGGATATTTTTGTGAATGAATGTTGAAAACAAAGTCCTCCAAGATACTTCAATTTATGAGATATAACAATAATTTAAACGGTGCTTAAGTAGTTCTCATGTTATTTTGTAACATGATAATGATCTTATCAGGGCCTTTGTTAGCATATTGTCATAAGTACTTAATCACATTTGATTTGGTAATAATCTTAATATTTGTATGTGCTTCATAACAGATCAGCAAATCATGATTATAAGGAATCACAACAATTATCTGTTTGTTCTTTTTATTTACAACTAAACTGTTGTTTCTTCTTCTATATAGATAACGTATCCATTTTAATCATGCGACGTCTCTACTGAGAATTTTTTTGGATAATGTTTCTTGCACATTCCATTTTGATCATGCTAAGTTCCATTTAATAAACATGGGCCATAAACCATAAATTTAACCACTAAATCATGCAGATGTGGATGCGTTTGCTTATCAAGCAACTCAACACGAATTAAATCTTAAGTAGTTCTACACTTGTGCTCATTCGATGCAATAATTAATAAATGAATGTGGAAGGCCTCATTTCTAAAACTCATCTACATGTAGATCTACTATAAGGAAAAATCAGTTACAACAATGTTTATTTAAAATGTATAAATTTATTAAATTTAAAATATAATTTTAAGAAATTGAGCATAATATAATACATGCAATGACATTTTTTTAATTTTTTTTCACATCTTTGTTAAGGTTTTTCTTGATTTGAAATACTCTGGCAGATCAAGTATATCTTCTATTTTTGTCCAAGAATTTGTCGCAAGCATCCTAGATTTCTTTCCATGTTGGATTGCATGTGAAAGCAATAAGGAGATCAAGAGATCCTAGTGAACAAAAGACATCAATCACACCTGGATAATTTTGAAACATATGATGTGGACCGCCATAAAATGATGATGGTAAAATACATCGTCTTCCAATAGCCTTAACATTGCTTTCACCAGATGTGAACTTTTGTTGGTTTTTATGCATATAACATAACATATCTTTTCAATTGCAGTACGTGTCAACGTATTGTTGTAATAGTGTACCATCAAAAAGTAATGTATTCCCTTCTTGTTCTCTATATTGAATCCTAAAAGAATAAAACTCTAATGAAAATATTTTTCCTCACATTTTCTATAACATTCATTGTGATGTAAATCAATTGTTCATCCATCTTCACAATAAGGAAAGAATAAAAAATGTTGTAGTGTCATATAGAAAGGGTGTGTTTCGTTGATACGTTGAAATGAACCTAACTTTAGATACAATATTATATCTCAATGGATCCCACCTTCTAAACCATTGCCAACTATCAAGGCAGCAATATCATTACATGATTGATGTTCATAATGTTCCCAAATGATAATTCACTAGAATAATACACAAATCAATATTATTGTCGTTATCCATTATTTCATTGACTGTCCTAAAAATTTATAGCATTATGCATTTTTTTGATCAGTTCGATAATGAATATATTTAGGTGATCTTGATGATGACAATCTGAAATACATTTGGTTCTATTTTGAGCTTCATCCATAGTATCATAAATATATAATTGTGAAAATTTTCATATTTTCTAGGAGTTGACAAGAGAGATTCAATCTTATGATAATTTGCACCACTAATGTAAAAACAAAAGGGTCCTCAACCATCCATTACACTATAATCAATTTTGTTGCTCATTGAAGAGAAAGCGAACATTGAATTTTGTTTGCCTAATATTATCAATAAACATTGAATTGATTTATCAAAATCTTCTCATAATAATCTTTAGAAAATCAATGGCATTGGTTTTATGAATGGAAAAGAGAATATTCCTTCGCGACAGCATAATTTGAATTTCAATTATGATGTTGGAGATCCACTACTTCCTTCGAGTCACATAAAAGCTTGACAATAACAGTATTTAATAGCGTCTGTAGAAGAATACATGTCAATCTTGAAAGAAAAATTCACCGGATGCTGATGAGTGACTGTTGCAATATGTTGATATTTTTTATTCAATCTTCACTTCCTACATATGAAATTATACATATATGAAAGATTACAAAAATTAAAATATTCTTTTTAGAGTTTTTCACATACCATTATCAACAATATCCCGATTGTGAAAACTCAAAATATTCTGCCTTTCATTATGTCTGTGCTACATTCTTACTTCAAAAGTACTCTGTATTTGAGGTATTTGCACATGCGAAATTGAAATAGTTTCAAATTCATATACAAAGTGCCGCTTTCTTTTTCTTTTCTTGTTTAATATATACTTTGTTGATCATTATTACTTTCAATATGTTTAAAGAATCTAATTACTATTGTAAGATGTTCTCTATGTATGAAGAATAAATCTTCTTTACCATACAGTTTTTCATATTTTTATCTACCAGCAACTGAAAGAGACACATTAATGTAAAAAATTTATTTCTTACAATAAATTAGTCTCAGGTTAAAATTTTCTTAATAAGTTGTATCAAACTTTTTTTTCTTATCCTTCAATGATGTTTATTATAGGGAACTAGAATTCAAAAAAATTGCAAAAAGCAAATATCTTCAAATAGCAATAAGCAGAAGGTTTTACCTTTCACTTATCTAGTTGTTTGCAATTATCAATGATTTTATAAATAAGTAATTTGTCTTTTGGGTTATACATCTAATTAATTACTTGTTTTTGTAAAATATTTTGTTAAATTGATATTAATTAATGCACATGTTTAAAACATAATTTAAAAATAAACAAAAAAAAAAAATACAACAGTCTGTTTGCAATACGATTTAGAAACATGTGGTGTGTATACAATGATGGATAAATTTATTTTTTAAAAGCCTCTATTATTTGTTGAATTGTAAACAAATTAAAATAGGATCGATTAGTTATAAGATATAACATTATTTTATGTATTTATTTAACAACTAAATTAATTTAAGTAGCAAATAATTTACACAATAGAAATAAATTCATTTTTGGAGCATTAAACAATTGGTGAAATTAGTGCTTAAAATGTTATTCATTGAATCGATTAAAAAGTATCTATTAGTTATAAGACAAAATACTATTCATATTGTGAATAAAATTTAAGTATTTATTTAAAAACTAAGTTAATAAGTAGCAAACAATTTACACAATAAAAATAAATTCAATTTTGGAGCATTAAATAATTGGTGAAATTAGTACTTGGTGTTAATTCAAGTTGTAAGATAATTTACCCAATAAATAAATTTATATGAATGAAATATGACCAGCAATAGAAATGTGGTGCTTATATACACGTATATGGAACTAATCTTACTCGTAACTTTAGCAAAATTGTCTAATTTTTTGTAGTTTTTTATCAAAGACCGAGATACTGTAGCAGCATTCTATCCCGCAAAAAGCTCCAAATTGTTATGAATTAAAGAGCATCTATTAGTTACAAGACAAAATACTATTAATTTTGTGAATAAAATTTAAATATTTATTAAAAACTAAGTTAATAAATAGCAAATAATTTACGCAATAAAAATAAATTCAATTTTGGAGCATTAACTAATTGGTGTAATTAGTACTTAGTGTTAATTCAAGTTGTAAAATAATTTATCCAATAAATAAATTTCTATGAATGAAATATGACAGCAATAGAAATGTGGAGCTTATATGCACGTGTATAGAACTAATCTTACTCGTAACTTTAGCAAAATTGTCTAATTTATTGCAGTTTTTGATCAAAGACTGAGATAATGTAGCAGTGCTTTATCCCAAAAAAAGCTCCAAAATGTTTAATGGTAACAATGAGAGTATCAATAAATAAATAGCCATTCGCACTTTAAGAAATTGATTTTAGCCATTATTTACAAAATTCAAAAAACTTATTGTTATGTATGATTATATGATAGTAAGTTACTAGTTTTATCATCTAATACCAAGCTAAAGGTAGCCAACAAAAATTAGTACACTCAAATTAACATTGAATATCATCATACAACCTATATTGTTACTTTTTTTAATTATCACAAACTAAAGGTGAAGGCTAAAAGAATTTAAAGCTGAAGGTATTGAAAAATGACTGATTTATTAAAATTATATATGAAGATAAGCTTCAAATTATATATTAGCATTATCGGCTTTTCATATTCAAAAGTTTACCTGATCTACACAAGAATACTGCTCTAATGTGAGAAAATAATAATTGAATCAATTATTTTGCCTTTTAATCTTCATCTTATTATGAAAACCAAGTAAAAAATAAACACGCTTATGCATAGCTTAATTAATTTTATTTTAATCATATCAATGAACATGGATACATGTCATATTATTTTTTAGTTAAGTATTTTCCACATTTGAATACAAGTGATACCTAATCATTTTTGTTTACCTACCAAACTTTGATGAGCTGTTTTATAATCGAACAAATTCCTTACGAGCAAGATTTAATAAATATTTATGGGCATGTTTGGCTACCAGCAGGATTTATTTAATTGAAAGGTTGTTTAGTTGGAATTTAAAATATCATGCTATTCAAATAACATTGTTATTGAGATTACAGTGTGTGCCTAGTTCAGTGTATTTGTACATTTTGTGTTTTGCTATAATATATTTAGGGTAAATAATCCTCATTTGATAAAGAAGTTCTTACATACATAGCACCCAAATGTCTAACAATTTTAATCGTTTAACAAGGTAGCCCGTTATATATGTGCCTGGGACCTTTTAGACCTCGTAAGCATTAAATCAAGTAACTTGCCATCATTCAATCATTATTAATTTAATCATCAAGACTCGATGAAGATCAATTAAATCATCTTGAGATTTGGTCTTTAAACATGGTATCATTCAACTAGGATCACTTAAGCATACTAGAAATTAAAACAATTGGAAAGATTTAATTATGAACAATTAGATCAACTAGAAACCTGGGCATCAAATTTAGAGTGATTCTCATAGGTATACTGAAAATCAACTTACTAATCTTAAGGTGATTCAACAAAGATCCATTAGAAATTAGACTTTTAACTTAGTGGATTCAACTAAAACCACATTAATTAACTAAGAATCATATTGCTTAACTCAGGCTCACTCACCTAATATCGATTTGGGATTTGATTGTTTATCTTAGGCTAATCCAGCTAATATCATTTAAAACAATTAAGAATCAAGACAGCTCAGGTTCTTAAATACTACTTGACCTAACTTTATGTTTGAATTCCATTTTACAGATTTTATTTATTGCATACTTCTTTTTGCACATGCATATTTATTATAAATTATATTGATTCTTCTTTTGCTTGTGTGCAGGCTACAGATTGCGTATGGAAGGATAAGTGCTTTGTGAGCCTGAGAATAAGAGCAATGCTAATGATAATAGCAGACTTGTGAGCCTTAACAACAGTGAATATTTGAGAAGTGGGCATGAGGACAATGCTTGATACCATGAGAGTGAGTTTGAGTGATAGATATATTGTATATATAATAGATTTGTAAACATCTATTTAATGAACACTTCTTTCCTTACCATTCATTCATTGAGAAGATGATATGTGTGGCACAACAATGTTGTTATCACTCTTAGTTATTCCACTCATTGATTTAAAGTGGTGCAAATGATTATTAACATATTGCTCACCTAGTCAACGAATAATTCAAACTCAAATATAAAGCTCCTAAGTAACTCAAATGTGATACTAGCTTAAAATATAAAGTTTAGGCTTAAATATTAACATAAAATCAATTTTAAAAATAGTGTCACATGATCCCTAGTTTGAGGCAAATATAAATGTGATTTATTTAGCAGATTTAATAACTCATTCAATCAATAGACCAATCTTACTTCAACGTTTCGATGCTTATATTATCAGCATTGTTGACATGATTAATTAGTTAAATCAATTGATATAATAAATAAATTAATTGTATTTAATTAAATGATTAATTAATTAATCAAATTGAATAATTTTAATTACAAATTTCATTTACAAATTCAACAACATAACAACATCTCTCGTGCTTGTCAAACATTTCAAATTAATATCGACAACATAACTGCTCTTGGGGCCCATATATAAGATCAAAATAAGAAGTTTTGTGTTCAAGTAAATTTTAAGAGCAACAGAACGCAGAGGTTTTCCCTAATGAACAAAGTCTCTTTATGAGAGTAGGCCAATTATTTAAGAGGGAAAACGGTTTACTAAAACTGTTGATTAAAGGAATAAGGGGATTAGGTCTCATAAGGCATTAGATTAATCAGAGCCCTTCTTACATTTACAAGATGAATGTAAGACCTAGAGGTTGGAAAAATCATGGCCTGCAGTTATTGAAGTGTTCGTGAACAAAAAAGAGGCAGTGTGGCTGTGGGATTGTGAATGAATCAAAGCAACCTACACGAGAACTGAGGGTTGCTCGAAGTAACATGAGAGTGGTGCAAAACACAGTTCTTGGGCGGCTCCAAGGATGCATGCTTAAATCATCGAGACTTGGGAGATCGTGGGCAGCAAGTGCAAAAGCAGTTGTGCGACCAAGGTCAAAGGAGTACTGTGCGCTAAGCCAATTTTTGCGCACATAGCCAATTGGAAGAAGCATTTTGAGGTGGTTCTTCATATTCATCTTTTTTATTTATTATAATTTAAATTTTTCATGTTTTAAAGCTACAAGCATGGCTCTCCCATATATGACAATTGTGTATTGTTTAAATTGTACTTTATCACCTCTACAACTATAGTATCACAAACCAAAGCTTTATCAAATTACTTTTGCAATTGTCATCGTGTATGCGCTTTCACATGGAATTCGCCCTAAATATTTATCACGATTGGAAACACAATATCATGCAATTGCAATATTACCTAGTTGGCCTCCTTTGAATGCTTCTACAATTTTTTTTTGATCTATGAGTTGATTGCATCAACTTCAACTCTTTAAAAAAAGAGCACTTCAAACATGATGGCATTGATGCAACACATATAGAGACAAATTTTAGTATTGTGTTCCCATCAAGTATTTGTATTGCATTTTGCATTTTATTTGAAACATCTATCCAAATAATGGTGCATGTGCAAGGTATGAAATCAAAAATTAATGTCATTATCTGAAGGCATTCAAGAAATTCTAGGTCAAGAGCACTTGTGTTAGTTGTTCAGCTCTCTACTGTATAAAAGGCCCAGTATCTCATGTAATGGATAATTGAAGCATTGAATCAAGTTATTTGAAAGCCACTCTAATGTGTGTGTGCTTGTGGTAAGGCTTGGTGGCCAAGTCATGAAAATTATTTCAGTGGAGTAGCTTCGACCCTATACTTGGTGATAAAGGTGTTTATCTTTCCTTCTTCTTCACTACCATCCCTTTGCTTTTCTTATATTAAAGGCCTCTATACCAATATGAATCACGAGTTCCAAGAAATATAAAATTTTTAAGATTATCTTGAACAAAGAAACTAGTTGCATAAACAAGTAGTATATTTTATAGAATTCTTATTATAAATATATTCTACAAAGCATGTGTTCTTTGGTCAAAATATTTGTTCCTTAGTAACCTTAACAATATGATTAAAATAAGAAAAACCAATTCAACTGTTGAGAAAAAATAAGAATTAGATGGGTAACTAAGAACTGAAGGAATAAAATATTGCCTGAATCGAGAAATTTCCCTCAGAGGGCCACCAATTCCACATCCAACATCTAATACCTATTATACCAAATAGACATACAGGCAAAAGCTGCATAAGCATACAATATTTTAAAATGTTTAAATAGCATATTAGCATGCATGGATAACGGGTGTATGTAATACCTTCATTCCTCTTTTGAGGGCTAGCTGAAGGGCAAGGAAATGCTCATGGCGTTTGATACTTTCCTTTAATGATTCACCTTTCCATCTTCACAAATAAAAAGTTTAGTACCCTTAGTTAGCATCGTGTTCTGAAATGAGACTAGCACTCCAATAGCCTCACACATATGAAAGATCGAATTCCATTTCTCTCTCCTAAGGTATAAGAATCATTCCACACAAGCTCATGTGTTCTTAAAAATGTTTCATAGGTTCTAGTACAAACATATGACCTTACCAAAGTCCCTTGCTAAATTTTCAAGTTTTTACTTATCTAATTGATGTCCAATATCTTTACATTATTTTACGGTCAAGCAAAGTAAAGTGATCCCAGATAGGACACCGAGAGAGATCACAAGGTACACAGCCATTCATATGTCAGCACCTTTGGGTGCAAAGTGAGGGAGAATGAGGATCTTGAGAAAAAAAGAGGGAAAAGATTAATCAATCATTCACCTATTCTGGAGTGAATTTGTGCTAGAAATTTACAGATGATTAGTGGCACAGGTTTTGCAGATGGCAACAAAAACCCTGAACAGAGTAAGAACACCCCAAGTAAAAATAGGGATAAGTATTGGCCACATCCATAGGCCATCTCCCACACAAATCTTCGGCATTGTTAATTCAAGAAAGGAAAGGTCCACAAGGGATCAACAACCATTCCATCAGCCACCTCAACATGAAGTTACCTATATAAATATAACACAGTTGTGATGAGAGGGGACATCTTTTTTTATTTAGCAGGAACACATGAGGAAAGTTGAACTGTACAGAACCAAATGAAATGTTTTTAAGCACAGAACCAATACAAAACATTCCAGTTACCTCACGGATATCAAAATAATATAAATAAATTATGTTGCCACAAACAAAATGTCTTGTCAAACCTGGGGGCAAAGTGGAAAGATTCACCCCAGCCAAATTCATAAAAGCTGGTTGCAAGGTCATAGTATTTATTTACCTAAAATGCATAAAAATCATCAATACATACTGTAATCAAGACATCCAAAAAAATAGGAAATGTCAGTAACTTAATGCGACCACACAAAAGATTCATGAAAGCTGGTACGTAACTGCCAAAATTTCAACGATTATGCTTAAGATCAATATAGCTATGCCAATAAGAAACACACAATCCTGTCTATAAAGTTTCTAATTTTCTACCACAAGTCAGTACATAAAAAGCAATCAAATGTAGCGAGTCAAATTCCAATATGCTAAGAAACTAGCATATGCACGCGTTTCCTTAACCCTATGTTACATAGATAGTAAAACTATAAACTACAAAAGCTTCTCCCAATAAGCCACAAAAAATACAATCCCAGAATGCTTCTAGATCAAAAACTGATAAGACAATAATAAGAGTGAAGTGAACATAATCATTTTAAAGTACAGTGAATATAATAGCTTGTTGAGGACATTTAGTCAAATGGTTGCCACTTGAGTAAAAGAGCTAACTTATAAAACAAATATAAATTAAACTGCAATAATTATATATAAAAGTTATAACGTCGATACTCAAAATGTTGGCAAGCTTTGCGATCAATTCAAAACAATTATTTTAGTAAGAAAAGCTAGCATAAAATGAGGAAGTTAACAACCTAATTCAAAATCACCATTACCAGAAACCAACAATATATTAATCCAAGAAGCTGAAGGAACAATCTTACTAGTAGCATATTAGTTAAGATAAAGAAAATAAGGCACAGAACTTTTGAGCATCTTCTTTTAATTAATTGAAATAATTAAAGTATGAAACACAGAAAAAGAATGAATGTCACCACACATGTATATAAAACATATTCAAAGAGTAAAACATTTTACTTCCGGTTCAGTCCCCTTGTATTTGTAAACGGTAAAAAATAACTCTAAGATTTAACACCAGCTTTGACATAGTCATATCCATTCTCCATCCAATATATAAAGCATATTCAAAGAGTAAAACTTTTTACATGTGATATCCATTCTCCATCTTATATATAAAACATATTCAAATAGTAAAACTTTTTACATCTGGCTCAGTCCCCTTGCAGTTGTAAACGGTGAAAATTAATTCTAAGATTTAACACCAGTTTTGACATAGTGATATCCATTCTCCATCCAATATATTAACGGGTGAGAGCATGAACTTTTTCAACAACTTGACCACTGCTGATACGCGTCTCCGTTTTTAATAGCAGACAGATGCTAATCCATTGAGTCATCCATCATTTACACTTAAAAAAACAACATCAACAGATAAGGTACATTTAATAAAATGAGAAAATTGTCAAAATAGTTCATTGATTCTTGCAAATTGTTCAATTTAGTCCTTTGACTCTTATATATAATTTTTTTAGTCCCCTAACTTTGAGTTTTTTGGCCTTGTGCCATTAATTTGGATGAAACCGGGTAAATTTGTCATATTAAGATTTAATTAATAATATTTCACATAATTTTTTCTAATTTGAAAGGAAGACATGATTGCTTCATTATAAATCGATTTAAGTGATGTCAGATTTAATAATAAATTAAAGAAAATCATTAATTATTTTAAGAGATTTGCTACCTTGACATCATGAAAGATACTTCCAAATTGTTGTGTTGGTCAAAATTTGCCATGTCGAATATTTTTTTTGTTTCTTCACAACCAAGATCGCAACTGCTACAGTGCGATGATGGAATATCTTCATCTCCAGTGTTTCTATGGTAAAATTTATCTTGTAGCGACAATCATTGCCCTGAACGGCAAAAATGGTTGTGCATTTTTCTTTTGTGCGGTAAAGGGGGAGAATTGTTTGCTTAAGGTTTTGAACAACAAAGATGGTAGTGCGTCTTTCCTTCTGCTCATCATTGCCATAGTCGCCCAAACAAAGGATTCTTTATTACTCTACTTGTCTGCAATATAGGTCGACGCAATGAGGCACAAGGAAAACAAGCGGCGTCGACGTCATCAACGCAGAAAAAACCGTCTAAGACTTCGTCTGACGACGTCATCAACGCAGAAAAACTGTCTAAGACTTCGTCTGACAACGTTCTATTATGCATCGACGATGTCAATGCCACTTGTCTTCACTACGTTGACCATTTAAGCCTTCATCTAACCGTATGAGCCTTTGTCGATGCTGATTCCGACATCCACGTTGCTTTTGACGTTCACATCGCTTCCGACGTTGACACCCCTTTCGACCTCTACAACGTCAACACACTTCCGACCTCTACGGTCTCGACGTTTCTAACATCAACACCGCTTCCGACGCCGACACCGCATCAGACATTTACGATGTCATTGACATTTCCATTTTAATTCCAGGCTTGTTAATTTTTCCATAAAATGCTTATATGATTTTAACTAAAATTAGAAAAAATGATTATGTGAAATTTTATTAGCTAAATCCTAATAGAATAAATTTACCCTTCATTTTTAATAGTTTCCATCCAAATTAACAGCATAAGACCCAAAAAAATACTTAACTCAAAGTTAAGGGACCAAAAAATTATATATAAGAGCCAGAGACTAAAATGAATAATTTGCATGAGTCTGACAATTTTTTCTTAAGAAAAAATAAAAATCGCACCTTTGACCTAAATATCTAGAACAACAAAACGGTCATGCCATTTTCATGATCATCATTTACCCCATATCATAATTTTGGGGTCATATTTAGTAATGCTTCTTAGCCATTCATATATTACATGTGAATATAATGATTTTAGTACTAGTTGCAGCTAATTCATATTCATTAATTAAAAAATACAGCCATCAAGTAGCACATATGTAGTCTATGTAGCTTGTAACTAACGTAAATCAGTTTGTAAGAAACTTTACATTGATTACAGAAATCAATCATATGTGCATGTCTAGCACCTAATAACAACTAAAGAAGATCCACACAGTCCACCTATACATGATTACATCATGACCGATTGCACCCCACTACCACATCTACATATATGCCCCTATGTATCTCACCATTTGACATGATAATAATACTATTTCTAGTCTTTCCTACTCTCTCTTTCTCAATCTTTACATGGTATCAAAGCACATGGTTCACCTAGACCCTTCTCCAAAAAATTCAAGAAACACTGCACCTTTTTCTCTTTATTCAAGCAAATCCAAGAAGCCCACCACCTTAGTCTGAATCAAGAAAATTGACCTAAATCCCTTCAATTTAAAAAAAGTAACAACCTCTCATCAAGATCCATTCAAGAACCTACAGCCAACAATCAATCAAGATCCATTCAAGATTCACTCATCCCCCTCTCCTCCAACTCCTCAAGAACCTGCGGTTAAGACTGCACCCATTTCAAGAAATCAGTACCCCCATCCCATTCTCCATCATGAGCACTCACAGCAGTTGCACATCCATTATTGTTTCAAAAAGTTTTAAATTCTTGATGTCCAACATCAAAAACATGATACACTCTCCTCTCACATCAAAAAACTACTCAATTTGGAAAGCACAAATACTCCAACTATTCAAAGACAACAACCTACAAGGACACCTTGACGGGTTTGATCCTCAACCACAAACCAACAATCCCAACTACTCCTCCTGGATCTCAGCTGGCAATAACCTAATTGTTGCCTTCTACTCCACCATTTCTCCCTCCATTCATCCCACAGCTCATCATAAGTTCCTACTGAACAATTTTCTTCACGTCCCTCAATGTAAAGGCAATCGCCTTTCCATATACAAGCTAACACCCGACAGTTCCTGCTCCATCACCTTTGATCCAACCGGATTCATTATCAAGGATCTCCACTCTAGCACTCATCTCCTTAAAGATTGTTGCATCAATGGGCTCTACGCCATTCACCCATCTCTAGAACCTCCACCTCTCAAGCTCACCCTGCAATCTTCACCAACACCAAAATCTCCTCCATGGCACCTTAGTCTAAAACATCCAAGCCAAGAAGTTCATCATCTTCTTACAAAGCAACAACCATCCATCAATAACAATAGCTCCTCTTTCCCATGCTCCACATGCATCAGCTCCAAACACCACAAGCTACATTTTCCTACTCAATCTTCTAAAACATACAATGTATTTGAATTTATTCATACCGACGTATGAGGTCCCACTCCACAATTTCTAAAAAAGGAAACAAATTCTACGTCATTTTTGTGGATCGTTAGTCTCGCTATGTCTCGCTATACATGGCTTTTCCCACAAACAAAAATCTGAAACACTACAGATATTCATGCAACCTACAAATACATCGAATGCCAATGCAAGAAATGCATCAAAATACTCCAATAAGATGGAGGAGAATACAATTCTAGCCACTTCCATAATCTCCTAAAGAATCTTGGCATCCATTACCAAATATCATACCCATATACTCAACAAAATGGAGTAGCAGAGCACAAACACCGACACATATTAGAAGTCACCCACGCACCAATAAGATCAAGGAAAAAGAGAATAGTTATTGTCCGTAGCAAGTTTATGGACGAAAATAAGATTGAATTGAGATTGAGTTACTTGTAAGATTTGAGATAATGTGAGCTTACGAGATGAAGAGAGTAGGAGGTTGTTGCCGATGTTGGAGATGTGTGAGGATTGATCGTTGCCAATGGTGACTTTGTCCTGCCCGCTATACGGATCTGAGATGGAGAGGTTGTTGAAATCATTTGTTATGTGAGAGGATGCACCGGAGTAAATGAACCAATTATTGTTTATGTAGTCATCTGCTACAAAGGAGGTGGAATATGCAGATTGTCTTGAGATAGATAAATCAGTTCAATGCCAACAATCGAAGGCTGTATAACCTCTTTTGCCGCAGCTTTGATAGTCCACGGTTGCAAGATGAGGATGATAGTTACAATTGTTGGTTGTTATTGATCCTAAGCTGAATCGACATCTCCCCCTTAATGACCGGCAACGTCCCCAATCTCTTGTATGCAGCAAAAGTGAGGGCTGTAGGTATTGTTGATGATCCCAACTTTCTTCAATTTGGAGATTTATTTTTTCGCTATAAAGAAAAAAGTATAGGTTGTCGAGGCTTACAGGTTACAGATTTGTGCGGATTGTTGTTTTGAAGACTTGGTATTGAGTTGGGAGACCGTTTAGAGTAAAAATAATCATGTCTTCTGGGTCGGTGGTGGAACCGACAACTAAAATATTGTTGACAATCTCTTTGATTTATGAGAGGTATGCTGCCATTGACTTATCTTTCATTGTGACGTTGTGCAGAGCATTCTTGAGCTGAATCACTTTGGATTGATTTGTTGATTGGAGTCTTCATTCAAAAATTTGTCATGCTTCTTGGCAGGTTTCAGTGTGGATTATGTAAGAGAGAATTAAGAGAGAGATGGTGGAATATAGTGCAGAAATGAGGTTTCTAACGATGAAGTTCCATGCGGTGTGCAGAGGGCTGGGAATGAGCTTGTCGGCGCTGTCCTGGGTGTGGAGAGAAGGTTTTGTGAGTCGTTTAAGCGGCCATGGAGGTCGTTTGTCGTGAATAGATTGAGGAGTTGTACTCGCCATATTGGATAGTTGTCGATGGTGAGTAAATAATAGAAATACCAAAAAAGTATATTCACATGTGTTGTAATCAAACAATTTGAAATTTAATAAAGTGAAATAAATCATATTGGAATTTATAGTGAATTTAGCATCTAAGTGGTAATTTGAGAAATAAAAGCAGTAGTTTTGCAAGTAAGACCTGAGATTTAGACAATAGATTCTTTTTTTAATACAAATTGGTGGCTGAAACTTCCATAGCTTGAACCAAAACTAGTAATCATGATGCATTCAAATACCATAAAAAACCAAACACTTTGTTAAAATCTAAAAGAAGAATGACTTGCCATATCACTGTAGTTAGCTTTCCGTGCTTCCTCATCACCTCCAAAATCAGCATGGTATTTCTCATACCTAGAGCAAATGAACATCAAATAATTATAAAAAGAAGGCATGAAAATGAGTGCATCTTGAATTTTAAGATGTAATGACCAATTAAAAAATTGAAAAGGAACAACAGAAAAAAATTATAATAATAAAAAGCCAGAATTCATAATTCATAATCAACCAAAAGAGTCAGTATCATAGTCCCAAAAAATAAAATAAAATTAATGAAAAATATATCTCTTGGTGGTCAATATATAAAACCTTCTTATGTTAAAATAAAAAAATAAAATAAAAAATTTTCATTCAGCGAGTTCTACAGAATACAAAGTCATGCTGCAAAAAGTAAACTATTGAAAGCAAAATGAAACAAAAACAAGACCATAATTCTCCTATTCTGCTAGTTACAAATTCAGATTCGTAAAACTTTCATAAAGAAAAAATAATATCCTACATACAAGGGAACAAAGTTGTACGAAAAACAAGTTCAATTAGGAGACATAAGCTTGCCAAACTACTAATATATGATGTTCGCTAGCCACCAATGTCACGTGTTTGTCTTATGGAGATCAAGTCTCCTATACTATCAAAACTCCTATAACTGCCATATGAGACATCTCCTACAGGTTGAACCAATTACAAATATGAGGTTTGTTCATCTTAGCAAACACTTTGAGAACAACCACCAAAGTCAAATGTTCATCTTAGCAATCACCTAGTCTCCTACAGCATCAGAAGAACAAACAAGCCAACTACCCACCACGGCAAGACTCTTGATGCTCACCATTAATGAGGTTTGTTGGCAACCGAGAAACAACACCCAAATCCACCAGTGTCCTATGTCCTTACCCCCAACCTATCAAAAGCACCAAGCTGACCAACCTCCATCATTCAACTCTAGACATCAAGCGTAAAATTGTCATCTCATGATTTTTGTATGATAACACTATGACAGTTCAAAACTCCTACTATAGGAATATCTCTTGCAGTTCAAACTTATTACATTATTTTAATACATTCTCTAATTATGTAAGAGTGTCCTTTCACTCCTTTGTAATCCTTGAGTCGTAATAACAAAATTATTTTAACAAATCAAGTTCCCAGGTATTTCCTTTATTTACAGTAAAAAATGGTGTATATCAGTTGTAGTGCTAAGCTTATCTCTGCATAAGTTAAACTTCATTCAGCTCTAGGACAATGAGTTGCCTGGTTTATTGACAAAATCAGACCAAAATTGTCCAAATGTCCAGCTGAATCAGGGAGCCGCGCTTGATTTTTGGTTTAGAACTGTTTTTTTTTCACTTGATTAAATCCTAATCATTATCATAAAAAAATTTATTTAATATCAAAATAAAATCTTGATTAACCTTTTCAAATTAGGATATACGTAAACACATTTTATATCAAAATAAGGCTTTCATTGACATTTTCCAAATAATGTGAAACTAAATAGAATGAAAGTCTGCATTTATGCCAGAATATAAGAGTGTCAAACGCTTTCTCAAAAACCATGGGACTAAATTGGTACGAGAAAATGCTGCCATAATTGTATAATATTGTATTAAAATGAAATTGTATTAGAATATATAATTATAAAACATATCCAAAATAAAAAAATGAAGGATAACATTATATTTATAATTTTACTCTAATTTGTAATATACGATTGAAATCATCAATAGTTACATATCAAAAATCAATGTTTTCAAATTTACTGATATAATACCAAGACTTCTAAGCCTTTCAAAACTATCACTCAACTTTTGTATTTTTTTAAATCATTAATTAAGGATGAGTAACGTTGTCTGGGTGTAATTAAGTGTAAGTTTAATAATACAAGAGTTAGGACAAAACATGTAAATTGCAAAGATTTAATAGAATATTGGCAACAATCCCTTTTAATTTTTAATAGTTATCATTTAATAGGTAGTTTATATATCTATATGTACTGAGATTCTACTTTTTGTTGGATCCCGGATGAACCATTAAACCCTGAATGCTCCCCTACAGTTTGGGCTGATATCTAGAAATTCAGTTGGTTGATATCTTGATGCTATCAAAATGTCACTGTTATTAAAAAGTCAATGCTATTCACATATTAGTGTTTGTAGTGTTCCAAATAACTTTATTTGAGAAAACCGTACCTTGAACAATTTGTCTTTAAATATTATGTTTTTATAAATATGTGGAATTACCCTGACCAACAAAGCACAGATCAATGAGGAAATTAAGGTCAAAGGAACAGTCAACCTCGACTCCCACACACATTTGGTAATCTCTGCCAACCTCGATGAACACCATCAATTTTGCAGTTCTCCCATAAAAATTGAACCATCTCTTCACCCAATGTGTGAAGCATGGGAATAACAACATCCTGAAACCTAGTTTAGGTGACATTGATGAACTTCTATTTTGAGCTTATTGAAGTAAAACATCATAGAACCAAATGTAAATCTCCCAATAACATTACATATAATTGCATAGCACTGAGATGTCCGACAGCCAAGTATCATAACACCGATATCTTAATAACAACAAAACATGATGGACCAAATGCCAATTATCCCTGTTTACATCTGCATAATCATTTGTTAGCATGCCGTCAGATGGATCACGTATAGCTTCGTAGTTGTATGTCATAGTTTTACAGGCAGCTATTAGTCAAATGCACATAACAGAAAAAGTAAACAATCATAAACGAAAAAAGAGATGAGTACTTCTCCACAGCTGCTTCAACCTCTTCTTTCTGTAATTTCCCTCCAAGTCCGGTTGCGAGATCAAGAGCTCCAGATTTAGACATCTTAAAATCTTGTTGCTAGAAAGAGGCGAGAATATCATAAGATTAAGATTAGATGTCATAAAAGGTGGTGTAATTACAAAGAATTCGAATGGCGTGGGTGAGAAAGAAAACACAATCTGAAACACTTGCCGGGGCGGAAAGTAAGAAAATGCAAGTGGTGATTAATAATATCATCCTAAAAGCTTTAAGGACAGCCATGCCGGGGAAGATCGAATACCTATCTGCGGCAACCTGTGGAGAGGAAGCGATTGCAGCCTCCAATGTCGCCGACAGGTGACCGTCGCTCTGCGGCGCTGATGAGCTGCTGGGCGAGAGCATAAATATGCAGAGTTTTGGACACGTGGCGCTAACCTGAGCCCTTCCCCCCAGTCAAGCTTGCGGCGGGTTCGGAAAGGAAATAAAAACCTTTTAATACAATATTGACAATAATGTATGAGATGTCTTTGATAAAAGGTTTTATTGTTATTTTTTTTGCAAAATTTAAAGGAGCAAGTAAAATGGGAGCAAATTAAAATGAGATTGTTTATGTTTGGTTCAAAATAAAATATGTAAAATATTTTTAGCCTGTAACTCAATTTTGTGTTAATATATAAAAAAAATTGGAAAGACTAGTTAATACGCCTGAATAGGGCGTAACTCACTATTACACCGAGGAAGCGAAGCAACCAAGCGAGAGAAGTCTCTGAATCCAGCGTCCAGCGACTTCGGCTTTCGAAATTGAACGATTCGTTCGATTAATGAATCGAACTCTTCTCCAGATCTAGACTCTTCTCCGACGAAGGCAAAGCTCGAATGAATCGTTCAAACATTATTGTTCGTTTAACTTCAAAAAATTTTAATGGGGTAAATTTACCTCTTAATTTATTCAAAATAAATACTCACACATTTATTCATGTCAAATATAAAAATATTAAATTTTCATTAAAATTATGATGCTAGATTATAAAACCTAATTATATTATAATCAAATTTTACTATATTCATATTACTTTGCACTCAATATTTTTAAATTATTTTTATATTAAACAGCCCCTAACAAGTAATTTGTCCTAACAAGTAAATTGAGCTAGATACAAAACAGTATTAGTAAAATAAAAATAAAACAATAATAAACAAATTAAAACTTATCTTAAAAGAATGTGTAGAAACCACACAAACAAGAAATAGAAGATAAGACATTTTCAGGGTGTCATTTTATGTTAGCCCAAAAAATCATTAACATGTTAGAGATCATAGACTTATAAGCATGTTTGAAATACATAATATTTTAAAGAAAAAATATAGACTTCCCAACTTGTAGCCCAAAATATGTTGGTAAATAGTGATCTAGCGCCTGAATTTATCCCACAATTCATACAAAAAGTTCATTGTAATTGTAAAAAAAATATTTTTTCAATCCCTAATTAAATACTGTACTAACCCATCATTTTATTCTTAAAACAAGTTTTACCTGCCTCAAAAGTCATGTAAGGCTTGATGATATTTATGGCCTAAATAATTTTTTCTTAAAAGAGAGAAGAATACCTCAAGGCAGTACTATCAATCAAATTATTTGATTTCCGCCACTTCATAGATTTAAGAGTTTGTATGAAATATGGCAATACAAAGAGATTTTAAAGTTCATATGAATGATATTATGAACAACCAACCTAATTTCACATTTCTCTTTCATTGTTGATGTGGCGACCTGCTGCTAGGTCAGTATAGCTAATATAGTTTTATGTGCTCACTTCTCATGATCATATCAAGGTTTAGTATAACAGCATATTTAGATACGTATAAGTACACATTTTCATATTCATTGCAACATTTATAAATATCATAATAATAAAGAAAATATATTCATAACATCGATAATAATTATTTTACAAAATCTATTACACACTAAGAAAAATTTTAAAATTTAAGAAAAATAAGCATCTAAATTGCTCCATCTTGCATCAGCTCCTCCTCAAACTTGACCCAGAGATTGTTTCTGATTTGCCATATATATATATATATATATATATCTGTGTGTGTGTGTGCGTGACAGGGCGAACCAAATTAAAAAAAATTAATTAGACACGGAGGCTTAAGTAAAATTTGTAAGATATCAAAATTTATATATAATATTAAGTGACATGATTCTGCAAGAAAAACACATACAAGTAAAATGATATGCAATATTTAAGTAAGGTATGCTTACAAAATTATCAGAATAATAAATGCAATATATATATTTAAAATATGTGCTTATTCTGAAACAAAATGTAATAAAATATAATATTTATTATGTATGACAAAGTTACAGAATAATTAATAAATTAGATACGTCCATCTAACTATTTGAGATATGGGTTTTTGACTAATTACATATTCTCCCTCAAATGCTATGTGTAATCTTCTTATTCTCCAAATATCAGTCTGTCCTAGCCTAATATATTATTTGTACAGACCTGAGATCAACTTGAATAAACTCATAATACAAATTTATGATTATTTATTTGAAATTTTGAGCATAAAATCTCGTATAAATATATTAAAGTGGGTCAAAACTTAACAGCGATGCAAAAACTGTAAATAAAATAACTAAATAAAAAATGACATTCTTCATTTTATTTTAGTAAAAATATAAATAATAAAATTAGTAATAATATTTTTTATTTATTTGTATATATTAAAAATAACAAAATAAGAGGAACTGATGGTGATCGAGGAAAGAGAGAGGGAAGTGGAGGGGAGTGAGGAGATGAGAGGGGAGGGGGGGAGGGGAGGGGAGATGAGAGGAGAATGAGAGAATGAGAAAGAGGGGGAGTGATATATTTTTAAAAGTTGTAATTTTCTCTATCATTTTTCTAACATGTATTATTTGATTTTCCCATTCCTCTTAAATTCCTTATGTGTGCAATTTGTCTTTTCTTCCTCTCTCCTTGTGAGATCTTGACATTCGGGTGGTCACATACCGCATAATTGTATTGAGCAATTTGAGAGAAGAGAGCATACACATACAAAGCCAATAATATTTCTCATTCATTTTAAAATTTCATATTACAAAAAAGATCTTCATTGTACATCATGAACATTGTTCAACAAAAGAGAAAATAAATAGATAAAAAGTTAAAGTAGCGTTGTCGTAGATCCATCGACAGTTTGAACATTTTAAGCATTATGGTTCTTGCGTGTATTCCCTATGAGCACCTGACCTGATATTGTACAAAAAATAATACAAGAATTTGAATTTCCAGTAATTAGATAATACTCTAAGTACTGCAGTACACAATAACATTTACATTTTAAAAGATACGATTAGCGGAAGTAAGACGGAAATAAAAATGTAGGAGAAAATAAGGTAATAACGCGAAATAAACAATTTTCTACAACAAATATTATTTATCAAATAAAGATTACTGATGTCATTTTCCAATAATCTACCCCGAATATTATTGATGTCATTTTCAAGTAACAATCCCGAATGTTATTGATGTTATTTTCCAATAATAATCCCGAATGTTACTGATGTCATTTTTCCAACAACAACCCCAAATGTTATCAATGTTATTTTCCAGTAACAATCTCGAATATTATCACGTTAGTTCCGAACAACCAATCAATATTCAAATTAAATTTGGCTCAAAGCAAATAAGCTAAGCAGTAGTAAAAGTGCAAAATATAATATATGTCATGTACTGAGTACCTTTATTCCTTAAGTTTAGAAGTTCAATATTTTGAATGAGTGACAGTTCGCTCAATCTGCATTTAAGTTCAATATTCTTAAGTTAGTTTTATTTATTTATTAAGATTGAAGTCCGATTCTTCTATTAAAGCAGTTATAATTATTAAAGCATTATTATTATGATAATAATAAGTCATAATAAAAATGACTGAATTGACAAATTGAAAATAATAGTCATTTTATAATATTTGAATTATTCTCATTATTAATTAATGAGAATAATATTAATGTGAATGACTAAATATTAATTTGATAGATATGATTTTAATAAGTAGAGCGTAACAAGATTAAAAAAAATGCTCATTCCATTTTCTTCATTTCCAACTCCTTTTACCTTAAGATTAGGACCGCCGAAAAACAGAGGGAAGCCGGAACGGGGTGGACGAAGGCTGGCCGAGGTGGCAGCAACAAGGGGATGGCTAACAGTGGCTATTGAGTGGCCAGCGGCTTGCTGGCTTGAAGGGGCTGTCACTGGCTGCCGAAGGCTGCTGGTCGACCGGTAAGAAAGAGTTGACTGGCTGTGAAGGAGGGAGGCTGGTTGGAATGAAGAAGAGGGCTATTGTGGGGCTGAGGAGAAGGAGGGAAGGGCTGGCTACTGACTGAGGAGGGCTACTAGCCGATGGCTAAAAGGAGGAAGGCTGGCTGAGGAGGACTGCAGTCTGTGAGGAAGAAGATGGGGGCTGCTGTGGGTGAAGAAGGGGAGGGCTGGGGGTATTTGTAGGAGGCGAGAGAGGGAGGGGCGTAGGTGTAACAATCCAAGCCATTACCTTAGTCAATTAGAACTAATCTTAGTCTTAATATTGATCATAAGTGTTAATTAAATCATTAGGAGTTAACCTCTGGGACCTAGTCTAAATTGGGAGTCAAATAAATTAAATATAAGTTTTGGGAAATTCAGAAATCCTGGAAATTGACCTATCTAAATTGACCTCAGATAAAAAAATGGACTTCGCCATTGCGCTCATTGCCCCCAAATTAGCTATGGGTGATGTTTTTGTGTCAATCGAAAGTCATCAAAATTTCGACGAATATTTTAATAATATTTAAATACCCAAAAAATTGGGAAATTAAAATACTTGTCGGATCAAAAATCCGACCTCGCCATTATGTTCCTTGCCCATCAATTAGGTAGGGGTGAATATTTGAAATTTTTCTGAAATCAATTTAATTGTTAAATTAAATAAGAAATTAATTAATTAAAATAATTAAATAAGTAATATTTAAACCCTATCGGGTTGGATCCCCGCTGCCTATCGGATCTGACCCGATAACCACTTATCGGATCCAAACCATTAGCCCCGCGGATCCGAACCTACGGAACCGCTCCGCGGGAGCCGTCGATCCGAGCCAGATCCAACAGCCGAGGCGCATCGTGCTCATCGAAGGGCCTGCCCGCGACACGCGGCGTGCCCGCCGCGGCCCTACCCAATCTCGCTCTCTCCGCACCTCGCTGGCTCCGCCCGAGGGTCCATAAGGACCCTCTCGTGCGTAGGTCTCCCACTTTTTGTGAAGATCGAGCGGATCGGACTCTAGCCCACAGCAAAGCCCTAAAATTTCCTCCGCTGTCGGGATTAAGGTACTACTTTACCTCCCTAATTATTAGATGAATTGCTAATATTATTGTTCCTACACCTAAATCACATGCACATCGATGGATCCAACGGTCCGATCTTCCCAATTCCGCCCCGATCGACCAATCTCGGCCGATTTTTCCTTGAGGGTTTGGCATTTCGCCGCCCCTCGAAACCCTAGGCCGAACCACCCAGGTTCGGGTCCGGTCAAGCCCGACCCGCGAGCGGAGGACCCGAGCCGTGGGATGCCACGTAGCCATGCGGTGGGCCCCATCCAGTGCGCTGGAGCCTCTTGGTGCTGTCCACATGTTAGTGGGGCCCGCATTCTCGATAGCTGCATTAGCCGTCCCAACGTGGGGCCCACTGCTGTGTCGCGGTCGCTTCGACCGCGGCTGTGGGACCCACCTCGTGGCCCCTCCCGAGCCGACACGTGACTCGGCGGGTCCCGCGTTCTCTGTCGTGGCCACTCGTGGCCTGCCGCGTGTAGCCGTGGGTCCCAACGCCATTAATTCCTGCAAATAAATTTAAACTAAATATTATATGTTAAATAATGATTATAGTTATAACTATAGCAAATATATATATATATATATATATATATATATATATGTGTGTGTGTGTGTGTGTAATGTTTAGTGTTAAATTAGGTTAATTAGATTAATTAATAGCAATTAAGTTAATTAAATTTCTCTGTTAACTTAAAATCAAATAGCAACAATAATTAGCATTAAATATATTAAATAGGATTAATTTAATTTAATAAAAATAATAAAATCATATTAACAATAGTCTTAACTAATATTTAAATATTAACAAATAATTAGGAAATTAATTAAATCACTAATTAAATAGGTTAATGGAAATTAATTAATATTAATTGTGATTAAACAGAAATAGTATGGATTAATTAATCAACCTAATTAACCAATTAATATTAAATTATTAATTAAATAATAATTGGTTAATTAAATATTTATTAATTTAATTAATATAAAATAAACAATAAATCTAAATAATCAATTAATTAGGTAAATAATAATTAATATAATAAATTAATATTAATTAGGATTAATTAGTGCTAATCCTAAACCTAATTAAATAAATATTTTAAAACAGATAATTAATGGGTTAATTAATCCTAAATAGTAAGATAATTAATCAAATAATACTAATTGAACAGTAATTTTGACATTTAAAAATATAATTAAAATATTTGAATTAATTAAATAACATATTAATTATTAATTAAATAATAATTAACACTAATTAAATATAGACGATAGATAATTGATTAATTAATTACTAATATAGAAAATTCATTTTTAACTTTAGGAATAAATAGTAAAATAATACAATTTGAATAAATGAATAGTAACTTTATTTATTTAAATTATTTAATTCAAAATCTTTAAAAATTTAATAACTTTTTATAGGATAATCCAAATATAGTCAATATATGTCTCATTTTACCCAGAAAAATAAAAAGAATCAAATGACGTAATGCAAAAATTAATTTCGAGATACGTATAACGTAGTGACATTTTATGATATAATTAAATTCTCACAACTTTTAATCTAGTTGTCCAAACATATGCAATATAGGTTTTAAAATACTTAGAAGAATAGCCCCAATGCTATAGAAATATTAGTTTTCTCATTTGGAGCTTAATTTGAAAAGTAACATTTAGGACCCTATCCTAAAATTGACCAAAGTGCTCCTAGACTTCAATTGACCATAACTTGATCAATTCAACTCCAAATTTAAAAATTCAAAGTGCTAAATAGCTTATAATTTCAATGTCATTAATAAATTGAAATAATATTTAGGATCTAAATACTAAAAAATTAGAAAATAGCCAAAATACCCCTAACCTTAGTTAGGACATAACTTGACTATTTAAAGTCTAAATTAGGTTTGCTCCATGTCAACACACTCAGCATATTATAGAAAAGCTATAGAAACTCAGTTTGCTAAAATTGTATTTCAAACGTAAAAGTTCAATTTTTGTCACCCGTTGACCGATAAAATTACCAAATTGCCCTTAGAAATTAAATTAATTATAATTTAGTCTTTTGACCTCAGAATGCAGTATTCTTGGACTCTATAGAATCCTTGAGCAATAACCAACAATATACTACACAAAAATTTAAATTCCATTATGTGTAAATTTCAAGATTTCCCCTTAGGTCAAAAACTTTAGTTTAGACATATATGTACATTTTTTGTCCAAATTGAGCGTACTTACTGTCTATCTTCATATTAGACAATTATAAATCATTTGGTAGTAAGAAATTTTAATTTGGAATCCTAATTCAAAAAGTCACTTTCTGAACCATTAAGTAGGGGCAAAATTGTCATTTTGCCCAAATTTTAGGTTAAGCATCTTTTACTCTTAAATTAGCTTCTAAATGAGTTAAACCCATGTTAGAGCTCTAATAAGATCCTTTAAGTAATCAAAATCAATAATTCAATCAACTCAGTAAAATTCTCTAATCTTCTCTAAGCCTTTTTCCTTAGGATTTTTTTCACCTCACATTAGGACTACTCCTGAGACTAGGATTAGATTACAGGTTAGATTTTATTCATTGAAAAATGAGGTTTTTCAATGAATGAATTATTGGTTTCACTAGTTTCTAGAGTTTACACTTTATTTTGATTATTTGTCTTTCAACCTTAAATTCAGGATAGGAGATTTATCCTATTAAGTTTGATTTGCTTAATATGATTTACTTTAATCAATAGATCACTTTTAGACTGAAACTTAGATCTTAAAGTCTTACCTTTAGGATTATGTGATTTAGCCCAATCTCATAGTGTTAAATCCAAAATCTCTAGTTTTAGATTTTGGTCAGCTAAGAGTTTAGAACGCCTGAACTCATAAATTAGGTCATGATTATTTCTTATAGTCGACATTGATTAAGCATATTAGGACCTATCTAGTCCTAATACTTTGTAACCTATAATGACGTACTTTTAAGTTACACTCGATAGTAAGAATTGGAGATCCTGAACTTGTGTAACTTAGAATAGTTAGAATGTTTAAATTGAATAACAAATGATATCACCATGTTTAGTAGAGTCCTTTGCTTACTACTTGATTTTTGTGCTACGCATTCCTTGGATTTTGTGCATATTTTTTTAGACATGTCATATAAGAAAATATTATTGCATGAAAATAAAACTTAGAATATTAAGGAAAATATTTGCATTTGGGTTCAGTTTATAGTGGATTATGGTGCACATTTACTCCAATGGACAAGGGTAAGGAAATATCAAGATGTTTAACATCACTTATTGAGGAGATGTGTGCTAAGCTTAGGACCTGTTTAGGCTTGCACTTGACTCCTCATGTAACAACCCAAGTTGTTACTGTAACAACCCAGGTTATTACCTTAGTCAATTAGGACTAATCTTAGTTTTAAGACTAATCAGAGGTGCTAATTAGGCCAATTGGAGTCAACCTTTGAGACCTAGTCCAAATCAGGAGTCAAACGGATCGAATCCCGACTTCTAGAAATCCAGAAACTCTAGAAATTGACCTATTTAAATTGATCTCTAATCGAAAAACGGACACCGCCATTGCGTTCCTTAACCCCAAATTAGCTTGGCGTGAAGTTTTCGTGTCAATCGGAAATCGTCAAAATTTCGACGAATATTTTAATAATAAAAATATCACGGAAATCGAGGTATCAAAATACTCGTCGGATAGAAAATCCAACTGCGCCATTGGATTCCTTGACCCCAATTTAGCTAGGAAAAATATGTTCAAAAATTTTTCGGAAAATTAAAAAAAAAAATTATTTTTACTGTAGCTAACGGCGTGCCGTTAACTATTTAAACTTCCGTCAACTGTAGCTAACGGCGCTGTCTATCCAAACGGCGCCATCCGAACCGTTGGATCGGCCCAGATCCAACGGTTGTAGAGTCGTCTTCCTCGACGACTCCTCCCGCATGACACGCGGCGGCCCGTCACGGATGCTGGCCAATCCGGCCGCATCCAGACCTCGGCGAGGTCGCCGTCCGGTCTATAAGACCTCGGCCGACCCTTAGGCTCCGAGTTTGCAAAAAATCGGAGCCCGGATCGAGCCGAAATCAAGCCCCGAAGTCAGCCCAGATTTTTCGCCAAATTCCTTCGCCGATCCGACCTTCAGGTACCCCCGATCTCCCTCGTTTACCGTTCGATCGTTGCAATAATTGTAGGATATGTAGAGTAGGATGTCATCTACACATCCACCATTCCGATCGGGCTCAAACCCCCCGATTGGGCGCACCAGACCCCCGAAGCAGGCGGGGTTCGGTCCGCCGAACCCCAAAAGATGAACAGCCGCGTCTTCGGGCCAGGCCGGGTCCGCGTCAGTGCGGGTGGGGCCCACACAAGCCACATGGCAGCCTACGGGCCCGCCACGTGTCACGTGGGGGCCCGCACGCCGAGCCCGCATTGCTTCGGCTTCGGCCGTGGGGCCCACCAGTGCCACATGGCAGCCTCTGGACACGCCACGTGTCACGTGGGCCCACAGCCCCGTCACCCGAGCTGAGTCAGCAGCCGTGGGACCCACAGTGCCACGTGGCAGCCTCTGGCAGTGCCACATGTCTGGTGGGGCCACTGACCAGTTAGTCGTGCTGAGTCAGCAGCCCGTGGGGTCCACTGTGCCACGTGGCACCCTCTGAAGGTGCCACGTGTCACCGGGGCCCACTGTTGATTAATTAAGTTACTGTTAGTGTTAATTAGCCATAATTAACTACAGTTAGTATTAATTAACCCATGATTAGTGTTAATTACTTTTGAACAGTAGATTTGATTAATTAAATATAATTATAAGTTAATTAGTATTAAATAGTAATTATGATAATTAATTAAACAGTAATTAGCTTAATTACTTTTGAATAGTATATTTGATTAATTAAATATAATTATAAGTTAATTAGTATTAAATAGTAATTAGGGTAACTAATTAAACAGTAATTAGCTTAATTACTTTTGAACAGTAAAATATAATTAAATTAATTTATAATTAATAAATAATTTGACTAATTAAAAAGTAATTAGCACTAATTATTTTACTACAGTAAATGATATAAAAATCAGAAATATTAAATTTAAACTTTAGGAATGAATAGTAAAATAATACAATTTAAATAAATGAATAGTAAAATAATTCAAATTGTATTTTTGAATAGTAAAACTTAAAAGTTTAATAACTTTTTGTAGGATGATCCAAACATAGCCAATATGGGTCTTAACATACTCAGAAAAACATTTAGAATCAAATGTCGTAATGTAAAATTTCGTTTCGGGATACGTATAACGAGGGTAGCATTTTAGAGCCTCTTTAAGACCCCATAACTTTTTACCCGATTATCGAAACATAGTCAATATGGGTCTTAAAATGCTCACGAGAGCGGTCCCATCACCGTGGTAGTATTAGTTTTCCCATTTGAACATTAGGACAAAAAGTTAACTCTAGAATTTAGAGTTGACTTTAGTGAAAAATGACCAAAATGCCCTTGGACTTCAAATGGCCATAACTTGGTCAATTTAACTCCAAATCCAAAAATTTAAGAAGCTACCTAGTTTAGAATTTCAATGTCATCATTTTCACAGAAATAATATTTAGGATTTAAATCCTAAAATTTAGGGAAATGACCAAAATACCCATAGCCTTACTATAGCCATAACTTGACCGTTTCTCGTCTAAATTGGACGTATTTACTATCTATCTTCAAGTTAGACAGTAAGTAATTAGTTGGAAAAGAAAAACCTCAGTTTGAACCCCTAAATCAAAAGTTGACTTTTTGACCCTTAAAGTAGGAGCAAAATGGTCATTTTACTTTAAAATTGGAGATTACTCAACTCTAGCCATTAATTAAATTCTTAGAATACTAGGATTAATAATGTAATCATATTAGTGCCATATAAGTAAATAAGATGAATCATTAAATTGAATTCCAATAATTTTTTTTTCTAAGTCTTAAGCACCCCACCTTAAGGACTTTTCCTGAGATTAGGACTAGATCATAGGTTAGAGTTCATTCATTTGGGTAAATTAGGTTACCCTATGGGTGAAACATTGGTTTTAGTAGTTTCTAAATATTATTTTATTTTACAACCCATTTTGATTAGTTTATCTTTTAACTTTAGATTTAAGATAGGAGATTCATCATATTAAGTTTGATTACTTAATAAGATCTGCCTTAACTAGTAGATCACATATAGTGTAAAACCTAGAACTTATGTCTTATCCAGTTTGGATTATGTGATTAAACCTAAAATTTCGTAGTATTTATATAATCTATAGGTGTAGAAGATCTTGATCAGATCTTAGTTAGAACGTCTAAATTCACAAAATTATTGCGTATGATTTATTTGTTTAATTCATAGTCGTCTATCTGATTGATCTAGATTAGAACTTGATCAGTTCTAATCCTTTTAACTTATAAGGATGAGTTTCCAAATTACACTCGATAATAGGAAAATGGTGATCCTGAACTTGTGTAATTTGGAATAGTTAGAATGAAGTAGAAAATAAATGGTATCACCATGTGTAGTCGAGTCTCTTGCTTACTTGTTATTTGTTGCTACGCATACATTGTATTTTTGTGCCTTATATTTTCTTTGAGCATATCATATAAGACATTTGATGCATAAATAAAATGTTAGGAAATTATGGAGACTCCTTAGATTCTTTGTGAAAATATTAAAATAAATAAGTGAAATGATAATAAAGTGATGTAATTGAGCTGCCTCTCAGTAGTTTTCTTTTGATCAGACCGAATGTTGCCCTAGCTGTATCGTGCTAGGAGTTGCCCTAGTCGTACTGTGCTAGGATATTTCGGTATAATAATTGGTGACCTAACCGTATCGAGCTAGGAGTAGCCCTAGTCGTATCATGTTATGGCCATATATGTGACTATTGTTAGCTTAGTCATATCGAGCTAGGAGTAGCCCTAGCCGTATCGTGCTAAGATCTTCAGTTTCTTTTGGCGAGCTAGTGTAGCTCTTTCTGTATGGCAGTTGACGTATTATAGTTTTATATGCAGTTGTGGTTATTTCAGTATATTCTTTTTTTTTCAGTTAGCCATTTCTTTGTACTACTTTATATATATTTAGGATGTTAGACTCTTGCTGCTATATGTATATATCACTACTGAGTTATTCATTTTTAATTGGCATATTATTTTTATTGATCACCAGCATGTTTAGGATGTAGAATTTTTCTTCAGTATTATTCAGTTATATTTACACTCATATGCCTTTCCTTGTTTACTTGTTATGCGAGGCATGCTTCAGCCTTTTTCATTGCCTTGTTTATACTATAGAGCATAGTCTATAGTTTGCATTTTTACTTGTGTTGCTTACTGCTCCTGTATTTACATATCATGCTAAGAAGTAAATGGTAAAATGGTGATATTATATAACCTTATTAATAATCAGCTTAAAATGTACTTAGACAATTGTCTAACCAGATTTTCTCTTTTTTTTGGCTGGGGACCTACATTGTGAAACCGACAATGTCAGGCTTAGAGCAGTTTGAGGAGCCTGCACCCGAGGAGGAGCCTTACTTAGAGGAGGCGCAGCAGTTGGGGCCAGAAGATATCTAGTCATTTACTGCCTATGAGGATGAGTGGATTTTGAACATTTATTTTGTTAAACTTTAATTGATATAATAATACAGGTACCTATGACTGTGTGTTCAGATTTCACTATGCTACTTTTCTGAGTTATATTTCTCTTCTTATATACATTATGATGCTTGGATGTCATTTATTTATCGCTTCTGCACTCTGTATTTTTACTTATATAGTGACTGCTTGATTGATTCTAAGTTAACCTTTCTTTAATCAGGTAGATTATGGAGTTATCCTAATCCAATGCTAAGTGAGGGGTTAACCAGAGTGACACTCCACCCTTAATCTAAACCTATTGAGGGTTAATGGTGAGGGTCGCCACAGTTACCTTAGTCAATTATGACTAATTTTAATCTTAATTTTGATCATAAGTGTTAATTAGGTCAAATAGAGTCAACTTCTAAGACCTAGTCCAAATCAGGAGTCAGATGGATCGAATCCTGATTTCTGGAAAATTCAGAAATCCTGAAATTTGACTTATTTAAATTGACCTCCGATCGAAAAGCGGACATCACCATTGCGTTCATTGACCCCAAATTAGCTTGGGGTGAAGTTTTCGTGCCATTCGGGAGTCATCGAATTTTCGACGAATAATTTAATTTAAATACCCGAAAAACTTGAAAATTTAAAATACTTGTCGGATCAGAAAGCTGACCTCGCCATTGCGTTCCTCGCCCCTCAATTAGCTAGGGGTGATTTATTGGAATTTTTAGAGTGCATTTATTTAAGTAATTCAAATTAATATTAAGATAATTAAATTGAATTAAAATATTAATTTATTTTAAATGGAGTTAACGGCGCCGTCTCACGCCGTTCCCCCGGTTTGGATTTCCGTCTGATCATCCGTCTGATCAGACAAAGGACGCTATCCGTCCGATCTCACGATCGGACGATCGTGAGGCGTCGTCCCGAAGAACCGCTACGCGAGAAACGCGCGTCCCGCAGTCGCGATTCATGGCCAGTAGGAGCCTTCGGCGACCTCGTGGGTTCCGTCCGGAGCCCATTAAGAGCTTCCTCGGCATTGTCGGCCGAAGGGGATGCATCTCGAAGCTTCAGGTGATCTCGGTCGATCTTCCTGCGAAAACTCTAAGCGCCTAGGTGGTCCACTTCCAGGTACCTTCCATCCGATCTCCCATAAGTTACATTTGATTTATGCATTGAAGCCTCGAAACCTTACTTCATGAACGTGATTGTCATTTGAGCATCTCTGATCGAACTCAAATGAGTTCGATCGAGCGAATTCCTGTCGGGATCCACAGTAAAAAATTAGGGTTTAGCCTCGACCAGTTGGCCTAGACTTAGGGTTAGACCTCCCAGCCGCCGCGGTCCACCCCTGCCGACGGTTCATGCTCCAGTTGTAACAGCCCAAACTCTTAAGCACCAAGGTATTGTCCGCTTTGGCTAGAAAGGCCTCACGATTTTGCCCTCAGAAGATAACTTCCCAGTAGGTCACCAATCCTGGGAGTGCTCCCACCTGAGCACGCTAACTTAGAGTTCTTATTAGGAACTCCACGTTATCTGAAAAGGCGCCTCGATGTCTAAGAGTTCAACTTATTACTACTAAGTGGGTCATCACACAAGTGGGAAGGGCTCTCCGTCTCCTAGCCATTGGCATGCGGTCGGGCCACCTCGGCGCCGGGCATCGCCGCAAGAGGCACACCCTAGTGGTAGGGTAGGGAGGTAGGAGGAGACGTCCCGGGTGGGTCGGGCCAGACCGACCCGCTCGAGCGCGTGCGGGCCGCGTGGTGCGCGCGGAGATCGAAAGGGCGGGCCCCGTACGTCTTCTCCGCGATCGTCGAGTGGGCCCCTCCGTAGCCCAGCATCCAAACCGAGCCGCGCCACGCGTCCCGTGGGCCCCGCCTGTCCCACGCCAGCAGTCTCTGGCAGACACATTCCTCATGTGGGTCCCAGCGTGCCATCATTTCCTGCAAAGAATCATTATAAAATAAATATAATTATATATTCATTAAGTAATAAATTAATCTATATGTATAATTATAATAAATACTTTATATAGTATAACTATACACCTAATTGCTTATATATATATATATATATAATATATATAAATTGTCATAATTGGGTGATTAGGATTAACCTAACTGCAATTAAAACAGTAAGCAATAATAACTAACATCAATATTATAATAAACAGTAAATGTAATTAATCAAAACTAATTAGTTTAGTTAATTACACAAATAATTAAGTAATTAATTAATCAATAATTAATCCCAATTATAATTGAACATTAATAATATAATATTTAAAATACTTAATAATAGATTAATTAATAATTAATTGATTATTAATGATAATTAATCACAGATTAATTAAAAGTTAATAAATTCAGAAATTATATATAAAACTTTATGAATAAATAGTAAAATCATTCAATTGAATAAATGAATAGTAAATAATACAAATTGTATTTTAAATAGTAATCTTAAAAGTTTAATAACTTTTTGTAGGATGATCCAAATATAGCCAATATAGGTCTCAAAATACTCATAAAATGTAAGAAATCAATAACGTAAGTCAAAAATTAATTTCGGGGTACGCATAACGAAGTAGCATTTTAGGACTATTTTAGGATCCCATAACTTTTCACCCAGTTATCAGAATATAGTCAATATGGGTCTTAAAATGCTCAGGAGAGCAGCCCCATCACTATAGTAGTATTATTTTTCTCATTTGGACATCAGGACAAAAAGTCAACCCTATAATTCTCAGTGAAAATGACCAAAATGCCCCTAGACTTCAAACAGCCATAACTTAGTCAAATCAACTCTAAATTTAAAAATTTAAGATGCTAACTAGTTTAGAATTTTAATATCATCAATAAATTGAAATAATATTTAGAATCTGAACCCTAGAGATTTAGGTAAAAGACCAACTTACCCCTGGCCTCATTTTGGTCATAGCTTGACCGTTTGGAGTCCAATTTGGACGTACTTACTGTCTATCTTCAAGTTAGACAGTAAGGAATCAGTTGGAACTAAGAGAATTCAATTCTGACCCATAAGTTAGAAGTTGACTTTTTGACCCTTAAAGTAAGGGCAAAATAATCATTTTGCCCTAAGATTGGATTAAGTACCACTAACCTTTAGTTAACATTTCAAAATACTAAAACTAATATTATAATCGTCTTAGTGACATTTAAGTGAGCAAAATCAACCATTAAGTCAGATTCTAGTAATCTCTCTAAGTTTTAATTACTACACCTTAAGTACCCTTCCTGAGACTAGGACTAGATCATAGGTTATAGTTCATTTATTAGGTAAATGGGTTACTCAAAGGGTGAAACCTTAGTTTTTTAGTTCATAGACTTTCTTTTTATTTTATAACTTGTTCTGATTATTTTATCTTTTAACCTTAGATTTAAGATATGAGATTCATCCTATTAAGTTTGATTACTTAATAGGATTGGCCTTAACTAGTAGAGTACTTATAGAATAAAACCTAGAACTTAGGTCTTATCCTTTTTGGATTATGTGATTAAGCCTAAATCTCGTGGTGTTTAATCAATAATCTATAGGTTTAGAAGATCTTGATCGTATCTTAATTAGAACGTCTAAATTTACAAAACTATGGAGTATAATTTATTGATTTAACTCGTAGTTGTCTACCTGATTGAACTACATTAGAACCTGATCAGTTCTAATTTTTTTTAACTTATAAGAATGAATTTCTAAGTTACACTCGATAGTAGGAAATCGGTGATCCTGAACTTGTGTAACTTGGAATAGTTAGAATGGTGGTTAAGTAGAAAACAAATGATATCACCATGTTTAGTAAAATCCCTTGCTTACTTTAATGATTGATACTACGCATTCCTTGATTTTTGTGACATATTTTCTTGAGCATATCATATAAGATTTTTGATGCATGAATAAAATGTTAGGAAAATATAGAGACTCCTTAAATTTTTTGTGAAAATATTAAAGTGATTAATGAGAAGATAATAATTGGATGTGTTTGAGCTATCTCTCAGTATTGCCTTCTGATTGCCTAATCTCCTTGTTGACACTAGGGGAAGGCCTTTGTTTTGTGTGTGTTGTTTGCCTAGTCTCCTTGTTGACACTAGGGGTACACCGTTGGTGCCTTAGCCGAATGGGTGCTAAGATCCTTTGCTTATACTCTTTGTGCCTTAGCCATACTGGTGCTAAGATCCTTCAGCTTTTTTGGTGGGCTAGATTAGCTCTTTTCTGTATGGCAGATTGTACAAGGATATTTATATACAGTTTTGTTTTGGTTACTTTTCAGTACTTTTATTCAGTCAGCTATTTTTTTGTACTGCTTATATATTTTAGCATGTTAGAACCTTACTGCTATATATGTACCACTGCTGAGTTGTTTCATTTTAATTGATATGTTTCTTTTGATCACCAGCATGTTTAGGATGTAGCATTTTTCCTATAACACTTATTTGATTATCTATATTTATACTTTACCTTGTTTAGTCTGCATATGAGGCATGTCTTAGCATCTCTTTTTGCTTAAGTTATAAATGATGACTTATAACTTTTCCTTTCCTTTCGTATTGCTTGTTGCTCCTTTATATATTGTTGCCTAGATGATTATGGAATAGTGATATTACTTAACACATATAAAACTTATCAGCTTAAAATGTAGTTAGAGATTTGTCTAACCAGATTTTTCTTTTTTTGGCTGGGGCCCTACATTGTGAAACCGACAATGACGATCTTTCTTTAGTTGAACGATCAGGATCTTGGTGAGGAGCTATATCCGGAGGAGGAGCCCGTGGAAGAAGCCGCTGTTTAGCCCTTTTATTCTAAGTGAGGATGAGTGCCTTTTTATTTCTATTATTGAAACTTTAAAATAATGTAATAATACATGTACTGATGACTGCACATTTGGATTTTATACTTATGTTCTGAGATACTTTTCCTTATACTTATGTTGTGATGCTTGGATTTTATATTAAAAATAGCTTCCGCTCTCTGTATGTTTACTTAGATAGTGACTGAACATTTGATTATATGCTCACTCATTCCCTTATTAGGTGGATTGTGGATTTCATTCTAATCTAATTATAAGTAAAGGGTTAGCTAAAGTGACACACCACCCCTTGACTTAATTTATGTGGATTAAGGGGTGGGGCGCCACACCTCAGTTGTTTCTGAAATTGTTCACTGAAACAAAAGTAAAATAACTAAAAGATATTTGCATAGTATTATTTGCCTCTTCAGTCATACAGTATTATATTGTGAAAATGTTTGCCTTAGCCTATAAAAGCTATGGGAATATATATATATATATATATATATATATTGGGCCAGATTGGACAATTGGTTCTGATATAGCAGTTATATGCTTCCTTCAGTTTCAGTTTAATATTTATTATATTGATGACGTATTTATTTTAGTTAGTTGTATTTTCCTTGTTTTACCTGCTTACATCAGTAGATGCTTATATATTTAAGATGCTAAACTTTACTGTTTATTATATGTACCATTTCAGATTAATGTTTTAAATTAGCAGATGTCATACGATCATCAGCATATCTAGATTAGATTTTTCTTTTCAGTATTTTTACTTACTGCATTACATATGTATGCCCCACCATATTTTGTACACTTTAGGTGTGCTTTTGCCTCAATTCTTGCTTAGTTATAAAAATTGCATTTGTATCTTATTCATATTTCCTTGTATGCTTATTTGCTCATATGCTAGATAGATGTTGACTTTGTTTAGAGTAAAATAATGATATTAATAAATGCTTAATAAAATTTACTTGTCTAAAATGTACTTAGACACTTTGTCTAACAATATTTTTCTTTATTGGCTGGGGCCCTGGTATTATGGAACCGACAATGTCAGAACTTGAGCAGTTTGAGGATTCTGTACCTGAGGAGGAGCCTTACATAGAGGAGGTGCAACAGCTTGGACCAGAGGATATTTAGCTATTTTCCCTTTACTATAACGATGATTGTTTTTTATATTTTCAGCATTTCGTTAACTTTTTTTAAAATGATGTAATAATACAGGTTTTGTGACTGTGTTTATTTTCTGCACTTTATTTTTTTCTGAGCCTTACATCATACATGTAATAATTCATGTATGATGTATGGTGAATGGATGTATCCTTTACTTCTTATCGCTTCCGCACTCTGTATGTATATATAGATTTAGTGAATAATTCTCTTATTTATGATGTGTACATCCTTCCCTTAACAGTGGATTGTGGACCTTACCTAATCCAATGTTCAGTGAGGGATTTGCACGAGTGACACTCCGCTCCTTAGCTTAACGATTGTGGGCTTAGGGAGCCGAGGCGCCATAGTAGGAGGTGAGAGGGAGGGGGTCGGGGGATTGGCCCATTTGGCGGACAGTCTTGCGACAGAGCCTGCGATCGCATCGAATGCGATCGACAAACAGGGGGGGCGATCGGGGAAAACTGAGGAATAATTGGAGAAAATGAAAAATATTTTAAACTTTAAATTAATTACAATTTTTCGCCGTTTGGCATTCAAATACAACGAAACTTGACACCGAGGGGTGTTGAGGCATTATGAACGCCCTCGCGCCAAAAAAATTTCGATTCAGAGCAATATTATTTTAATTTTTGAGGTTTAAAATTTTGAAAATTTGCCAAGATAAAATCGTGCTCAGAATTTGATAGAACTTCTCAAGTAGCCTTTAAATAATATACTTAACACAATGACGTTAAAAATGATGAATTCGAACATGTATTTCAAGGTTTTTGATTTATAGATTTTAAATAATTCCGAAAATAAGGCGGGAGTTTCTGTTATTTGGATTTTTCCCAAACTATGACACTTTGATCTAAAAAATTATTTCTATCTATTGGTAAATTTGTTTGCCCTAAATTAAAATTCCCTGGAGTCCTAATGTCAGAGTCAAAAATTTGACCTAATTCGCAAAGTAACGATTTTGGGTCGTTACAATTCTCTTTCTCTCTCATATTTCTCTCTCCTCTTTCTTCCTCTTATTTCTCTCCCACTAAATTTTCATCTTAAGTTTACTTAAATAACTTTAGATGAGATAATTTGAATGAATAATGCATTAATATGATGAATAGTAAAATATTTGATAAATAATAAAATAATTTATCTTGAATATTTTTAATTTAATGACACAAATTTTTGAATTTTGACTTGTATTTAATTTTCATAAATTACTGAAAATAATTAATTCAAAAATTAATTCAGGAGTATCCGTTGTCCAGATTGTTCCAAATATTGGGCATAACTATAACTGCCCCAATAATTGAATAGAAGATTAATCCAGATATTGGGGTGTTATCTTAGCACCCAACACTTATTAGAAGAAAACCAATCAAGTATTGATGTTAAATGGCCAAGTCACTTTATGAGCAATTGTTAAGTTAAATGAACGAAAAGGAAAATACAAGTAAATACAATATTACAAGTATTTACAATACTAGAAATTAAATTAATCAACTCATTGATCCCAAGCAGTTTCAAATATAGAAGGCACAACACAGATTAATAAATATAGGCAAAAGTAACTTAAGCAGTTTATAAACCAATTATTACAAACCTAAAAGTAAGAGAAAAGTGCAGTAAGTAAATCACTCTCTCTCTCTTATACAAGTAAATTATTTAAAATTAAGCAGAAGCAGAATTCCTTATAAGCCCTTCAAGTACTTGGACCTGCATCACCTGAATAAAAGGGCTCTTGATCTATTATATTTTGGTATTTAAATATGATAGGGCAAAGCCAAGAAAAGAAAAAGTGTAGTTAGACTAAACAGTCTAAGCACATTTTAAAATTAGCTATGTTTTTAGATTAACAAGATATCACAATTATGACTTACAATTTAAAGTAAGTAATGATGCTATAAAAGTTGTAAAGTATGGGAAAGTGAAGTAAACATAACTGTAAGGAAAATAGTATAAAATAAGTTGAATAAAAATACTCACTTTTAATAAAGTTCAAGCCTATTACTGAAAATTGGTAAGGAAAAGCATTTTAAAGGCTAGAAACTACTATGTGTATGAAATGAAAGCAATATAAGATCAATTATAATATATGCTAAGTAAACAATTGACATACAGTGAAGCATTAATTGATGTTAAGCAACATATACTGTATTCAAATTAAACTGAAGTAAGTAATACACAATATTGAAAATAGAGAGTGTAAAGCAGAAGGAAAAGAGGAAATATCTTAGATTCTCAATCTAGGATTTAGGGTTTAGGGTTTAGGGTTTAGGGTTTAGGGTTTAGGGTATGAAAGCATAACTAAACATTTATGAAGAGATCTTACAATTTATAAAAGAATCTCTTATATCTTTAGTTAAAGTTACATTTAGAAATACCTCATTCTGTAGGAGTACACAATAGAATGGGTGAGAAGTTAAGCATGTCTACTTAACCAGATACAGTGGGGAAGTTGAACATTCACATTTACCCTCTCTAAAATGTGAAGTCCTAATATAAGCGCTTTCTTTTGTACTCAATTTGCCATAAAGCATTCCCCTTTAAAATTTTAAGAAAATCTTTATTTATGCTCAATGATTCTTGAATGAATGTTCAAGGAAAGATGCTCAAAGCTAGGCAAGCATTCAATAGATTACAAAAATTGTAAAGTATGTGATATTTTTTTGTTATCTAAACTTTCAATAATCTACTCTATGATTGGAGTTAATTAAACTCCAAATTGACTTATAGATATTTGATCTTAAGTCAATTCTAAATAAAAGTAGAATGTACGTAAATTTATTTTTATATAATTTGAAGTTAGGAAAAGAGATAGATTAAATCCAATTTAAAATATTTTAACTTACGAAAGAAAACTTTTCTAAAGCTTAAAAGAAACTATTATTTTCAATTGGGTTATTTTGAATTGAATACTAAAATTTTCTGAAAAATTTCTAAATCTTAAAATTCTTAGAAATTTCAGTAGAGTCTCCTTTGTTTTTGTTCAAATAAACAATTTTCACAATAAATATAAGTCAATTTTATTGACTATCTCCAGTTCTATAGTAGAGTTCAATTCTTTTTATAGGATTGCTCATTTCCAATTCTACAGTTGAGTTCAATCCTTTTTATAGAATTGCTCATTTCTAGTTCTACAATAATTTCAAATATATAAAGCTAAACTAAGCACTTGACTACAACTTTGAAATTAAACGGACAGAGATTGAGAGGGAGATGGTATTCTTTTAATGTCTAAAAGCATATGTTCATTTAAATTTTTAGCAATCAACTCTAAATATGCTTCTTAATAATAACAAATTTTCTCCAATATCTCTAGGAATATTTCCAACTGATCATACACATCTTGGAAAGAAAACAAAATTCGTTCAGCATGTAAATCAACTTTTCTTAACCTTAGAGCAGTAAAAAAAAAATGTAAGCTCAATTGATTTTTTTTTAGTGATTGACAGCTACCATTATACATCCTATAAAAATTCTGCTTAATAGGAATTGCGCATCAAATAAGGAATATACTAATTATGAGTATGCAGTTCTTATTTGTTATCAAAGCAAACATATCCCTCATATTAAATCATTACACATTATTTTAATAGGAATCGCATACACTAAAAATCCCTATGACTTAATGGATGATGATGATTGATGTCATTATGTCAAAGAACTGCATGCACCTCACTAACATCGGTTATCACAGCCAATGAAGATGTTATCATTAACATATTAATATTAATCATTACTAATATTAGTCTTTACTAATTGCAATCTCAATATTGATCTTATAATAACACAGAAGATCACAAAGAAAATCAATAAATCCTAAACAAATTAAAGTAATATAACAAACTTTCAATAATCCATTATTTAAATAAGAAACTACCTATGATTAAATGCTTTTCATATATTGAAAGTTATTTTCATTGAATCCTTAACAAGTTCCTTGATTAACAAATTTGAACCCTAATTTATAAATCGATTTCCTTCTATATATGATAACTCTTGAAGGTAAAATCAGATGGAGTACCTTTGCTCTTTGGCTTGAGGTCGGCGAGACTTAGGGTTCGCTTACCTTTGGATGAATCCTTCTGTCGAGAGGATGAATGTTCGTTGATAAAGAGTAGAGTCAGCATGGGTTCAAGCCTTCCCATTGGAGCAATCAACGGTGCTATCCACACGTCATCAATTGTTCAAAAAAGATAGGAACGGGGGCTCTCAGGACGGGGAAGGAACCGCATGCGAAGAGGATCGACCGAAGGATTAGGTTAGATTTTTAGGTAATGGATTTATCTTTATAAGTATATATATATATATATATATATATATATATTAATTTATTTGATTAATTTATAAGTTTTATTTAATTAAAATTAAATGATAATATATTTCCAAACCAATTTTTGAAAAATTGCTTTTTTGCTAAATTGAGGGTAACGGACTCAAAAATGAAGTCAAAATTTTAATCGGAAGTCATCTCAATTATTTGATTTATTAAATTATGAAAATATAATAAAATAATCAAGAAAATTTGACTTACTCCAAAACTGATCAAATTTCACCCCAAGCTAATTTGGGTGTGAGGAACGCAATGGCGAAGTCCGTTTTTGATTCTGAAGTCTAAATAATTTAGGTATTTTCAGAATTATCAGAAAATTAGAAAATGCTGAAAATTGACAAACGATCTCCAATTCGCATGAAATTTGAGGTGAAGACTTTTAACTCTATTGTAAGAGTAATGAAAGAGATTTATAGTCAAATAGATTACTAATTGATAGATAACAACCTCTGGGTTGTTACAATAATGATCACAAAAATTACTCTATCAAACAGTATTTTTGGTTAGCTCTAATTTGAAGTCACTCGAGATACTGATTTTTTGGTCAAATTTAGTCATAATTGTGCTAGTAACGACTTGTGCCGTTATAGTTTATATAAATAATCAATAAACAATATGCATTTTTTACACTTGAGAGCATGATCAAGAAAGTGAGAGCATATACTATTAATCATTTTGATCATCCAACATCATGTTCTCTTCAACAATCCCATAAGAATTAGGACCTATCCTAATTACAATAAAAAATAATTATTTAAGACAAATCTTATTATGATAATAATTAATTAATGTAAACTATTATAGCAATGCATGGCTATATCCTTTACTATTTAACTACATGAACCAAAGTGAAACAAATGATCAGTAGCACTTATATTTTTGCTCAAAATTTGTTTGAATTTGATTCAACTCTTAATAAAAGTATTTTCTTTGTAAACTTGAATTTGGATTTCAACAAATATTTTTTATTCAAATCAAAATTTTCAAATTTATCCTAAGTTTATATATTCACACACATTTTTATTCAAGTTGAGTAGAACTATGAAAATAGATGTTATGACTCATTTTATTTTTTTAGTTAACATTAAATTAATGATTTGAAAGTCAAATTGGAGGGAAGGGGAAAGAGGGTAGGGGGAGGGAAGAGGGACGGGCAAGACGCCAAAAGCAGGTAAAAGAGGGAAAAGGAAGAGGGAAGCAGAAGAAGGAAAAGGACGAGGTCAGAATAATAAAAAAAAAAATTCAATAAAAAAAAGATTTGTGTCATTGTGACATTCAAATATTTTTCTTCAAATTAATCTCAAAATAATGTCAATTTCAAGTTAGTTAAACTCAACCCTAATTGTGGAGTTAAGGCAAAAATTTAAGGTTTAAATTTAAACCATTAGATTGCATTTTTATAATCTATAAATATCATTTAATTTCATCGCAATTATATTTTAAAAATATACATAATAAATTTTCGAATCTATAAAGAAATTTAAAAATAATTTTCGTAATTTCTAATCATAGTTAAATTCATTTTATCAATAAAATAAAATACAAAAAATTGAAGTATTATATATATGAATAAATAATTCAATACCTCAAAAATATCTCATATATTTAAATAAGTGATTAATGATCTTTAACTAATTTATAATTTTTTTAATTAGTGAATCTTAATTATTATGAGTTAAATAATAATTTTAAGTGTTTTAATAATAAAAAGCACCCAAAAAATATATTTGAGGATATTTTAAATATATTTGAGAAGAAATGATTTGGTATTTCAATCACGAATCATCGATTGACAACTGTTAATCCTGCGGCTAACACGAGTCCTTTCTTTGAGACATATCATCGAGCACCTGACGGGCAGCCGGCTCTCCCGAAACCTCTGTCTCCATTCTGTCCTCAAGCGCTTCTCCGAACCCATTCTCAAAAAAACCCACCAACTCATCATCAAAACCCATCTCCTCCTCTTCTTCTTCTTCTCCTCATCTTGCCCAACTCCATCTCTTCTTGTTCTTCCTCCCATCATCCTCTCCACTTCTCCAAGCAACTCAACCAGCCTTTCCTTAGCAGATCTGAGCTCGTCCTCCACAACAACTCTCCCCTTTCGATCACAGGACTCCACAAGAAGCACCGACTTCCGATTCCCTTTAACCCCAACAAAGAACATCTCCCGGTGCCTCAGCAGCATCTTCCGAAGCCGATTGGGCAGGCCAAAATCCTTCCTGAAAATCATCAAGTTATCCACGAGCGTCCTCTTCTCGCTCATCATCGCTAGCACCTCCCTCACAACCGCGCACGCCCTTCTCTCATCTAGCTCCGCCGTCCCCACCCCCCAAATCTCATACGGATTCACCTCAGGCAGACTTTGAAACCGAATCAGATCCTCGCGATGCTGGCGCTTGAGATTGAGCCCCGGGCGCAGCCGCAGCTGCGGAAACCTAGGCACTCGTCGGGCGATGATCGGCCGGCGAAGATCGTCGGTGAGATCTTCAAGGCGCGGGAGCGGATCTGCGAGGGAATGGTCCCAGGAGACGAGCTCGAGCGCGGGGCCGTAGGGCGTGCGGACGAGGCGGAAGCGGGAGGGATGGGCCCAGCAGATGCGTGGGGAGAAAATGGGCGAGAGGCCCAGATCTGGGGCTATGCGGGCGAGCTTGGATAGTAGGATGCGGCGGGAATGGGCGAGCATGAGCAGACGGTGGATCTTTCCGGCGAGGGCGCCGGCGATGGAGGAGCGGAGGCGGGATTCTTCCTCGGATAGATCTGCGGCCGAGGGAGTGAGGCCGACGGCGAGGCCGCAGAGGGCGAAGAGATCGGGAAATAACTCGATCATGGAGAAAAGGGATGCGAGGGGGATGGAGGATTGAGGAAGACGCAGCTGCGGGAGAGGGCGGCGAGGGAGATGGAGTGGTTCGGCTTCGAGAGGAGCAGACTTCGAAGTCTGCGGGCAAATTCTTTGGGATTTTGCTTCGAAGCTCGTCCGTCCAGGGCTGGCTGCCGGAGCGTCTTCATCGGCGGAAGAGACAAGGAAGAGGTAGTGGTTCTTTTTCTGATGCAGAAGAGTTCTCTTTTGGGAGGGGACAGGAAAGGAGAGAAGAAGAGAGCGCCATGAAAGCAGTTTAAAAGGGCACAAATGGAACTGCCAAAAAATTTTCTTCTACGCTCTTTTATTATATTAATTTATAGCAAAAATTATTATTTACAAACTCATCTAATTCAAAAAAAAAAAAAATTCATTATTTAAATATTATTTTAAGGGAAATGCTACAGTGCCCCACTCGGTACCCCCGATTTTTCCTGATGACGTGGTAATAGCTGCCACGTCATCGTAAATTCTAACCTAAATCCCGAGCGCCTCTGCTTCTCTCTTTCGAGCCAACCCCGTAACCTAAATCTTTCGAGTGCTTCTCCCTTTTGAGCGCTTCTCTCTTTCGAGCACGAGCCGACCCCGTAGCCTTGCATCTTCAACGCATTCGCCATTACCGTTCTCGGCTGCTTCTTCTGACAGCAACTCATCTGCGGTGACCGAGCGAGCGTTGCTTGTCTTTTCTCCTATTCTTCTACTTCACTTTTTGTTTGTGATTCTTGTAAGTATTATTGTTATTTTATATTTTTGATGAAGAGATGCCTAAAGTATTATGATCTGATCGATCGTTGTTCCTTTCACTCGTTTTTCCTTCCGGTAACCTAATAATACTATTTTTTTAGGGTTTAGGGTTACTGCGGTGACCGATTGTTAGGTTTAGATAATATTTTGTGTTTTCGTTGTTCCTTCTGCTAACCTAATATGCATTACTGTGGTGATCGATTCGTGTATGATGAAGAAAATCTTAACAGATTTGTGGGTTATTATTTGAGCTAAGTTTCATAGATTTTGGAGTGGAGCAAGAAAACTTAAATGTTTTTTTGAGCAATATGTAATTCTACATACATATTGTCATGTAGTATCGAAGTTTGAAATCCTAAATCAACAATTTGCACATTGAATAGATTCAAACGCATCAAGCATTTTAGTTTTCTTGCAGTTTTCAGTTACATATTCAAAAGGAAACGCATCAAGCATTTGTTTTCTTGCACTTTTCAGTTACATATTCAAACGCATCAAGCATTTCAAAAGGAAACATTAAGCATTTCAGTTTTTAGTTATCTGATTTGATAAAAGATAAAGATTTTCATTATAGCAAATTATATAATCTGTAGATTACATATTGCCCAAAAAACATTTAAGTTTTCTTGCTCCAAAAGGAAATATCAAGCATTTCATTTTTCGTGTCCAACGTACATATTGCCATGTAAGGCACTTAATTAACTCTTGCTAATGTGTTAATTGATCGTTGGGGCTTAATATTCAGGATTACTCTGCTAATGTATTAGTTTAAGTAATGCATTTTACATTTTTTTAGCTCATTAACGTTTAACTGAGTTTTGATCTATTATTAACTTTCTTATACAAATTTGGTTTCAATTATTGCACTATTTTTTTTTGAGAATCTGTTCCATAATTTCAATATTTTAATAGATAAGTAATTAGAACAAGGAGATAAATTTACGTTCCTAAGGAGATTGACATAAGGAGAATGTGTTGAACTGTTATGTCCTTTACCATATTCTGCTGCCTGTAACTTTATTCCAATATTATCTCATGAGTATTTTCGCGTATGATTTTATTTTTGGCTGGGGTTAGTAGATGTTTGATCCCCTTTTAAAGTTCATTTTTCTATATTAAGTAGCGTGAAGATTTGGGTTGGGATCAACTGCAAATCAGCATTTTACATGTTTAATTGTGTACATACAAATGCTTTTTAGTCTCTATCATTTGGGGAAATTGACGTTAACTAATGAATGAAAGACTTTTTATTGGTTGAATTTAATTTATTATCTCTTTGTTGTCTCTAATGGGATCAACGTGTATTGCCATGTTTTTTGATGGTTGTATCTCCCAGCATAATGCTGGAATGTTTTTAATGTCTCCTTCCATATTTCAAATTTTGAGAACTGTTCTTACTTTGGGAAAATGGCAAAGGAGGGTGACTATCCGTTGGTTTTGGGTCATTCTCAATGATATTTTTGCTTTTTAGTTTTTGGAGAAATACGGTTAGTCATTCATGATTTATATATGTTTACGGGTTGTTTCATTAAGTGTTGTTTTTTCAATACTTGGTTTTCCCGTTGTTTCAATTTTTTTCAATTACAGGTTGTTTCAAACAGCCTTTTTTTATTAATGGAAAAGTTTCTGAATTCAAAATTTTCTTATAAAATCAAGTATCATGTCGTGATTATATATTTATTTGCATTTGGAATTGGGTATGGTATGAGATGCCGTCTGTAGCTTTGGGTATCAAGCATCATGCAGATGTGCCTATTTGTTGGATTACTGTAGTTGTTTGCTATTTATAGTCTTATATGAATTTTGTTGAATTATTGCAGTTACTTGCTTTAGCCGTATGAATGGGTATCAATGAGATGCATCATGCAGATGTGCCTATTTGCTGGATATTGTATTGTTGAATGTTGATAGATTGGATATAGTTATATTGATATCATTTTGTGTATTTTATCTATTGATTAATTGTCGATTCTCTTGAAACTTAGCTAAACTGAGGATAAACACATTACAGCCAATTAGCTAAACCGATCAATTTTCATGTTTAGTTAACAAGTTATAATTTATGTTTGCTTCATTGCGGTATTTGTATGCTCTCTTCAATACATATCCATTCTTATATTGCAATTATTTTGCTATAAATATGGCCAATTGTTTCCAAATGGTACTTTGGTGATGACATTTGCAACATGATTATATAATACAACCAATATCTTATAGATCATACCAAAAAGACAGTATATGTTAGATATTCTGGTCAGCTACCCAGTAAGAGCATACATGTACTTTTGACTTCTTCAGAGGCATTTTATGCAACTTATGGATTTGTTGGTTACTTGTATACTATTGCCAATACAAGGAATATAGATGTAACAGATTAGTTAGTTATCTTCCTCACAAGTGTTGCACATGCCCATATTTATCAAACCCTATGTGAATCATTAGCATTCTTTAGTGTCATTATTGCACTCACTTGTTGTTTGCAATTGCATCATCGGCAGGACAATGCCTTTATCAAAACACACGTTTTTTTTTTAATCATATGTATTAGGTAAATCTTAAAATCTTAAGAAAAAACACACGAAATAGTAATTAAGTTTTAACGAAATTGCAATAAGAAAGCCAAGCACTTTTCAAGATCCTGAGGTTTACTAACCTCTGGATTCCATGATTTACGAAATTATGTAATCTTGGTAACCAAACAACTATTAAAAAGCTTAGAAAACAGTCAATTTTTTGGTTTTCCTGTTGATTTATATATGTTTATTAATGGGAACTCGATAAACACAATATGAATATTTCAGTTTTTGAATTTAAATGTAGGGATAATTGCTGTTATTACACTCAAATTTTGGATAATGATGGATTGTGATGCTATTTTAGACCCCATTCGACGGTTTGGTGACTTGCTTTGGCCATACCCTTTGAACAGATTCTACACTGATTAAGGATTGATGCCCCATCGAGTTTTTGGTCTTTTGCGGGCCTCATTTGGAGGAGCTGAATCCTAGTCTTCTAGTTTTTTCTATGTAATATCTAAAGCTTTAACATTGATTTACAAGCTTATGGATAGAACAGAAACTGCTTGCGTACAATGCCTTCTAATAGTGTTAATTCTTTTATTGGGCATGCTAGTGTTTGGATAATTTTGGCTGTTGTTTCATTTGATGATAATTGTGGCTGCTGTTTCATTAAGTTGGCAATGCACCTTATTTTGCCTACTGTTTCATTTGGTGAACGTTGAAGCCCGTATATCATTAAGTTGGCAATGTCCACTGCAGCTTTTTTTATATGCCTTGAAAATTCTAAGCTGGGTCATGATGAGTTAAGGATGATTTCGGCTGCTGGAACAAAATATTCTAAGTTTCAAAAGGGTGATGTTTTTTCAGCCATTTGCCAAGTCATTTTTGAATTATCAATATATAATGTTATGAGAATTTTGTTTTAAGAGCTCACATAGTTATAATATCTTCTTAATGAAGAGAGTGCTTTCTATTAAGATGAGTCAACATATACTCTAGATTAGTTTTGTATTGGTATTATGCAACAAATGCTTTTGGTAGCTTCTCTTCAGCTCATGATTGATGCCAAACTTAGAAAAGAGGAATTCAGCTCAGCTGTAAGGTACAATGATGTTTTTATAAATATGAATAATTTTATTATGCATTCTTACGGTAGTTCAGACTATATTTGATTATCAACTACTATTGGAGATAATTTTGGCTGGTGGAACAAAATATGTTGGCAATTTGGGGTTGCTGTTTCATCAAGTTCAAACTACTGTTTGCGTACAATGCCTTTTAATATCTCCTATAAAGCTGGCACTCAAATCTCGATGCTATTACAACAAATTTTCCAACTGAAATCTGTCATTTGCATGACTTCAGTAATTGCAATTTGGTAAGATGGACTAACGCCAATGTGAGTAAATTTTATTAAAGGGTTAAATATATGTGATGTTTCATTTAGATATGTTCATATCTAAATCTATCATTTGCAGGCGATATGAGATGAGCCTGATTCTCTTCAGAAACTGCTTTTTTGTTACTTAAGCATTTTTTATTAACTTTGGATTTAACTTATTATTTTCAATACTTTCCTTATTTCAATAGTTTACTATTGGTTGTTCATCAAACTGCGATGTTGTTGCTGGACATCATCCTGCTATTGATCCCCATGTTGCATCTGTTGCCGACCATCAACCTGCTACTGATCCCCATACTGTTGTTGTTGCCAACCTTCAGCCTACTGATATTCATCAACCTGCTGCTGATTCTTGTGCTACTGTCCAACAGTTTTGGGGAGGGATTGTGTTTTTTTTTTTTTTTTGGCTCTAACAAAAATATTTTGGCCAGTGCTAAATTGTATATTTCAAGAAGACATTGTCTTTATTATTGAGAGTAAATGTGTTGAGTGAGAGCTTCTGTGCCAATTGTGGTTTCTTATGAGCTGAGAGTGAGTCTATTAGCATTTATATTGAGATCATTTTGTATATATAAAAGACAATATAATTAAAAAATTAGTATATTTTTGAATGTTCTCAATGGTTATTAACATCATTGTGCGTGCATTATTTGGTTGTTCTCAATGGTTATTAATAATATTTTGAAGAAAAGATAATGCTGCAATTCCCTTTCAGTACCACAACAAGCATTAGCCAAATTGCAATGAATTCCTCTTGCCTCTAGCTAATCCATAGTTTTAATATCATTGTGCGTGCATTACCGCAACAAGCAGGTAAATTTTAATTTATGCATTTTGAACCAGGTTAGTTTTGGTCGTTGAACACTCGACTCTCACTGCGATGCAGCTGCTGTGGGTCAACATGATCATGGACACGCTCGGTGCCTTGGCGTTAGCAACAGAACCCCCGAACGACGAGATGATGAAAAACTTGTACTATTTCACAATTTCACATTGCAATAAGTAATACAAAATAGGATAATAAAATCTATATGGTGTAATCTAATCTTCATAATTAACAGATCATAAACATACCAAGAAACTTGAAACAAAAGTTGGCGAATCCATAAGAATTGCTAGACTAAAAACTGCATTAACAAGATACTAGCAGTTTTATAATCAAACAGAAGCTGAACAACATAGCAGCACTTAAATACTTAATAACAAATGTTGCCAATCTAATTTCCAATCAATATCATTTCTTTCCTTGAGAATTCTAAAACACAACAGCCACAAAATATAAGTGGATGGATTACCAAGCAAAAAATCAGCAACAGTCCATAACCTCCGCTTGATTTTCAAGAGAAAAATAAAGTTGAATTAGAAAACTGCATTAACGATAGCAATACACTAATTATTTTTACTTCACAAGACACAATAGCAGTTTTATAATCAAAAAGACTAAAACCCATCAGGTTTCTAATCAAAAATAGCAGCTGCTTCTTGTCCGATATGGTACTCGTGAAGGCCAGCAGCGCGCAGCATATCACAAACGACGACGTCGCAATCCGGGTCGACCCCATCATGTTGTTCCTCAAGCCTGGGCACGATGTCGATGCTGTAAAATCAATGAAGATGCAATCATAATACATCAACGATAAAATGCAGAATAAATAATCAAACGAAAAAGAAATATCTTTGTACCTTACAAGTGTGTTAAATCAAAGGTTTCGCATCAATGAAAATTAATCCCTCAGATGTTCTTTGTAAATGAAATCCAACCAAAATAGGTCGAACTATATTTTACAGCATCTGAACTTCCACTACAAAGTTGCTGTTTTATGGTAGTTCTATAGTGAATTCTCTTCTATTTGTAGCTAGCTAGTCAATGCGATTTTTCAAAATTCACACTAATAAGCATAGTCAAAATATGATGAAGATTTTTTGATGATCAACCGCTAATATTTCTGAATCTGGGGTGTACATTTGAAATGTAGCAACATAAGACCAAGATATTAAATGTTTTAGGGAAAAAGTGTACAATGCATGAACTTCTGGGGGTGATTTTGTATGCAATGAAAGCTTGAGAAAATATTCATTTCAACAATATAATGCTTTATTAATCAAGACTTGTATGCATGAAATAAAAATAGTTTGAGGACCCACAAGTAATAATAGGGAGAAAGATGCAACAAAAAAGAGAATGGAGATATAACCTATACCATTTCTTTTCTTCAAGTTCGTGGTGAAGAGCTTAGTATATAAGAGAAAAGTTGACTGGACCATACCTATATCCTCAAGTTGCTAGCAAGGTGAAACTGAAAAGGTATCATATATTGATGCGAAACCCACAACAGAAAGAGGGGGGCAATAACAATACCAAGCCTAGTCCCACAACATGCAGTTGGCTACATGAATATGAATCCTCCCAAAAATTCGAGTAAACAAAATCATCCCTAATAGAGCTGTGCATTTTTTTTACTATGAGCAAAATTTAATAACACAACTCTCATAACTAATCCTATAACAACCCTTAATTAATACTGTTAAATCTTCTATGGCAAATTTCTATACTTGGAGCTCCAACCTTGTCACAGCACATTTTATAGTAAACTTCTATTTTGTAAAGTAGTATACTTCTTGAAGAACAAGCAAATTTTTCCTCAAAAGTTTCTCATCATCCGTCAAAAGCAACAAAACAAAAATTAAGCAATGCTTTGTTAAAAGGTATAGTGCTTTAAATTTACGTACATAATGTAATTCTCCTTACAAATCTTTTAATTAAGCAATTTAAGCAATGCAGTTTGCCTACAGAACCAACTGTAAGAAAATGAAGAGACCCATGAGCAAAATACTGTAAGAAAATGCATTCGCCAATCATGATAATTAAAACTGTAAGAAAATCAATACTCTAGTCAGCCATAAGAGCAAAATACAGTAATCATGAAAATTAAAACTGTAAAAAAATGCGTTCAGCAAAAAGCATCAAAATAATAAAAAGTTGAAGATATTATATAGAAAAAAATAGAAGACTAGGATTCAGCTCCTCCGAATGAGGCCCGCAGAAGACCAAAAACTCGACGGGGCATCAATCCTTATAATCAGTGTAGAATCTGTTCAATGGATATGGCTAAAGGAAGTCACCACACCGTCGAATGGGGTCTAAAATAGCATCACAATCCATCCTTGTCTCAAATAAAAATTCGGCCAATAATTTAAAGTCGCTTAAATACTGACTACAGATTGCAAGAAGCATAAACAAAACTTAATGAAATATCAAGAAGCACTTAATTGCAATTTTTCTTCTTTTTCATCAAATAGAACGTGATAATGCTTATAATCATTCCAGCATGCGAGCACATAACTTTGATAAAACATCTTTATCATTGATTGCATAGTAATGTTAAATTTAATGAGGAGATGATTCAATTCAGTAGGCACCCAAAAAATAATAAAGCAGATTTGATTTAATTCAAACTGACAACTTTGTAACAACTGTAAAGAAGACTAAGTGAAATTCATCAAAAAGAAATGCAAACTAGAAGTCCTATCATAAGGAATAGGCAATAAAAGAATATTCAACCCAAACAAAAGGCAAAGCAGCTGAGCATATTGTTTTTTTCTCGTATTACATCTCCCACCAATGTTTTCAAAAAATAGTAATAATACTAATTGGAGCTCTTTAATTAAGGAAAAAAAACCAAAAATCTGAGGAGTATTTAATAGTATCATCAGCAGTGAATCTTTTGAAACTTGAGAAAAATAAATCAGTGCTGCCAATTGCTGATTTGATTTTTAAAACAAGATATATTTCTGAAGGAAATAAGGATAGGCACTTATAGAACTGATATTAATGTAATATGTACAACAACAGAAAATTTCCACTTCCAAAATTTCTACTTCCAAAGTTTCCACTTGAAAAATAAATCAGTGCTGATGTTAAGCCAAAGTTTCTATTTAGCTGGCTCTCACAAAAATTTTCCAAAACTTAAGCAAATAAAAAAAGAAAAAATAATATCAAACAATGATTTCAGTTTGGTAACTTATGAAATTTTATGAAACAGTAATTTTAAATTAATGAAACAGTAGTTTTAAGTACATGAAATAATAGCATCAATTTAACAACATATTTTTGTTCCATGAGAAAGTAAATTCGAGCTGACTAATCAAATGCTTACATGAAAAATAAGTATAAAGTGTTTAGGTCTTGAGCTTTTTCTTCCCTTTTCTGTTATGATGACTTGTAAGTCTCTTGGTTGGCGGGCGTCCCTTTGGGTGTGCACGAGCATGATCTTTTATTATATTTGGCACTGCATGACCACAAAAATCTTTAAGCTTTTCTTTAAGCTCCTATAAGACAGTTAATGTATATGCACGAGCCTCATCATTTACTGCCCCAATGTTAATAATCTCATTGGCATGTTATATGCTTTCAACATAATAGTCATCAGATCTTCTTCTGATGTTGGTAGTCTGAGTTGAAGAATCTAATAAATGAGTTAATTGTCTATTATCCTTTCTCCATCGTGAGCTCACTAATTTTTCAGGAATTTTGGCATTCCCTTCTTGACGCAAAACACAGAGTATGTGTGAACAAACAATCCCCCTAAACTGAAAAGAGCGATAAATGCACCACATATCCTCTTCGATGAGATTATAAACAACTCTAAAATTAAGTCTTCTCATTCCATCCCACACAGTTACCATATATATTTTAAACGACCCATTAAGCTGTGCATCTGAGATATACAATTCATCAATTTCTTTACTTCTTCCTGGAATTTATAAAATATATTTAGAGTATATATTTTAGATAACTTTTTTGTATACTAGATCTGAAATAAGTTGCAGTTGGGAAATATATGATCTAAAATCAGCTTGTGCTTGCTTTTCCAACTTGTCTCTAAGAGCATTTTCATATTGCTCAATAAATAAACGTAGACACATCTTTGAATTCACATACTGTAACAACCCAGGTTATTACCTTAGTCGATTATGACTAATCTTAGTCTTGAGATTAATTATAAGTGCTAATTAAGTCAATTATAGTCAACCTCTAAGACCTAGTTTAAATCAGGAGTCAAATGGATCGAATCCTGATTTCTGGAAATCCAAAAATCCTAGGAAGTTGACTTATTTAAATTGACCTCCGATCGAAAAATGTACACCGCCATTGTGTTCCTTTACCTCAAATTAGCTTGGGGTGAAGTTTTCGTGTCAATCGGAAGTCGTCGAAATTTCGACGAATATTTTTATAATAATAAAAATACCCCGGAAATCGAGGTATCAAAATACTCGTCGGATCAAAAATCTGACCTCACCGTTGCATTCCTCACGCCTCAATTAGCTAGGAAAACATGTTTGAATTTTTTTATATAATCTAATTATTTTATTTAAATAAGGAATTAATTAATTTAAATTAAATAATAATATTATATTTTTAAATTAATTAACGGTCGCCGTCCGTTCTCTTGACGCCGTCTAGCCATCCCCGTTCGATCGGACGGTTCTCTCGAATCGTGCGATCGGGAGATCGAACGGTCGAGAGACTGTCTCTCCCGCGACCCCAAGGGCACTCGCCGCGTGTCGCACGCCGCGAACCGCGGCCAGTCGCCGCGAACCGCGGCCAGTCGCCGCGAGCGGGGACCTCGCTCGCTCCGCCCGCCTTCCTCATAAGATGCCTAAGCCCCCGCGACCTGGTAGGCGCCAAGCTGGAGCTTCGGGAAGCTGTCGGGAGGAAGCCCTCGCCAACCCTAGGTTCGCTTCCGGTCCACCTCAGGTACCTCCCCAAACCCTAATATTGAATCACACATTCTCTTTATTGTTGATTTAACAATCAATTCATCAAATCGTCGCGATCGAACCTCTCGATCCTTCTGCTAAGTTCGCATTCGCGAACTCTAGGGTTCGCCGCGTACGCGAACCCTCGGGTAGCCGAAAGGCCGTCCGCCGGGTAGCGTAGCGCCCGACCCTTTCTGCCGGGTCCACGCCGTCCGTCTCACCCGACCCGTTGCTGGGCTCGGGACCTTGCTTTCGGGCCGAGCGCTCGGGCCCGTCTCAACCCGCGGCTGGCCTGTCGCTTTGTCAAGCGGCAGGTCCCACAGCTCCTCATCCAACTGGCTTCTGCCACGTGGCGAGGGTGGGTCGTTGCCATCAAATCTTTGCAGTTTAATAATTACAAACGAATAAATATATTTATATATATAGATCTATATATTGTGTATATACCTATTTATATATATAAATATATGAACGGACGCATATAAGTATAATTATGTAGATACAGAGCTATGATTAGAAACTTTAGGTAGCTGATGGTACTTATATTCAGAAACTTTGGTATAGCCATATTATTATATATATATAATAATCAGAACTTTAAGATAACTGTATATGAACACACATAAAGTTTATATATATTCAGAAACTTTAGGCAAGCAATATATATATATATATATGAAACAGTTAGATTAAATTCAAATAAAAATAAAAGTATTTAGGTATATATATATTAAATATATATACAGATTAATGCATATGTTTGCGAGTATATAGATATATATGTAACTATAATTAAAACAGGAAAGTGTAAATTAATTACTTAATAATTCATTAGCAGTTAAATAATTTACCCTTAGTTAACAAATTAATATTAGTTTTAACAATGAACTAATTTAAATCACAGTTGGATAATTGGCATTAATTTAAGTAAATTAAAAGCAACGAAAATTAACCAATATTAAATTAGTTAATTCAATTAAAATATAAATATTAATTAGTCTAATAGAAATAGTAATTGTATTAATTAGGCTTAGCTCAAAATAAATATTCAATGAGTAAAATATAATTAATTATTCTTAAATAAATATAAATAGACAATTAAGACTAATTAAATAATAATTAGAGCTAATTATTTTGCTATAGTAAAATATTAATAAATATAATTTAATTAATTAATTAATAGATTAATTAATGTTAATTAATTTAAGCATAATTAATCACAGATTAATTAAGGATTAATAATTTCAGAGTTTTTATATAAAAACTTTAGGAATGAACAGTAAAATCATTTAATTTGAATAAATGAACAGTAAAATAATTCAAATTGTATTTTTGAATAGTAAATCTTAAAAGTTTAATAACTTTTTATAGGATGATCCAAACATAGCCAATATAGGTCTTAAAATGCTCAGGAGAGCGGCCCCATCACCGTAGTAGTATTAGTTTTTCCATTCGGACATCAGGACAAAAAGTCAACCCTAGAATTCTCGGTAAAAAAACCAAAATGCCCCTAGACTTCAAACAGCCATAACTTAGTCAAATCAACTCCAAATTGAAAAATTCAATATGCTAACCAGCCTAGAATTTCAATGTCATCAATATAATGAAATAACATTTAGGATCTTAACTCTGGAAATTTAGGTAAATGACCAAATTACCCTTAACCTTATTTTAGTCATAACTTAACCGTTTCTCTCCCGATTTAGGTGTACTTACTATCTATCTTCAAGTTAGACAGTAAGGAATCAATTGAATCTACCCTAAGTTAAAAGTTGACTTTTTGACCATTAAAGTAGGGGCAAATTGGTCATTTTACCCTAAGATCGGATTAAATACCCTTACCCTTTGGATAACATCCCAAAATGCCAAGACTAATATTATAATCATCTTAGTAATGTTTAAGCATGTGAAATCAACCCTTAAGTCAGATTCCAGTAGTCTTTTTAAGTCTTAAGCACTACACCTTAATGATCCTTCCTGAGACTAGGACTAGATTACAGGTTAGAGTTCATTTATTGGGTAAATAGGTTACTTAATAGGTGAAACTTGGTTTATTAGTTTCTTAGATTTTCTTTTATTTTATAACTTGTTCTATTATTTTGTCTTTAACTTTAGATTTAGGATAGGAGATTCATCATTTTAAGTTTGATTACTTAATAGGATTTTTCATAACTAGTAGATCACTAATAGAATAAAACTTAGAACTTAGGTCTATCCTTTGGATTATGTGATCAAGCCTAAATCTCGTAGTGCTTAATCCATAATCTATAGGTTTAGAAGATCTTGATCAAATCTTAGTTAGAACATCTAAATTCACAAAAACTAGGAGGTATGATTTATTGATTTAACTCGTAGTCGTCTATCTGATTGAACTAGATTAGAACTTGATCAGTTCTAATCATTCTTAACTTATAAGGATGAATTTCTGAGTTACACTCGATAGTAAGAAAATGGTGATCCTGAACTTGTGTAACTTGGAATAGTTAGCAGGTTAAGTAGAAACAAATGATATCACCATGTTTAGTAGAGTCCCTTGCTTCTATTTGATATTTTGTTGCTTACGCATTCCTTGATTTTTGTGTCATATTTCCTTGGGCATATCATACAAGATTTTTGATGCATAAATAAACTGTTAGGAAAATATGGAGACTCCTTAGATTCATTATGAAAATATTAAAGTAATTAATGAGAAGATAATGATTTGATGTGTTTGAGCTGCCTCTCAGTGTTCTTTTGCTCATACCGATTGTTGCCCTAGCCGTATCGTGCTAGGAACTGCCCTAGCTGTACTAGTGCTAGGATCTTTTGGGTATGACTGTTGGTGACCTACCGTATCATGCTAGGAACCACCATAGCCGTACTGTGTTAGGGCCTTTTTCGTTGACTGATGTTGCCTTAGCCGTATCGTGCTAGGAACCCGCCCTAGCCGTACTGGTGCTAAGATCTTCAGCCCTGTTGGTGAGCTAATGTAGCTCTTTTCTGTATGGCAGATTGTACACGTATGATTTTATATGCAGTTGTTGTTGTTTACTTTTCAGTATTCTTATTCATTCAGCTATTTTCTTGTACTACTTTTATATATATTTAGGATGTTAGAATCTGTTGCTATTTATATGTACCACTGCTGAGTTAACTTTTTTTAATTGGCATATTTTCTGTTGATCACCAGCATATTTAGGATGTAGAACTTTTCTTACAGCACATGACAGTTATGTATGTTTATATGCTCTTCCTTGTTTAGTTTGTATGCGAGGTATATCTCAGTTTATTCCATTTTCTTTGCTTAAGTTATAAATGATGATTATAGCTCCCCTGTTCTTTGTTTGCTTGCTGCTCCTTTTCATATAATATGTTGCTTAGATGTTGTCAAATGATAATATTACTTAACACTTATAATAATTTATCAGCTTAAAATGTACTTAGACAATTGTCTAACCAAATTTTTCTTTTTTTTTGGCTGGGGCCCTACATTGTGAAACCAACAATGACAGACTCCTTTCAGTTAGACGAGCAGGAGTTAGGTGTGGAGCCTTAGCTAGAGGAGGAGCCCGTGGAAGAAGCTGTCGCTAATTCCTTTATACTTCGAGTGAGGATGAGTGGTTTTCATTCTATTTTATTTAAACATTTAAATTATGTAATAATACAGGGTACTAGTGACTGTGTATTTTGGATTGTATGCTTATATTCTGAATTCTATTTTTCCTAGTTGTACTGTGATACTTGGATGGGTTATATGTCCTTATAAATCGCTTCCGCACTCTGTTTGTTTACTTATACAGTGGACTGTTAGTTTGATTCTGTGTTAATCATTCCCTAATTAAGTGGATTGTGGAGTCTATCCCTAATCCAATAGTAAGTGAGGGATTAGCCAGAGTGACACCCCACCCTTAACCTAATCCTTGGCGGATTAAGGGTACGGGGCGCCACCACATACCCATCAAAAAAAGCATTTACGCATTCACTTCGTTGAGTAGTTGACATTCCAGCCCAAAAAAAATCTTTCAAGGAAAATGGGTATCCAGTTCGCCTTTTTCTCATAAAGAGACGTGAACCAGTCATTCTCAATAAGCTGGTATTTGATCATCACCGTCAACCAACCGTGTTCAAACTCATACACAGATAAAGAGTCATAAACTACCGATGAAAGCTCAGACATTAACGCTTGTTTATCTTGTCTACCGCCTATTTTTTCTAGCAATTTTCACATGATATGCCACAAACAAAGACGGTGCTTTGTAGATGGAAACACCTCTAAAATTACAGATTCCATAGCTCGGCATTGATCAGTTATTATTCCGTTTGGATGTTTACCATGCATGCAGGCTAACATCCGCTTAAACAACCACGGAAATGTTTCACTAGTTTCATCACATAATAATGCACAACCGAAAAGAATAGAGTTTTCATGATAATTAATACCCATAAAAGGTGCAAAGGGGCATGGCATACCGATTTGTGAGATACATGATATCAAACATCACAACATCGCCAAAATAATCATATGCCATTTGGCACCGCGAATCAGCCCAAAAAGCATTCTTCAGTCGATTATCATCTATCACATCAACACTGTAGAAAAATTTGGAGTCCTCATTTTGCAATCTTTCAAAATATTTAACTGAAGCAGCTGCATCCCCAGTAATTAAATCCAAAGCTCTATGCTTTGCCACAAAATTTCAACAATCCTTTTTAGTAAACAAATAATTATCAAATCCCCCGCCTTCTATAAACATTGCATTAATAGATTTATTTAGTGGAACTCCAGCCTTATCATTAACTATCAATTGTCTTTGGACAGTCAAAGGTAGCTCACGATAGCATCGGATAAATCGAACCATTTGAGGCTCCAAGTCATGATTATGCTCCAAGAAAATATCATCAACTACCCAATTAGAGTTTAAACAACGATCTACAATAACAAATTTTGCCTTGCAACCTGTTCTTATTATCAATTTCCTACGTAGTTTTGTTGCTTTTGTTGTTGCATGTGGCATCCCCTCTTTACAACAAGTAAACACAGATCAAGTTTTTTGCCCATAAAATTATGATTTGAACGCTTTCTAACTCCAAAACTGCTTGTAGTACCCATAAGTTTTGTAAAACATAAATGCTTCTTTAAGAGAACCAAAGGTTATTCCTATCACAGGGACCTTAAGAATAATTTCATTAGTTTCAGATAGAAGATCATTATCATTCGCACATTTATTTAAAATCTCTAAGTCTGCATTAAAATAATTAACACTATTCAATGCTATAATAATGTAATTATATAATACTTTGGTATAACAAAATAATTAGACTGCACAATAATTAACATGAGTTGTTATCTATTAACATTTCTTTTTTTGATTGCGAGCAATCTTCCAAGTCCAATTCAGTCATCATTGGCAATGTTTGGTCTTCAAAATTGCTAACATCATCAATTAAATGGGGCGTGCTGTTTGTAGCATCCATGTGTATGTATTTGCGAACTAAGATAAAAATTAGACAAATTAAACATAATAAATTTAAATATAAAATAAATATACGCTTATAAATCAATGATAAAACTGCAGATATTATATAAAAAAAATAGAAGACTAGGATTCAGCTCCTCCAAATGAGGCCCGCAGAAGACCAAAGACTCGACGGGGCATCAATTCTTATAATCAGTGTAGAATCTATTCAAGTGTAGAATCTGTTCAATGGGTCCAAAGAAAGTCACCAAACCGTCGAATGGGGTCTAAAATAGCATCACAATCCATCCTTGTCTCAAATAAAAAATATGTCAGCATTTACCCTCCCCAAACATAATTGAAAACAAAAGTTCCCATCACTTCATATGATAATTTACTAAAAGTACCATCACAAATGAAGTGTCTCTACAAATTATGAATGAAGTATATCTAATGAAAAATCAAGCCTTGACTCTCTTGTTAAGTAAAGTACGCCTCCTTTAAAATGTAAATTATTTCAGCATACAAAATATGATTGTAGAGTTTTAACTCAGCACACATATGTCTTATGACCAATATCATGCGATAGCACCCGCCAAACACAAGAATGTTTCCAATTCTAGCTGAAACCCGATTATAAAATCTCGATAGATAAAAATAAGGAAAATGCTACAGTGCCCCCGTAAATGCCCCCAATTTATTTTGGATGACGTGGTAATAGGTGCCACGTCATCTTTATACGTACTAATACGGGCAAAAACTTACATATCAATATTCATTTCTCTAGTTTGTCCTGGTAGAGTTGTAGTTATAATAAGAAGTTTTAGATATCTTCTTCAAGGTGCCTATGTATTTCCAATCAAAGGGGATCAAACCACACATAGTTCTTAAAAGGAAAGCAAATGGAGCTGCTGGGGTTGGCCTCAAAGAGTAAGAAGTAACCAAAAAGGAAAATATTAAAAAAAATATAAAAAATGCAAATTGAAAGAAATAAATAAAAAATTTCATGAGCTCTAAGATTTGGTACTTTGTCTTTAATTCAGTGTGTACTAAACTATCAATCTCTCTTCTAATTTATGTCAAAAATCACTCAAAATACTATTACAATATACTAAGAATAATAAAGGATTTAGGATTTGCAATTCAAATTAGTAAAATACTACACTAAGTTACCACTAACTTCACAAATTTGGAGAATCAAAAGGAAATCATTCTCAAATAAAAAATGAAATAATTATTATAACAGACCACCAATTGTATTTTAGTAGACTAATTAGAGTTCTCTTATGACAACAAACTAATTTATAACGAGATTGTCCTTTAATTTATGGTAGCAAACAATTTTATTTCAATAGATTAATCAAATTTTTGTTAAGATTGCCTCCTAGCTATACTAGAATTTGAAGCTTGCAACAGTATAATCAAACCAAGCATGAAATAAAGCTTTGAATGAAAACGAATTTTCACAAAAGAACATAACTTCAGTTAAACTATAGAAATCAGATAATAAAATTGAAATAAAGAATAAACTTTGATACAACATGGCAGAATTCAATTAAAATATGTTATAGGGTTATAGTTTTAAGCATCTTACATAATATAAAATGAAATATAAGCAAATACATATATTGGCTCAATTACAGAATAGCTAAATATTGTTTCAAATACAGAATTTCCCATTACTAGGTAAAATCAAATGTAGAATATCTCAATGCAAGGTATAAACAAATAAATTATAAGCATTTTATTTGAAAAATAGCTAAAATCCTAAAATACAGATCTAATCCAAAAAAAATATTTGCTTTATCCAAGATACTTAATCAAAAAATTTATAAGCATTGCAATTGACCAAAAATTTTGTAAGATTTTTTACATAATCTAAAAAAAATATTTGCTCAAAATATAATCAGTTTTCGTGTCCAATGTACATATTGCCATATAGTATCGAAGTTTGGAACCATAAATCAACCACTTGCACATTGAATAGATTCAAACGCATCACGCATTTCAGTTTTCTTGCAGAAATAAGGGAAATACATATTCAAAAGGAAACGCATTAAACATTTGTTTTATTGCACTTTTCAGTTACATATTCAAATGCATCAAGCATTTCAAAAGAAAATATCAAGCATTTCAGTTTTCAGTTATCTGATTTGATAAAAGACAAGAATTTTCATTATAGCAAATTATATAATACGTAGAATTACATATTGCCCAAAAAATTATTAATTCTAATACAAATTTTAATACAAATTTAAAAAATAATATTTATACTATTTTAATGTAAATAAATAAATATTAATAAAATAATAATTAAATTTCACATAAATTTTTTTAAATGTCATTTCAATAATTCTAAATATTATTTATCTAATTTATATTCTTTTAAAATATTTGTTTCATAGATATATATTAATTTTATGTTCAATAAATATTTTGCAGATTATAGGATATTGAAAAATTAAATATGGATAAGCATTTCGATTTTGTTAATCTTTTATATTATTGAGCCATATAAACTTATATTTATTTTTCTAATTTTTATTAAAATTTGTATAAAATTTTTTCTCTTTTGTATTTAGGTTTTCTATTTTCATCGCTTGAAATTTTCTTTTTTTTCTCCTTACGAAAAACAAAACCCTCATAAAACCTCTCAATAAAATATTGTTATAAATAAAAAGAGTATCGCTACACTTATACATTAGTATACACCAAAATATATAGATGATGTGTCAATTCAATGTGTAAGTAGATTATTAGTTGAATGCATTTTTTGATAAGACTTATATGTAAAAATTACAAAAAAAGAAAATTTTAATTAATTATTAATACTTTTTGGTGTATATTTCTGTGTAACCATAATATTTTCCAAATAAAAATAATCCACCATTTGATGCATTATCTAGAGTTGTGACCCCTTATATTTTTATTTTAAAAAAATGTTATACTTGTATAAGAATATATATCAAAAATTATTCATGATAAATAGAAATTTTTTTTTTTAATTTTTGTATATAGATCTTAAAAATAAATACATTCAACCAATCATTTATTTACACATTAGATTGACATATTATTTATATATTTTAATGTATACTGGTGTGATAATCTTTATTTTTTTTAGGTGAATATTTAGTAGTGAGTTGTAAATTTTCAATGATTAAAATATTTTTTTGTATAAAGTTTTCTGAAAAATTAATAAAAAATCTTGTAATATTAATTATGAGACTACTATAAAAAAAATAGTATAACATTTTATAATTAGTTATAAGCTTTGCAATCATTAAAATTAATAAAAAATGTTTATATATAGTCGTTATTAACAAATCCAATTAAAAATGTATTATATAATATATTATATTATGAATTGTTTTTTTTTTTTTTGTATAAAAAGTATCTAATATAAGTTATTTGATTCTAGGTAAGAAAAAAATGAAGTAAACGAATTTTACATTTAAATTTTCTAATATATAAAATTTAATAATTTTTTTATTAAAGCTAAATTTTAAAATATTGAATTCAAATTTTAATCAAGATGACTATGTTGGACCTGATTATTATCACCTTTTGTGCCTACACCAGCTGCGGCATAAGCCTCCGCCGCAGCCCCGGACAAATCATTCGTGTATCAGGGTGTTGACGTGCGCGACCTCCCAATGTTCATTTACTAGCACGAGAATGGTGCCATCACCGACATTAAGCGCCAGGGCACGTGCGGTAACTCCCAACTCCCAACTCGCTTAAAGAGTATATAGCTAATTTATAACTTTGAATGTGAGGTTAATGTGAAAAGTTTTTGGGAATCAGGGTCTTGTTGAGCATTCTCGGCAGTAACCGCAGTTGAGGAAAATTGCTCAAATAAAAATAAAAAGGTTGGTGGCATTGTCAGATGATTGCACCAATAAATTGAGACTAGGGTGCAAAGGTGGGTTCAAGGAAACGACCTTTCGATTCATTATATCCACTGACAGAATCACTTCCGAGAAAATATATCTTTACATTGTCCGCCAATCGCAATACTGCTTTGCCTATCCAACCACATTCATTGACGACTGCAAGTTAGTTCCAGCGGGAGACGAGTCCGCCCTCTTGAAGGTCGCACATCAGCCCATCTCTAACACCATTGTAGCAAATAGCATAGATTTCTACGATTATGTCAGGTATTCAATCATATTAATTATTGCTTTATTTATTTTTATTTATAAGATTGATACTGATGCATTCATTCTTCATTTCATTTGTTGTGCAGGGAGTTTTTAAGTGCGAATGCGAACCATATCTTGGTCATGATATGATCATTGTCGGCTACGGGGTGAATCGAGACGGAATAACAAAATATTGGCTTCTAAAAAAATTCGTGGGGCACACGTTGAGACGAAGGTGGTTGATTACATAATGATGCTTTGCGACACATCTGACCCAAGGGGCTTGTGGGCATGCTTGGCACCCTATTATCACCTATAATGTACAACTCATAAAAAAATAATGTGTAACATAACACATGAATGATGTAATAGCCATTATTTGAGACTCAAAAATGTTCTTATATCATATATTTATTTTTTTTATTTGAAATTTATCTACTTTCAAAAAAAACACCCAAAATAAATCCTTATAGACTACTAAATTTTTGTATTTGAGCAAAATGGTGAGATAAAATAAATAAAAAATAGAAAATATTAGATAATTACTAGTGTGCATATATATATATATACACATTAAACATTATACATTATGCATTGAAAATAATCTAACTAAATCTCATTTTATATTTTTGATTTATCATTTAGCAAAACAAAAGTATCTATTAAAAATTAAAATTTAACTGCTGAATGTGTATTTTAAAAAATTTTGTTGCTATTACTTGAAAAAATAACATGCATTATGAACATTGATAATAATTCTATAAAACAAGATAGTTACACAAATTAACATATATATATAAAATTAAACATTTATAATAATATTAATTATTTTGAATAATTAAAAATGATTAAATAAGATGACAAATAATAATGGAAATCCCCATAATTACAAGTTTTAAGTACACCAATAACTCCAATCACAGTATCTAAAAAGAAAAAAGATGATGCCATGTAATACAAAGGGAATACAGTGAAACACAATATATGTATATTTTTCAAAATCACATTTAACGCTAATAAATTCAATACTAATGTAGAAATTACAAGGCACCAATAATTAGAATCTGTATAACAGAGAAGAAAGTCCGCATGAAAATGGACTTCCTAATGCAAAGCTACAACATAAAAAAGAACAAAGAAGCTCTGATAAACGACAATTGCTTGAAAGAATACAAGTCCGCAGTACAAAGCAACTCATAAATTAAGCATTTTTAGAATGAATGTCAGCTATCATCAGATTAGCAGCCAACCATACAATACTGCAATCTGATAAAGGCCCCTTCCATTACCTACCCTTCGAAGCCGACAAATGACCCGTCTTTCGCCTGTGCCTGCTGAAATCTGAGACGAAGCGGAACGTGAGGTCACATCCAGGCTCACGGCATGAGTACGGCCGCTCTCCTGTGTGCACCCTAATGTGCTCCGTGCGGGCCCACACCCACTTGAATGCCATCTTGCAGCCTTTCCATGGACACTTGAGGGGCCGATCGTCGGAATGCACCTTCCGATGTTGCAGCAAGTACTTGTGCGAGAAGAACCTCTTTCCACACCCTGCCTCCGGGCAGACATTCCGCTTGTGAAGGGAGAGATCTTTCTTAGTCCTTAAACTCATGCTGCAGCCCTCGACATCGCAAGGGAAATCTTCCTTTGCAGCAGTTGAATCAAGGGCCTTTTCAATGACTCTCCTTTTGCCGAGCGGTTTCTCAGAAGCTTCCAATGCAGTTGATCTTTTCCGTTTTCTAGCTGCACCATAGCCGCTTGAAAAGTTCTTTGAAACTAGGATTGCATCTTTTTCTTTCTCTGGATCAATGTCGGATTTGGGGTTCAGGTCTGTATCGCGGTCATCCTCTGCATGCCCATCAACACCAGAGCATTCGAGTTGAGTGTGCCGCCACCCCCGTTTTCTCCGTCTTGATATGACATTGAAGCTTTCCCTCTTGTTATTTTTTAGGCTCATCATTTGTCTAATCGTTTGTCCAACCCTCTCGACATGCATATCCGTTTCGGACCTTTCTGGTGGTTCTCTGATGTCACTGCTTAATCTGGAAGACGTTTTTTTCCTGTTCTTTGGAACTTTTCTACCAGCCGAAGAATTCCTATTTGTCATGTTCTTTATTGGTGCAATCACCTGCTTATCTTCCTCCATATCTGTAAGAACTCGATCGCCATCTGCATCTCCAAAATTCTCATCCAGCGATCCAACATTTACGGGCTTCCTGCTGCTTAATCGGGCAGCTGCTTTTTGCTTCTTTCCAAATTTCCTTCTAATTACAGTATTTATATTCTTCTCTGCATATCTAGCATCACCGGAGTCTTCGAGAATGGTATGAGAAGTCTCCCTACTGCTTGCTGACTGCTCTGGTGATTCCTTCTTTTGACCAGAATTTCGCCTATCTGAGGCACAGTAATTTGAAGAGTTCCTCTTCGCAACAATTGTTCGGTTCTCATTCCACTTGCAGATTTTAGCCTCCAAATTAGGATTCACCTCAACATCACCATCATCATCATCATCATCTGTCACGTTTTGATCTTTTAAATATGGATGCACTTGGTTTGACATCCACACCTTTCCACACCATTTTCCGGCAAGGATTATCTTTTTCTGCCTTCGGGCTATCTTCTCGGAGCCATTTGGCTCAGCCGGTAACTTTTGGGTAAAGAACTTGCGTATCACCTCATTATATGGCAGCTGTTTTCTGAACAATGGAGATTGGCTAAGATTGATACTGTAATAGAGATTAAGGCCTAGTTTCACTGCCCAATCCCCGTTACAAGGAACAGCATCCTCATCTTCTATGGCGGTTCTAATTTGGTCTTGGTCTTGCTCGGAGGCATCCTTGTACTGGACAGTTTTCCATTGGTAATCTAGTTCCAGCTCCTCCGCCAATATTTTTGCTTCAGACTCTATTTTTGGATATTCTGTAAATTGCCAATGACAATGATGATTTCCAAATCAATACTCTACATCAACTTATTTATACTTTTAAGGAGGGCATCATCAGTGCGGCATTAAGGCTTACAATAAATAATTAGCTCAAAGATGATTTCATTTAAAAACGTAGCCTTCACTAAACTCTAGTCCTAAAGCTGGCAAAGTAATGAAGTAAGCCAGCTACTGAATTGCAAAGCTGGAAAAAAATATACGATTTCCACTGCTACCGAAGGTAGCAGTTTCCCACCAAGAAATTTTATCAAATACAGGGATGTCAAAATGAGGTTGTTGTTCACAAACAACTCATGTTTAGCTTGTTACTTGGGTTAGGCGCAATCAATAAGCTAGAGAGCCATATTGAGCACCCATTTGAAGCTTGACTACTAATTGAACAAATATAGGCAGTGCCATATTTGATCATGTTAGGCTCAATAATGACAGCTAGATCATATAGTTAGTTATAAATAAAATGTTAATTCTTTGTTTAGATGTGAAATGCACATTTTATATAAAGGTCTTTACAGACATAACTCCTAAATCTTCAAATAACATTTATCTAGCACCCAAACTTTATTATTTACAAATGAAGCACTTAAATTTCAACAATCTTATAACTTCAAATTATAAGTTGATAAGAGGTGCCAAGATCTTTAGAAAAAGGGGGTGAATGTGTTTATTTTTATAAATATTAAAGTTTGATTGCTAAATGTATAATTTAGATTTAGTGATTAAAACAAATTCGAGTTATCTTGCACATGGATCAAACTTAAGCGAGCCAAACTCGAACTCGTATTTTTTGAACATAAAAGATCTTGAGCTGAGCTAAAATAGGTCTCAAACAAAATGAGCCGAACATGAACACAAGCTAGGCTCCCTCAGGCTCATCTCATTTGCACCTCTAATGGTATACCTCAAGACACTATATGAACTTCAAAATTAGTTTATATGGGCTTCAAAGTTTGCTAAAAATGAAAAAATGAGAATGATGGATGGAGACAGCTTTGAAAAGTAAAATTACTACACAATTCACCAATAAAACAATCTCCAACAGTTAAGCAAAAACAATTAACATATGCCATAATGCAAGTACAATTTATCTAAAAAAACGCAAGTAAATATCTCCAAAGGCTCACCCGGATGGCAAAGAAGTATCAGGTTAGCCCCTCCTAATGCTAGAAGCCGTTTTTTCACTTCAACAGCATGCTCAAGACAGAAGATATGCATTCTGTCAGATTCTTTGTCTGTTGTCTGCACCACAGTCATGTTTGAGTCTTCTTCAGAATCAAACAAGTCACCGTATGCAGAAGCCAAAAGGTCGAGAGCTGAAGCTCCTCTCTCAACCTTGGGATTAGAAAGAAAACCATCATTACTGAAAGGAACTTGAACTGAAGAATGAATCTTCCCTACATTTCCTGAGCATAAAGAAAGTAGTGCATAGCCAAAAAAACATTAAAGAGAACTTTTTTACAAAAAAAAATATATATATATATACAAAAGAGAATGCTTCTATGTATGCAACTATAATACTATCAAGGAGAAAAAAAGAAACGCTTACAGTTTTCTTCTGATTCAGTGTATGAAAAAGTGTTGCATCATCAACTTACCAAAATTAAGATCAGCCACAGGCTTGAGCGTCTTCCTTGTAGCTTCCTTATTATAGCTAAGATCAACTTCAAAACCAACAATCTGACTAGAAATAGAGTTGCAGTTTAAAGAGATAATATATCTGGCAGCTGCTTGGCTCGGCCGCATAACAGCCACACAGGTGCTTAATATCCCGCAAGTGACGCATGGCAAGAGCCTCCGATCTAACACTCCATCGGCTAGAGGTTTGTTATTTTGCCCCACTTTATTTGACATTTCTGAAGAGAAAATGAGCGATCCAGATGATTCTAAATTACTAATCTTGGCAGTCAAATGATTTGTTCTTTGGTGAACAGAATCAGAACTTTCTTCAACAAAACAAAAGCCATTATTAGAACATCCACCCCAGCTCCTACTTCCCATAGAAAAATCAGAAAATGCAACAGCTTCCGTTGTATCTTCACCATGACATAAACCAAGTGCTGTTCTGGGCTTTACCTTCATTTGTAGCTTGTGGGTTAAGCCAGAGCATAACGAGATGTCAAACGCTCTTTGTGGGAGAATCAAACATGAAGAACAATCATCAAGAAGAATATTCAGCAGGTTATTGTTTCGTATCACATTCTGAACAAATGTTTCTTTGATCATTGTTTCTCCTACGCATCTTAGTTTGTTCCTGAGCCTTGAGCTTTTTGGTGTGGAAACGATACTAGAGGTGTCCCTGTAGAAGAATAAGCACAAAATGGAGCAAGTAAATAATAAAAAACAGCAAAGCACGCATTCCACATAAGAAATTGAGGGACATGGACATGTATTAGAGCTTGAGCATCGGAATTTTTTTTATATCTAAGTAGAAAATAAAATCACAAGCATAGCCTGCATACAAAAAACATATATTTGCAATTAGCAATAAACAAGTTTATAAGAAAAAAAAGGGCCAAAGCAACTTGAAATATGTTTACAGGGGATAATAAATGAGGAAGCCCGCATCTATGCGGAAATGTTCAAAGTACAAGCAAAATAAGTGCCTAATATTTATATATTAAAGGCATCACATTAAAGAGAATATCCTCAATAATAAGGATATTAAATTCTAAAAAAACTCTATTATAAATGAGCTTATCCAAATATGGTAATTGACACCCTCAAACACAAAATGGCATAAAATATTTCAATCTAAATTGAAATATATTAGTGATCAAGATTGCAACAGTAGAAAGCTTTTCAGTCCAAAGGCTGTGCGCATAACAAGATAGCTAGTTCATCAAAGAGACCATAGTGCAAATCAGGCATAACTAGAAGCCGTTAACCATGGATATTACTCTTCTAAAACAAAGGCATAAATTTCATGGTGGGGTAAGGACCTTGAAAATAGCTCTTACAAGGGTAAGCCGCATATTTCAAGGTTGATGCAGGACTGCTAAAAACGCTCAAAGCTCAAAAATCACTCAAAATTTAATTTCGACTTCAGTCAAATTTTGAGTCCGGTCATATTTTGATCTCATATCCAAAGTGGGGGACTTAAATTAACACAAAGCAGTAATCAAGATACAGTTTTAATAAATCACACAATTATGATAATGACTTCCCTTCACATTTAAAATCAATACCACCTACAGTAAAATTGCAAGTTTTCAAAAAATTCAAGATTTCAAAAGTTAATCACGCATAAGATGCTTGTGAAATGTGTGCGACAACTTAAAAAGTATTGAAAACTTGAAAACATTAGGGTAATATGCTTACAGATCGGTGACTAAGCACACCTTGAAGATAGAGACAAAGTAAGTGAATACAGCAGCTGATAGTGAGAAACCATGGGAGGGCAGTTCATTGATGCCCTCCGAATTGCTGCTTCTTTGGCTACTTTTAACCATTCAGGTGTCGCAATATTTGATGCTTCCCCGCAATTAAATCCTGCAATATAGAAAAAAAAATGTAAATAAATAATATAATAACACAAAAAGAAAAAAATAGCATAGAATTCAAATCACAATCTGATACAGGTACAAAAAAAATATAGTGAGGCCACTGATAAGAAAGATAATAATGATTATTTTGGGCAAGATTTTTTACAGGTTGAAATCAAGAGCTGTGAAGAATACTAACATTAAAAAGGATTCATCTAGGATCACCATAAGTGATCTTGCAAACATAATAAAAGAGGTTCTTTCTGATAGCTTATCAACTACATCATCTATTTGTTTAAGTAAATCTGCCTGGTTCCTTAACTCAACTATATTTATTATAAGATTGTTGATCATACGCTTTTGTCCACTAAAGCCCACCTCCATTTCTTCCACTTATTCACAAATTCACCGACACTAATATGAGTATATCAAATAACATCATATGTTTGGATCTCATTTTAATCTTCCAGACACACATTAATTTAATCTCATCTTTGTTGGATGATAATGACCAATCCATCTCTCTATCAATGGCATTTACATCTTAGGCATACATCAATCAATAATTGTTTACTTAGCAAACAATCAGCCCTGTACTTTGCAAGTAATTCTGTTATATCTAATACTCTTTTTAAGTTCATCCATTTTGATGTTTAGGATACATCAATCAATAATTGTTGACTTAGCAAACAATCAGCCCTGTACTACACAAGTAATTCTGTTATATCTAATACTCTTTTTTAAGTTAATCCATTTTGATATTTAGGATTATTTACGTATCACAATTGTGAGTGGCTATTGAAACTTTGTAACATTTACTAAAGACTAATCTTTATTATACAGATATGCTTCTTAAAGTAAATTAATTTAATTCAAACATTTATTAACTTTGTCTAAATAATCAAAACTCAATTACACTGTCATATAAAAACCTTTTGCAAAATAAAGCCATAGAATATCAACATTTCTGTCTGCTCCAATTTCTCCATCAGCAATATGCTCGGGTTTAGTGCTTTTGTCTTTGTACATTTCCACAAAATGTGTAGCTAAATGCAAACATTGTCATACTTTTGATAATACACAAACCCTTCTTTTCTTATTATCTTCAGGTCTTAAGAAATTGGAAAAGTTGTCATTGTCATTTTATCTATCAATCATTCCACTCATATTCTTCGTAGTATGCTCCTGCTTAAGAATTGTTCAATAAATCTTCAGACTATTCTTCTCTCAAGCAATTTAATAGTGCATGCTTTGCGCTGCTACAACTTCATGATCAAATAAACTTCAATCCTGTGCTCGCATTCAATGTTTCTTGGTAATGAAATAGAGTATAAAATTTATCATTGTTAGGATCCCATTGTCAATTTCATGAATCAATGCATTCCGAAAGACACAATTTTTGCATGTCTATTAAATTTTACTCTTCTTTTACCACAATCTCCATGTTTTTCTTTACTAATCCATTAAATTTATTGTTTGGCTATAATTCATCATTTATATAGATGAATTTTCTTGTTACTACTCCAGTCATTACTACTCATCTTGATGAGTTTGCTCCACTAACTACAACTTCCATTTATGTTCCAAATAATAAGCATTACCCTGTTAGTTGCAACCATTATTCTTACTGAGGCCGCTCCAAATATTAAACATGCACCTCTTAAGATAATCCTCTCAAGTAAAAAAAACTCACTCCACCATTGTGATTATCATTGCATTTTCAGTATAGATACTTCGATTTGATTGTGGGGAAATCATTAACTCTATCTGGTAGCAAGCAATGATAAATGAGCTGTAAGCTTAAAAAAAAAAGCATGTTTGAGTTTCGACTCATCTTTCTCTAGGAAAAACACCCATTTAGCAAATGGTTGTATAAAATTAAAACCATGATAGAGAAACTAAGGATACTATAATGCTCTACCCAATGTTTTAAAATGGCATTTGCGATCGACTTTTCATTATATGCGATTTGATCGTCGTTTTCCCTTTTCGCTTTTTCCTTTTCGTAGCGATTGAAAACACCTCTCGGTGTTTCTGGCTTCGTCAGTTGCTGGCTTGTCGTTTAAGGTTTCTGACTTTGTCGGTTGCTTGCTTGATTCATTCTTCGTTCTTCGTTCTCCACTTCTCCGCCGGTAAGAGCATAACAGCAATTTTTTATTTTATATCTAAGCAGTTCCTTTTCATTTTGTTTTCATCTTTAAAGGTCGATTGTTTACCGTTCTCCACTTCTCCGCCGATAAGAGCCAAATAGCAGTTAACAAATTATTGTTTGATTTTCAGAGAGTAACTCTAAATGTTATTGTTTTCATTTTATCTCTAATGGATGTTATTTTTATCTTTAAATGTTCATTGGTAGTTTACCATCATCTTTATTAGATAAGACTTGAGAGTATGAGAAGCAAAACAATAATTTTCAAAATTATTGTTTAATTTTTTAAAAGCATCTCTAAATATCATTATTTTCATCTTTAAAGGTTCATTAGTAGTTTATTATCATATTTATTAGATGAGAATATGATAAGTAAAATAACAACTTTCAAAATTATTGTTTAATTTTCAGAATGCATCTCTAAATATCATTATGATTATCTCTAAAGGTCCATTAGTAGTTTATCATCATATTTATTGATTCATTCGATTTTTGAGTTGTGGATGAAGAACTGAGCACCGAACTTAATTTAGGAGAGTTGAAAAATGAAATTTACAAAGATGATGCTATCCCTATTATTTCTACCCAAAATATGCAAAGTCTGAAACACATATTAGCAAGTCATCTCTAAATTTCATTTTCTTAATTGCATTATATTTACAAAAATCTAACAAAATATTAAATTTTTAGCTGAAGATGCCCTCGAAATGGACCAAACGATAGAGGAAAATGATGTTGTGGCAGTTGGGTCAATTAATTTTGATAGTTATAATTTGAATTTTGAGGTGAACATTGATGATCTATTCTAAATATGTAACCGAAGCAAATTTTTTTTATTTAGATGGGTGGTGATGGTGGTGGTGTTCGGTGCTGGTACTTGGTGCTTCTTTGCAAAAGAGTGTTTTCTTTCAATCTTAACAATACAATTTACATCTTTATAGGTTTTTTAATGTGAGATAATAATGGGTGAGGATGAAATTGGGGCCACATTCTTCGGTTTGGAACGCTTTCCTCTTGGTTTTAGCAGATACTCATTATTAGATGCTTCTATGGAAAGGATCCCCGAAGGGTCATGGGCTCCGCCATGATTCTAACTGAGGCACTTTAATTTTTATTTTATTTTTACTTTTGCTATTATTTTTATCTCAATATTAGTTTATCATCATGTTTATTAAATGAGTTTATGATATGCAAAATAGCAATTTTCAAAATTATTGTTTGATTTTCAGAATGTATCTCTAAATACTATTATTTTCATCTTCAAAAATTCATTGGTAGTTTACCATTATATTCATTAGATGAGATTAAGAGTAGTAAAACAATAATTTTCAAAATTATTATTTAATTTTCAGAATACATCTTTAAATAATCTCTAAAGGTCCATAGAAGTTTACCACCATATTTATTAAATGAGATTATGACAAGCAAAACAATAATTTTTAAAATTATTATTTGATTTTCAAAATGTATCTCTAAATACCATTATTTTCATCTCTAAAAATTCATTGGTAGTTTACCATCATATTATTAGATGAGATTCTAATAAGCAAAACAATAATTTTCAAAATTATTGTTTGATTTTCAGAATGAATTTCTAAATACCATTGTTTTTATATCTAAAAGTTCAATATTAGTTTATCATCATATTTATTAGATAAGATTATGATAAACAAAGCAGTAATTTTTAAAATTTTTGTTTAATTTTCAAAATGTATCTTTAAATGTCATTATTTTCATTTTTAAAAGTCAATTGACAGTTTACCATCATGTTCATTATATGAGATTAAAAATAGCAAAACAACAATTTTCAAAATTATTTTTGATTTTCAGAATGCATCTCTAATTACCATTATTTTTATCTCTAAAGGTCCATTAGTAGTTTACCATTATATTTATTAGATGATACTATGATAAGCAAAACAACAGTTTTAAAAATTATTACTTAATTTTTAGAATATGTTTTTAAATACTATTATTTTCCTCTCTAAAAATCTATTGGTAGTTTACCATCATATTTATTAGATGATATTATAATAAGCAAAATAGCAATTTTCAAAATTATTGCTTGATATTCAAAATACATCTCTAAATGCCATTATTTTCATATCTAAAAGTTCAATGTTAGTTTATCATCATATTTATTGGATGAGATTATGATAAGAAAAACAACAACTTTCAAAATTATTGTTTGAATTTCAGAATATATCCCTAAATTGTATTATTTTCATCTTTAAAGGTTCATTGATAATTTACCATTGTTCATTAGATGAGATTAAAAATAGCAAAATAATATTTTTTAAAATTATTGTTTGATCTTTAGAATGCATCTCTAAATGTCATTATTTTCATCTATAAAGGTCCATTAGTAGTTTACCATCATATTTATTAGATGAGTATGAGAAGCAAAATAACAGTTTTCAAAATTATTATTTAATTTTTAGAATGCATCTCTAAATATCATTATTTTCATCTCTAAAGGTCCATTGATAATTTACTATTATATTTATTAGATGAGATTATGATAAGCAAAATAATAATTTTCAAAATTATTATTTGATTTTCAGAATATATCTCTAAATGCCATTGTTTTCATCTTTAAAGGTCCATTAGTAGTTTATCATCATGTTTATTAGATGAGTATGAGAAGCAAAACATCAGTTTTTAAGATTATTGTTTGATTTTCCGAATGCATTTCTAAATGCTATTATTTTTATCTCTAAAGGTCCATTGATAGTTTACCATCATATTCACTAGATGAGATTATGATAAGTAAAATAGTATTTTTCAAGATTATTATTTGATTTTCAAAATACATCTCTAAATACTATTATTTTTATCTCTAAAAATTCATTGATAGTTTATCATTATGTTTATTAGATGAGTATGACAAGAAAAATATTAATTTTTAAAATTCTTATTTAGTTTTTAGAATGCATCTTTAAATACCTTGTTTTAATCTCTAAAGGTCCATTAGTAGTTTACCATATGTGCAAAACAACAATTTTCAATATTATTATTTGATTTTCAGAATACATTTCTAAATGCCATTATTTTCATCTTTAAGATTCATTGGCAATTTACCATCATGTTCATTAAATGAGATTAAGAGTAGCAAAACAACAGTTTAACAAATTCTTATTTGATTTTTAGAAAGAAACAAAAGGATGTTTATGCTTGTTAGACTTTGGTGAAAATTGGGAGAAACACCTCCGACTTATAGAATTTGCTTATAATAATAGTCACCCGTCAAGCATTGGAATGGCCCCTTATGAAGCCTTATATGGGAGAAAGTGCAGTACTCCTATAGCCTAGACACAAGTTGGAGATGTACAAATTTTTGGATCTGAATTAATTGAAGAAACAAATGAAAAGATAAGGCTAATCAAGAGCAGAATTGTGGCAGCCCAGGACCGACAAAAGAAATACTTCGACGCAAGACACCGGAGGCAAGAATTTCACATTGGGGATCGGGCTTATCTAAATGTTAGCCATATGAAAGGAATTCATTGCTTTGGAGTGACTGGAAAGTTGAGTCACAGATATGTTGGACCCTTCGAAGTAATTGCAAAAATTGGAAGCTCGGCTTATAAACTTAAACTTCCTGAAAGATTTACAGCTGTGCACAACGTATTCCACGTTTCAACACTCCGCAGATGCCTCCAAGAATCCACTTAGCAAATTTCAGACTCAACAGTTGAAATTCAACCTGATTTGACTAATATTGGAAAACCTCTTAAAATTATTGAGAAAGATCGCTGAAAATTAAGAAGCAGAATGATCCCGATGATCAAAATTCAATGGCATAACCATACTGCAAAAGAAGCCACGTGGGAAAGAGAAGTCAATATGTGAAGAAAGTATCCAGAACTATTTCTGAATTAAGGTACCTGAAAGCTCCCTCTAAAACCTTATTTTTATTCTTGATGTCGAGGACGACATCAATTTTAAATAGGGGAGTTTGTAATGACCCAATGTCATTATTTTCAAATTAAGTCAGAGCCCGCTTCAAACATCAAAACTCCGTTAAATTTTAAATTAGGGCAAACAAAAAATACCAATAGATAAGAATAATTTTTAAGATCAAAATGTCCTAGTTTGGGAGAAATCCGAATAACAGAAACTTTTGCTTCATTTTCTGAATTATTTAAATCCTAAACAAATCAAGAACATTGAAATACATGTCAGAATTCATCGATTTCAGTGTCGTTGTGTTAAGTTTATTATTTAAAGGCTGCTCGAGAAGTTTCATCAAATTTTGAGCGCTGGATTTATCGTGGTTAATTTCTGAAGTTTTAAACTTCAGAAATTAATTAAAAATAAAATATCTGTCTGAATCAAAAATTTTCGGCACGAGGGTGTTCGTCATGTCATAACACATCTCAGTGCCAAGTTTCGTTGTATTCGGACGTCGAACGGCGAAAAAATGCGAATAATTTAACTCTAAACATTATTCAAGTTTTTATTTTTTTTTATTTCCAAATCCCTAATCCCCCCGTTCGCTCCCCCCCTCTGCGACCCACGCCCGACAGGGCTTCTAGCGCGGAAGGTTCCGCGCTAGGGAGGGCCGCCTGCGCCGTTTTTGGCCAGGCTGGTCGGCCCACCTGGCCGACCCCTCAGCTCCTCCTCTCTTCTACTTAAACGCCCCTCCTTCCTTCTCCTCCCTCACACAACCCCTCTTCTCCTCCAAACCCTACACAGCAGCCAGCCAACCCTCTCCTCCCCCTCCTGCAGCCCCTCCTCCCCCTCACAGCAGCCCAGTCAACCTCCTTTCCCCACGGCAGTCCCCTCCAGCAGCCACCAACAGCTTTCGGCAGCCTTCGACAGCCACCAACAGCCCTTTCCAGCCAGCCCCTTGCTGCTGCCACCTCGGCCAGCCGCCCAACCACCCCATTCTGGCCAACAGCCCGGCCAGCAACCCACTTTGACCTCCCTCCGCTTTCCGGCAATCCTAATCTTAAGGTAAGATAATAAGTTTAAAAGATAGAGAAAAGGGGGAAAAGAAAAGAGGAGAATCATTTTGCTATTTCTATGTTCTTTTAATTTATACCTACATAATACTTATTATTATGATAATAATAAAGAATATAATATTGTCATCTACATTATTATAGTTTTCATTAATTAATAATGAAAACTATACTTATGTTATAAAATGACTATAATTTTAGTTTAAAAGCGTTTTCATTTTTGACAGTCATTTTTGTTACGTTCTTTAATTCCTATATTATTGTTGTCATTAAAATAATAATAACAATAATATTGTATCAAATATGATTATTATCCTCAGCAAATTAATAAACGCTATAATAAACATTACTATCATTGCAGTATCTTAAAATCAAACTTCAAGAAAGCGAAAGAAGAACATAATCGAAATGAAATAAATGTTACTCCTAAAAATATTGGTTAAGAGCTAATTTAAAAATATCCAAAACCTAAATGCAGATTGAGCGAACTGTCACTCATCCAAACTGTTGAACTGTTGAACTTTTTGAACTTAAAAAACAATGTACCAGATGTCTTTTATTACTTCTGTTTAAATATGTTTTTTTTTCTGCTTAACATCGCACAAATTTGATAAAAGAGCTTTTTAAAGTCACATAAAATGATATATGAATAAGTTTGGATAAGTGAGAAACAAGGGTTCCATATTGATTTATACTTTTTGTCTGATCAGACAACCGCTAGGACGGGGCTGTCCGATATCGAGAGTCGTAAGAAGCCTATACTGATAAGTCTTTGAGAGGGCAGGTATAGAAGGAAGTTGAAATATGTAACACAAAAATGAACCCCCTTTTCCTCAATTTTATACTTGCCCAACAAACTCATATTTTGCCTCAGATATCAAGAGCTAAAAATTTTGTATTTATTTTTGTGACTGCAATTATTTTTATGCTAAGTTTCAAGTGCAATTGAAACAGGTTTGCAACAATAATTTTGTATAGCTTTTATTTCCTATCAAATATTGATTATTTTGCTTATTATTTAACATTTGTAAAGATGACATCTATCAGTACTTAGTTTCACAACTAACTGGTATTCGAATGCCCGCACTTTTGAAACGTGCCAAGATCAGTAGTTCATCCTCGAGGAAAGGTGCTAAAGAACTGAGCAATGCTGATACTGCTACCGGCTGATCCACCGCTTTCTTGTTTTGACTCTATCTACTTTTAAAAGTTCGTAATTTTTCTTTTATTTTAATCTATGTACTCAAGACTTGTGAATTAATGAATAAATGAGTTATGTTTGATATCTATATATTTGTCTCTTAAACCACTCAATATGATCCTACGGCTAGAGGACTTGTCGTTGCTTGTTGTTGTTGCTGTTATTTTTTCAGCAAGCAAACCGGTGCTGGATTAGCTCCCGCTGACCCGGGGGCACCGGGTCCTCACAATAATGGCGATGCTCCTTAGGACCTGTACGACGTCTACGCCACTTCCGACATCTACGACATCAACGTTTCCGACAACGATTCCAACATCCACTAACTTGTGCTAGTGAATAGCCCAATTATTTTTAAATTATTATTGCTTGTGTTTTAAAATCTTAAAGGGAACAAAGTAGCCCAATTATTACTACTTGTGTTTGTTAGATAATAAGAAGGAAATATTTTCATTATGCTTAAATCTAGTCTGGCTTATATGTGTTTGTGTTAAGATCTCTTTTTTTATCATTTTCTTGTGTTTGTCATTATAACATAGTAGCCCAAATATTTTCATTTGATTATAAATTTGTATTCATATGTGCTTCTTCAGAGTTAAAAGTAATGAGTTGATGTAATGAGTTGATGAATTATTTTGAAGGATCTGAGATTGGCTGGTGAGATTTATGATATTATTTCTCACTGACTTGATGATTCAAATTTTTCTCAGCTGTAAGACTGCATGAAATTCTTAAAAAAGATAGAAATATCGATGACGACGACAATATGATAACAGTCAAAAGCATTTTTTTCCGGTGCACTTAAGTGTGGTACTTTGCTCAACAATATATGTGTATGTTTTAATGCACTAATATTGGAATTATGAAAGCAATCTATTATTTCTTTGTAGTCCATAAGAATATTGTTATGTCAAAGATATATATGCCAACTAATGGGCCAGAAGAATGACCACACATCAACAAAGAGCCTCATTTACTATCATTATATAAGAGGCAAAAGAATGGACACAAAGCAATCAATGAAGAATAACATTTCTCCTGCTCATTCTCCTACCATTCTCCTACCATGGTATTGATTATCCTCCTCTCCCAAATATTTTTTCCTCAATTTGGAGATCTCTCTCGCATAGCTCCTTATAAGTGGCAGTAAATGAGGCTCTTTGTTGCTGTGTGGTCAATCATCTGGCCCATTAATTGGCATGAAAGCATAACTATAAGTTCTCATATATGTTTCTACTGAATAACAAGAATGAACATATTCTTGTGCCTCTTCCATTTGAATATTAATAACCGTACACACGTGACAACAAGGAAAATGTTCCCCATGCATTGTGGTTATTTGAAAGTTATTGTGTTCGCCTTTGCACCAATGCATGTCGCGGCTTCATAAATGTTGCTACCTAATTTTTCAGATATCCGAGAACATAACAATGTTGTCCATTTCTGAGAACATAACAATGTGCCCCATATACTTGATATAACAAGATTTCTTATGGACTAGCAATGAAATAATAGGTAACTCTCATGCGTCCAATATTAGTGAATTAAACATTCACACATAATGTTGAGCAAAGTATCGCACTTTAAGTGCGTCTGAAAAAAATGCCCTTTGACATGTTCTTGGATCTTTATCATTTGGCTATAAAAAAGCTTTCACACCCCAGTACTTTATCTCTTCCATAGCAGCTTAAATTGATTTTGTCACTTGTCATAAAGCATTTTTAGTGTATTTCCCTTGAATCAAGCCATCTTAATATTTTGGTGTAGGTGCTAAACACAAAATTTTTAGTAGCATTAAAGAACACACTTAAAAGTATTGGCATCAAACTATACTAAAATCTCTTGCAAGCATCTTTAAACCGTTCTCAACTATGTTTTGATACACAATCCACAACAACCTATACAACATGATAGATGCTATTATTAGCATGCAAAAAAAAACAGCAATAGGTAATTGCCCACCTTGTTTTCCGTTCGAAAAACACCCATCAACCCTATTATGGGTCCACAACATGACGAAACCATCTCTACATTCTGAGAAACACATAAAAAGTCACAAAAAATGTTGTTTTCCGTAGTTTGAATGAAATTGTTAAACTAAGATTAGCCCTTGTAATCTCTAAACAATAGTTCCACACTTTATTAGATTGTTGCTCTTTTTAAATGCTACCATTGTTAAAGCCTTTTTATTGCCATCTTTGCTTGTGTGTTTGTGATATGGCTCCTCATATTATCTACTACTTCTTTTCTAAACATTTTCATAGGTACTATTGGATTATTTCACACTTTGCCCAATTGTTAAAGAAGTTATCATTTTATTATGACACGTCCAAGAACACGTATGATCCTGCAATTATCTTAGTTGTCATAAATCAACCCCTTTATGCTTTGAAATATAAATAAAATATGGGCAATTTAGCCTTTGACAAACAACTGTAAAACAAATCTTATCATTTTTAACAAAATTAATTGACTTCCCATTTGCCATCGATCAGGTTTTAATCATCTCTTTGAACTCTTGTTTGTTGCTAGTATCATCCCCACTTCAAAACTAATGTTTTGAATATTCATTTTAGAATTAAAAGTGAGTTACTTCATTGTTTCCTCCCCACCGCTGCTATGAGCACTTGCATCATCATTATAAAACCATATAATTTATATCATTATTCTTAACTTGAACGGTTCTACACTCAAAAGAATTCTTCCAAGTCAATGAATCATTATTTTCTTGAGGCATTGTTTCATCGTCTCCCATAGAAAAATCACTTTCAACAAATTCCTCACATCCTTTTAAACTCACATTCATAAACGTTATCAACACCATCATCGTTGTCATGAATATTTCATTTTGTTAAGAATCTCATTCACTCTTGTATTTGCACCATAACATAATTGAAACAAAATTGAATCATCGCGCCAATGAAAAACAACATCATAAAAGTCACAATTATCACTCTAAGATCTTTCAAATTGATTCATCAACTTACTACTTTTAACTCTGAAAAAGTATGTATGAATACAAATTTATTATTTACTATATGAATGCAAATATTTTTACAAATTTATAAGAACAATTTAAGAAAAACCCCAAGATTAATCTATCATCAAACAAATAAGAAAATCATAAGTTTGGGAAGAAGCACAAAGAAGCTCAGTTATTGTATTTTCATCTTCTTCTACATAGTGGACAATGATACTTATAAAATGACAAACATGAGAAAACGATTAAAAAACAAGACCTTAACACAAGCACATGTAAGTTAGGCTAAATTTAAGCATAGGGTCTATTTGGCATGCTTAAAAACAGATGTAAAATAAATATTTTCAGGTCATTTAGGATTATAGATGTTTGGCACGAAGAAAAAGCGCGATAAAGTGAAATTTTTAGAGTAAAAATTTTACCCCGCTATAAAAGGCAGACAAAATCAATTGATTTGTGGGTTTGGCGTAAAAGAATATTGGCTAAATCGGACGAAATCCCGTTTTACGCTGAGGATTCTCTCGTGGTGAGATGAAAGAAGTATCCCTCTTCGAATGTGGAGCTTTGTGCATAAGTTCGAATTGCACACAGAAGAAGGAGCTTCGTCTGCAAACGCATAAGAAAGAGACGAAGCTAAAGGTCCTCCTCCTTGCTCAAATCGCACGCAGAAAAAATTGGAAGCATCGTTAGCGACTCGGATGTCGTTTAGGGTTTAAAATTGTGGCACACAAATCATTCGTTTAGGGTTCGTAACATCCAATCTAATCGCATGAAGGTTCGTTCAGATCGGCAATGCAACTCGTTCAGTTCAATGATGCAGCTCGTTTGTTCGTAACATCCGATCTGCAAGATTCGTTCGAAGGCCCATAAGATTATGAGGGGTGATCTTACCAAGAAAATACCATACTCTGCAGATTATTTCATTCCAAACAAAAAAATTCAAACAGAGTAAAATAACTAAATTACACTATAATCAGATTATACTATAATAAGATTATTTTGCCCACTGTTCTGCATTCCAAATAGTTCTATAATGAAAATATTTTCCTCATACAATCTAACACAAGCAAGAATAACTGGGCTATTTTGTTCCATTTAAGACATTCAAACACAAGCAGTAATAATTTAAAAATAACCGGGCTACTCACAAACACAAGTCATTGGATATCAAAAGCATCGACGTCGGAAGCGGTATCAATGTCGGAAATGTCAACGTCGTAAATGTCGGAAGTGGCGTCGACGTTGTAAAGGTCGGAAGGGGCGTCAACATTGTGAGATGCGTGGATGTGGGAAGTAATGCGGACGTCGGAATTATAATCGATGTGAAAGGGTCGATATTGGAAGCGTTGTCGAAGCAAAGAGAACCGTCTGAGCCTTCGTCGATTGCTCCATGAACGAGAGATGCAGAAAGACGAAGGAGATCAACGTAGATAAAACTCTAGTAGCGGCGTGGTAAAAAATAGCAAATTGCTCGAAAGTAAAAATTTAAAGGCTACCTTCGAATATAAAAATTGCCCGGTTGAATTACGTATTTACTCTTAATTTTAAGATATAAACGACAAGACTGGCAGAGAAAATAATGGTGGGACAAACAAACCACTTGAATAAAAGTTAGGGGACCAAAAAAATTATTTGCAAAAGTTGATGACTAAATTGAATAATTTACAAGAGTTAAGAAACCATTTTGATAATTTTTTCTTTTTAAACTTGAATAAACCAAACCCAGGCTCATCAAAACAGTGTAATTCTAGCTTTCAAAAAACTTAGTTAACCTTAATTTGGTAAGAAACATGCTCCAATTAAAACAGAACAAGATGACATTCCGCTAGATTTAAGTTGAAAGGAGTAGCAAAAAGGGCACAACTACAACAAGTTGAATTACTGCATGTTCATGATCATAATACAATGCGCTGATCATAAGTAGCAGAATATAGTAAGGCCAGTCTGGTTTCAATGCATCAGATATAAACTACATTTATATAGAAAAATTAAATATGTTTATTGGCCTAAATGATAAGCAGAAGAAAATAAAAAAACTCGATCAAAAGTAAGCTTTTGGGTAATAGAGACAATATAAGAAAATCTAAATCTCACATATAAGAACTGTATCTATTCTAAGAGATATCAAAATGAAATCAAATCAAAAAAGAATCAAATATTAAGGACCTGAATCTAAGAGCTACAAGTTATAAGAAAATTAAAATTTAATATACAATAACAATAACAAAACTATGTCTTAGTCACATTAAGTGGAGTCAACTATATGAATCTTTTATTTCTATTGTGTATGATCAAATAAAAGCCCCACACTATATTCCAAATAAAGAAAATCCTTTCTAATATTTTTTCCAATTTTTGACCTTCCCGTTCCTCTTTTAAAATGGGCAAAAAGCACATTTTTTTTATTTCAAGAGCATCGACCAGCCTGCTGTCAATATGTTCAAACCACCTAAGACAGCATTCTCTAATCTTATCCACTAACAGGGCCTCTCCAACCATGTTATGAATGAATTCATTGCTCACTCTATCCTTTTGAGTATCCCCACTCATCCATCTTAACAGTCTCATCTCTATAACACTTCTTTTATCAATAAGCACCTTCTTAGTTGGCCTAAAACATATAGCTAGCTTAACTGATCTATAAATATTTCTGTAAGGACCCAAAACCGTTGTATTGCAAATTAGGGCAGAATCCCGCCTTAGGAATCAGGATCCCGAGGAATTTCACTTTAGGGCAAACAAAACTACAAATAGATAGAAACAACTTTAAGGATCAAAGAGCCCTAATTCAGGAGAAATCCGAAAGACGGAAGCTCCCGTTCTATCTTCAAAATTTCTAATTTCTAAAAATCAAAAACATTGAAATATGTGTCTGAATTCATCATTTTCAGTGTCGACGTGTTAAGTATATTATTTAAAAGTTGCTCGAAAAGTTTCATCAAATTCTGAGCGTCGATTTGATCGTGGCAAATTTTCGAAATTTTAAACCCCTAAAATTAAAATAAAATAAAATTTTGCTCCAAATCGAAAATTTTTCGGCGCGAGGGTGTTCGTCATGTCGTAACACACCTCGGTGCCAGGTTTCGTTGCATTCGGACGCCGAACGGCGAAAAAAATGCGGTTAATTTGAAATTTAAAATTTTTCCATTTTTTTTCACTCTTTTTTCTCCTCTGTTTTTTTTTCTCTTCCTTACGCTCGCCCCCTCCTTTTTCTCCCGCGCTAGGCGGGAGAAGCTTCCGCGCCAGGCTTCTGCCTGGCGCCTGCCTGCGCCGTTTTTGGCGCAGGTTGTCGGCCCAGAGGGCCAACCCTGACCCCCGGCCCCACTCCCGCCTGCCGGCGGGAGAAGCTTCCGCGCCAGAGCCTCCTGGCGCGCGCGCCAGGCGCCTCTCGTGCGTCTATAAAACCCCCCATCCCCTCCCCTCTTCTCCCCACAGCAGCTTCCAGCCTCCTCCTCAGCCACCTCCCGGCAGCCCGGAAGCCCCGACAGCCCCTTCCAGCCACCTCCCGGCAGCCCCGACAGCCCCTTCCCGCCACCTCCCGGCAGCCCCCGACAGCCACTTCCCGCAGATTCCGGCAGCCCCGACAGCCACTCCCCGCAGCTTCCGGCAGTACCCTCCGGCAACCCAGCAGCCCCCGCAGCAGCTCCAGCAACCCTCGGCCATCCTTTGGCCAACCCGTTTCAGCTTCTTTTCGTGTGCCAGCAATCCTAAATCTAAGGTAAGGGAAAGAAATTTGAAAGGACGCGTACGCTTTCTCTTAATCTAATTACTCTCTCTATCAAGTTTATAATTAGTCATTCACAATCGAATTATTCTCATTTATTAATAATGAGAACGATTCAAAGTGTTATAAATGACTACTATTTTCTATTTGCCAATTCAGTCGATTATTCTGACTTTTTCGTCATACATTAGTATGATAATCATAAAGACACCTTAACGACTGCTTTAACAGCAGCTTAATTCAATTGAACTTCAAAGGCAGAAGAAGAAGAACAGAATGAAAGAATAAATTAAACTCCTAAATCATTAAAAAACTAACTTAAAAATATCGGGAACTTAAATGCAGATTGAGCGAACTGTCACTCATTCGAGCTGTTGAACTGCTGAACTTAAAGATTAAAAGTACCCAGTATATGACATGTATTACATTTTACATTTTTTTTACTGCTTTGCCTCGCATATTTGCTTTGAGCCAAATTTTGTTTTGAAGCTTGGTTGGTTGTCCGGAACCAACGTAATATCATTCGGGGTTGTTACCGAAAAATGACATCGGTATCATTCGGGGTTGTTACTGGAAAATGACATCAGTAACATTCGGGGTTGTTGCTGAAAAAATGACATCAGCAACATTCAGGGTTGTTATTGGAAAATGACATCAATAACATTCGGGGTTGTTACTGGAAAAATGACATCAGTACAATTCGGGGTTAGTTATTGGAAAATGACATCAGTAACCGTTATTTGTGATAATTACTTATTGCAGAATTTTGCTTGCTTATTTTGCGCAGTTGCCTTACCTATCTTGCATGTTATTTTTATCTTACTTCCGCTAATCGCACATTTATAAATTAATTTGTCATTGTATACTGTTGTACTTAGAGTATTCTCTAATTACTGGAAATTCAAATCCCGATATTGTTTTCTGTACAATACCGGGTCAGGTGCTCCTGGAAGAGGTTAAACAAGAACCTTAACTTTCAAAAGATCAACGATGACGCTGAATTGCTTATTTTGTTTTTTTTTGTGTTATACGATGATGGAACTTGTAATAAGAACTTTTGTTAAATGAGAAATATCATTCACTTTTATATGCGCATTCTTTTTCTCTCAAATTGCTTGATATGATCATGCGGTGAGCAGTTACCCAATGCCAGAATGGTTTCTACCGAACCGGCATCGGGCCCTCACAATTTCCTTAAATTTTATGTGAGATTTTTCGATCACACAACACTCCAATAGTGTCCCCTCCATTTCACACAAACAGCTTGGATCCTATTAAAATTTTTTCCTATGTTTCAACCATTAATAAAAATTAAAACTGAACAAGAAAAACACAAACCAGTAGGGGATAAACATTTTCTAGAGAATACTATTAAATGAATCTAACCTGGCATACAGAGCAATAATATAAGATTATAGAAACTTCTAAATCAATAAAATGAAACAGTATAGATGATTGAACCAAATTGCATTACCATGGCTAAATCCCGAGTGATAAGATCCAGGGAAAGTAACCACAAATTCTCCAGCATTCTGCACCAACCTGATTAAAAAATGATTATCAAATTATCTAAATCACCCATCTATTAACATGAACAAAAATAATTAAAGGCCAAGTCTTATCTCACTAAAAATCACCTGCAGCACGGAATTCCAGAGTGTACAAGAACTTCAGGAGACATAAGGGTTGTCTTCTCTGCTAAAGTAGCAAATGTTACTGCCACAAATTTAATGAATCTACAATTAGTTCATTATACAGCACAATGTTCGCTGAGTATTTGCTAAATAAAAAAGAAGAGATACTCTTGCCCAAGGCATTCCTTACCACAATGCAGAAAAATTAACTAAATTATAAACTGTTATTTCTTTAAGAAATGACACACCTAAATTGGCGTTTGGCATTACAAGCTCTTTCTCAATTAAAAAAATAATAACAAATCACCATAAAAGCAATTATTGACCCAAGCACAAGCACCCATATATTTTTTAACTTTATCATCAAGATCTTGCACAACTTTGTTGCAACATGGTTTCTCTACAAATGATTAACAAACTATGACAATCAGTAGAGTTTAGTGATCTCTATGAAACATTAGTGTACAAATGTGAAGGGTTCAGAAAATGTGCTCAGTGTGAGTAATTAAGGCCACTTTGATAAAAAATTGTCTAAGGTTTAAGCTAGATATTCCCTCGTCTTAAGCACAGACCTGTACCATTTAAGCGCTTAAGAAAATGCTTAAGCGCTCTCGTGGGCACTCTTAAAACTACTGAAGCAGTGGCACATAACTTTAAATATAATATTATTATGCTTAAGCACTCTCGTGGGCACTATTGATAATTTTTCACATGATTATGCTTAAAATATTGTCCCTAAAATCAATCCTAACAATATTATCACTAAAAACATAAAACTATTACATTAAATTATTTAAAAATTAAATTTGCTATTTGTATTCAACATCAGTTATACTATAATTATTTTTATAAAAAAATTAAATAAACTTAATTATTTTAGCATTAGTATCAATTATTTAATTTTAAAATACATTAAATATTAATTATTTAAAATTAACAGTTCATGGAATTACTTAGTATCTATTAATTAACTAATACATATATATATATATACATAACAAAAATATAATTAATTATTAATAATTTTTAGCATGTATAATAGTATTATTAATGTTACAAAAAAACAATAACTTGCATTAATTTAGATTATTAACTGATTCAGTTAATTATCATATTAATAAAATAATTAGTAAATAGAAATACTAACTAAGTAATGATTATATTACTATTAATTAGCAACATCAAGCTTAGACCAATATGCAAACAAAATAATTTCCTAATTTAAGCCAACTTAAATCAGATAATTTTTTTTATAAAACAAATAGCCTAGAAATCTTGCAACTTACTATGCTTAAGGATAACTAAGTCTCAAGCAAACATCTCAAAGTGATCATTTGTTAAGGTCAGCTTATCTTACGATGATGATGTGAAGCAAAGAAAAGTCACTAGATATGTTAAGTAGTTCAGCTGATAATAAATATGGCTTCAGTATAAGCATGCTTAAAGAGGAGAACCATTTGGTTTGCATCGTGGTTTAAGCATAGATCATTTCCCATTGATTAAAAAAATTATCAATAAGTTAAATTAATATTCCTAATTTAATATATAATCATGTGATTCATAATCTAATTTCTAATAAATAATTAATTTATGTTAATCATAAAACTAAGTTTATTTATAATACATGACGCTCCTAATTATATATTATAATTATTACTTAATGCCAATTAGCTAACCATACACTGATTATGTTAATTAAAAGCTATCAAATAAATTATACTAAAAATATACTAATCAGACATGATCAAAGGGGGGATAGGGCCTGGGATGGGCAAGACTTAACAAGGCTTTTGATTTTTTGTGGAATTGAAGCTTGTAACATAGGCATAAATCAACACCATGCCCATCCATCACTTATTTTAACTAACACATGACCAGCACAACCAACCCGTTATGATATTAGAATTTTCTAGCATAAATAAATGATCATTTAATCCCTAATAATTTGAAATTTTCAAATAATAAAAATATGGATTAGCTTATAAAATAGCTCATTAATCAACTTCACAATTGAAAAAAAACAAAAATATTAAGCTGAGATATTCATAAAACATAAAAGAAAGGCTAAATAAAACTATAAAATAATATGACAATATAGAATATTGACAAAATACAGCTTTATAAAAGATTAGCTAAATATGGATTTATCCATTTATGAATTTAGCAATCAGCCTTCCAAGCCAATGCAAGAATTTAAGGTACTTATTCAAAATAAATATATAATTTGAGGGTTTTGAGGTTGATATGATTTTGGTTAATGATTTGATGACAAAGGTTAACTCAAAAAAATTGTAAATAGATCACACCTAAAATAACTTTCAACTTGAATCGACTCGATTTTGGCTTTAAATGGTAGATATATCCAGAATAGTTTTTAAATAGGATTGACCTTAAGCCTAACTTAAGCCCAATGAGCAAATTTGATTCCCTATATTCATCCAAAAAAGACGACAAGCATGATAGACTTGCTAGGGAACCCAATCATTGATCAAGTATTAATACTAATTGTAAGTAGAGCTGGCTTCGAGTCCAGTCAGCCCAAACTCGAACTCGAAATTTTTGAGTCGAGTTTAGTCATTTCGAGTCGAGTCATATATGGTTCAAGCCAACCTGTTCGACTCAAACTTAACTCGATTTTAAGTCGAGTTTGAGTGGAGTCAAAATATTTGAGTCAAAGTTCGAGTATTGAGTTTCAGGTCAAATTGTCAGCCCTAATTGCAAGCAAATAAAAATTTAATGATAGCTATTAATTAAGAGTATACCAATATTAATAAATAATTACTAAATTTACAAAGGTTTATAAGTTTTTAACTTTACTATAGTGCCAAAAATATCAACAAAAAAAATTTGTTGGGTGCAATTGTGTAGTATTTAATAAGGTTGGTGCACTATACTAGCAAAGTAGGCCTACTATTTTTTGTCCCATAATTTTTGAAATCTCTCTTACAAATATTATGGAACTTCATCGTAATTGGGTCCCAAGTTTTGGATGTGAAATGAGAATGGTTAAATTAGATAGTCGACAATCAGCATAAGATTTTGTCGAATTCTATTATCCCCACCTAATGAAATTAAAGCTTGGTGTTATTGTTATTGTTATTGTTCCTATGAAAAAATTATCAAAAATAAATTTTGAGATTGATTTATGGTAAAAATCTTCTTGTATTTCTCTTCTCAATAGCTTCAAATGCATTATTGATTGGCATTGTATTGGACACACTTGAATAATGGGTTAGAAATTAAGAGAATTAATGAGTCTTATGCAATTAACTCAAATTTGATTATTAGAGACAAAAATAAGCTAAGCTAAGCCCCAACAAAATTGCCCATAAGCTTTCATAGCATTCACAATTCTTTATCAAAAACAATAAGGCGTCATTGCCTAACCTTTCTTGCGAAGCAACTAATTTATTATAACTAAGACCCATAAATATGGCACAAAACACGAAAAAATACATTGACAATGACAACAAATTGCAATAGGCATGCATGCTAAAAGCAATGATGCTTGTTTTTCAATTTTCTTGATAAAATAATGTTCAAGACCCTAAAGTATAATACTTTTGAAGTATAATGAAACTCTTAAGCACAATCAATCTCCGCATTCATGGTGCAATGTGAAATGTTGATAATCCTTTTCATAGCACATTTAATCCCAAATACTCAATAGTCTTAAATAACAAACATTTGTTTAGCATACATACTTTCACAAGCTCCACTACAAGTGAATGGAATTAAATTGCGGAATTAGAGCATGATTTTATTAAATCATAGGATAACAATAATGACTACATAATAGTGTAATTATTAGTTTTTGGATCTGACATTGAATATAAACTTATGAAAACATTATTTTAATTCAGCAACTCATTAAACTTACTTTACGAGACTTTAATGACAACCCAAAATGACCTGCTCAAACCTTTGCCTCACATACTCCATGTAATGAAAACCAATCTCATTCATTTGTTCTTGCATTCAACGAAGTCATATTTGTAAGAAATAAAGTTTGAAAGATAAGTATGCAGATTAAAGAAATATATTGTTTTAGTTATAATATGAACATTATTTTAAAAAGCTGGTTCATCAAATAACTTTCCTGTTTCAATTGAACCATATCAAAGATCACTTTTAAATCTGTATCTATTTTCATTAATTATATTATTTTTATTTAATACATTTGTGGAAACCTTGGTGCACATTACTTGTAAACTATGTTCTAATTAGTAAGACTAGAGATGTAGTTTAAGTAAAACTCAAGCAATAGAAATATACCATAGTACAAAATGAAATTTATGACATGCAAGAATAGCATAATAGAAATTATATTATTGAAATATGACAATTGATTAGAAGATAATCTGGACAAATAAAAAATTCATTTATATGGGTATTGTCAAACAAAACAAAGGTAAGAATAAAAGGTGACATGATAAACAAGATCTATGCATCTTAAATGAAATGGAGAAACACTTAGAAAGATTCTAAAAAGGTCCCACACAAACTTAAGCGAATGTTCTCTGCTAAACAACTAAAAATGTTATAATAGATAGGATTGATGTTGCCTGAAAAGAAAAAGCATATAAACAATACAAGCGTTGTAACAATGTGAAAGCAAAAGCGGATAAATCAATATGCATGGAAAAAATAATGAGAAACAAGTTCATTAAGGTTCAGTAAATGAGCTTTTTCCCACATTAAAAAAGTGAGGAAACCCAAAAAAACATGAAAATAAACTATGTGAAATGATTTCACATACTTGGAGCTTAAAGAGTGATTGTTATTTGATCAAACACAGTGGAGACATGTGATTCACGGAAACGACACACCAAGTGAGGCAAAGGTTCGAATTTGTCCTGGGCCCCACCTTCGTCCGTAATTTCGCCTTCATCCTTAACTTCGTTTTTGTCCCCGGCTTTGTTGACACTGCAGGCGAATGTCCCCAGTTGCCTCCTCTAGACTATCTTAGCTAGCCAATACCTCCTCCGGCTGGCCCTCGTCAACCTTCACAAAAAGGGTTGAATTGTTATGTAGTCAAAGTAAATCTCGGGTGTGATCTATGGTGATAACTTTGTAGGAAGTGGCTTGCATTTATATCCAAACTTTACCCAATGACAATGATGTAACTATTGTTGTGAGATGAAGGAGAAGAGTCATAGATGATGAGGATTGGAGATGTGGTGAGATAGATTAAACAAAAGATTGAAAGCACCTCTGTGAAATGATCATAGATAATGGATTAATATAGGTGAGAGGCGAACAAGAGAGACACTTCTTTTTTTAAGTTGTATTTGAATATGTTGAAGCAGAAATGCTTGTTGTAGGGTATTTCATTACAAGAAAAAACCAAATAAATTTTTGCTATTGTCCAATTAAGGTGGGATTTAGTGAGAAGGCACCAGTTCATAGACACCCAATTGAGCATGTGATGAGTTAATAATTGCTTATGTAGCCATGCTACCTATATGAATTGCAATTGTATGCTTGCTCGAAGTAGAATCGCACAAAAGGGAAAGGAAATGAGATGAGAACACAAAAGAAGAAGATGAGAGATGAAGGATATCAAGATAATGAGATTTCTGAGATTTATTTCTTCAAAACCAGTTACAGTTGACCCATATCTTGCTAAAAATCCTCCTAACAACCCCTAGCAAATCATAACTACACAACAGCCTAAAATCATTTGCAAGCAAACCATAGAATTCTTATGAGGGAAAAAAATTTAAGAAAACCTCCTATCAAGTACAACATAACAGATAAACAAAGTCTAAGAAGAAGCATAATTAACATATCATAAGCTGAATTTAAGTTTACCAAAAGAAAAAAGAGAAACATTATCTTTCAAGGAACAAAACAAGTAGATCCACTGAATGGAGACAGGAAAGTTACAAACATCAGCGCAAGATGTGAAACACATGAGATCATTACTTCACCCATCATGCAACAATTCAATGACAATCACTTCTCCTTATTAGGGCATCGTTAGTCAGTTTACTAAAAGACAAGCAAACAGATCATTTGACCAGAGACCATCCTAGTCCCTAGATTTACTTCCAATCTTCAACAAAAGCTGGTTGTTCACAACATCATTTGAGAAGCTTAAAGCTTTCTGATCAAACCTATCCAGGCAACAAGAAACTGAAAGAGCTAAATAGATACAATTGAAAAAAGAGAGAACAAATCATGCATACAACAAAGAAAGACAGCAGAAAATAAAAACACTCGAAAGGGGATATTAATTTTACAAAGGTCTAGGTTATGCTACAAAAAAGAGTTAAGGGAATGCAGGAGAAAACAATACTTTAGCGTGCAGAATCGAAGCACGCACTTACTCAAAGGATTCAGCTCCCCGCCATAGCCATGAACCCTGACAACGTCTTCAAATGCCAGGGCCGCGTCCCTAGGCACTCCATACCAAGTCTTGCCAGCACCCATGTGCAAATAATTCAAGCTATGAAGGTCGTGATCCTCAACATGCCAAGCAAACCAGCTAAAAAGCATGGCCACATACACCATGGGTGATGTCACACCCGGAATCTCTTCTCTCATAAACTTCAGCAGCGAGCCCTTCGCCCTTGCCACTCCCCTCATATTCCATGCCGTCTCTCCCACACTCTCAGCGCCGGCCACACCTATCTCCTCCTCACTTGGCTTCGAAAATCCGGAGCCCGGAATGTCATTGGCATACTCCACCGAAGAGGGCTTGTCAGCCGCAGCATTCCAAAAGAGGGATTCAATTTCGAGAGAAGAAAGCGAGGAAGATGACTTGCTTTTCTTAGAGAATTTGTGAAGGTGGGCGCGCTCGAAGCCTCGTGACTTTGCCTCAAATTGAGGTAAAGTATAACGGACGCCGCTCTGCCAAACAGATTTCTGGACAGGAAATGGGCGGCGCGGGCAAAAGCCGATCTGTTGTTGGCGAGTGGTGAATGTGGGATCGCCAGATGGCGAGCGAGTTGAAAAGGAAATGTTGAGATTTGCGACAGCAGTTGACTTGGGGGCAGCAGGGAAAGGGGGGATAATCTTGCAGATGCCGTATTGGGATGCCTCCTGCTCAATCTTGAGAATGTAAGCGACGGGGTCCTGAAACTCTGCTAGGGTTGGGCGATACTCCGGGGCGAGGGGAAGGGTCTTAAGCCATGGGAGGACGGCGGAGAAAGCAGGGTCCGCCACCATTTGAATAGGGTTCTTAATTTGGGGCTAAACGCATCAGCGAAGTGAAATAGTAACTTCTACAACTGCACCTCTCTCTCTCTCTCTCTCTCTCCCTCCACTCTCACACTTATACTCTGCCTCCGCTATGATTACACTGGGCAAGAGCAGAAATGGCCGGAGAAGAGAGTATAGCGAGCGAGGGATTGAAATTTACGCATCTGAGAGGGAGAGATCGAGAGTGTAAGCAGAACCAATAAGCATTAGCATCCAACGGAGTACAAGGAATGCATTGGTGTTGACGATGAATACACTTGCCGGGCGAAAACCCAACATCAGCTTTAAAATAAGATGTTGATGTTTTCTTTTTCTTTTTTTTGAAAACGCCAGCGCCTAATATACAGCTCAAACAGTACTTCAAAATATATGAATTTGTTCTCCACAATAAAATAAAAAGTGCACTTTGCCTCTTCTTCTGTGTGTTTTTTTTTTTTATTTTTTTTTTTTTTTTATAGATATTATAGTATGTTTCATATTAAATAAAGAATGTTAATACATAATTCTAATTCTTAAATCCACCATATTACGGCATATCTCTCTTTGCAATACAACTAACAAATTAATTGCAAAGCTTCCTATAGCTGCATCTGCCTCATGTTATTGACTTGGCTCAAACACCCTTTATTCTAGAAAAAGTTCTTAAATGATTTTACTTATCAATTTATAGAATGCATTGCAGCTTGCATCAATCATACACATTATTCTATTATGTTAAATGAAGGTTTGAAGGGATATTTCTCTTCTTCTAATGAAATTAGGCAATGTTGCCCTCTTTTCCCTTTGTTCATAATTGTTATAGATAGATTATCTGCTCTTTTTAACAAAGTTGTATCTAAAGGAAACTTACTTTCCTATAATAAAAGATTCAATTACTCACACATGCTTTTTGTAGATGAATTACTTTATTTTGACATTGTTTCTAAAGAGGATATAATTATTTTTCTTAAGATATTTGCTGAATTAAAAAACTGTTCATGTCATCAAATTAATTTTGGTGGATCTAGGATTATTTTCTCAAGAGTTGTCTCTAGCTTTACAAATATAATGGAGAAGTCCTCACTTCAGCTTCTGAACTAACCCTTTATCTATTTAGGGTTATCGATGTCTAAACACAAAACAAAAGTTGTTGATTTCATTCAGCTATTGGGGAAAATCAAAGGCTAGCTCATGGGCTAGAGTAAAAAATATTTATCTTTTGCAGATCAACTTCAATTACTTAAATTCTCTGTTTATTATCTTATTACATATTGGGCAAAATTAATAACTATGCTAGTCATTTCTCTATGATGGGAAAGTTGACCAGAGAAAACTTTGCTTATTATATTGGGCTTAAACCCACTTTGAAATATTATGGGGGGCTTGGTATTTTGCATGTAGCAATGCTTCAAAAAGAAAGAAAACTGTTTAGTTTTATTAATTTGAAAGTTAACTCTTGTATGTGTTTGTAGTGGACAAACTTGGGCTCCCCTTCGAATCTGAGAGGAAAGTAAGCCTTATCATATTACTAGGACGATTTTCATTATTATGCTTTGGTGTTTTTGATTGACTGTGATATCAATGTTACTCATACTTTACCCCTTATAAAAGCAAAAGAAATGGTGTTAGAGAGGTATCCCAAAGTAAACTAGAACAATTGGGTGTGACATACATTTCAAAATCAAATATAACCTTTCTATGGATGTTATTCACTATGTATTAAAAATGATTGATAAACTTTTGCATTGATATAAACTGTAATGATGCTTGTTACCTTTGTAATAATACTCAAGAATCGGTGGAATAATTATTTTTTGATTGTAGATTTTTATTTGAACAGCTAAAAATGCTCTATTGTGCATAACCTTCTTTTTCCTCCTTCGCTATTGCAATTTTTGAAATGGTAGCTAATGAAACATCGATTAAGAGGAATCTTACGTTGGTGACAATTACATTTTATAATATCTAGAAAGAACTGAATAAAAGAGTTTTCAAAATTCAAATGTTTTGTATCACTACTATAAATAATAACATTATTTTTACTTTTAATCAATTGTTGGATGCAAGTGAAACAACTGGGAAGAATAATATTATGTATGCAAACAAGTTGCACTTGCTTTCTTAGAATATATGATCTTATGATTTGTATTAATGCTATATCATAAGCTTTGTTGTTGGACAAGATTGTTGGTTTTTTTTTTTCTTAGGCCTTGAAGAATCACTTAAAACTTGTTGTTTTGAATCTCCATAATGTTATGCCGAGCTGCTGCGAGGGTGGTACTACAAAGTTCTTGCAGCTGGCCATCTCTCTTGCATTTTCCAACTTTGCTGGCTTGCACTCTGATCTTATAAGAGCTGCTTCATATGCAAGGAAATTGTTGACGCCTAATGTGGCGACACACATCTATCAATTGTTGTTCTTCGTTTCATTGCAAGCTTTCTCGTCTGCAGCATTAATGATGCTTCTAATAGACATTGGTGGGATGCCTTTCTGATTGAGGTTTTGATTATATCACCTACTCTTTCAGGTCATTAGCTTACCTACACTCTCATGTATGCATTTTGGTTGAAAAGTTATCAAACTGCTACGAAATGATTTATTGCACAGGACGTTATCTTCTTGCTTCCCTCTTCTTTTTTTTTTAATGTAGCTTTGGTCTTTTATTGTATTCTAATCCCTGCTGATTTTACATTTTTTTAAGCCATTAAATATTTTTAATAAATTTATAATTATCATTTTAATTAATAAATTTTAAATTAATATCAATTTAAATTAAATTTAAATATATTAATTGTGCTTAGGCACCTTAAAGAGCTTAAATAGAGATATTGCAGCAGTGTTATATATATATTTATATAGGTAATTAAAATTGAATAATTTATTTTAAAATTTTTAAAATTTAAAATTAGCTCATTATAAAATAGAATTTTTACATAACACAACTTTTCTTTTACTAACACAATTTTTTAAAATATTTTACATATTTTATAAAAAAAAAATTTATATTTTAATTTTATCTAACTCTATTTTAGTATAAAACATTCAATAAATAATTTAAAAAGATAAAAATATTGTATTAAAATTTTTCAGAAAAATAAAATATACTTTAATTTAAATAATAATATTTGGATTTTGGTTAGATGTATTTTGAGTTCAATATAATTATTTTTAAAAAAATCCACGTATAGGCGTCAGGGATGAGGGATAACGTGCGAGGGTCCGCCGATGGCTAGCTGGAGGTACGAGCGGATCGAAGCTTTAGACGAGTTAGTTGGAGATAGTTTGAGGGGGACGAAGCCGTTGACGAAGCCAGCAATAAGTAGATACGAAACAGGGACGAAGCGGGGATGGTCTGAGCTTGCAGTTTCCCGGCAATGGCCGGCGGTCGAAGTTGTCGACGATGCAGGGGACGGAGAATAACAAGGGTGAACTGGAAGCCAGCGGAAATGGCTTCAGTTTGCAGTGTTGGCGCCAATGACAAAGTGGGGGCGAAGCAGACGACGAAGATGAAGGCAGGACAGAGGGACAGAGCTGAGATTTTTTTGGGGGGATTTTTACTTAAATTACACCCATTTGAGCGTGTAATCAGATGTAACGGAATAATCGGAAATTCATAATTCACATTACTCTAAATTAATACAAATAAAATAATAAGCTGTTTGGTTTGTAAAAGTAAAAAATTTTCCGTAAACTGAGATTATCAATATTTGATTTAAAATAAAATGTGTGAAAAATTTTTACCAAGCTATACAATATTGCATTCGTATATATATAACCAACGTAATTCAGTTACACCCAAATTAAGTGTAACTCGCGATTACGCCAGTTGAGCAGATCAATGGAGCGCTAAAGCGGAAGGTTTTCTTCATCGACGACAAAAGCTTTTTGAACGTTTGAATTGATTTCGAATGATCAATTTTGTTCGTGTTGAGGTCTTCTCCGTCCAGGACGAAAGCTTTTTGAGTCTTATGCAACGATTTCGAAAGAAACCTGAATTTAAAAAAAAAAACAAAAATGATTCAGGGTAATCTTACCCCTTTAATTTACTCAAAATACAGCACTCTCAAATTATTTCATTCGAGACAGAAAAAATTTAAATTTTTTAAAAAACTATCAAACAACTTCTAAAATTTCAGATACAAATAAGACTGAAACTATAATAAAAAAGTTTTTTTGCTAGATAAATAAACACATTGCCAAGAATAAATACGTTCAAATGCTGAAGTGACCAATAAAAATAAGGCATTCTTTGCCTTGTAACCAAGAGCTCAAAATAAGCCATTAAGATAGATAAATTGAACTTGCCACATACACTAAGATGGGTAAATTTTAGAAATGATACAATCAGGGAATACATTAAAAATAAAGTTGTATTTTGATCAGAGTTGCACCCAAAAAAAATCCAGTGTCCCATGGATAGTTGAAAACAAATAATTAGTCGATTGTAACTAACGAAAGTGCAGCAGAAACAAAATATAGAGAAACAGTAAAAACCAACCAGTCATAAATTTAGATCTGGGCTTTAGGAACAGCTGCCTGATGATTTTTCAATTTGAACAGCAAATTAATCCCGCTCGTCACCTAAATGGCATTGTGGCCAGCTTAAAGTATAATAATATTTATGCACAAATAGTTTTAATTTGCAAATGATCCTACCTCAGCAAATTTTTTGGTCCCATACTTCAGAACCTGAAGCAGCTCATCAGCTTCTGCATGCCCAGAATGCTCCTCATCTAGTTTCTTCTTCATGGGCTGAACAATCCAATGCATCAATGAGAACATATAAAATTTAGAAAAAAAATTTATTACAGGTCCTATTAGATTTATAAAGTAATACATATATTCATAGGTTCTTGACCCCTTTCAGAAGAGTTGCCACTAACAATAAAAACACCTCTTAGGAAGTGTTTTAAGATCGTTGCAGCAACTATGAACACACAAACCACACCATGAGAACACATAAATTTTTATGTCAAAAACTTAAATCGGAAAAAAATTACAGAGCCAAAACCACCAAAGAATTCACTTTGCAAAAAGAAGGGTATTTACAAATTTTTTATCACACCCATCAACTAAAATGCACCCACATACATACATATATATATATAGCTATAGTCATCCCACGCCTAGGCACGTATCTACACGCAGCTGGGTGTGTGGTAATAATAGCCCAACACACATTATCCAATCATCTTGCAAACACCCGTGCCCCTTGTGCACGTTTGGGCGCAAGTCTGAATGTGTCGAGGCACGATCCTACCATTCTGCCATTAATATTTTGTATGCTGCATGTACAATCTGGTTTGCCCATGTGCGTTTGGAAGCTCCACATTGTGCTTGTGTGTGATCCAACAGTCCCATCAATTAGTGCTTCGCGGTTGTGCCGATGTTTAATCAAGCCACGCCTGGACGCACAACTTCGCCGCTGAAACAAAGAGCACAACGCATCAAGCGCCAAGGGACTTCTGAATTTAAATCCATCCATCCATCTTCCCATATCGGATCTAACAACTAACAACGGTTCCTCATTTCGTGACCCGCCATCAAATCGAAATCGCAGATCCTACGACTGGATTTTCATCTTGTCGAACGATTAAATCTTGTCATCATATCGAAGGCGTTGAACCAACGATTGAGATCAAATCCCACCATAAATAAAAAAAAAATTAATTTTCATAGTGATTAATCGCTGTCGTTGGATCAAATTGATGATCAGACGACTCAGATTATGCCCGCGGTTTCATTAATCAACTGTTGTCGGATTGAAGGTGTCGAACCAACGGTTGACATCAATTTCGCCATCCAAACATAGGTCGCCGTGGGATTGAAGGTGTCGATCCAGCGGCTAGATCTGTTTCCACCGATTTGCTGTTAGATCGGATCTATCGATCCATCAACCAATAATTAGCAAAATTTGCTTTATCTTAGGAAAAATTAGATTAAATTAATACTAAAATTTTTTTAGGCCATTTTCTTATTTTAACTCTAAAAATTATGAAATTTGTACATATGTTATTTTAACATGAGGAATCCAATAATATTTTTTTTTAACATATAGTTTAATTTATTTTAACTTTTAAAATTCTACTTTCAAAAATGAATTCTAATAAATCTATAACTCCTAAAAATCTTAAATTTGGCCAGTAATACTATTAAAATGTGCTTAAGCTAATGGCATGTTCAAATTTATTTTATTCCAAGATAAATGAGAAAAAATTATCAGCTTATAATTAAGGCTAATTAAGCTTAGTAATTCTGTCAAATAATCTTGAATTGTTACAAATAAAGTCACACTTAGCATATCATTTACAGCTCATTAAAATTAGAATCATTCGTATACATGGATCGATAATAAACGACTATACCTAAATCTAAAATAAAACAAATATAAATTTTTTAATATATAGTTACTGTAACAAACTACTAATGATAATATGAAATTATCATGCAACATAATGGCACAACCAAAGTAATACTCAACATGTAGTAGTATCACATAAACTAATCGCTCACATACAACTCACCACCAAAGTGGTACAATTAGGATCACACAAATATGTCTCATCTGATTACAAACTAGGTGACACAATGCTAACCTTACTAATATATGTAAATACAATAGAGACTTAACTAGATTAAATATTATACCTCACGCAGCTTGAGACCAATTTAGAAAAAATAAAACTTCACTCGCTCACAATGATGTGCTCAATGTAATTGTAACATCCTAAAGTGCTTATGGCGCTTTGGTACTTCGAAAGGTAACAGTAATTTTTCAAAAAATTAAAATAAAATTTTTACCTTTGTAAGAGGGGTGTTTATAGGCATTCTAGGATTGTCTGGACACCCATTGGATGTGTCTGGGCGCAGTCCTGTAAGTACGAGCAAAGCAAATTATTTAATGCAAATTCGACTAAACCTAAACCGATTTGCATATGAACATGTTTTGATTATGTCAAGGAGCAACACATCTGGACTCGCATTATGTACGTCTAGACTTGTTGCGCATTTGGACTCACATTCTGCATCTTAACTGATATTATGTGCATTTGGAATCATCACACGTCTAGGCTCGCATTCTAAGTATCTGGACTCTGACAGAATAAAATAATATTTTTTTGGAAAACCATAATGCTATTAATAAAAATAATAGTAATAATAATAGTAGTTTATATAGTTTAAGTTGATGAGATTTTTCAAATGTTATACCTCACACTATTAGGAACATTCCCCCCCCCCCAAAAAAAAAATATTAGGTAATTGAGACTGATAACAAATACCACAATCTTTCCACCAAACTACAATTCAACCTTTTTACTAGCCCATTTAATTGTGAAGTTTTAGGTGACATGTTTCTTTTTATATAATAGTGATCAAATTCTTCATAATATTCTCCCTAACTATCCCTCTCCACTAAATACCTCACAATTTTGATCTTTATATTTCAATATAAAGACCTAAATTTTCCTACTATAATCATTAATAAAAGTTATCAATTGTATCCTAAAGTTGTAGTGGTCATGGGATCACAGATGCATGAGTGCACCAACTACATCGTTACTATCTTTTTGAAGTATCCATCATTTTTAAATATAATAGGGTTAGCATGAGTTCACCAATTTATACTGTCATAGTAGTAGATCCTCCTCTTTCTCAATTGTATTAATTGTGGGCTCCACCACCTTCACTAGCAATAGGTAAAGCAAGATGTTCTTGTACCTACATGCCATCATTAATAATCCCTCAAAAGCTTCCACTGTCCATAGTTAAATATTAAGGGAGTAGCCCTCACTATCCAATCTTCCTGTAGAGATCAAGATTATACGAATATCAAGTATATGCTTTACCTCTTTTAAAATCAAAGTGCTTCTATTCTCCGTCTGCATGTGGATGATTCCCATTCTGACTACTCTTGAGACATCATCATTCCTCATTTTGAAGCATTCAAATTGCTCGGAGTGTAAAAGGTTAAGAAGTACCTCCTTGAGGTGGCGTGAATAGAAGCTCCATTGTGGACTACACGGCTAGTTTCCTAACTAGCCAGGTTGATGGCGTTATTGTAACGACCCATTGTCGTTATTCCGCTAAATTAGTTCAAATCCCGCCTCAGAAATTAGGACCCCGGGGAATTTTGAATTATGACAAACAAAAATACCTTAAGATGAGAATAATTTCTAGGTCATACCATAGTTTGGGAGAAATCCGGATAACGGAAACTCCCGCTTTATTTTATTCTGAACTTTTAAATTCAATAAATTGAGAATATTAAATAGTGTCAGAATTCATCAATTTTTGTGTCATTGTGTTAAGTATATTATTTAAAAGCTGCTCGAGAAGTTTGATCGATTTTGGAATGCCAGTTCGACCTCAATTAATTTTCGAAGTTTAAAACTTTAGAAATTAATTAAAAATAAAATATTGCCCTGAATCAAAAATTTTCAGTGCGAGGGTGTTCGTTATGTCATAACACACATCGGCGTCAAGTTTCGTTATTTTTGGGCGCCAAACGGCGGAAAAATGCGAAAATTTTATCTTTAAGTGATTTTTCATTTTATCCCTTCAGAAATTATTTCCTTCCCCCCGATCTGATCGAAGGTTCTTCCGCGCCAGAGGCCATACACCATTAATTTCGGCTAATACCCCCCCGTTCCCTCTGTAACGACCCAAAACCGTTGTATTGCAAATTAGGGCAGAATCCCGCCTTAGGAATCAGGATCCCGGGGAATTTCACTTTAGGGCAAACAAAACTACCAATTGATAGAAACAACTTTAAGGATCAAAGAACCCTAATTCAGGAGAAATCCGGAAGACAGAAGCTCCAGTTCTATCTTCGAAATTTCTAATTTCTGAAAATCAAAAACATTGAAATACGTGTCCAAATTCATCGTTTTCAGTGTCGACGTGTTAAGTATATTATTTAAAAGTTGATCGAGAAAGTTTCATCAAATTCTGAGCATCGATTTGATCGTGGTAAATTTTCGAAGTTTTAAACCCCTAAAATTAAAATAAAATAAAATTTTGCTCCGAATCAAAAATTTTTGGCGCGAGGGTGTTCGTCATGTTGTAACACACCTCGGTGTCAAGTTTCGTTGTATTCGGATGACGAACAACGGGAATTTGAGAAGATTTTAAATTTAAGTTTTTTTTTTCTTTTTTTTGTTTTGTACGATGATGGAACTTGTAATAAGAACTTTAGATAAATGAAAAATATAATTTACTTTTATATGCGCATTCTTTTCTCTCAAATTGCTTGATATGATCCTGCGGTGAGCAGTTACCCAATGCAGAACGGTTTCTACCGAACTGGCATCGGGCCCTCACAGTTGGTATCAGAGCAGGATTAAGCATATCTGAGAGGAAGAAATATATATATGAAAGTAAAAGTATATTCATTAAGCAAATTAGAAGATATATATAATGCTTTATTGCGATCTGATTATAATAACGCTAAAGCATCATGTACGTGTTAATCTTTTAGATGGATCCTCGTGATGAAATAGTCGAGTACTACGAGGATTGGGAGATTGGCCGTAATCCCTCTGACTCCGAAATTACAGATGTTAGCGTCAACATGAATACTCCTGCCGAAGAATCTAAGATTGAGGTTCTAACAGAAAAGCTGAAAAATGTAGAAGAAACATTAGCCTGGTGGTTATCAAGGTCTGGGAACAGGATAAGGGATCTTGAGGTAGAGGTGCAAGAGCTGAAAGGGACGCTACAGGGGAGGATGACCGCTCTTGAATGAGAGGTCAAGAGAAATGATGACGTGAAAAATCGTCAGATCATTCGGCTTCAGGACGAGCTTTATCAAGTTAGAAAACTCATAAAGTTTGGCAACATGATTGCCGCTAAGTCTAAGGGAAAGGGGATAGTCAAGGACCTCGGGGAGTCCTCAAAAAGGAGGAAATGTAATCCTAAATCCTCCAGTTAGTTAAAATAAGAAGTTAGATTTTTTTTTTATCTTTTTGTTGCATTCAGTAAAGAATTAGTCTTACTAATAATGCAATCCTCTTTTTGTACAAATTTATTATTAGATAAAGTTTTATTTGAATCTGAAAAATGAAATCTTATATATCATGATTAATTGTGTGTATTCGGCAAGTTTCAAACCGCCCCTAAAACTCCAACTTTATCACTCCAAACAGATGGATTCCGAGGAAGGCTTCCTCTCAGTACCCGCCGAAACCCCAGTGAAAATCACGATCACCTCCTCGACAGCAAACAATAGGACGGATCGTCTATTAGAAGCTGTCTTACTAGCCCTCTCCAATCAAGGCAAAGCTTCCACCTCCCTGCTCTCAGCAGAAGCCCCTCACGAGCAAAAAGTGCGAGTGGACAATGCCCTCCAGGCCTTCCTCAAACTCAACCCTCCTACTTTTAACGGCTCGGCCAGACCCATGGAGGCCGAAGACTGGATCCAAGCCGTGGAAAGCAAGCTAGACAGCTTGAAATGTCCATCTAGCGAGGAGGTTAGACTAGCAAAATACTTGCTAGAGGGTGAAGCGGAGAGATGGTGGAGGATCACGTTCGAGACGACCTTTAAAGGCTTCAGTCTTGAGGACGTGTCATGGGCGGAGTTCACAACCGCATTCAGAAGTCGTTATATTCCCCATTCCGCCCAAAGAATTCTAGAAAGCCAATTTATAAGGGTAGCTCAGGGTAATCGATCTGTAGCAGCCTACGAGACGGAGTTTACGAAACTCTCTCGTTATGCACCGAAGCTGGTGGACTGCGAAGCTTCAAGGTGCAGTAGATTTTTGGAAGGCCTAAAAGACAGCATTCGCACTAACTTTATTTCTTTGAGGCATACAAATTTTGCGGATCTGTTGGACTGTGCGACAATGCTGGAGCACAACGAGCATGTGATTGCGGAACGACAAGGGAAGAGACCAATCACCTCTAATGGGAACCAGGAGACTTTCAAACGTCCCCGCTACCCTCCTCCAGCAAGGGCATACCAAATGTCTGCAGAAGCTCCCAAGACCACCGAAGGTGGAGCATGTGATCGACCTCACCCTGGTGGGAGATGCTACCACGGGCAGAACTGCTGCTTTAATTGCGGACGCACCGGCCATGGTTACCGTTTTTGTATCGCCAAGAGGACGGTAGATGGTGATATTATCCATGGGGCAAGATCTGCCCCAAGCCAGAATGCAGCACCAATAACCTCCCCCGCCAATAATCGTCGAAGGGGAACTGCTCCCAGGCAAGTCGCTTTGACAGCAGCACCTACCCAAAAGAATGGTCAGGCCCCTCGAGCCACCGTTCCAGCAAGGATATAAACTCTTACCCCTTTCATAGCACCCGACGACAGTAATGTGGTATCAGGTACACTTTTCTTTATTTCATCATCACGCTTGTTTAAACTTTTTTTGTGATAGTTATATCATTTTTAATTAGGCACCATACAAATTAATAGCGAACCTGTTAGCGTTTTGTTCGATACGGGAGCGAGCCACTCCTTTATTTCAGAAAATTGTGTTAAGATCCTAAATATTCCACGTTGCAATCTAACCAGCACCCTCAATATTGGGTTGCCTTCCGGTGCCACCATGAGCGCTCAACAATTTTGTATTTGCAACATCCCTATTAATAATGTAGTTTATGAGGCTACTCTACAAGTCCTTCATATAAAGAATTTCGATATTATTTTGGGGATCGATTGGTTAAGTATGCATGAAGCTGTCATTGACTGTCAGAAGAAAAAAATCACTTTTAAGAAAGAAAGTAAACCAGAAGTATTCTTAGGCAGATTAAGTATTAACGCTTCTCTAATCAGCGCACTTAAGGCCGAGAAGTTAATCCACAATGGGTGCGAGGCCTACCTAGTCTCCTTGATAAATAAGCCCGGTGAAGTCATCTCTTTATCAGAAACCAATGTTGTAAAAGACTTTCCTGATGTTTTCCCTGATGAACTACCTGGTCTACCTCCAATAAGGGAAGTAGATTTTCCTATTGAATTAGTACCTGGGTCGCAGCCTCTGTCTAAAGCACCTTACCGTCTAGCCCCAAAAGAACTGCAAGAACTTCACGAGCAATTGCAGGACCTAATTGAAAAAGGTCTTATTAAGCCCAGCACGTCACCATGGGGAGCTCCAGTTCTTTTTGTAAAGAAAAAAGATGGATCAATGCGGATGTGCATCGACTACCAGGAATTGAACAAAATAACCATAAAAAATAAGTATCCGCTTCCTCGAATCGATGATCTATTCGATCAACTCGCCGGGGCTGAAGTCTTCTCAAAAATAGACTTACGATCAGGATATCACCAAGTTCGAATACGAGAGGAAGATGTTCTGAAAACTGCATTCAGAACTCGTTACGGGCATTTCGAGTTTCTGGTGATGTCGTTTGGACTAACCAATGCTCCCTCTGTTTTCATGGACCTAATGCAACGAGTTCTTAGACCGTTCCTGGACAAATTTGTGATTGTATTTATCAACGACATTCTTATTTTCTCGAAAAGTGAAGAAGATCATGAAAATCACTTAAGGCTGGTGTTAAGCACATTAAGGAAGCATCAATTGTTTGCAAAATATACAAAATGTGAATTTTGGCTTAAATCTGTTGCCTTTCTTGGCCATGTGATCAGTGCTGAGGGGATACAAGTTGATCAGAATAAGATAAGTGCCATTCAGGATTGGCCGCAACCCTCTTCGGTGACTGAGATTCGTAGCTTTTTGGGTCTAGCAGATTATTATCGAAAATTTGTTAAGGGGTTTTCACTATTAGCCTCACCTCTTTCAAGGTTAACTCAAAAGGTGGTACCCTTTGTGTGGAGTCAAGATTGCGAGCAGGCATTCCAGAAGTTGAAGGAATTATTGACCGCCGCACCAGTCCTGATCTTACCTCAAGAAGGGATTAATTTTCAAGTATACACTGATGCGTCCAACATTGGCTTGTGATTCGTTCTAATGCAAGAAGGGAAAGTGATTGCCTACGCCTCAAGGCAATTAAAAAGCATGAAAAGAATTACCCAGTGCACGATCTAGAGTTAGCATCAGTTGTTTTTGCCTTAAAAATATGGAGACACTACTTGTATGGGGTAAGATGCGAAATCTTTACCGACCACCAAAGCCTAAAATATATTTTTACCCAGAAACAACTAAACTGTAGGCAAAGAAGATGGCTTGAATTAATGTGTGATTATGATTTTAGTATCTCGTATCACCCCGGTAAAGCCAATGTTGTTGCTGACGCCCTCAGCAGGAAGGTATCTCTAAATGAATTAATCACAGAAAGTCCCTTGATGGAAGAATTTCTGAAGCTTGAGATAATGCCTACTTCCAGCAAGCAGTTAAATGATCTACTCCAGCTAAGTACCACCGAACCTACGCTCCTACAACAAATATTTATCGCTCAAGGTCAAGATCCAATGTATTCAAAGCTAAAGGAGGACATAGAAAAGGGACGTCGATCAGACTTACAACTTTAACAAGGGAATTATATTTATCACGGAAAAAGAGTGTGGGTCCCTAATATCATACCCATTCGAAGCCAGATACTATGTGAAGCTCACAATTCAGGATATTCAGTTCATCCCGGAAATAATAAGATGTATCAAGATTTAAAAAGAGTGTTCTGGTGGCCAGAACTTAAAAGAAGTGTGGCTGAGTTTATTGCTAAGTGTCATGTGTGCTGCTTAGTAAAAGCTGAGCATCAGAAGCCAGGAGGACTCTTGCGTCCTTTAGAAATCCTGGAATGGAAATGGTCAGACATTTCGATGGACTTTGTCATGGGATTACCCCGAAGTCGTTCAGGAGCAGATACAATTTGGGTAATCATAGACCGATTGACCAAATCAGCCCATTTTATTCCTATCAACCAAACTGACACCGTTGAAAGATTAGCCAAACTCTATATTAAAGAAATAATCAGACTTCACGGGATTTCAAAAGTCATAGTCTCAGATCGAGATAGCAGATTTACATCCCGATTTTGGCAAGCGGTACATCGCGATCTAGGAACCACTCTAGCTCTAAGCACCGCCTTCCACCTGCAGACAGACAGGCAAACCGAAAGAGTTAATCAAATACTCGAAGATCTACTGCGGTTGAGTATTCTTGATTTTGGTGGTAGTTGGGAAAAGCATATACCATTAATCGAATTCGCGTATAATAATAGCCACCAAGCAAGTATTGGAATGGCCCCTTATGAAGCCCTTTATGGAAGAAAGTGCAGCACTCCACTAGCCTGGACACAAATGGGAGACGTTCAAATCTACGGTTCAGATTTGATTGAAGAAACAAATGAAAAGATAAAACAAATCAAGAGTCGAATTGCAGCAGCCCAGGACCGACAAAAGAAGTATCACGACGCTAGGCACCGGATGCTAGAATTTTGTGTTGGTGATCGTACCTATCTAAAGGTTAGCCCGATGAAGGGTATTCATCGCTTTGGAGTTACAGGTAAGTTGAGCCCCAGATATGTTGGACCGTTCAAAGTAACCGCAAGAATTGGAAGCTCGGCCTACAGACTCAAACTTCCTGAAAGATTTTCTGCCATACACAACGTTTTTCATGTTTCTGCTCTTCACAAATGCCTCTAGGAACCCTCTCAGCAAATTTCTGATTCAATAGTTGAAATTCAACCTGATCTGACTTATGTCGAAAAACCACGTCAAATCATTGAAAGAGACCGCCGAAAACTAAGAAGCAGAACGATTCTGATGGTTAAAGTACAGTGGCACAATCATACTGTAAAAGAAGCTACGTGGGAAAAAGAGGATATTATGCGAAGAAAGTATCCATAGCTATTTTCTAGTTGAGGTAACCCATAACTTCCCTCAAATCTTCTTTTTGTTCTGGTGATGTCGAGGACGACATCGTTTTTAAGTAGGGGAGTTTGTAACGACCCAAAACCGTTGTATTGCAAATTAGGGCAGAATCCCGCCTTAGGAATCAGGATCCCGGGGAATTTCACTTTAGGGCAAACAAAACTACCAATTGATAGAAACAACTTTAAGGATCAAAGAGCCCTAATTCAGGAGAAATCCGGAAGACAAAAGCTCCAGTTCTATCTTCGAAATTTCTAATTTTTGAAAATCAAAAATATTGAAATACGTGTCCAAATTCATCGTTTTCAGTGTCGATGTGTTAAGTATATTATTTAAAAGTTGCTCGAGAAAGTTTCATCAAATTCTGAGCATCGATTTGATCGTGGTAAATTTTCGAAATTTTAAACCCCTAAAATTAAAATAAAATAAAATTTTGCTCCGAATCAAAAATTTTTGGCGCGAGGGTGTTCGTCATGTTGTAACACACCTCGGTGTCAAGTTTCGTTGTATTCGGATGACGAACAACGGGAATTTGAGAAGATTTTAAATTTAAGTTTTTTTATTTATTTTTTTCCTCTGTTTTCTTCATACGCCCCCCCCCCCCCTATTTTTTTGATCGCACGGAGCGATCATTTCTCCCGCCCCAGGCGGGAGATGCTTCCGCACCAAGCGGAAGCCTGGCGCATGTTCGGCGCCTGCCTGCGCCGATTTTGGCGCAGGTTGTCGGCCCAGAGGGCCGACCCTGTCTCCCGGCCTCACTCCCGCCCTCTGGCGGGAGAAGCTTCCGCGCCAGAGCCTCTGGCGCGCGCGCCAGGAGCCGACCTGGCGCACGTTGTGGCGCCTTTCCGTGCGCCTATAAAACCCCCCATCCCCTCTCCTCTTCTCCCCACACCTTCAGCAGCCTCTTCCCCTCTCCCCTCCTCAAATCAGTCAACCCTCCTCCTTCCGGCAGCCCGGCAGCCCCGACAGCCCTTCCAGCCTCCTTCCAGCAGCCCGACAGCCCTTCCAGCCACCTTCCAGCAGCCCGGCATCGCCTTCCAACCTCCTTCCGGCAGCCCGGCAGCCCTTCCAGCCTCCTTCCAGCAGCTTCCAGCAACCCGGCAGTCCCCGGCAGCACCTTCCGTCAGCCCTGCAGCCCCCGGCAGCCCCCGCAGCGGCTCCAGCAACCCTTCGGCCAACCCGTTCCTACTTCATTTCGTGTGCCGGCAATCCTAAATCTAAGGTAAGGGAAAGAAAATTGAAAGAACTCATTCGCTTTCTCTTAATTTAATTATTCTCACTATCAAATTTTTTTAGCTAGTCATACACAATAGAATTATCCTCATTAATTAATAATGGGAACGATTCAATGTATTATAAATGACTACTAATTTCTATTTGTCAATACCGTCGATTATTCTGACTTTTTCGTTATACATTAGTATGATAATCATAAAGACGCCTTAACAACTGCTTTAACAGCAGCTTAATTTAAATGAACTTCAAAAGCAGAAGAAGACAAACAGAATAAAAGAATCAAAGCTAACTTAAAAATATCGGGAACTTAAAATGCAGATTGAGCGAACTGTCACTCATACGAGCTGTTGAACTTCTGAACTAAAAGACTAAAGGTACCCAGTATATGACTTGCATTACATATTGCAATTTTTCTATTACTGCTTTGCTTCGCATATTTGCTTTGAGCCGAATTTCGTTTTGAAGCTTGGTTGGTTGTCCGGAACCAACGTAATATCATTCGGGGTTGTTACCGGAAAATGACATCGGTATCATTCGGGGTTGTTACTGGAAAATGACATCAGTAACATTCGGGGTTGTTGCTGGAAAAATGACATCAGCAACATTCGGGGTTATTATTGGAAAATGACATCAATAACATTCGGGGTTGTTACTGGAAAAATGACATCAGTAACATTCGGGGTTAGTTACTGGAAAATAACATCAGTAACCATTATTTTATGATAAATACTTGTTGCAGGAAGTTACTCGCTTATTTTACGCAGTGCCTTACCTATCCTGCATTTTTATCTCTGCTAAACGCGTTTTCGTAAATTAATTTGTTGTTGTATACTGCTGTACTTAGAGTATTCTCTAATTACTGGAAATTCAAATCCCGGTATTATTTTCTGTACAATACCAGGTCAGGTGCTCCTAGAAGAGGTTAAACAAGAACCTTAGCTTTCAAAAGATCAACAACGGCGCTGAAATGCTTATTTTGTTTTTTTTTTCTTTTTTTTTGTTTTGTACGATGATGGAACTTGTAATAAGAATTTTAGATAAATGAAAAATATAATTTACGTTTATATGCGCATTCTTTTCTCTCAAATTGCTTGATATGATCATGCGGTGAGCAGTTACCCAATGCCAGAACGGTTTCTACCGAACTAGCATCGGGCCCTCACACCCTCCTTCTCCCCAGCAGCCCTCAATCCCTCCATGCTAGCCTCAACCTCTCAGCCCTCAACCAACCTCCTCCAACAGGCCAACCACCTGCCAACCTCAGACCAGCCATCGGCTAGCCTTCTCAGCCCCTCTCCTCCCTCTCCCCACAGTAGCCAGCCCCTCTCCTCCCTCTCCCTAGCAGCAGCCGGCCTCCCCTCCCACAACAGCAGCCAGCAACCCAGTAGCTAGCTCCCTCCTGCTGCAGCCTTCCCTCAGCCGACCAACAGCCAACCAGCAATCGTCCGGCCTCCCTCAGCTTTTCCGGCAGCACTATCCTAGGTAAGAGGAGAAGTATAAGAGAAAGAAATATTATGAGATATTTTGATTCTTTTATTTTTCTTTTATTTTCAATTATACAACCTCTCTATTAGTCATTTACATTATTATTGTTCTCATTAATCAATAATGAAAATAATACAAATATTATAAAATAATTATTATTTCCATTTAAGCATTTTTATTTCGACATTTTATTATTATTATTATTATGTTCTAAAATTTCTAGTCATTTTTATTCTGTCTTTATTCTTTCATGCATTATTATTATCATTAAATAATGATAATAATAACATTATATTACTACATTAGTAACTTAAAAATACGGACTTCTATCAACATGAGAATATGAAAGAAAAATAAAAAAGAAAAGAAGAATATAAAAATTCTTCAAAATATATCAAATCACTTTTAAAAAGTTAATTTAAAATATTAAAAACTTAAATGCATATTGAGCGAACTGTCACTCTCTGAACTTAACAAAAAAAGGTACCCAATATATAACATGTGTTACTTTTTGCACTTTATTGCTACTTAGCTTCATTTTGAGCCAAATTCATATTGAAGCTTGGTTGGTTGTTCGGAACCAATATAACGGGGTTATTACTGAAAAATGACATAAGTAATATTCGCGGGTTGCTGGAAAAATGACATCAGCAATATTCGTGGGTTGCTAGAAAAATAACATCAGCAATATTTGCGGGTTACTGGAAAATGACATCAGTAACATTCGTGGGTTGCTGGAAAAATGACATCAACAACATTCGTGGGTTACTGGAAAAATGACATCAGTACCATTCGTGGTGGGTTACTGGAAAAATGACATCAGTAACTTACATTTTGTGATAATACATTTTGCAAGAAATTGATTATTCCTTTTTGTACTATTGCCTTACTTTTCCTGCATATTTATTACATCCTTATTTTCGCTTATCGCATCTCTGCTTATATAAAATATAATATTTTATTGTTTCGTGCAGTACTTAGAGTATTCTCTAATTACTGAGAAGTTCAATCACGGTATTATTTTCGTTACAATACAAGTCAGTGCTTCTAAAAGAATTCAAACAAGAACCTTAATTCATACACTTTCAAACTTGCTGATGAATCGACAACGCTACTTTAACTTTTATTTATCTTTTTATTTTCTCTTTATTTCTAAAAAGTTGAACAATGTTCGTGATGTACGATAAAGATTTTTGTAATATTTAATTTTGAAATGAATGAGAAATATCTTTGGCTTTTATATGTGTGTTCATTTTTCTTTCAAATTGCTCAATATGATCCTACGGTATGAGAGTACCCGATGCCGGGACAGTTCTCGCTGAACCGGCATCGAGGCACCACAGTTATCCTCATGCATCACTAGGAAATCTTCATTTGCAATGTTCTGAGGGTCCTAATTTGCCTTGCCTTCTTTGAGCTTACAATATAATTTCATTGTGTGACCCTTCTTGCCACAATAGAATCTCTCAACACTAGCATATCTTCTGCCCCAGCTCTTGCTCTAATTATGTGACGGAAATCCCAAACTTCTGATGCGGCCTTGCTGCTCAGAAAAAAATACATCATGCGAAGAAGAGGTACCTTGGGATTTCCTTTGCATTTCTTCATTTAGAAGACTCAACTTTTCAAGCTCCATCGAAATTGTTCCAATCGATGCTGGATTGGATAGAGCATTCGGAAGTTATCCTAGGTAACTGTAAAGTTCCTACCAACCACAACCTCTTGACCCCATCCTCGAACTCTATGTTCATCACGCAAGTTGTTTGACGATCCTTGAAAATTTATTCATGAGGTCTATCATAAGCTTGTCGTCAAAATATTCAAGACCCATCATCTACTTTATCAGGAACATTTTATTGTTTCCAGTCTTCCTCATGTATAGCTCATGGATCTTTTTCATAACTCATTTTCATTCTTTCTTCGCTAATGTGATTTAGGACGTTATCGCCCACTGTCTGCCAAATGTAGTTGCACACTTATCGATGGGAGTCTCATTCTTGGATTTTGCTTTTGATCTTGTGTATACGAAAACAAATAATAAAATTCTTTTACATATAAGAGATCCTTTTTTTTACCTTTTCACATGTGATAGTTTGCTCCATTCAGCATAATTATTCTGCTCAGGTTGCTCTCCATGGCTATCTCTCTGATATAAGTTGTTAATGATAGAGATTGCTGCAACAACTATGAACAAGCACAAAATATATCATGAGAACACATATTTTTACGTGAAAAGCTCAAATCAAGAAAAACTATATAGCTGACACCACCAAAGAATTAAAAAGATGTGGGTATTTACAAATTTTTCATCTCACCTATCAACCCAAAATGTATCCATATATAACTCCAACCATCCCATGCTTGGGCACATGTCTACGCATGCCTGGGCATGTAGCAATGACAGCTCTCCACACATATTCAATCATTCGCCAATCACCCATGCTAGTCATGCATGCCTGGGAGCGAGCCCAAATGAGCATGGCCACAATCCTATTGTTATGCCATTACTATTTGTGTTTCATGCCCATTGATATGTCCATGCACATATGGGCACACTCCACATCGTGCCTGGGTGTGAGCCATCAATCATGTCAATCATTGCACTGAAGTCTGATCGCACTGCGCCAGGGCACACCCATTGGTGTGTTTGAGCGTGCAACTTTTCCACTAAAACTTCGAGCGCTCAAGAATTTCCTAACTCCTTCCACATCTGGGCACGTCTCCTAGCACTTTTGAACGCATTGTGAAGAGCACTCGCTCCACTCATGTCGGGCTATGCAACGACCCAAAATCGTTAATTTGCAAATTAGGTCAAATCCCGCCATAGAAATCAGGATTCCGGGGAATTTTGAATTAGGGCAAACAAAAATATCATAGGTAAGATTAATTTTAAAGATCAAAGTGCCATAATTTGGGAGAAATATGAATAACGGAAGTTCCCGCTATATTTTATGAATTATTTAAATTCTAAAAATCAAGAATATTGAAATACATGTCCGAATTCATCGTTTTCAGTGTCATTGTGTTAAGTATATTATTTAAAGATTGCTCGAGAAGTTTTATCAAATTCTAAGCGTCAGTTTGATCGTGATTAGTTTTCAGAGTTTTAAACCTCAAAAATTAATTTAAAATAAAATATTACTCCGAATCGAAAATTTTCAGCGCGAGGGTGTTCATAATGTTGTAACATACCTCGGTGTCAAATTTTGTTGTATTTGGACACCAAACGGTGAAAAAATGCGATTAATTTAAAGTTAAAATTTTTTTTCAATTATTTTTCTTTCCTATTTTTCTTTCCCTCTGTTTTCCCCAACCGCCCCCCCTGTTCGCCGATCGCATCCCGCGATGCGATCGCAGGCTCTGTCTCAAGATAGAGCCTGCAACGAAAGGTTCTTCCGCCTGCCTGCGCCGTTTTTGACGCACGCTGTCGGCCAAATGGGTTGACCCCCGGACCCCCTCCCTCTTGCCTCCTACGCCCCTCCCTCTCTCGCCTCCTATAAATACCCCCAGCAGCCCCCATCTTCTTTCTCATAGCCAGCCTTCCTCCTTCCTGCCGCCGGCCAGCAGCCCCTCTAGCGGCAGCCAACCACCACAGCTCCTCCCTTCCAGCTAGCCAGCAAGCCACCAGCCACTCAGTAGCTGCTGCTATCCAGCCTCTCGCTGCTGCCACCTCGGCTAGCCTTCGACCACCCTGTTCCGGCTTTTTTCCATTTTCCGGCAATCCTAATCCTAAGGTAAGAAGAGAAGTTCAAGAAAAAAAAGGAAAATGGGAGAAGAAAAGAGAGAAAAGAGGAAAATGAGGGGAACCTTTGCTAATCTTGTTACTCTATACTTATTAAATCATTACTATAAAGTTTATATTTAGTTATTCACATTTTTACTGGAAAATGACATCAGTAATCTTTATTTGATAAATAATATTTGTTGCAGGAAATTATTTATTTCGCACTATTACCTTATTTTCTCCTGCATTTTATTTCCGCCTTACTTTCGCTAATCGCATCTTTTAAAATATAAATATTATTGTGTACTGCAGTACTTAGAGTATTCTCTAATTACTGGGAATTCAAATTCCGGTATTGTTTTCTATACAATAACAGGTCAGGTGCTCCTAGGGGAATACACGCAAGAGCCATAATACTTAAGATGTTCAACTGCCGATAGATCCACGATGCTATTTTTGCTTGTTTATCTTTTATCTTTTTCTTTATTTTCACTTTTGTATGATGATAGTTGAAAAGATCTTGTAATGTGAACATTGAAATAAATGAATATATCTTTTGGCTTTTGTATGTGTATGCTCTTTTTCTCTCAAGTTACTTAATATGGTTCTGCGGTTAGTGAACACCCGATGTCAGAATGGTTTCCACTGAACCAAATGACGGGACATCACAGGCTAGCTGGCCTGCTTGGGCGCATTGCGAAGAATGCTCGCTGACAATTTCCCGATGCCCCTGGGCGTGCCTCACGCACGTGCCTATGCGCATCTTTAAAAACAATGTGAACTAAATCTAATGAGAACCTCTTAAAAAGGTGGAACTTTCGGTGCTTATTTCTCCATCTCCAACACTTGCTTTAAAGTTTCCGTCAATTTTGATGCATACTTTGATATTTTTAATAATTATTTTATCTCTTAGACTATGATGTTGACTTCGTTGTTTGAGAATCGCAAGCTCTCCCCCATGGTATAGGTGATTTTGAGTATCTTACATACCTAGTTTTGCATATATTTTCATATGCTAACATCCGGTTAGAATCAATGAGTTTTGATACTCAAGCACCTTCAAAAAACACTCATGTGTCGATTTTATTTTCATACTTGAAAAGTGATAAAATCACTGATTTATAATGCATGACTTCCATCTACAAGAAATCAAATAAGAACTTCACAATATTTGAAAATGAAATCACTTCTAAGCATGCTTTCTAACTACAAAAACCAAATGAGCCATTAGTTCCACCCTAGTTCTGAGAAAATTTGCACTAAAAACAACACCCGGCCGACTGCCTTCCTGTTCTAGGCCTGCCATGTAGAACATTGAGTTAGGTTTCATCTGTATATCCGGTTTTCCCAGAAATCTACTAACACAAGTTCAAAACTTAACAGAAAAAATAAATTTAAAGCAAAAAAATTGCAAGATACCTTAGAAGATGCAGCAAGCTTATCTTCAGTTTCAGCTAGCTTGTTTTGAATTTCAGCTAGAGTGACTCCACGCTCATGCAATCTTCTTTCCAGTTGCAGTTTATCTTTCTGGAGTCTCTCAACTTCAGACGTAAGAGTATCTATACGAGACTTATAATTTCTGTTTATGTTCTCAAAATCATATTCTTCCTTTAACCTTATGACATTCACTACTTTCATTGCCTGCAGTAAACATCATTTGAAGGGAAAAGAGGTGACACTACTTTAACTGGCTGAAGCAAGCATGGTATAGAGGCAAATGAAGTTTACATATTTGTCTCATAGCATACATATACTGTATAAGTAAATATCCCATAGTAGCTATTACTAGAGCATGAGTTTAAGGTTTGATTGAACAGCATGAGCTAGGTGCTATAGTTGAGTTGAATATGGGAAAACTGCAGCTTATTAGCAATCCAATCTAAGAACGCATTTTCAGTCTCCCAAACATAAAATGAATTATCCATTGCTTAAATGTTTAAAGTAAATCAAAAGAAATGGAAAGAAACAACTAGCCCATAAGCAGTACATAATGACATCGCTGACATAATATCAAAGGCATCATTTCAATGATACTTTTAACTTCGTTTTTAAATTTGTTTATAAGAAATAGAAAAGTTGCTAACAATAACTTTTGACATGTTTATCCTCCATCAATTAATCTTTCTACATTATACTTATTTTTAAAAATATATAGTAACATCATATAAACAGGTCAAAACTTATTAGGATTTGCTGTGGCTAAATTACCCAATACACGCTTATAACGATTAAAAGGGGATGAGCGCAATTCTATAAGCGCTAACTTGATGAAAAACATATTGCAAATGACTTTCCTAGTCTCTTAAGAATCTCTCATCCATTCAACCAAGAAAAGACTTTTGTTTTCAATATCACTACATTACTCTGATCGTAGAATAAAAACTGCAACTAATATGAATCTTCCACCTGATGCAATAATGAGGAAAAGACAATAGTGCCCAAAAAGTAAACCAGAAAGCAAAAATGATAAAAAAACCTATATGACTGTGATGATTGTTACCATCTAATTAGACCTGCTTTTACTAAGACCATTTATCATATTTTTAATAATTTGCTCAAGAAAATATCAGTTTGCATATACTTTTGTAATTTTGAAATGCTTGACGAAGGAATGCTTGCAAAAAAAAATTAGATATTGGATAACTGATGTATAATACAAAAGTCAGAAAAGCATTGCTACAAGAAATTAACAATGAAGGTGTATGCATAACTGAAAGACAGCAATGAAACACTTGCCAAAAGTAGTCCCTTCATAGATTAATTTGTCCATTTCATTCCCAAACTCTTCACTCAGCCCAATTTAGTTGGTCCCTCAGCTATACATTTTGAAATTCAATTTTAGTACCAAGACAAAAAATTAAGGACTAAAATGGTCTTAAAATGAATATTTGAGGGTAAAATTAAGCATTGCATAGTTTGGGAATAATTTGAAAAATTAAATTATAAGGTCTTTGACTACATTGGCCTAACCAAAAATAGTCGATGGACTAATTTGGTAATTTACACCACATAAAGTGTTAGTGACAGAATATTAAACTTCCAAGAACTGATTTTTGACAATCACTGAAAGTATGAGCTAACACGAAATATTTTGTAAGCCCAAAGAAATGTGTAATACCAACCCTCTGCCCAAACATGATTGTGCTTGAAGTTTGTGAATAGTGCCGAGATGATGGACTAACGGTAATGATAAGGGATGTCCGTGCAGTTCCTGCACAGAAAGGAAATAAAAGCCTCAAGGATACTCTTTCATGTAACAAGCACAATAGGTCATCTGATCAAATGATATTTGCTTTAGTCATGAGTGGTCAATGATTCAAACCCATTGAAAAAAGAACTAAACATATCATTTGTGCGTCTATATTTCCTCTCCAAGATAAGAGTTCTACTCATATAGGAGATGTCTCAAAATCTTTATAAATTGAGATTTTAAAATTCCCCTGAAAAAGACAGCTAAGCATCAAAGTACAATTTCAAAAATTTGAGAAGCCTTCAGAAAGGTTTTGGAGCTTCCATAACAAACTCATAGGTATTTTGCTAGCTGGATTTTTATTAAACGTACATTTTGAGTTAAGCATAGATAAATCCTTAAAAATATGAATTATTGTTAAATTAAATTAATTTGCTTTTAAAAATTTTGCTTCAAATAGTGATTATATAATATATTGAAAATGGAGAGCTTTAATTAAATATCACAAACTCTCTCTCTCTATATATATATATATATAATATATATACACAGACACATCCATGTAAATATATGTATATTGTTTGTCTATGCCCGCAACATTTGTATATTTCCGTGTTATGGTTTCTTCTCATTCCTTTGAATGAGATCTTCAACTGATACTAGGTATCTTTTTGTTTCCACCCCCATTGAGAGAAGAGGTTCAAAGTCTTTAGAATTTTTCAAAGCACTTTTGCATATGCACTTGTTATCGTTTTGGAATATGAAATTTCTTCTAAATTATGTGCGCACAAGGAGTTGTGTTCGTCCACAAGAGAGATATGAGCCTGAAAGTAATGTTTGTACTCTAAGAGACATGAGCTTTGAAATGCATTTTTGTACTTAGAAATGTGAGCTTTGAAATGCATTTTGTACTTATAAATAGTGCGAATAATTTCTTATTTATCCTTTTATTTGGATAGCAATAATAATCTTTACCAACAGTTTGGTGGTGTAATATTTATTTTATATAAGTCTCAACATGTCTAGCATAAACATAATTGCATGATTCTCAATAGCCATGCCCTCAAGATTATAGCATCTATTGTAATTCAACTTAGAATGCTCATGTTCTTTATTAGATTTATTACAACAAAAACTTTTATAGTCTAAAGTAAAAATTAATAGCTCGAATTTTGCTTTAACTCCATCCCTAATTTTATTAATTAATAGAACATCATTTGCAAATAACATGCACCAATAAACCTTCTTATGAATGTGTTAAGTAAGAACATAGATAATTAAGTAAAATATATGAACTTAGAGCAGAGTCTTGATGTAATCCAATAATTATATAAAAATCATTAGACAAGCCATTTTGCGATCGAACACACACTCAACCCAATCATACTTATCTTTAAGAAAATCAACCTATGTCACACATTCTTTTTCTCTCCAAAACTCTTCAAAGAACAAATAAGGATCATATTTTATTTCTCTAAATTTCTCCATCAAACCTCTTAATAAATGTATGGCTTCAATGATAGATCCACCCAATATGAAACCAAATTGTTTTTGTAAAACATAAATATCCCTTTGTAGTTAGAATTCAATAACTCTCTTACAAAGTGACACAATATGACTCATTAATATATATACCCTATAATTTGCATAACATTGAGTATCGCCTTTATTCTTATAAATAGGTATAATAATATCCCTTCTATACCCATTTGACATATTTTTAGCCTTCAAAATAATATTAGATAGCTTGTAAGCCAAGAAATTCATTTTCACACATCGATAAGGATGCCATTCAATCCTACCACTTTTTGATTATTCATGCTCTTAGAAGTATTCTAAATCTCAATTTTAGTAATTTAACTAATGAAAGTATAATTGATATCATTCTATAGTTATTAAAATCACTCATTTAATTGTTTTGGCAAAGCATAACAAAATACTCCATTCATTTATATTAAATATCTTCATTCCTAATTTTTTTTTTGAACATCTATGAAATAGTTTACTTCAGTCAAGTTTTTCATCATTTAATTTGACTAGTTTATATATGTATTTCTCCCCACATTAATTTTAAATTTATCATATGATTCATCATACTACAATATTAGCATATCAAATTGATACTTTAAATTCACAATTAGCTAGTATATATTTGTTCTTACATTTAAACCAGTCATTATAATATATCTCTTTCTATTTAATCTTAGCTTAAACATCTTATTTTCATCACTAAATATATTTATTATTAAGTGCTTTTTTTTATTCACCAAGTATATTTTTGACTATATTTCAAATATAACTAACAATATAATTCTACATATGATTAGCTTTACCATCAAAATTATATTGTCCAAGATTTAAATATTCAATCTAAAAATTATTTATATTACATATTTTAAGATTCTATTATCTAGTATTACTTTTCTTACTACTTACTCAAATCTAAAATTAATAATCGATGTTGGGTCATCAAATAATCACCTAGAATATTCTTACAATCATGCAATTTAGATTCTCTTATCTTTAAAAAAATTAATTTGATTGTTCAAATCTTTTTTTAATAGTGAGACATACTCTTCTCTTTTATTAAAGTAAATATTAGCACAATCATATGATCATGAGCTAAAGCAAGCTTCAAAATTATTCTTTCTTCTTCAATAAACTCCCCAAAATCAAAACCACTATGCATATTAATACATTCTTCCATCATCCTTTCAACATATATATTTAAACCTTCTTCTATAAGTAAAATTTCCTATTTGGATAATCCTTGAACCAAGTTCTTTAAATCATGTCAAGTTTTATCTTCTATACTCCTATCCAACCCTATTCGAGGGGTATAAACACTTGCAATTAATAATTTAGTCCATAAATTATAATTTTTAAGATATAATTATTTCTCTCAAATCTCTAAACTTCCACTATACTATCTTTAAAATACTTATTTAGAATGATACCTACATCATTCCTATGACAATTTTTACCTAAGTACCAAAGTTTAAAGCCTAAATTATCAAACTTTTTGCCTTCCTCTTCACCCATTTTTATTTTATAAAGACAGAAATGTGTATCCTCCAATTAACCATAATATCTACAAACTCAAAAGGCTTGTTGTATATGCTCTCTTTAAGGTCTCAATTTAATTAACCAATTCAACTTCATAGTTAAATAATTTAATTAATTAACTTATTAATTTGAATAATTAATTAATTTAACAAAGATTTTATTTTTATTTGCACAAAAATTTGACATCATAATGGAACATTTTAAATTTTATAAAAAATTTTATGTGTTCTAAGATTTACCAAATGTCTAAAATCACATTGAAATATGTTCTCTTTCTCTGGACTAAAGATTAACAGAGGGAGTTTAATTCTCTCTAGCTAAACCAAAGATCAATGGCACCAAGGTATTATAACTATCGCTTGGGAAAATTATTCTTTATGGCCTTTCAGAACTTGATCTTGTGTGCATATAATAAAAGAGTGCCTCAATTATTTATAGTGAGAAAATGGGAGAGATTTGACTTGTAAAGTACGATTGCTGAGAGGTAGTTATATTCAATTATAGAAGCATTGCTCCGTGGATCTACATCTAGATCGTTGATCGCAATTGATCTGACTGTCATGCTAAAACAAATTATGTAAATTTAAGTTGCCTTAACGTTCTACAATACAAGTGGTTACAAAGACCCACATGTTTGTGGATTACAAAGAAAGGGATGATGAACCATAGGGTGATCAGTTTTTGCAACCAAGAGGTCATTTATGAGATGTGTGATGGTTGGGAGGATCATGCCTGGACTGTAAGACAACTAGTGTAGACGAGAGTAGCACAATGCCTTGACTGTAAGACAACTAGTGTAAGACCAAGCATGACGATTGCTTGAATGGCATCAAAAGTAGAGGTCAAACTCGTGATGATGGAATGTGGATGGATGATCAATTAGGTCTAAGGGTGATATTTTTGCTCAAAACTTGAAACTCACTTAAATTTTGAATCAACTAGAAATCAAATCAAAAACTTTGAGTCAATTCATAAGTCGAGTCTCAGACCATAAAATTTTTGGAGTCAATTTCAAGTCTAAGTCAACTCGCTCGATTTGTTATTACATTCACTCAAACATAATAAATATACCCATAACCAAATCGTGTCTTCGGCTTAGTAGGTCTATGCATAATTCTGAAGGAAAGAACACAAGTTTGAATCCCCTCTCCTTCATAAATTATTTAGTATTTGATTGTTTAAGTTAGGCTCAAAATTAATAATAAATATATTTGGTATACATCCATAACTAAGCCACGCATCAACCTGAGTTGGGTTAAGCTGAATCTTAGAAGATGGAGGTCAGTGATTCAAATCCCCTCTCCTTAAAATTTAACATTTTTTTTTGAGTTGGATCGAAATCAATTTCAAGTCAACTAGAAATCAAATCTTTTTTTGTTTAGCTGGCTCAACTCGGAATGATTTGAGTTTGATTTCATTTCAAGTCAAGCTAAACTCGAAAATTGCAAGTTCAAGTTGAATCTAACTCAAATCAAACTCAACATAATGCCAGTCCTGACTAGATTGCACAAAGCCGAGACGTGGAAAGTTATAGGAGGGGATTCTATGGCGTGATTGACAAGGGTGGCTCTGAACGTGGGTCACTGTGGAGGCCCGACGCAGGTTCAACGGAAACCGTTCCGACATCAGGTATTCACATACCGCAGGATCATATTGAGTAATTTGAGAAAGAAAAGAGACAAAAAAACCAAATATATTATTCATTTATTTCAATAGTTCATATTACAAGATCTTTTCATCGTACTCCTCGTACAAAAGTGAAAATAAAAAGAAAAAGATAAGCAAAACAACGTCATGAATCTATCAGCAGATTGAACATTTTAAGCATTAGGGTTCTTGCATGTCTTCTCCTAGAAGCACCTGACCTGGTATTGTACATAAAATAATACTAGGATTGAAATTTCCAGTAATTAGAGAATACTCTAAGTACTGCAGTAAGCAATGAAGTATTACAATTTATAATAGTAGAAATGCAATTTGCGAAAAAGATGCAGGAAAAATAACAATGTAAAAGAGCAAATGAAATAATTAATTTTCTGCAAAAAATATTAGCTCAAATATGTAGGTTACTGATGTCATTTTTCCAGTAACCCACCACGAATGTTGTTACTGATGTCATTTTTCCAGAACAACCCATGAATGTTATTACTGATGTCATTTTTCCAGTAATTAGCCACGAATGTCGTTACTGATGTCATTTTTTCAATAACTGGCCACAAATGCTATTACTGATATCTCCTTTCCAGTAATTAGCCACGAATATTGTTACTGATGTCATTTTTCCGGTAACTAGCCACGAATATTATCATGTTGGTTCCGAACAAACCTGTAACAACTTAGAGTAGTTACAAAAAAAATTAACTGCCAAAAATTAGTTTGAGAAGATTTGGAGGAGGTTTGGTTGATAACTTTCCTTTCACTTAAAGAGTATTATTAACTAACTCATTAAGTAATTAACTAAGTGCTTATATCGTTAAAAAGATCAACCTCAGAAAGGATCGGACGGTCCAGATTTAATCTGGACCGTCGTTTCACGCATGCGTCCATCTGAATCGATGGCCATGTCGTCGATTCAGTCGCTCAAATAAGGATTGTACCCCTCCTATGCATACGTTTGCTTACATGAAGAACGAACCTAGGCGCTGCTGAAGGAAAAAGGTACCGCGGGTGAACGATTTGAGCATAAGAGTTTCCAGAGCGACGAAAGAAGGACTTTCAGACGGTGCTCGACAGGTACCTCGTTTCCCTACAATTGTTTACCTTCCATGCCCTTCGAATTGCTTGCTTGTAAGTATCGTATCTTGATCCGCCTCAGTCGAGCCGATCAGGGAAAAATCGACGCCCTATTGAAGGTATTTAGGGCGTCATGATGGAGTTACGCCTACCTGCATGTACGCGTCTCCTAGGACCGTCTGACAGGAAGAGGATGACGAAGCTCCGAATCGACTCATGACGTCCCCAGCAGCGAAAGAGGCCGAGTCGAGTGCCGAGTGCGATGCGAATGATCTCAGGACCGCACGCATGCAAGCTAAGGAAACAGTGGAGGAAAACTTATTAGGAATTAATTAATTTATGGAAATATTAATCCATTTAATCAGAATCTTAAATATTTCATATCTTTTAAAGTGCTCAGAAAATTATGTAGAAAATTATGATGATATTTAAATTGCAATTTGAAATATATTTACAAAATCATATTTTTGGTATTTCCAATAATTAGGTCAAAACCCTAAAATGCTCAATTTAATTTCAAATTGAATATACTCTCTGTTTTAGTTCCTACTATGTGATAGAGAGTGTTATGTAACTGATTTCATCTAAGATTGAATAGCAAATTTAGAATGTGATATTTAGGAGCCAACACACTTGTTGATTTTGGATCTTTGAGAATATTGTCATGAAGGTGATCTCAAACCTTAGAGTAGAGTAGCTTGAGCCTCTACATATCAACTAAATCATCATAAGTGAGGGAGCAATAATGATGAACCCTTAGAGAAATTAAGGAGGATTGGAAAGAGGGAAGGTTTGAGAAAGTCAGGTCATTGGAATATGTATATTTGTACTGAGAATTGTATTTTTGATAAAGTATGTAATATTAGTCAGTGGTTAGATCAGTAATAATTTAGACCTTTAAATATGAATTGTTAAGAATTGTGATTTTAGGTTCTTAGGTTTTTGTATGGGGATTCTTGGGTAAATGTCTAGATGTTGGTAATGTCTTGTTGATTGAAGTGAGTTTAGCATAGAGTAAGCACTTGTGAGGTTCAGCCATAGGAATTCTTGAGGTAGATTAAACCTAGACTTTAGGTTGGATTATTAAGATAGTATATTTTGTCTTAGGAGCTTAAGGAATGAAAATTGATGAAGTTGAGGATGGTGACCTTAAGGTTAGGTTAGAGAGTCTTAAGTTTGTTTATTATTATAAATTATTTTCAAATTATAAAGCCATACTTTATATAAGTATCTAACAATTGACTTAAGATCAACATCTTAAGACAGTTGGGGGTTCAATTAACCCCAATCATTAAGGTAGATAATTAAAATTAGACAACAAATGGATATTATTGCTTAGTTTATTTGGCATTTTCATTGAATGCTGCTACGCTTTGAAGCCTTATCCTATTGATGATAATCATTGCATAATAACAAATACAATTAAATAAAGGGTTTCAATTCAGGGTGGATCAGTCTGTACAGACAGTTTGAGTCAGGGCTAGCTATGGAGAGATCAGGAGACCACACATGTCCTTGAAGGGGAGTGTGTGTGGTTATACAGGAAACCCCATCTCAGATAGTTGAGTAGACGTACCTAACTCCTCTTTTGTTCTGATAGTGCCCACATAACATACTACAACATAACTTAACTAATACATTAAATATAAATCTGTTGCATTACATATTTCTACACTTATTTTTGCATATTACAATTCAATTGGTTCATTTGCTATAGGATGCTAGAATTTATCTTTTATTCTCATACTCGCATATAGAATGCTAGCCTTTACCTTATTTAGCTTTCATATAGATGTTAAATATGTTTAACCATTCTTTTGCAGGGCTGCTTAGTGTGCCTTAGCACGTATACTACTTATTTTAAATGCTCATAATGTATATTTTATTTATTAGTTTATTTTCCTTTAAATGCGTTGTGCACCCTACTGCCTAAACCCATGTGATATCCTTAAAAATAAATAGGGTAGAAACTATAAAATATACGTAGACTTTATTAGTCTAACCAGAATTTTATTTTATTGGCTGCGTCCTATCGTGTTAAAAATCAAACATGGTAGATCAGGAGCTTAGAGTGGAGTTGACAGACCAACAGGGAGAGGAGCTGAATTTCTAGGGACAAATTTGAAGACCTACAGAGCCCCTTTTTACTCCATTATTTATCATGTGAGAAGGAGAGTGATTTTTATCTATTTATAAACATTTAATGTAATAATTTAAGTTTATAATTTTATTAGACTCTGAATTGAATATTTCCTTTTAAAAGTACAAAATGTAATACTTGTCATGTTCTGGGTACTTTTTGTCTTTTAGGTTCGGATAAGTGACAGTTCGCTCAATCTGTATTTTAAGTTTTTGATATTTTAGCAGTTAGCCATTAATCTTAAGAATATTATTTTCTTTTAAGTATTTTGATTGATATTTTTTTATAATTTTACTTTTAAATGATAATTCAATATGGAGAAGTCATTTTATCTCGTTAATTTCAAATTAACCAGCTCGTAAACTTATTCGCTTGTAAAACAAAAGATTAGCTCGAACTTTGAGATTGAGCTCCATTAACAAATCGAGTTCAAGCTCAAGCCGGAGCCAATTTATGCTTGACTTGGTTTGCCTCTACTCATAATGCCATATGCGTTATAATCCTTCTTTTCCTACAGCATTAAAAGTTAAGAGAAGAATAAATCTTACCTTCAAGATTATGATTGCCGAAGAGAAGTCGAAATGGGTGGCCGGATGGCTGCAGTAAGAGGGCTGACTGGCAGCGGCAAGAGGGGGCTGCTGGGTGGCCGGCGGCTTGCTGGCTAGCTGTTAGGGGGCAGCTGGGTGGCCGGCGGCTGGATGGCTGGCAGGGGTTGCTGGTGGTTGCTGGCAGGGGTTGAGGAGGAGGGGGCTTGGCTGCTGTTGGCAGTGGGAGAAGGCAGGCTGGAATGGCAGGAGGGAGATGGGAGTGAAGCGAGTTAAATAGACGCAGGGAGGGAACATTCCCCGCGCCAAAATTAAATGCGCAAGGGCACGCATGGTTCCTGGTGCAGTTCGGCGCGGTTCTGGCACTGAACCTTCTGCCAAAGGTGGAAGGATTCCTTACGAAATCAGGAAAATTGGGGAGGGGGGAGGAAGACTTAAGGAATTTTATTGAAATTACTTAAACTTAAATTAATTGTATTTTTTCGCCGTTTGGCGTCCAAATACTACGAAACTTGACACTGAGGTGTGTTATGACACAACAAACACCCTCACGCCAAATTTTTTTGATTTGGAGTAATATTTTATTTTATATTAATTTTTGAGGTTAAAAACATCAAAAATTAACCACGATCAAACTGACGCTCAAAATTTGATAAAACTTCTCGAGCAGCCTTTAAATAATAAACTTAACACAACAACACTGAAAATGATGAATTCGGACAAGTAATTCAATGTCTTGATTTTTAGAATTTAAATAATTCAGAAAATAAAGCGGGAGCTTCCGTTATTCAGATTTCTCCCAAACTAGGGCACTTTGATCTTAAAATTATTCTTATCTAAGGGTACTTTTGTTTGCCCTAATTCGAAATTCCCCAAGATCCTGATTTTTGAGGCGAGATTTGACCTAAATCGCAAAGTAACTACTTTGGGTCGTTATAGTGACACTCGACACTAGCTTGTTTGTAGGTAAAACAACAGCTTTGGAGTTGCATGATATAGGATAATAAATGGATTGTGTATGCTAGGAGTGGTAGTTATTAAGTCTTGTTCATCCTTTATTTCTCTCTTTATTACTTAACATATCAGCATTATCAATACCATTATAATGGTACTTTATAATATTAGTTGTTTTATTTCAATGTTCTGAGTTGTATCCATTCATTTCATATGAAATTATGAATGCATTTTTTATTTCAATACTAACAAATTTAATGTTAGTAGCTCATCATCTGACACTTTGGATAATTTTTTGCATAAGCTTATTATTAAAAAGATGAGAAGTGTTAATAATTAAAAATAGCTGGTTTTATGTTCTCAAACCTTTTCACAGTCTTGCAAATTCCCATTATGAATGATTCTGAACTAAATAAGTTTGGTTATGTCAAAAGAGTGACATCAAAGCCATTATTAGACAAAAAATTGAGTTAAATGAAAGTGTCATCATTATGGCAAGCTTAAGTTTACCTAATTTTGATTTAAATAGGTCTAGCTCAATTATCTAAGCTCAAGTTGTATGCAATTGTATAACTATGTAATTATAAAAACACATAATAAAATAAATATGCAATCATATATTATATAATAAAGAAAATTATACACCAAATTAAATACTACATATTAAGTTATATTCATACATAACAATAAACTTAAAGTTTTAAATAATATATAACTATTAAATTATTATATAAACTAATTAATTATATAAAAAGTAATTAAATATAATTATTACTATTATATTATATTGCTTAAATATTTACATACCTAAATAGTTATCTTAAGCTTGGGCATAACAAGCTTATATTAGCTTAATTCCAAAGTAATTTAAGTTTTGCTATCTCATTTATTAGGCTAAAGCAACGCTAATTATGAACCAAAGAGGCCCTTAAACTTGCTTAGCTTATGCTTAAATTGGTCTAAGTTGACTTTCAGACATTTTTATCTACATATTAGCATATCTTTTTAAGTTAAGCTTATACATGCAACTTAGCCTTATCATTTTACCCGTCTTATTCACCTTAGCTTAAGTTCTTGTTTTCAATTAATTACTAATTTAAGAAATTAATAATTGTATGCATTATTATTATTTTTAAGAATCTTTAATTAAATAATTAATTAATTTGATAAATATATACTAATTACTAATCATTATTAGTTTAAATATTTAATTAATTAACAACTATTTGTTTTATATTAACTAAATAGCATAATAATGTCATTATTAATGATTAAATAACTAGTCATTTAAATTAATTAATTAACAATTTGATTCACAACTATTTTTTAATTATTCAATAATTAATTTAATTTATTCCATTATTATTATTTTTTAGAAACTATTAATATTTTTTAATTAATCCATGGCTAACTTAATAATTAACATGATGCTATTAATTAGCTAAATGTTAACTTGTTTAATTAAAAATTAGTTAATTACATATAATCTATTTAATGTAAATTCTTATAATATTATTAACAATTATCATTAAATCAGCTTAAAAAAGCTAAGTTAAGTTTACATCAGACGATTTTAGCTTTATTTTACTTAATTATCCTAATCTAGAATAAGTCACCATAATAACCAAATAACTTAAGAAATTAGCTTAACTAAGTTTAACTTAACTTTAATAATCATGTTAAGCTAATCTAAAACCAACATCCTCTTGGCATTAATGTATCATCAGATGGTTTTGCACCGTTATAACTGAAGATGAGATAACCAACAAAAGATTTGATTATTTTCAAAGTCACAGGACCAAAAGCACCTATAATCTCTGTTGGAGTTCGGAATACAATTGCCAATAATGCATACAACATTGCTCAGATGATGATCAAGATCAATGAGCTGATGCAAGGCCCCACACCCCCGGAGACTAAAACCAGCAATGCCATGGTTGATTTATACATCAAATTCTTCCAAGACCTGCACCCCCACATATTTCATACAAGCTACTAATCTAGCATTGATAGAAAACCGGCTCATGGACAGAAGATTCTGAAGAGCATGGTGTGCTACGAGAAAAGAAAGGCAGCACTTGCAACGTCATTGTACATGACAAGGCAGAGTGTTGTTAGAGAGGCTAATGGTAAGAGAAGTTTGGTGAGCTTCCAAATTCTTCAATTACATGTGAAGAGTTCACAGCATCATTACAAATTTCTAGAAGCTAGTTTAGAGTGATCACATAATTTCTCAATATGAAGAAGAATAGATCAGTCTTTCGAGGTACGTGATGAGACATACATCATTCCTACTACTGCAAAAAAATGTGATAGCTTTCTTAGTAGACTTAAGGATGCCAGAAGGCAACCCTTAGTTTCATAGGAAATTAATTACTTCTTGGTATTTAGATGAAAAAGTCAGGCAAAGAAGTTCAAAGGCGCAAAAATTCCTACAATAGGAAAGCTAATAACACAAAATCAAAACTAGTTTGCTTATTCTGAAATTTTCAAATAGAAGTAAAAGTCTTCATACAATGGAACCAACTGCGACATACCTAGCAGCAGTAACATTCTAATCATTAATTTCTTATAATGATTGACCTGATTCATAGCACTTAAATATGTATATCTATTTTTTTAGTATATACCTATATTCTATTGTTAAGTCTTTTTTTTTTACGTTTTTATTTTATTATATATAAACATATGTTTTCAATTTTAAAATGAGTTGATGTGTTGATTAAGGTATCGAGGAAAAATAAGCAATTTAAATTAAAAAATTTGAGAAATTATGAATTAAATTAAATATAAGAATATAAACACAAACTAAACGCTTAAACAAGCTTTAATAAACATCAACCAGCAATCCAGTAACGGAAAAAGTGTAAATTGCAAAATTAGCCCTTCAACTTTTTCAATAAGGCTAATTTAGTCTAAAAAGTTACTAAAATAGATCTAATGATCCCCCAACTATACAATGTGTTTAATTTAGTCCCTCCAAGACCAATTTAGCTCCTATTGATTTATTTTTGAAACTAAATTTATCTCTAAATGAACAGCCATGTTGAACAAATTAAAAAGTTTGAGAATTAAATTAAACAAATTTATGAATCTAAAACTAAGTTGTCCAAACTGAGATAGTTGAGGGCCTATTTTGGCAATTTGTCATTTGAAAATAACCCCAATGAACATTTTTGAGCCTTCTATCTGTAAGTATACAAAAAAAAATGCATGAAAAGCAGAAAAATTGTAAAGGCAATACCTCCAAATGAATCAGAAAGCAGTCTAGTAAGCTTGGAATCTCTTGTTGGTATATGGGGACTGTTTTCCGCTAAAGCGTTAATGCATTTACCAAGAGAATTTAGAGAAAGATTTATAAATTTGGCCTCTTCAAACATGTGGCCTTCAACACCTTCAAAAAAGATAAAAATACTTGTGAATTAAACTTGCAAGTCAAAGGAAATGCACATACTGAATTGATGCATAGAAGCATAATGTTCCAAAGCACTTTCAGAACTTGGAACATTTGAGAAAAAGCTTCAGGTATAAATGTTGAAAAATTTTATGGCAGCTTATCACGAAACTCTTTTCAATTCGACAAGGCATCAGAATGTGAAATTAAATGTTACATTAATTTAACAAATAATCAAAGCAGGAGAGGGACACTAAGCAAACCAGATTCATCAATCCGTTCTGATCCAGCAAGGTCAATGATGAGCAACTTGCTTTTAGAAAGAACAGGCACGTTGTGCAAAGATTCTTCACCATTATTCAAGTCCACAGATATAAATTCATTTTCATCTTTCTGCACTGAGGATCTCTGTATATGAACCTAGATAAGCAACAAGAATAAGAGTCAGATAATAAAGAATGTTAAGTACATACAATTCTTGAACTAAGAATACAGATTCAAAAAGCCGCCTACCAAAAGAATTGCATGACTTCTTGATGATCTTGCATTCATCTTAGTATTGGAAGCATGTCGATTTGCATCGCCAACTTGCAACACTTGAAGAAAGTGATCGATATCCCTTATTTCAACAACACTAGCACCAGGCAAGCAAACTTCTCCAGATTTGGAATCTTTGGTAAGGGCAATGTTAGTTTTGTCAGGGGCTAGCAGGTCTTGTATAGATTCCAGATACAACTAAAGTTTAAAACCAAATAGGAATATATGTGAGATGCGCATGTAGAACACACAACTGTGCAAACACTTATCTAGGTTAGCAATTTTTAACAAATATCTACACGCAATGTCACTAAGTTAACCAAAATCATCTTTTTAAGGTAATACACTAGCATCGTTAAAAAAGAAAAGAAGCAAGAACGAGGAAGAAATAAATGTAAATGCATCAGCCCCAAAAGTACTTCATAAACTGACTGCCTAAAAAAGTGCATAAATCCCTGCTGCAGGTTGACTCCAAGAGTAGACTTTCGATTTGAGTTTTAATTATGCTCTAACTTAATACATGGATTAAGTTTGTTTTGATCTTAAGTTTTAAATTTCTTAAGAGCGCAAGTACTTATAATTAATTACCACTCCTAATAGAAGAGAACTCTGGATTAAGGAGCATGATTATATAACTATTGAGCAGATATAAAACAGCATATGATTGGGTAAATAGAAGTAAGCCCAATCAAGAACCCATGATTTGTCATCCCATGCAAACTTGTAATTCAATTTGTCAATGTTAAAGGCCATTTTATCTATAACTTTCACAGATCCGATAAGCAATCATTGGTTACCTTATCTCAAATATCCTAAGAAAACAGGAAAAATTTGTTAAAAACTTATTCCTTAAGTTCAACATTAACACATAAATTGGAAGAGCGCTAGTCATACGATATTAACTCAATATCTTTGCATCATTCTAAAGTTAAACTAAAGGCATAAATTTAATATATTAGGGATTGGGCTATGCATTTAGCGGGTTTGGTGTGGGCTAAATGACTTGTGAGCATTAATGAAGGCCCAAGTTTAAGCTGCATTGGGTTTAGATCCATTGGAAGGCCCATGATTTAATTTAGAGTGGGCCTACATCTATTATGCTCAATTGCATATTTCAAGTAGAACCTACAAACTTTGGAACTGCCTAGGTTTAAATAAGTTATGAGGTTTACATCCAATAAAATGCCCAAGTAATGAGTTTTATGATTGCAATAATTAGGCAAATGGCTCAATTCATATGCTTACAATCTTTAGATTTTGTAGGGATTAAACCATGTAACATAGTATTGCTTAGCTAAGATCAACTACATTACCTAGAAGTAAAGCACTTAATATGATTTGATTAAGATTGATCTTTAAACATAGTACAATTCAACTAAAATTCTTTAGATCTACTAATTATCAAACTACTAAACTTAGGATATTTTAACTACGAATAATTAGAATAACTAGAAATCAAATCTTTAAACTTACATCAATTTTTGTTAGGATTTTTTAAATGTACTAGGAATCTGTCCATTTAATTTTAATGTAAATTAACTTAGATCAAATAGATCAACTAGAAATTAAATTATTTAATTTAGAATGATTTAACTTGAATCAATTAGATCAATTATGAATCTAGGCAATTTAAGTTCTCAGCTTTTGTTTAATCTACTATTATAGCTTTGTTTTATTTTTACAGTTTACTTTCTACACATTTCTTTTGCATCGTATTTTATTGTTTAATATATTGATCATTTTCTTGTATATCTGCAGATTGAAGTTTGTAGAAGGAGAGAGACGGATGCATTGCATACTTGAGGATTCTCAACATATACAAATAATTTTGAAAAAGCTTTTGACTCATTAATTAACGTGCCAAACACAAACAAGCTCATGATTTTTAACGAGCTTAAAGAGTATTCATGATTGGTCTGTTCAAGTTTTTTTTTTAAAAAAAAACTAGGTTTTGAAGGATTTGTAATTTGTTAAAATAAAAAATAGAATACTTTATTAATATTGAGAGTGAAAGTACATAAGAGGTTGCACTTGAGGGAAATATACTTGAGATGCTTATGACAGGCATATATTATTCAACGTTATTAACCTAATAAATATTTGAATAATGAGAAATTATTCCCTCACTCTCTTTTTATTTGATAATAATAATAATAGTATTATTACAAATATCAGTTGCATTACACATTTTCTACTAACAAATATCACGATTATTGTCGTCTAAATGAAAAGTTCAAAATTATTTACATATGTAGTACACAAGGTCTTTTAAATGCATAAACGCTCTCTTGTGTTCAACATAAATAAAGAAAAAATTAAATAAATTAATATTCAATTAATTAAATTCCTTTTATACATTAAATGAATTAAAAATTCAATCAAAGTTTTGGAAACATGATGGCAAGTTCTCATGCATAAAATTTTCAGCTCAATTTTGACAACATAATAGTACTTGAAATTGTGTCAAAAAATTGCAATCTTGATACAAACTAAAGATTAGTAAAGAGAATTTAAATTTCTCTAGCAGATTAAGATGAACGTAATTAAAACTCTTTGAAAAGAAATTTTCAAGGCAAAAATAAAGATCAACCAAACGCAAGTCTCCTACTTGTCATTAGAGCAGATTCTTTTCTTAGGCCTTGGGAGAACTTTAGTTGGTGTATTGAGTGGGGGGATCACTCCTTTTTGTAGATGCCAAGACAGAATAGTTTATTAATTTCCAAGAACACCAATCATTAATTCCATGCACGCATACTACTTCTATTTCATTATCTTTCAACCAAAAAAAAACAATGTATATGTGCATAAGGATTTTTAGGCTTACTTGTATATAAGACATAGAGACTTTGTCAATTCCAGAAGAAGTTTCAGCCAAAACATCCTCTAAAGCCCTAACCATTATACCACGTTCAGAGGAATTGTCCTTTCCAAGGCTAGCAATTGTATAAGTTTTGCCAGTACCAGTCTGACCATAAGCCATCACAGTTCCATTGTAGCCACTTAATACACTCTGCCAAAATACAAAAAAGTTGGAAAATTAAATTGGCACGAAAATTCTAGGAATTATTGGGATTAGTATAGCTGAATGTAAGAAATTATAAGAAAAGCATCACAATTGGCCTTGTGAGAGACCATGCATATAATCCATATACTCTAAGCAATTCAACTAAGCAAATTAACTTTCTAAGAGCTGGAAATGATTATGGGAGAATGGGCTTATATACGAGTTGTCACTAAGTGAGCATCAGATGAAAAGGATGAAAGATGAAAGTCAAAATGACATTGACCTAGTAGTTTTCCTTAAACAAAGTAGTTTGAGCCACCGTAAATCAACCAATGTGTACTAATTCAATTTAAAAAAAATGTTTAGCTATTTTAAAATACCAATTTATGGCTGATTTTTAGAATTAATTTGTCTCTCCATCTCCTCTTCCTCTCCACTCAATGCCTGCAGCTGCAGCAGCCAGGGCTTGCTGATCGTGAGCTCCAACATGAATTCAAACACCAGCATCAATCCTAAACATATTCTATGCTCACAATGACGAATCTACAATAAAGTTTCACTTTTCTTCCTTTTACTTTTGTAAAATCACTGGACAGCCCCTTTTAAATAAATTATTCCTCTCCAATCAAGATTTGCAGATTTGACTCCCCTCCTCAACAAAGTCAGCAAAGTAATTTCCTTATATTAAATTTTTGCAAATCTTATGACAGAAAATTAATTTTTAAATTTTAAGACTCAATGAGAGAAAAATATGTCTCCCCTTCTATTTTCTCGTTAATAGTGAGTACAGCAGAAAAATTCAAGCTTATTATAATCATAAGTTTTGTAAGGGGAATGGACATAAAATTGATTTAACGAGTAATTAGAAAAACAGGAAGGACCTCCAACCATGTCATTTCCCCTTTCATTACAAAATCAGCAGGTATAATTGAAGACATTAAACCTTCAAGTGTCCCAAAATCTAAGTTTAGTTACATGAATCAAGCATGAAAATGTTTGGGATAATTTATGAATCAAGTACAGAATTTATATTCCATTCCTTTGAGTGATTGTTTCATAAAGGCAGAATCATATTTTAAGAATCTAAGCTCTAAGAAATGCATATAATTTTATTAAAGTGTAATACTTTTCTCAAATAATTTAAGTCAGACTGTCAATTATAATTCATGTAGTTCATTCATAGTTAATTTACACATACAAAATTGTTATTTTTAAAGCTCAAGCACTATCTAGTTTATTCCCAAAGAACTAAATTTAATCTCAGCAAATCTTTAATAGTCAACATTTGCTAGAAAATTTAAGAAAATGATTTGCAATGATAGAATATCCTATTAAACTCAATCTTAAAATTCAATATTACTCATGAAAACGAAAAAAGATTTGCAATAATAGAATATCCTATTAAACTCAATCTTAAAATTCAATGTTACTCATGAAAACGAAAAACTTATATTTAGAGCGATAGTTCATTTTTCAAACTTTTTCGATAGCACGCCATCTGCATAAAACACCAAGTTAAAATAAAAAAGCAAAAAAATAAAAAAAATAAAAACAATTCAATTTGACCAATTGAGTCATCCCACGTGTGTGTAAAAACAGGAATCACTCTTATAGAGAGAATAACCATGCCATTGATTTGTCACGTATGTTCACATTTTATGAGAATATTTTTGAAAATATTTCCCTCCACATAAGGGCACTCACTATAGGCTTATAGTAGTCAGGAATTTAAAAATAAATTTTTTGAGTATTCAATTAAAGAAAGCTAAGAACGTACAATATAATGAAATAAGCAATTTCTTATACTCAAAAATAGCAGACAGATGCTTATAACAATTTAACTTGCAACCGCCTATATTTACAGCTTAATTTTCAGCTTCAGCTTAAAGTCCCTTCATTTGCAAATTTTTATTCAAAAGCAGACAACTGACATCTTGCTTTATATCTGTAATGACCCAAGGTCATTTATAAAACGACGTTAATTACCCGCAAATTATAAATTTCCATTTACTACCCGCAAATTTCTGTTACGTATTAAATTGGGGAAGTTTTCTCAAATTACTGTTCAAATGAAATGTCAGTTCTAACATTAATCTCAAATTTAACTGCAAAATAGAAAAATTATTTCAAAACTTCTTACTATTCCCGTAACCGATGGAAGTAACTCTCGACAATAAAAGTTACTATTACCAGCTAAACGGCAATTTAGCGCATATCCTTCCCCTTTCGCTCGCTAAACGCACGCCCTCTTCCGCTCGGCAGTTTCAAGAAAGCCCTACTTAAAGCCACCGAGTGGGACCGATTCTTCATGAAAGCAGCAAAACCCTAAGACGTCGTTGCCTCCTTCTCGACCCCTCGACGCACCTCCCAATCTTCCCGATTGAACACGCCAACGCTCGCCTACCTCAGCCGAAGGAGACGCTTTTGGAACTTTGCGGCAGAGGCGCAGGAATCGACGCAAAGGAGCGGTTCAGAAGCCGACGTCTGCTCCTCTCCCGCGCGATTTTCCTCTCTTCCGCATGATCCCTTCTTTGCTTCCGATCTTTTCTACATGTAAGAAACTTCCTTTGCATCGATTGCGCTGATTTCTTTTATATAAGATAGAATCTTAAGGGTAAGTTAGAAATACTTCAAATCAAATTAGTAAATCACATTAAATAGTTAATAATAAGGATGTTGTGATTAGATATGTAAATATTAGGATGACTTATACGTGCTACGACAATTCTTTACCAAACTTAATGTGCATTTTTCCATTTAATTAATAACTTCAGAAGAGTTTCCTAATATTATAGACAATTGAAAGAGTTTAATATGAGCAGATTAACAATTGAAGTGGTAATATGCGTGCATTCTATGTAATGTTTAGCATTGAAGTATACTTTAGAAAATTTGATTGAAATTGAGCGGTCTATGCATTTCTTCTATAGTCCATCGTTATAAATCTCAATCATGTATGACGCCCTCTTTGAGCCCACATAACTATTTCTACATTATTGGCTTGTTATGGTCTCTACATATTCCGCTAACAAATAATATGCTTCAAGTTGTTATTTAAAATATCCACATACATATTTATGCTTATGGCATCTGCTGAATTAATGATGAAATCAAAGTAGTTCGGTTGCTTTTAATGATGGTTGGAGTGAGGTATTCGATGAAAGTTTTGGCAAACATTTCAAAGTTCTTTGTAGATGCTTCTATCTACACCTGATTTCCTAGTGTTTTAATGCGGTTATTTTCTTAGATTGTCTTGTTGGGACAAGTCTTCATAATTGTGCACCCCAAAGCATGTGTAGCATTTCCAGCCTACTAAATAAAACATTTTTATCTTAGTTTGCTTTGCACTATTCCAAAATTGATTGATCCTTTGAAATTCATAGTTCCTAACCTAGGTCTTAAAGTCTTAAGACGATCAAAAATATTGAGAGAACCATAAACTAATCAAAATCAACTTAGAAAGGAGTATATATGCTAATAAAATTTCAATTATAACTTTTGCAAACATATCGAGTTTGTGAGTGATTCTTCTTCTTAAGTCAAACACAAAAGGTACACTGGATATTATTTTTATGCTTTTTACTATCATTTGCTGCTTAAGCATCATTTTAAGCATATTTTGTATTGCTATTTAATGTGTTATTCTTACTACTAATGATGTAAGAGAAACAAATGATGTTTATGTATCTTGTGAATGTTGCAAAAGGATTCTGAAATGGAGCATGAATAAGTTAGGGACGGGTCTAGTCCTCGGGAGCTATAAAGGGTGCCATTCGGAGCCTTTAAGTGGACCCAGGTGAAGGTTATGCTTAAATGCATGAACTCAGTCTCATAGTTCTGGCTTTGCCCATCATAACTGCTATCATTGCTTCATAATATCATAGACATAAATATAAATATGAATTTTTATGTTATTATTGCTTTTCCGTTTGAAAATTTGGCATGTGACAAGAGAATATTTATTTTGCAGGAGTTATGATTATCTTTTTGCTATAAACTATATTTTCCTGTAATTATTATTATTTTTGCCTTCCACTTTTATTTAAACTATATTTCCTTTGTATTTAAAATGTGCACTAAGGCATTATTTTTATAATGTCAAATCAAATACAGCTGGAGGAGGTTGATATAGTTTAAAGTCATGGTGCAAGAAATTAATGAATTCTAATTGCCCCTTCAAGGGATAATTATTTTCTGTATAATGACAGTTATGTAATAAATTCTGGATGTTATTTATTTTAAATTGAATGAATGTTAGTTCTTTATACTTGAATGGCTTTGGATGTTTGTTTAACTGCTATTTTACTTCACCGCCAATATAATCCTGCGGAGAGATGCATCCGATGTTGGTTTGGTTGCTACCAACCTAACTTTGGTCATCACAATTTTATAGAAGTAATAGTATATCTTTTATAATCATTAACATTTTTAATTCAAGTTAGACATAATTAGATGTCATATAAATTGACTAATTTGACATATAGATGTCATCACGTGCCATTAAAGCAGCAATTTGGGCTATTTATTCAATAGTAGTTATTTTCTTTCACTAGTGCTGAGTAGTACCAATTTTAGTTGTCTTTCTTTGCAGTGGTGCTAATTTGTACTCTGTACTTTTTAATTGAGATCATAATTATAAGACTCCTTTATTTTAGTATTAAAAAAAATGATGTTAGTAACTCTTCATTTTACTTCTGAATATTTTTGTAATTGCTTATAATTGAAAGAACAAGAAAACATATATTTCTTGCCATCAAACCTTCTTCCTCACCTCAATTTCCCTTCATAAGTACTGCCAAGCTTGTCATGTCGAGATAATACTAGTATCAAAACTAAAATTAAGATATGAATTTTTAATGAGGACCATTAGAATAAATTTAATTCTATACTTTTTTTGAAAATCCCAATATTAAACATCTCAATCAATAATTTTCTTAAGTTTGGTTCTTTGGTCTTTTTCAGCCTTACGTTGATAAAGATATGACAAACATATGAATTGAAGGTGTTCAAGGTCAAAAAATCCATGAAGCCTTCATGATCTCAACTAGAATAGAAAATATTGTGGCCATTAATGTTGGGGTCTTTGCATAGATAATTGCTACAATAAATTATGTAATGCAAAACTCTTAATCTAAGATTCAAGGAACAAATTTTTACACTGTAGTTCATTTTTGCATGCGTATATATAAAATCGATGAAATCGAATTACGCCCAAATCGGGCGTAGCTCGTGATTCCACTGCACGAGAGCGAAGCAGCCGAGCAAAGAGAGAGGCATTCGAACGAATCGAGTGGCTTATCTGACTTCTTCTCCAGCTAAGTTAGTTCATTCGAACGAATCAAACTATTCGTTTGAATGAACGAATCGTTCGAATGCGTCCACAACGGAGGAGCAGAGAAGGCCTATCTTCTCCGTCCAAGGCAAAAATCGATATGAGCAAAATCGATTTCGTTCGAATCAATTTTGAGCGAATGAAATCGATTTCATTAATTTCGTTAAACCATAAGAAAATTGACAATTGGTAATCTTACCCCAATATACACGAAATACTGTACTCTCAAATTACTTCATTCCAAACAGAAAAATTTGAAGGTTCCTAAAGAACTACCAAACAGCAATAAAGTATTATTATTACACTGTAATCTATTTACATTGACAGATTAATTTACTCTCAGATTTCTTAGATTTCCTCGTGCCAAACAAACCCTCAAAGAGAAGAAGATTTCGCCTCGAATTTCATATTTCGATGAAATCATGACACCGCCTCCAAGTCTAATTGGTTCTAATGATTTCTCCACACCCTACAAGGAATTAATTTTGTAAATCTTCAATTTTACTTCCATAAATTAAAAACTAAAAATTCCACTCATAAAACCTAACTATTAAACCCTCTTTATGGATCAATTTGAAATTCAACTAACCCAAAATCATTCCCAATGCAATCAACTGAAACTAAATTCAAGATTTTATTAATTTATACTATTTGGACTGCCACATAAGTTTGAAAACCTGAATTTCAACCCTCTGATTTTAGGTTAATCGACACCAGCAATAATCAATCGTGTGTCCCATGCTCCCAACACAAGATTAAGGTAAAAATTAGCCTCAATTTCCATTTTAAATTCGAATCAGCACATAATTTTACGGATTATAAATTTTAACCCTATAATTTAAGTTGCAACCAGTAAGGAGAGCGTTGAGCAACCATTCCCCGCCCCCAACAACCAAATTTGACAAGGTATGACTTTTCATTGTTGATATCTTAAACTTTTGGCGTTTAGAATTAAATTGGTAATTTCAACACTCGTTGAAACAAATTGAGCCCTTTCTCTTCTCCAATAACATAGAGTAAGATACTCAGGATTGTTTAAATAGCATTATTTATTTAATTTAATGTGGTTGCAACATAGGTTAAAATGCGCCTCTATTAGTGGCAGAAATTAACATAACTTCGGGCAGTCTCAAACGCTCCAAAAAAACTAAACTTTTCCAATTAATTAGTTGTTAGCTCTAATATAAATCATAATATCCTCTGTACTTACTGATTTTAACAATAAATAAACTTGATTGTCATCTTAACAACAAAATAAAAACAAACTTAGAACATAAATCAGTTTTAATTAATATTTAATAGCATATTTTTTTAAGTTAAATCAAATTCTATTTTACCAAACTTAATCAATGTTTATAAAAATATAAATATATGAATACTTAAATTTTGCACGTTGACACCCTAATCAATTTCATCATTTGCAGTAGACTATCTCGTTAATTAGGATTTTAATAACTATGCTTACTCTAGTCAGCTATGTAAAGCACTTGTGCCTATAAGAAAAGGTTAAAACTAGAGTTCTTAAGAAACTCCCTTAAAACTTGGCTCAACTAAACTATTTTAAATTAAGCTCAAATTTCCATGCTAATCTAGAAATTGATTTCAGATTGATTTCAAATTTGCCTAAGCTTCTAATCGCTCGAGTATGCTCAAAATGAGTGTTCATATAAACAACATAATGCATAGTATGCAATTTACATATGATGATTAGATTTTATATAAATTAATTAAAAATGAAATTTGGTCAGCTCAAAGTTGAATTCAAGTTACCTCAGAGTTGATTCAGTTGAGCCAGTAGCTCAACTCAAAAAGCATTGTAATTTTAAGTCTTATTCAAATCAAGAAAAAAAACATTTTTTTTATTTTGCATTTAGTTAAACATAAAACTTAGCTTGTTATTATTCCAAAGTGTTGATATGATGGCAATCTTATTTGTGCAAATACTTTTGCACGACAACATGAAAGGTTATTGTTGATTGCATCCTAGTATCAATGCATTTATATATTTATTCCACTTAATTTCTCAATTTAACCATGACATCATTATCCCTCTTGCATAATTATTTTAATCTAACTTTTTAATTTAACCATATCACCATCAAAATACTCATTTATGACTTGCAATGACTTTTCTAGTTCACAACACAGATTAACCTAGCATAAATTGTCTGCTTGCAATTTTGCAAATTTATCATTAGATTTTCATGGCATTCTTGAGTTCACAGTTTTGAATAGACACCTCTAAACCTCAACAAACAAATTTTGCTTTTAATATCCTCATATAGCCTTTATAATGTAGTATATAACCCCAAAATACTTAAATAGATCACACCATAAAACTCCTTAAATAAGAACATGACAATCTCGAATACATCAATTAAAATTGCACATTATATACAACAAATTTTATTCTACTAATATTGTTGCTTGAAAAAAAAATGGGATCAAACTGTTTTACTCAAAAGGCTTGTTAAAATTATATTTTGCAAATAGCAAACTACTAAAACCATCCAAAGACTGAAGCAAACAATGCAAGCCCAATATAGGTTATAATTGGAAGTCTTTCATAATCAATTTAAATACATAGAACAATAATCATTGTTACAATATATTTATTTTAATATCTTAACCATTTCATTTGTACACACATATTTTTATAATTTCACAAAATAAATTATCATGGTATTATCATATGCAGTTTCAAGCTCCATGAACACAGCCAAACTTTAAATATGGGCTTCATTCTCCACACCTATAACCACTATCTAAAACTTGATTTAGAATAATAATTAAAAGTTACTGTTTTGATATATTTTTCATCAAAAAACTGCCTTTACAACCTCTTATTAACACAATTAGGTACTCATAGATCACACCAAAAACAATACGACAATTTTAGCATTCATAGCAAGTGAGAGAAATGCATCCTAATAATGGAAAGGTCAAAATTTGACAATGGCATGATGTACCTCGACAACAGGCTTTGCAACTGCTTCATAAACACGTTTTTGAGTTGTGCTTTCTGGGAAAACATCGTCAAATATATAGGATTCAGAATTCCAGTTGTTCTTTCTAAGTTTAAGTCTCCTCAGCTACATCCAAGTAAATTAAGCAATTGCCTTTCAGAAATCTTGAATTTAAAATTTGCAAGATTATGTAAATCAATTATTGGATGAAACTACTAAGAATTTGGATATCATACAACAGCTCATAAACATAACAATTAATTAAATGTCAGAAAAACTAGAAAGTAAATCAAGATTACCTCTGGTTGTAACTCAAGGCAATCAAGGAATTCAGAATCATAGGATATATCTTCATCATTTTTAGGCCGAACTCTAATAGCCACTCGAACCCGCCCAGATTCTGAAAGCATAAAATTACATCCATAATACACTCAATAGTCTGTAATAAGAATAGAATTGTAGGATATAATTACATAACAATCACTTGGTACAGATTTGTTACTTTGGATCACTATAAGATGCTATGCATCAGTCCTACATGGCCCTTTGTTATAAACTAAGGATGATAAAATAAAAATTGGCAACAACACTAGAAAAAAACAAGACAATCTGTGAAAAATCAAACTAGTATAGGCTTATAGGCCATAGGCCCATGATCTATATCGACAATCATTTTCTTTTTAAATTTTTTGGTACCACTAGAAACACAATCATGCAACCACTCAGTTGGTCACAATTAAAGATAAGTTATGGAATTGATCCAAATGAACATTAGAAATATATTAAGAAATGTTTCCACAATACTTTTCAGTGAAAGTACCTCTATGCTCCCATAAATATCCATTCTCTCAAAATGAAGCCAATTTTTAGCCCTTCACGAAAGATAAAAAACCATCCAATTGGCACTCATCTAACGTTGTTTACTGAATAAGCAACCAACACTCATAAGTTTACTTCTAGCGAGGAGGCAGAATGACTAAAGGCCACAAATTTTTCTCAAACCCATACTCACTCCAGTATTTTGGTGAATCAAAATCAGTTCAAAATATTTCAAGTCATACAAACAGTCATATTTTTAAACTTGAATAAATTTCAAGGTGACATTACGTTATGGGAGTGGCCTACTTGAAAAATGAATCGAATCAGCACAGTCTATATAAGGAAATAATTTAAATCACTTAATGGTACATGAAGAGTATTTGGCAAAGTTAATAGATCTCTAGATTTTAATAAAATGATCCATTTTGAAAACCTTAAAATTTCATTCAATGATTAAATTTTTTTAATTTTAAAAATTGCTCTAAATGATTCAAAATAGCTCAAAGTTGAAATAAATCCAATTGAGCTAGCTTGACTCAAAATATTTTAATTTTAAGCCCAAATTGAATTTAGTTTGACTCTCTCACTACAAAAACAGCTCAAACAATTATGTTCTGAAAAATTTTCTTCTCATCATTTTCACACAATCAGGCTCAAATGTTTTATGTAATAGCAGCCGCGCACCATCCTATATGTTGATCTAATCACGGCCAAAATACGGCTACACCCCACTCATACTTTGTATCTATATATATTGATGTATGGTACCCCATTGTGGAATAAAAAAATTACAATTCTTTCCTCCTATAGCTTACGCTCTTCCCCTCTACTAACGGCATCCTTTTTCTCTTCTTTAGCTCTCTACATTAGGTATTGGAATAGAATGCAAACAAAATCTAGAGTTAGGGAAGCAGTGAAGTCTATGAAGAGAGAGGGAAAATAAGAGAAACTTTTGAGAAAGAAAGAGAAGAGGAGAGAAGTGAAAAAGAGGGAAAGAAAAGATAAGAAGAGACGAAGAGAGAGGGAGACTATAACGATCCAAAATCGTTACTTTATAAATTAGGTCAAATTCCACCTAAGAAATCAGGATTCCGGGAAATTTTCGAATTATGGCAAACAAAAATACCAATAGGTAAGAAAAATTTTAAAGATCAAAGTACTCTAGTTTGGGAGAAATCCTAATAACGAAAGCTCCCGTTTTATTTTCTGAATTACTTAAATTCTAAAAATCATAAACATTGAAATACGTACCCAAATTCATCGTTTTCAGTGTCGTTATGTTAAGTATATTATTTAAAGACTGCTTAAGAAGTTTCATCAAATTCTGAGCACCAGTTTGATCGTGATTAATTTTCGAAATTTTAAACCTCAAAAATTAAAATAAAATAAAATATTGCGTCAAATCAAAAAAATTCAGCACGAGAGTGCTCATAATATCATAACATACATCGGTGTCAAGTTTCACTATATTTGGAAGTCAAACAGCAAAAAAATGCAATTAATTTAACTTCAAGTAATTTTATAAATTTCCATTAAAATTTTCCTCCCCCCGATCGCAAGTTGCAATTATTCCGCCAAGCGGAAGAATCTTCTGCCCACACATGCATGCGCCTGCGCCAATTAGCGCCTTAATGGTGCCATTAAGTCCCCCTTATCCCTTATCCCTCCCTCTCCCTTCTCTATTTAAGTTAGCAGCCACTCCCTCTTCTTCCATTCCAGCCCTCTCCAACTGCTACAGTAGCTCCCCCAGCCTTCAGCCCTCAACCCCACAACAGCCGACCTCCCCTGCCAGCCCTCCTCCCTCAGCCCACAACAGCCGGCCAGCAGCCAGCTCTTCAGCCCTGCCAGCAGCCCTTCTCCTTCTCTCAGCCAGCCCACAGCAGCCCTCTCTCTTCTCTCAGCCAGCCCACAGCAGCCCTCTCCCTTCTCTCAGCCAGCCCACAGCAACCCTGTCCCTTCTTTCCCAGCCAGCACACAGCAGCCAACAAGCTGTTAGCTCCGTCCTCAGCCCCCACAACAGCTCCTCCCTCAGTCCACAGCAGCCAGCAAGCTGCCAACTCCTTCCTCAGCCCCCACAGCAGCCAGCAAGCTGTCAGCCACCCAGCAACCCTCTCTTGTCGCCGCCAGCCAGCCCTCTTGCTGCATCCACCTCGATTAACTGTCCGGTCATCCATTTCAACTTCTCTTCGTTCTTTTCCAGCAATCCTAATCTAAGGTAAGAAATTGAAAAGAGGAGAAAAGAAATAGAATTTTCCTTTTGTGCTTAATCATTAGAATAATAATAATGATAACAGTATTATCATCTCGAATACATCGTTCACATTATCATAATGGATAACAATAAAAATGTAATAAAGATGTTTATTATTTCTAATCAATCATTTTATTTTTGTCTTTATTCTTTCATAACATTAATATGATCATAATAATAAAATATGATAACAACAAGTGACTTAATAAATACGAATTTATATCATAATAAGAATATGAAAGAAAATGACAGAAAAGAAGAATGTAAGAAAACCCTTAAACAATATCCCTAAAATCATTGGCTAATTCCTACAACGTCAAAAAATGCAGATTGAGCGAACTGTCACTCATCCAAACTTAAAAGACAAAAGGTACCCAGTACATGATAAGTATTACATTTTGTATTGTTACTGCTACTTAGCTTTTAATTGCTTTGAACCAAAATTTCAATTTAAAGCTTGGCTGGTTGTTCGGAACCAACGTGGCAACATTTATGGCTAGTTACTAGAAAAATGATATCAGTAACAGCATTCGTGGCTAATTACTAGAAAGAAAACATCATTAATAGCATTCGTGGCCAGTTACTGGAAAAATGACATCAGTAACGGCATTCATGGCTAATTACTAAAAAAATAACATCGGTAATAGCATTCGTGGGTTGTTACTGGAAAAATGGCATCAGTAACAACATTTGTGGTGGGTTACTGAAAAAATGACATCAGTAACCTATATCTTAGAGCTAATATCTTTTGTAGGAAATTAATTATTTCATTTGCTCTTTCATCTTCTTTTACTTTCCTGCATCTCTTTCACAATTCGCATTTCTGCTATTATAAAATATAATATTTCATTGTTTATTGCATTACTTAAAATATTCTCTAATTACTGGGAATTCTAATCCCTATATTATTTTTGGTACAATACCAGGTCAGGTACTTCTGGGAGAACTTAAACAAGAACCCTAATGCTTAAAATTTTCAATCTACCAACGGATTTACGACAGCGCTATTTTGCTTATCTTTTATTTATTTTTCACTTTTGTACGAGAAGTACGATGAAAAATCTTGTAATATTAACTATTGAAATAGTGAGAAATGTCTTTTGATTTGTATATGTGCCCCTTTTCTTTCGTAAATTACTCAATAGGATCATGCGGTAAGTGAACACCCAATATCAGAATAGTTTCCGCTATGCCAGTATCAGGACACCACAGAGACCCAAACTTGGAATTTACATATGTTTATGAGGTTTTACAAGGAAAAAAACATATTTTCAAGTTAGATCTAAGATATAATTCAATCAAATCTTTTATTCTCATAATTTATTTCACAACTTTAGCTAAATAGATGACCTATTATCTCATAATATTAAACTTACGTCTTTTATTCTCATAATTTGAACTCAAAGCTAAGACGTAAGTTTAATTAGTTATCTCTATTCTCATAATATTTTCTATAACGTACTCTTGCCACACAAAAAAGCTATTACGAAAAAAATAATAATAATTTGAACTCAAATTCAAAATTAAAATTCAATTATCTTTATTTTCATAAAATAATCATAATAAAAGAGATATTTAAGTTACTTTGATTTTTGCAATATGCACACCCAGAAAAATAAAAATAAAATCATAGCACAATCACAAAAATAAAAATAAAAACATATGAAAATAAGACAAATTTATAGTGTTTCGAATCTCTTTGACCTTACGTCCACTCTTCAGAAGCTCGCCTCTTCCGAAAATTCACTAGAACCACAAGTTGTTCCTTTATTACTCCCACAGCAAGAGAAGAAGCATTTCCCTCCTTTCTACAAAGCTTGGTCGCGGATCAGTGGAGCTTTCTATGATTTCCAAGCTTTTGCTACAGTGGAGCTGCCTAAATCTCACTTGCACAATTATATAAGAGCAAGGTGATAAGGCACATATATATTTCAAAAAATAAAAGCTTACAAAGCACTCGAGTGAAGTCTCTAGAGAGCTTTCCTAAACATTATGAGCTTATTGAGAACAGAGAGTCGTTAGAATTTTGAAGCCTTCTTGTATCCTTTATTAAAGCCTCCTTTGATTTTCAAGAGAAAATTTATATCTCAGAGGTGTGTTTGAGAGAATAGTTACAACCACTATTTATAGTTGAGGAAGTAAGAATTTAAATTAGGCAACGGTTGGATTTTTTTAAATTAGACGCATCGGGCATGTACCTTTGATCCATGGCCTGCTATTTAGGTTCGCTCAGCCATGGGTCAAAGCCCGCATGGGCGTGTTCCCGCAGTCCATGGCCCGCTATTTACCATTCTTGGCCTGCTCGTACGTGGGTTGAGACCCGGTTAGGTATGTCTGAGCAGGATTATAAGCCGACACCTCACCAACCCATGAGTCAGCATGCTACAGTCACAGTGCGCATGGGTGTTTGGAACCAAGGCTATACTGCCACTTGACCTATCGCTCCGGTAGCAAGAGGGCGCTTATGCCCCGACGGAGGGGCCTGTGATTGCGTATGCTTGGCGCGTCCGTCCCTAGGTGAGTATGCTTGGGTGCCCAAATATGTGACATTTGGATGCGAACACGTAAACTAGGTTTACAAGTTTTGCTTAATTGGCTTAACTAAGTGCTCAAAATACTCCCAAACTTAAGCAACGCACGTAGACCTAATACTAATCCTAAGTCTAGGACAAGCAATGTAAGTACAAGTACATTTACAAAACAACAAAAAAAAGCTAAGTAAAAAGGTCGTTAATCTTTTAGTTGATGCAATCTTCAAATCTTCATGCTACTTTATCTTCAAGCTTATTACTATTTCTAAGTTGAATTTTCATTAGTACATCTTCTTGTTTTTCTTCTAGGTTTGCTCACTTAGTTTATCTAAAAGATGCAATTGTTGCGTAGCTCATAGCTTTATACTAAACCAGAGTTAAAAAACCTGAAATATTAGCATCAAATATTAGTACATTGAAAGTTTTATTCAATATTTTATTAGCATCAAAATCAAGAGATCGTGCTTGCCACTCCTAGTCAACACACTATTATAAGAGCACACAAAAATAATTTAAACTTAGAAAATTCAACAATTTTCAAATATATCTTTCATAACTTATTCAATTCAAATATAGGATCCTTGCCATAGTATTTAAGATCAGCTACAAAGTCCCCAAGTTTTATGGCCATAGTGTGTACTTAATTCTTTCTAGCCATGTTGATGCTTCTGATTTTATGGTCTTAGAGCGCTCTAATGTCGATGGTGATGGCAGGTCTTCTTAATTCCTTTTCAATTATTGGTACAATCCTTCGTAATTACTAAATTCTTCTATATTTTTTATGAAGTGATTAAAAGATTAAAAATCCTTTTGCCTTACTTTTATAAGAAAGCACTTCTTTTGGAATTAGACATATATATAAAAGTTCTGAAGTTTTTTTTGTTATATCTGTGACACAATTCTGTTAGTACTCATGATTCTTGTTGGCTGCATACTATCAGTCCAGCAACACTATTATGCACATAATTTTGCTCACAAACTGTATAATCATTACCAAAATATCAATGTTTGGTGATGACGCTTCTGATGGCCATTGTTCACTTAACAATCTGGCAAAAGAAAATTAACAACTATTAATATTTCCAGCCCAAACTTGTCATAACTAGAGACAGCCATAGCTAAGACAGTTTTGCAACGGGCATTGCTCATGCCACATAACTTCAATGCAACTTCGTTACAAGTTTGAGGCAGTGTTGGTTGCATGACAAAAAAATAAAGCTAAAGAAAAAAAAACGAGTGACCAACTTTAGCTGACTTTTGTGACCGGAGTAACAAATCTGTTCCAATACTCCAAGAAAAATATTATCCCAACACCTAATACATCGTTTATCCTGCCTTCAAGTTGAAAGCCTGGAGTGAACCCAAACTTCTTGAAGTTGGTTCGTCCCATATATGGCCTCCCTATAGTATTATCTCACCAAAATTTCAGATATTATAAACAGTTTAAGGTTCAGCTAAAACATTATTGATAAGCAAATCAAGCATTGCAACTACAGTAAAAGCCATTAGTAGGTTTATAGTAAAACATTGTAGCCATTGTTACTCCTAACCATGAATACAAAAAATTACTAATAGTAGAATAAAAAAAGACTAGCATCAAGCAAACACACATGTATTATATGTTTTTAAGCTTTAAATTCAAAATGAATGATACAAATTACATGATTTAATGTTCAAGTTTTAAATTTATAAGAAAATAATAATTAATATATAAAAATGAATCAAATATATGAGTACTCTATTATATGATAAAATTTGTGAATTTTATTGTTCATTTTGAAAGTTCCAAAAAGTAAAAGTATTTTTAATTGATAGTATTATACAAATATAATGTCTTTGCTAAACAGAATCCTTAAAAAGGATAAACAATCATTATTATCATTACATTCAAACAAATCTTTTAAGACTTGACAAATATACATGAACAACAAAAATTAAGAATTGATCAAGAAATACATAAAAACTTGCATTGTTTCAACACTTTGTAGCCTAGCTCTTCCCGTCCTACGAAAATGTTACAAGTCACCCAAAAAGAACTCTCTTGACATGACCCAGCCAAGTCAACACTCAAAGAACCCAAGGCACAAACAAATGACGAATAACAATGATATAATTGTAATAAGAGGGCATATGCATGCCTATAATATAAAAATGCATAGACGAAACAAATAAGATTTTTATTTTACTTTTATTCTTCATTATCTTCGTAATTTACTATTGAGATGTTGTGGAAATTCCACAAGCATCTGATAATTTAATGCTACAAATGAAAATACTTATAACCCTAAATGAAAGAAGACTTGTCTCAAAAAATGTATATAATCTCACTACCAATAATTTTTCTCAAAGAATTTTCTTCAAAAATATATGTGCCTTCCATACTTAATCGCCACAATTTTATTACTAGTTGATATCATGTTCATTCTTCACTACAAGACATTTAAGACACATGTATGGAGTTATGTATTTTTTGGAGTAATTCAAATTATGCATTCTTAAACTTGATAATTTAATATTATTATTATTAATTAATATCTATAAATCAATTAACAGCTTTTATTAACCAATATAAATATATGAATATCAACCATTAATGATTATGATAATCAAATGTTTAAATAATCAAATATATCATTATTTGATAGTTAATTTATTTAATAACTATTAACATATAAATAACATTATTATTAATATATTACTAATTAAGTAATATATAATTATTATGTGATATTTAAACATAATTTTTAATATATAATATTAGTTTTCAATGATTAATAGAACCAGTTGAATGAGTTCTTTAGAACTCATTTCTTGAAATCTTCATAGCCTTATTAACTTTTGAGTTAGCTATCATTGTTTCAGCTCAAATTCTAAGTTTATCGCCTGTGCATGCATTCAAGTCTCATGAAACATTTGTTTCTTTCTGGTGTTGAATAGACAATAATGCAACGCAGTTGTATGAAACATAATGATATTTTAGCGGGGTTGGAAACACTTTCTTGTTATGCAGGGAGACTAGATAGTAATATTGAAAGGAGTTAATTACTAGTTTTTAATTATATTTATGCGTATGCCTATCTAGAATTGTGATTTATTAAATCAGTGTGTTATCATATTCGATCGATTCATTGGACAAACACGATGCATCTCAACGTCTAAGACAAAAGCAATGTTATAAATGCTCGAGTGTCATACTACATTAATGCATTGCAGGGCTCAACTTTTTAAGAGGATCGAATTAGGTCTACAATTTGCTCTATTTGGTGTATTCTCAGGCACGAATCAAATCAAATCAAAGAAATGGTCAAACTATAATTATTATCCTCCTGAACTCAATAGCATTCCTTGTCCTTGATCAATCCACAATACTCCCAAGTCCCATCTCATCGCTCTGTTCAGACACTTGCGGAAACCCTAGTTACCATAAAACCTCTCGGAAACACTGTACTAGGAAGAGAAACGCCAAATTAATACCAATGACTCCTATAACTTCCGTATGCGAAAATAATTGGTAGAGAAATAACCAGCATCATCGTCCTCAGTCGAAGGTCTCGACACGGCTGCAGAAAGCCTCGACGCCGCCAATTTTTTCCCGGTCGAAATGCCGCCGCAACGAGCGGGAAAAATGGAAGCCATATGCAAAGTGGCGATAGTGGCGGCAATCAGTCAGTTATATAGTACTATGAAAAATTTATAATGCAAGACATTAGATAGGAAGGACATGCTGGTTTCTTATTTCTATGGTTAATTTTGTTGGGATTAGTATAATTTTGCTTAAATCATTTGATATTTTTAATTAAGTTTAGATTATTCAATTTAAAAATTTAATCCAATATATCTACTTTATCTATTTAGGCATAATTTATCTAACATATAATTAATTATCTTAATTATTTCAATAATTTGCTGATTAATATACTTTATTAATTAAATCATATCACTAATTGGCATTTTGTTAATGAAATGAACAAATAAATATTATTATATTTAACATATTATTTTATTTTATTAAAATCAATAACAATACCTTAACCTACTAGTTTCCTTTATTTCTATTGCACATGATCAAACCGAAACCTCTGTCTAAATTCCAAATTAAGAAGATTTTTATTAATAATCCCATATATGTTTGTCTTCCTCCTACTCTTTTAAAGTGAGAAAAACCATTTCTTAGTTTTTATTACAATATTATCAAATGGTTTATGCTTTACATTCCTGTGCTCTGCTCGAGGACTCATTACCATTAAAGCATATTATCGAGTGTTTAACTCATAATAATCAAGATTCGCTAGTATAAATACATTGCAAATATCTAATCGCCTAGGAAAAAGTATCGGGCCATCGATGAGGATACTAAATCATTTTCCATAAAATTTTACTAAACGTGTATAAGAAAAGAAAACGCATAAATATATGCTGAAGAAGTGAGATGGATTATGGCAACAAAATGGAGCGCAGATTAAGAACTTTAATGATTTAACCATTTTATGCAAATCTTCAAATCATCTTAACCCAATATAATAACTAAATAATTTTAGACTAAAATTTAAAAGGAATATAATTTCTTATACCCATAACACCAAAAATTGTTTACATATTAAACATTTGAACTTTCAAATTTACTCTCACAATACTTAACGATGATTGACCACTAAAATAATCACAAACGCATACATTATCATTTTTGGTGAAACAAAAGTAACCGAGATCATAAGTTCATGTGACTTAATGGTAGAAATATAAATAAGATAAAAATATTTGTATGAAGCACAAATATGATTAAGTAAGAACGATAAATATAAAAGATGTATAAGAATAAATGAGCATAAACATGATTGTATAATAAGATGATATGAATGTATGAACATATAATTGATTACAGGCATACATATAATAATATAAGTGTTCACATATTACATGTATAAGCATATCTATCTATAGTTAGAAATAATATATATGTATGTATATATATATATATATATATAACAATATGTAGATAGATCAAAGCATATAAATGTAATGTAGTTTAGATATACATGCAATGTGTCTATATTTTTGTAACAACTCTAAGTTATTACTTAGCTTAATTTTAACTTAAATTATTCTTAATTATCATTTTATTAAGTTCATCTAGTTATTAGAACCAAACCCTGAAGATTTGGAGCGATTTGGAGCTCAATCAAATAATTGAAATATTTTAATAATATTTAATTAATTAAAATTTTGAGATATTTAATTTGACATCAAAATTAAAATCAAACTTCGTCATTGCGCTCGTCACCCCCAAATTAGCTATGGGTGATGTTTTGAACGTGTTTAAAAGTCGTCGAATTTTCATGAATATTTTAATATATTTAAATATTACCAAAATTAGCATAATTAAATAATTGCTAGAATCAAAATCCAGCTTTATCGTTGAATTCTTCACCCCCAAATTAGCTAGGGCTTAATTTTTTAGATTGTCCGGGGTTCGTTTATGAAATCGAAATTTTTAATAAATTAAAAATTAAAAAAAAATAGAAATATATAATTATTTATTCATTTAAATCCATTCTATTTATTTCCTCATTTTCTTCTTCCTTGGCTGGACCCAAAAATTTCTTTATTTCCTGAAGATGCTATCTGCGAAAAGCCTTTGACGAATTTTCTATAATATTCTGCCAGACCCAAAAAGCTTCTGATATCAATCACAGGCTTGTGCTGCTACCAATCTTGGACAGCACTAACCTTATTTTGATCCACTTTAATTCCTTGTGCATCTATGATGTGGCCCAGAAAAGCGACTGAGTTAAGCCAAAATTCGCACTTGAAATATTTTGCATAAAGCTCATGGTTTCGGAGTTCTTGTATAACTAATCTTAAGTGTTTCTCATGATCAGCACTATTCTTTGAATAAATCGATCTATCATCAATGAAGACAATGACAAATTTATCTAAATATGCTTTTAGTACTCGCTGCATTAAGTACATAAAGATGGGCGGTGCATTTGTTAATCCAAATGACATTACTAGGAATTTCTAATGTCCATAGCGGGTTCTGAATGTTGTCTTTTCTATATCTGCATCTTTAACTCTTAGTTGATGGTAACCAGATCGCAGATCGATTTTGGAAAATACCTTAGCTCCCGATAATTGATCAAATAGATCATCGATTCGCGGCAATGGGTATTTGTTTTTGATAGTTACTTTATTCAATTCTCTACAATCGATGCACATTCTCATCGATTCATATTTCTTCTTCACGAATAAAACCGGCGCTCCCCAAGGAGACGAACTCGGCCGAATAAGACCTTTTTCTAACAGTTCTTCCAATTGCTTGTTCAACTCTTGCAACTCCTTAGGCACCATACGATACAGAACTTTTGATAATTTTTGGGTTCCTATAATTAATTCTATAGCAAATTCTACTTCTCTAACGGGAGGAAGACCGGGTAGGTCTTCAGGAAAAACATCGGAAAATTCATAAACTATTCGGTTCTCAGAAATATGCACATCTTCTTTCTTTTCTCCCAACATTGTTACGAGATACGCATCACACCCTTTCTTGACTAGCTTTCATGCTTTCATAGCATTGATCAACGATGCTTAAATGCTAAATCTTCCAACGAAAGTTTTTAATTGGCTTCCACTACTCAGAGTAATTTTTTTCTTTTGGCAATTTATGGAAGCACCATGTTTACTTAACCAATTCATGCATAAGATTATATCAAAGTTTGCGATTGGCAATATAATTAATTTAGCTCCATATTTTTGTTCACCGATAGGAATATTTATGTTACAGAATTGCTGAGATTGCATACAGGTTCCGGAAGGTAACCCGATGCTCAACGAGTTTGCTAATCGATATATTGGTAGCTTAAGGGCTTTCACCCAGCTTTCCAATACAAATGAATGACTCGCTCCAGTATCGAAAATGATATTACAAAGTTTATCATTTATTGATAAGGTGCCTATGATTACAATAATAGAATAAGAATTGCTACTCAAACATTTGAAAATACTAAAACAGCAAAGACTGAATACTAAAATAATAAGAATTGAATACAAGTTTAATTTAAGACATACCCGAAATGACATCATTGTCTTTAGGTGCAGAGGTGGGTGTTAGCATGTATACCCTTGCAGGAGCTATAGGTTGTTTGCCCTGGGATTGCTGGCCTTAACGATTATAGGCTGGCTTCTGTGCAGGTACAATTGCCTTAGCATTTGAAGTGGAGGATGGCATTACAGCTGGGGCAGGTTCTCGGCTGTTCTTTGGTTGTGCATGGAATACTTGTTTATGACGGGAGTGGTCGATGAGCACTCTGTCAATTATTGTCTTAGAATTGCATTCGAAATAACGGTGGCCATTTCAACCACATACAAAATACACACCACCAAAGTGGTAGCATTTCCCATATAGATGATATTTCTTACATTCAGGGTCCTGGGGTTGGGTTTGTTCAGCTTTGATATTATAATCCTTAGCCATCTTGCGGTAATTAAACTGCTCCTTCCTTGGCTGCACAAATGCAACCTTACACTTACGGTCTATCTGACCTTGAAATCCTTCCTGGAGGCAAGCCACCTTGATTAATTCTGCCAGAGTTTTGATTTGGCGGGACACTAGATGAGCTTTTACAGAGTCTCTCAGACCCTTCAGGAAATGATGGCATTTAAATGCTTCCGTTCTAACTAGATCCGAAACAAAATGGGACAACCTCCAAAACTCTTATTTATATTCAAACACCGAGTTATTGCCTTGGGTGAGATGGAGGAGCTCATCCTCCAGGATTGCTTGAGCTGATGCCGGCATAAACGCTTCACGAAACGCTTCTAAAAATATATCCCAGGGGATATCTTCTATTTCATAATCAACGAATTTGTTGGCCCACTCATTCTCCCACCAATATTCAGCTTCTTCTTAGAATAGATGAGTTATTAAGCGAATAGCTTCAGAATTATGGCACTTGATACTAGTCAAGTTCTTTTCGGCCATCTTGAGCCAATTTACTGTGTTCATTGGGTTCAACGCTCCATTGAACGTGGGAGTTCTAAGGTGAAGGAAACTGTGTAGGATTCCATCATCAGTATAATGTGAAGATAATGAGAACCCTAATGGGGGTGCAGATTGTTGCCTGACAGAGAGAATTAGAGCACGTGTCTCTTGTGCTTATTGCGCATTGCTTTCTATTAAAACTTTCATCAGACTAGCCATTGAGTTTGATTCTTCGGGTCCGCCAGATGACGAGACCGCATTCTTAATCGGGGTAGGAGCTGAAGGAGATCCTGGATTCATGACTGTAACAATGCATGAACTTTAGTAAATGAGACAAAGATCTACTATCTTCTTAATCATCACTTTCTCAAAAGAGAAGTTACATAAGTGGACAAAAGTATAAACTAATACAAAGGCAAGATATTATATGAAACCTAAGGACATCAGCTATAATACTCTGCCATAAAAGCGGCACAAAAATCATCAAATATTACTAATCGATGCTTCCTAAATAATCTTCTTTCGGTCCAGTACCACTAACTATCGGCAGAACCTCCAAGCAAAAATCCCAAAATCTGGAGACGATAGTCGTCAGGACAAGCTGTCTCTCGAAACGCCATGGTCACACGGTTCAACCACTCTTTGGCAAGAACAGGGAGACTAGTTCCTCTGAAGGTCGTACAAACTAAAATTTTATCTAGCACTTCTACTCCACGAGGAGATACTCATTCTATGATTCTTTCATAGATTTTGCCATCTCGGAAATTATCTGCCCAATACTCGTCGAATAATCTAAGGTAGTAGAAGAAATCGAACTGCTGATATTCCATCCCTAAAATTTCATTCAATTATTAGTTCTGATTCTCAATTATTTCCATTATAAGAGTTACTTCTTCAAGGTCCATTCAGATCCTAAGATGCCATATGTTACTTACTTTTAACATTTAACCATATTTTACATGTTTATAGTTCATTCAATTCCTAAGGTGCATTTCCAGATATTCTTAATTTCATTTCTGAGATTTTAGTAGGATAAACTATGGATGCTGCTTTTCTTACACTTAGTAACTGTGATCATATCCGATCCAGAGAATATATCATAAAGTAGATATGAACATTTTCCTATCTGACACTTTATGATACTTCTCTGATACTAACTGCAGAGCCCCGCCCGTCGCCGTGCGCAAAGGGGTAAAGATCATAATTTGGCTGCGGAGCGGTGCGCCACTCGGGGAGGAATAACCCGTCTCTCCGAAATAGCTAAAAATTAAGCCCATCTGAAGGGCTACTGACTCAACCTCAAGGAAGGGTTGAGGGCTAATACTTAAGATAAGAGTAGTATCCTTATCCTAAGTATTAGATAAATATATACATTAGATTTAGAATATAATAGGAATCCAATATATGTATAAGATGTCAGCATTTCCAGTATGATGATCACATCACAATATTAAGTATAAGTAGAATATAACAAAGTGCGGAAGCTTAAAGCAAATATCCAGAGACATTCATCACAGAAGCTATAAGAAAACATCCATCTTAGAAAAGAAAAGAAAATATATCCAGAATTATTACAAACAATTTATTAAATAGTCATAAAACTAAGTATTGAACTGAAAATACTAAGCAAAAAAATTAAACTGGAGGAGAGTCCACTAGTGCTCCATTGGCTCCTCCTGAACCTCTTGGGTGTCCTCCTGACCTGTCTCAATATACTGCTCAGGATCTAGCAAATTGCTGGATCCCAAAAGTACCTCATGTTAGATAATAAGTCAAACAATAAGTCTAACACATCGAACTAGTCTAAACAGTTCTAGTTATTTATTTAATATTTTCATAATGTGATTAAATCTGCAGAAATACTGTAAGGGTAACTAAAAGCATAAAACTATATAAAACTGTACAAACTGAAGTAAAGTAAGATAAAGCTGAACTATAAATTGAAATACTAAAAATAACCCAAAATAGTACTGAATCTGAACTGAATAATCATTTATAAAATTATGTTGTATATCACTGGAACTGTACATATAAATATGCCACAATATTGTATACTACTAATATACAACCAAAATATCACTGAACTGCTATGAGTAGTACGGTCCAATGTATACATACATCCAATTGGGAATACTGTTTACTGATGATGCCGATGCATTCTAAAAATTCCCCAGTCAATGTATGCAACATTCTGTAACTCATAAATCATCAATAATATTTATACATCATTCTGATACTCACACATTATTCTAATACTCACACATCATGCTTATGCTCATGCTCATGTTTCTAAATTATATGAGATAAATCCATAAAATACTTTAAAATCTGATAATGAATCCAAAGTCTCCATTGTGCAGAATCCTGCTAAAAGGATTCTGACTCCTAAATATAATCTCGATAACTGGTTAAAATTGAGAGTTTACTTAAAAATCATTAGCTGGAGAGATTGTATACATATATTTAGCATGTTTGCAAGAAAGGTAGATTTAACCCTTAGCTTGTTTAAACTGTACTTATCGAAGCGCACTACGATAGGAGGCAGAACCCGGTCACAGTTTATATATCAAGCTAAGCTGTTAAATAACCTAATTACAAGCATACTTAGTGGTCTACGCAAAGTAACTTAAGATACTTAGTTTGCTTAAACTGTACTTATCGAAGTGCACTACGATAGGAGGCAGAACCCGGTTGTAGTTTACATCTTAAACTAAGGATCTTGTTCACTAATTGTAACACTCTTAGTCTTGGAAGATTTATTCTAATGGGACTGTTTTGGCTAATCCCACGAGATAGCACCTGATCATAAGTCCATATTAGAGTGAATCAATCAATCCTGAATACTACTAAAATAATCCAGTAATATGGGTATACCTTACTATACCCAACTAATAATCTGAGTTCAGAAGATTCTACTTAATCAACAAGGATTTATCAAATCTATTAATCATTACTCTAAGTAGGTGTATCCTATATAAGGTTCTAAGGATGTGATCAAAGGATCACTCAACATAGGTTGCTACCATAAGGAATGAGCCATATTCTAAGTATTTTAAGTGATTCCTACCACAATGTATCAAGTTCAACTTCTAAAGTTATAAAGGATAAACTAGGTTTCTACCTCAATAAGTTACAAAAGTCCTTCTTACCTCACTGTATCATTAGTTAAGATCTTTAATCATTTCAATAATGATCCTATAGCAAGACCCTTAAGATCTCACTTTTCTACTTCTTAAGGTTCACTTGTTATACTTAGGTAAAGTGATCAAATCAGATGATTAAAATTCATTTGATCATTGCCTATTCTACAATCATGGGGTAAAATCAAAGATCTTATTAGAGTTAGATCATTGCATAATTCATTACAATTTTATTTCCATCTTATGCTAATTATCTTATATAAGAGAAAATTAAAGATCTAAAGTTTGGATTCAGATGGTTCAATCACACATGTTCAATGTTATCCTTAGCACTTCTAATTTGATGATTTAAGATTAATATCAAATTATATGCATTATTGGAATAATGTCAATTGAATTATCTTACGATCATGTTGATTAATTAAGTGATTAAGATTTAGATCTCAATCAAGACAAGTTAGGGTTTAACCCCTAACCTTCCTATTATTAAGACCAAAGATTAATTTAAAGGTCAATGACAAATCAATGTATTATTAGTGCATTATTGACATCAAACTTAGGTTGGAATTAAGTATCATCTACTTAATCAAGTTATCAAGATTTTTATGTTCAAGTGTAGTTTAATGTCAATTAAGTGTACTTAAATGTCCAAATAATGTTTATAGTTCTCTAACATACATTATAAAATCATAAAGTATATAAATGAAAAGATGACATAAAAGGTAATTAATGCTAATCAAATTCTAAATCACACCAAATAGATTAGCACTTAATTACAAATCAAAAAAACTTAAGTTTTATATCATTTAGGTTATTAAGGTTTACCTATTTGATACATGCTTTTAAGGATTCTATTACTTAGCATTTGGCATTACATACATTTAAAATACATAGTAGATTGTTGAGCACATGAAGAATGACAAAGTGTCAATTTAATTTAATATAGAATTTTATGCAATGTTCAATTTTAGCTAAAATAGGTTCAAATTTGATATAACTTAGTCCCACTAGGGTCCTAGGGATTTTAAAATATCAAAACAGTGAAGTTTTGACTATTTCAACCAAAACTAGGCAGTTTTACAAAATCTGGGCAGTTTTCTAAAATTCTGAGAATTTTGCAAGATTGGGCGCTGCAGCGCGTTGGAGCACTTTTCGCACGGCAGCGCGCAGTAGCGCCTTTCGTGCGACAGTGCACGATAGTGCTTTTAGCGCAGCCGCGCTACGGCCCGCTGCGGCGCGCTACGGCGCACTGCAGCGGTTCACTTTGCAAAATCACTGTTAAATTAATTTATTTTCACATTTTCTAAAGTTCCAAAAATATTTCCGATGTAGCCCGCTGTAGCGGTCTATTTTGTGAGTTTACTGTTCAATTACTCTAAATTATGTTTGTACAAGTTTCCGCCAAAATGTCGCTGCAACCCGCTGCAGCGGCCTAATTTGCAAAATCGGGCGCTGCAGCGCCAGACGGCATTTTCGCCTGGATGAAACATGTAAGGTCTATTTTCAAGCTCAATTACTCTCATCCAGAGAGTCCTATGAGAGGTGCCATATATCAATGGAAAGGTATTTCAAAAATACCTTTCCATCGACACCAAAATCGGCATAGACGGAGTATCCTAACTATACGAAATATATGGATGAATGACAGGGTGTGCTAAATAGATGAAAACAAAGCAGATTTTTGTGAAGCTTTTAAGAGTCATAATGGCTTACATACATGATCATGGACTTCTAAAGCTACATTTTAACATTATAACAGCATGAGAAAGACAATGAGAGGAGCAAAGGGGTACCTTTAGTCTTTGAGAGGGGATGAAGAGAACTTTGTCTTCTTCAAAAGCTTTGGAGGTAGAGAGCTGAACCTCTTCTTCTTCAGCACTAGAGCATCAATGGTGGAAGAAAGTGATGAATTTTTTCAACAAGCCAAAAGAGGAAGGCTGAGCTCCTCTTTTAAAGGAGAAGAGGAAGAGAGGCTCCATCATTAGCTAGGGAGGCTAGGATGAGGGGGAGTAGGGGCCATCATGAATGAGCATTAATGGGACATGGCTTAAGAGACAAAGAATGGATGGCCAGCCAAATGAAGGGGAAGGTGGCCAGCCAACTAGGAGAGAGAGGGAGAAATTGCATATTAAGGATCAAATAATTGCTTAATTATTTTTCTTAATTATTTTAAAATCCAGATTTTTGAAACGCACTTCAAAAAATCCTAAAAATTCTCCCATAGCTAATTTGGGGGTGAGGAATTCAACGGTGAAGTCAGATTTTGATTCTGACAATTATTTAATTATTCTATTTTTCGTTGCATTTAATTATATTAAAATATTGACAAAAATTCGACGACTTTCAAATGCTCCCAAAACATCACCCCTAGCTAATTTGGGGGTGACGATCACAACGGCAAAGTCGGATTTCGATTTTGAGGTCAAAATAAATATCTCAATTTTCTAATTAATTAAATATTAAAATAATCCAAAATATTGGATTTAGCTAATTTGGGGGTGACTATATGAACTTAATGGAATAATGATTACGATACGATTGTGATAAAATTAAGCTGGGTAACAACCTTGAGTTGTTACACTAGGGTACATCGCTAGGAGGTCTAAGCACACCCAATGCCAGAATTGATCAAAATTGCTTGGAAATAATATTGAATTTAAATGCTGATAATAACGTACAATAATTTCATCTCAAAGTATTGACTGAATGGAACTAAATAGCGAAGCATTGAATTGAGAACAATTGGAGAGTGAAGCACCTGATCGAACATCGGCTGAGGGAAAATGCAGAAGTTTAGGAAAGTGTTCCACAAGTTGTTGACAATAAGCCCTAAGTCCCAAATAGTTCTATCACCCTAAATGATCGATGGGAACAAGAAAATCACTCTGGAATGACCTCTAAGGCAGTGATCGTGTAGTGGCAGACATGCGTGAGCGATAGTGCCCGCCGCGTGCGTGTTCACGCGACAAACACCCTGCGTGATCGGACTACTGATCCATCGACCATACGATCAGATCAGCAAATTCGATCGGATGATCTTGAATGAAGTGATGCGCATTTTGAGGGCGTCGTGAGAGTAGGGATTGTAGAAATAGTAGGCGTTAATTGCATTTAATTATATATTATTTATTTTAAAATAATTTAGCCATTTTTGTTAATTAAAATTTAATTATAAAATGGCTTTCAAAAATTTTCAATAAATCACCACAAGTTAATTGAAGGGTGAGGGACGCAACGGTGAAGTTGGATAATTTGAACCCAAAATATTAGGGTGAGTTCCTAATAACTTAATTAGAGTGTTGGAATCAAAATTAGGACTTAATTTAGTATTAAATGACTAGAGTAATAATCTTGGGTTATTACAGAGTCGCCTCTTCATTCGGGCCGAACCGCCAGTGGGTTCGGTCTAGGCCGCTTTTTGGTTGGACCATGCGATGCGTGTTGGGCTGTTGATCATCCCTGCCCGATCCAAAGGTTCAAGGCATTCCGATCCTATCTCCCTCGCGAGTGAACTGTGTGTGGCAGCTACTGTCTTCGCCAGGTGTCTTCCTCCATTGCATAGGCCCTTAGTTTTAACTCTTATCACTCTCGGTGGTATCATGAATCCGGAGATAAGTCAAGGTGCTTCTTGGTGTGCTGTCTTGACCACACAACCCTAACAGAATAAGAACCAGTCAGGTACTCTATTACCTCAATCTCTTATCTATTTTACTTCATTATCATCTTGTCTAAGTTCCATTCAATTAGTTTTTTGCATGTAATTATTATCTGCAAATGCAATTGCTATCGATTCGGCCCTAACTTGCATCTTTCAAAAATCCTAAACGACCCTTTGAAGATTAGAAATTAGCTACGATGAGGCCTTCGGTATCAAAACTTCTATATCTAATCTATGGAGTTCATCAATTGGGACACCCTTGATGCATGTCTATCTTTTTTGATCCCTCTGTTTGGCAGAATTTGAGGTTAGGGCACCCACTCTCTCGTTTAAAGGCGATGAAGTATAAAGACCCACTTAAGTAGTAATAAGTGAAACTCTTAAACATCGAGGTGCCTTTTCAGATAATGGTAGAGTTATTGATAAGAACTCCAAAGTTAAGTGTGCTCAGGTGGGAGCACTCCCAAAATGGGTGACCTACTAGAAATTATCTTCTGAGGGCAAAATCGTGAGGCCTTTCTGGCCAAAGTGGACAATACCTTGGTACTTAAGAGTTTGGACTATTATAAATGGTATCAGAGCAGACCATAGGGTGTCATATAGAAGCTATGTATCATACAGGGTAAAGTATCACTTCATGTGAGCAGCCTCTTGAACCCATGATGGTTAAGGTGCTACATGGTTGTGGGCACTTCTTGAGCCTGTAGGGGTCAACTCTAGTCCTATCTACCAAATGGATGGTTCTTGGATCTATGTGTAGATACTGACGAGGACGTCAATTACTTAAGCTAGGGAGATTGTAAAGACTCACTTAAGTAGTAATAATTGAAACTCTTAAGCATTGAGGTGCCTTTTCAGATAATGATGGAGTTTCTGATAAGAACTCCAAAGTTAAGTGCACTTAGGTGGAAGCACTCCCAAAATAGGTGACAAACTAGAAAACTATCTTCTAAGAGCAAAATTGTGAGGCCTTTATAGCTAAAGCGGACAATACCTTGGTACTTAAGAGTTTGGGCTGTTACATGAAGACTTTCCTCTTGGGCCAGTTCAGACCTTTCTAAGGCCAAGTGGGCCATTCTGCCCATATGTATAATTTTTGGGCCAGCCCGTTCTACTGAGCCTTTCTCCCTGCCATCTGTCAAAGTGGGCCCACGGGCCCGTGCCTTTCGTTTAGCTTGTAAGCCCACGCGTCTGTGCTGTCTCGAGTCGCCCGTGCACTTGCTGGGCCGGCTCGCTATACTAATACTGTGCGGACCCATTTTGTTTCGGCCAGTCTCGGTCCATTTTGCCTTAAGCCTGTGCAAGCCCACGTGCCTTCCACTAAAGCCATTGTCATCACCTGGTGTTGAAATGGTGAAATTATTTAATTCAATTAATTAATATGATTTAAGTTAACTTAAGTTAATTAATTGTAGAATCCTTAATCTTACATATCATTTAATCCACACATCCAAACATAGCAAGTGTATATGCTTTATTATTCAAAGATTTATGAAAAATATTATAATAGTGTTAGTTTTGCTGTTTGGGGTGTAATTTGATTAATAACTTTTAGGACCTATCCCTAATTACACTCTTATACCCTAAAAATTCATTTAGCCATAACTTGGTCATTTTAGCTCCAAATTAAGTCATCAAATATACCATTTTGATCAAGAAAACTTAATAAATAGTAAACTGTAAAAATTACTAAAATAAGTAAATAAAGTGATTTAGATTCAATTTTATACTATATAAACTTATTAATTAAATTTTTAAGTAAAACCTTAAGTTTCATCTTAAAATATTTCTAAGTAATTATTAAGTTTTATGATGTGAGATTCATCTCACATCATGTCATGCATAAGCCTTCTAGATTGATAATTAAGTATAAGTAAGATCTAGTTAACATTAATGCATAGCAATGCAAATCTTTTTCTTATGATTTTTCCTTCAACTTTAGGATCCTCTTCCTTAAAAATTAGATATAGAAATAGGTTATAATTCATTCATTGGGCAAATGAGTTACTCAATGAATGAAATTTTAGTTTATAGCTTTCTAGAATTTCATCATTTATTTATGATTATTTTTATATTTTAACCTTAGATTAAGGTTGGAAATCCATCCTATTAAGTTCTAATTTTGCTTAATAGGATTTACCTTAATCTTTAATCTGTGAGATTTGGGTTTTTAAACCTTAGCCTTTATAATCACCTTTAGATCAAGTGATTAAACCCCAATATTTGGAGTTTAACTCTTAATTCCTCAAGCTTGAGTTGTATTAATCAAGATTGGTTTGGGTTATTGAAAATTTTAAAATTAGGATGAATGATTAATTATTTGACTTATATAGGTGACATTTTTTATTTGGAGTAGAACTATTTAAGTTATAATATTTAACTTGTAAGTTCGTGAGTCTAAGTTTATACTAGATAGTAGGATATTAGAGATTCTGAGCTTGTATAAACTTGAAATTATTAGAATGGATAAATTAGATAAAAATAGATATCACTTGTGTTTTAGTAGTCTCTTGCTTACTATTGAATTTTGTTACTTTGCATTCATTATATTTTGAGCCTTCTTACATTTAACAGAACATACAAGATAAATTGCTGCATGAAATAAAAACATTTAAAGTTAGGATAATAGTTGCATTGTGTTCATTTTTAGATGGATATTTGTGCACTTTTATTGCCAATGGATAGGTTGTAAAGAGAAATAAGGATTGCTTAGCACGCACTCATTGAGGAGAGTTGTGTTAAGTTGGAATACGTTTTAGTCTTGTAGGCGTGCTTGACTCCTCAACTACTTCTGAACATGTCAATAAAAGTAAGATAAAATTACAAAAACTTAATACATATATGTATTTCTGCCTCTTCAGTTCATCACAATTATTTCTGCCTTAGCTTTGATAAGCTAAGTGATATGCATGCTTCAGTTCAGTGGCTTGTTAGCCAATTTTTTTGATATGATAGATTTTACATGTTATTCTTTTTTTATTACTTCATACTTATATTTACTATAGTTCGGTACTTATTTGTTTGCTTACATATATTAGGATGCCAGTCTTGCTTACTTACTTATATGTATCACAGTTCAGTTTACTTAATATTAATTTGCATAATTTCATATTATCATAAGCATATTAAAATGAGTCTTCTTTTCAATATTTATAATTATTTTATATAAATACATAACCTTATTATTTATATGTAATAATTAAATATTTATATAAATACCTAATCTTATTACAGCTTTGGGTGAAGGTATGTACTTCACTTCCTTTTGTTTAATCATAAATATGTTATTTATATGTAACAATTATCTGGATGTATGTTCTTTATTTCTTTTTAGAGATGATTGATTTTAGTTAGCACTGTGATGAATATTTAGATGAAAGCTCTTAGCTTCCGCACTTTGATTTTTCTTACTTATACTTAGTATTGTGATGTGATCAATAATTAATACTTATGTAAAGTACTCATATACATTGAAAATATCCTTCATGTCTTACCAAGTTTAATGTATATAAGTATTCCAATTAATACTTAAGATAAATATACTACTTATCTTAAGGATTAGCCTCTAGTTCTACCTTGAGTAGACTCTCGTTATTTGTATGTGGGAAGATTTAAAAATCCTTTCTAAGCAACGCTTTGTTCTGCCACCAATTGATTAAGGTACCACTCCTTAAACCTCTTTGTTGTGCGCGGCGACAGGACGATGTGCTACAGAGAATGCTTGGAAAATTAGGTCATGGGAGATATGAGATTAGAATTGAGAGTTTCATTGAAATAAAGGATGAATATATAGTAGATTGATGGGTCAATAAATAATTGAGACATTTAGATATGGATTCTTATGTTAGTAGCATTGAGTTCTTTAGCATAACATTTGTGTAAATTCTATACTTTGAGAATATCATTATAGTTTGAGGTGAGCTTAGCTTAGAAGTAGTTACATGTGAGATTTCAAACCTTAAAAGCTCCTCAAGGTAGACTGAACCTAGATATTATGTTGAATTATTTAAGTTAGTATATTTCATCTTAGGAGTTCATTTAGTATTTAAATGATGACTCTTGAGAATTATAATCTTAGGATTATGATGGAGAGTCTTGTGTTTGTTATTATTATAAATTATTTTCAGAATTGCAAAACCATATTTTTCATATATAAATATATGTATATATATATATATATATATATATATATATATATAACTGATAATTGATTTAAGATATGTCTTAAGTCAATTGGGGGTTCAATTGACCATAATCCTTAATGCAGATAATTAAAATTAGACAATAAATGAATATCACTTGCTTAGTTTATTTTAGAAATTTCATTTGAATGATGCTTTGCTTTGAAGCCTTACTCAATTGATCATAATCGTTGCATAATAATAATTATAACTAAATAAGTGGTTTCACTCAGGGTGGACTAGTCTATATAGACATTTGAGCTATGACTGGCTATGGAGTGATCAAGATACCACACATATTCTTGAGGGAGAGTGTGTGGTTTATATAGGAGACCCCATCTCAAATAGTTGGGTAGACATACATAACTGATCATTTTGTTCTATTTGAGCTTACAAAACAAAACTTAACTAAAACATTGAATATTAATTAATTGCTTTACATTTTCTACAATCATTTTTACTTAATATAATTCAGTTTGTTTATTTATTATACTTTCTTATAGTATGCTAGAAACTCTTTTTATACCCTTAGTTGCATATATGATGCTAGCCAATATCTTATAAATTTCTTATACAAATGCCATAAATACTTAACCTTTCTTTTGTAAGAATTGCTTAGTGTGTGTAACAATCCAAGTTGTTACCTTGGTCTATTAAAATTAATCTCAGTTTTAATCTTAATCCTAAGTACTAATTAAATCATTTGGAGCCAATCTCTAAGACCCAGTCCAAATCAGGAGTCAAATAGATCGAATCCTGATTTCTAAAGAAAATCCAGAAATCCTAAAATTTGACCTATTTAAATTGACCTCCGATCAAAAAACAAACTTCGCCATTGCGCTCATTGCTCCCCAATTAGCTAGGGGTGAAGTATTCGTATCAATCGGAAGTCATTGAAATTTCGACAAATATTTTATTAATATTTAAATACCCCAAATATTGGAAAATCAAAATACTCGTCGGATCAAATATCCGACCTCGTCGTTGCGTTCCTCACCCCTCAATTAGCTAGGGGTGAATGTTTGGAATTTATTTAAAAAAAAAAATCATTATATTATTATTTAACGGCATCGTAAAAATTTAAGCAACGCCGTCAGCTGTAGTTAACGGGTCGTCTGATCAGACGGCGCAGACGATTGAATCCAATCCGACGGTTAGGACCTCATCTCCTTCATCGCGACCTCCGCCGCTGCTACGCCGCAATCCGCTGCGGATCTGACCAGTCCGGGGCTCGGCATGCCCGCCCGGTCCGCTCAAGGGTCCATAAGGACCCTCCCCGTCATCCCGAGCCTCCAATTTTGCCAAGATCACGCTCGGGAGCCTCTGGAAGCCAAACACACGAACCCTAAAACGTAGACCGCCGAAACTTTAGGTACCAATCTCCCTCGATCTTATTCCGATTATTGCATTGTAACTTCGCATGCCTATTCCATGCTTGTGATTGTCGATCCAACGGATCGATCGGGTTGGATCAAACCCGATCGATTGGATTCGACAATCAGTATACTGTTGAAATCGTTAGGCCCGTCGAACCCGAACCCTAGGACTTAGGGTTGGCCATTGCGCGCGACTCCGGCCACCTCCGGTGCTGGTCCACCTGCCGACGTGTAGGCCTCGTCAGGGGCTGCCATCAGCCAGGTGAGCTGAGGTGGTCCGGTGCCGGGAAGGCCGGCAAAAGCCGTGCCCTAGCCCGACACCCTTGGGACGCTCCACGTAGGAGAAGGAGTTCGAGTCAGGTCGGGTCGACCTGGGCCCGACCCAAATTTTCCTCAAGTCGACCTGGGCCTGACCCCGCGGGCGCGACATGTGTCGTGTGGGGGCCCACCGCCATAGACCGTGTCTCTTTGACTACGACCGTGGAGGCCACGTATAGCGCAGTACCCAATCGGGTGCTGCCACGTGTCACTGTGGGGGCCCACATGCAGAGCAGCACCCCATCAGGAGCTGCCACATGTCGTGGTGGGTCCCACGACCCGACCGCGCGTCAGTTGTGGGGCCGCCACGGCTCCCGTGGCCAACTATGGTGCGCCACGTTGCAGCCGTGGGACCCACATGTCATTCCCAACATATATTTTAATAATTAATTAATATTAATAATGATTAATTAGTTATTAACTAATAGTTAATTAATATTATACAATAATATTATAAAATTAACTGATATTAATAATAAGTTAATTAATTATATTAACTATAATTAATTAACATAATTAGAACATAATTAGGATTATTTTAATACTAATTAAATAGTATCAATAATTTATTTAATTAATTAGGAATAATTAATTCAATCAAAATAGTAAATAATTAATTAATTATTAAATATTAATATAAAATGCTAATTAAATTAATTAAATAATAATTAATTAATTAAACTGTATATTAAAGATTAAGTAACTAATAATAATTAACTAAATAATAATTAATTAAATCTAATAAGACCATCTTAATTACTTTTGAACAATAATTAATTAACCTAATCCTAATTAAACAGTAATATTAATATTTATATAATTAAATTAATTAAGTAATTGATTAATCATTAATTAATAATTAATAATAATTAACTACTGATTAAGAATAATTAATTAATTAATTGATAAATACAAAAAATATAATTTTAACTTTTGGAATGAACAGTAAATTAATACAAATTGAATAAATGAATAATAACTTTATCTAAATTAAATTATTTAATTCAAAATTCTTAAAAGTTTAATAACTTTTTGTAGGATGACCCAAATATAGTCAACATAGGTCTCATTTTACTCAAAAAATAAAATGAATCAAATGGCGTAATGCAAAAATTAGTTTCGGGTATATGTAATGTAGTGATATTTTAGGACATAATTAAACCCCATAACTTTTAACCCAGTCATCCAAATATAGGCAAAATAAGTCTTAAAATACTCAGGAGAATAGCCCCAAGACTATAGGAGCATTAATTTTTCCATTTTTACATTAAGATGAAAAGTCAACTCCTTGACCCCACAGTTAATTTTAGGAAAATGACCAAAATGCCCCTATAATTCAATTGACTATAACTTGGTCAATTCAACTCCAAATTCAAAAATTCAAAGTGTTAACTAGCTTAGAATTTCAATGTGATCAATAAAATGAAATAATATTTAGGATCTGAATCCTAGAAAATTTGAAAATGACCAAAATACCTATAATTTTAGTTAGGTCATAACTTGACCATTTGAGGTCCAAATTGGGTATACTCCTTATCAATACACTCAGTATATTATAGGGGAGCTAAGGAAACTGAGTTTGCTAAAATTGGACTTCAAACGGAAAAGTTCAGTTTTTGTCACCGTTAACTGACCAAAATTACCGAATTGCTCTTAGAAATTGAAATAGCTATAACTTAGCCATTTGATCTCAAAATATAGTGTTCTTAGACTCTATAGAATCCTTGAATAGTAACCAATAGTAAATTGTACAAAAATTTAGATTCCATTAAGTGTAAATTTCAAGATTGCCCTTAAGTCAAAAACTTTAATTTAGGACCTGTAGGATCCATTTCTCATCCAAATTGAGCATACTTACTGCCTATCTTCATGTTAGACAGTAATGAATCATTTAGAAGTGATAAATTTTAATTTGAAACCCTGATTCAAAAAGTTACTTTTCAGACCCTTAAGTATGGGCAAAATGATCATTTTGCCCAAAATTTAGGTTAAGTGTCCTTAACCTCTAATTAGTCTTTTAAGTCACTAAAACTAGTATTATAACTATATTAGAGTCATTTAAGTGAGTAAAATCATCTATTAGGTTAATCTGTTAAAATTCATAAAAATCTCTCTAAGTCTTTTCCTTATGATCTTTCACCTCACAATAGGACTATTCCTAAGATCAAAACTAGATTGTAAGTTATATTTCATTCATTGAAAAATGAGGTTTTTCAATGAATGAATCCTTAGTTTTATTAGTTTATAGACTCTTACAACTTGTTCTGATTATTTTGTCTTTTAATTTTAAATTTAAGTTAAGAGAATCATCCTATTAAGCTTGATTTAGCTTAATAGGATCTGCTTTAATTAATAGATCACTTTTAGAATAAAGTCTAAATCTTATGACTTATCCTTTTGGATTATGTGATTAAGCCCAATTGTGTGATGTTTAATCTATAATCTATAGCTTAGTAGATCTTGATCAGATCTTAGATAGAATGTCCAAATTCATAAAACTAGGACGTATGATTTATTGATTGAACTTATAGTCATATTTGATTGAATTAGATTAGAACCTGATCAGTTCTAATCATTTTTAACTTATAAGCTCGAGCTTCTAAGTTACACTCGAGAGTAGGAATTGGAGATCCTAAACTTGTGTAACTTAGAATAGTTAGAATGATTAAATTAGAAAACAAATGATATCACCAAGCTTAGTAGAGTCCTTTGCTTACTATTAATTTTGTGCTACGCATTCTTTGATATTTGTGCCATATTTCATTGGACATATCATATAAGACTTTGATGCTTGAATAAAATTTTAAGAAAATATGGGGACTCCTTAAATTCATTATGAAAATATTAAGGTAAATGATTAAGATTACAATTGCATGTGTTAGTGCTGCTTCTCAGTTATGTCTTTTGCCTATGCCTCCTTATTGACGATAGGAGAAGACTTTGCTTATATTTTCTGCCTTTGCCTCCTTGTTGATGCTAGATGAAAATTTGTTATATGTTTTCTGTCTATGCCTCCTTGATGACGCTAGGAGAAAACCCTATATCCTGCCTATGCCTATTTGATGACGCTAGGAGAATATAGCTTTGCGCCTTAGCCTCCTTGTTGACGCTAAGATTCTTTTAATATTTAGTAGGCTAGATTAGCCTTTTTATGTATGTCAGTTAGTACACAGGTATTTATATATAATATTGATATTTTGTATACACTTCAGTATTTTTATTTAGTTAGCTATATCCTTATTTTGCTTATATATATATATATATATTTTAGGATGTTATATTTATTGCTACTATTTATATGTATCATTGTTGAATTTATTTATTTATTTTTCATACTTCTTATGATCACCAGCATGTTTAGGATATAGTATTTTCTTTCAGTACTTGTTCAGTTACTTATACGTATGTGTCCGATCTTATTTAGCTTACATTTGGGGTATGTCTTAGCCTCATTTTTGCTTAAGTTATAATTATTGGTTATAGTTTTTTCCTCTATTTATTATGCTAGTTGCTCCCTTACTTAGTTTGATTATTGTTTAGAATATGTTAAATTGTGATATTACAAAACACATAAAATTTATCAGCTTAAAATGTACTTATAGACAAATTGTCTAACAAGATTTTTTCTTTTTTAGCTGGGGCCATACATTGTAAAATCGATAATGGTAGATCTATATCAGTTAGAAGATCAGGTGCCAGAGGTGGAGCCTTATCTAGAGGAGGAGCCTTTGGAGGAAACTGCTGTTAGTTTCTTGAAAGTGAAGATGAGAGAATTATGCTTTAAATTATTTAAACTTTAATGTGATGTAATAATACAGATATTTATGACTGTGTATTTTGGATTACTATGCTGTTTATTCTGAGTTATATTCCATGTTATTTCTATTGTGATGCTTGGATATTTCCTATTTAAATCGCTTCCTCACTCTGTATAAATTTCTTATATAGTGACTGATTATTTGATTATGTGCTTATTCCTTCCCTTATTAGGTGAATTGTATATTTTATCATAATCCAATAATAAGTGAATGGTTAGTCAGAGTGACACACCACCCCTTAGCTTAATCTTGTGGATGAAGGGGTGGGGCGCCATAGTGTGCCTTAACATAAATACTGTATTTACTTTAATGCTCTTTTATTGCTTGTTTATAATTCGAGCTTTACTTTTTCTTACTACATTGTGCATCTTTACTGTTTAACCTAATTTGATATTCTTAAATTAAAATAGTTAGAAACCCTAAAATATGCATATACTTTATTAGTTTAATAACTTGTTTCTATTTTATTGGCTATGCCATATCATGTTAAAAATTAAATACCGTAAATTAGAAATTTGGAGTAGAGCTAGCAGGTGAATCAGGAGAGGAGTTGGAGTTCTAGGAACAGACTTGAAGAATTCATTAGACATTTTACTTTTCATTTTTATGTGAGGATGAGAGAATTTTCTTTTCATATATATATTTAATATTGTAACTTAAATATTTTGAACTGTATTATTTATTAAATTATGAGACGAATATTTTTTTCTTTTATTTTTTCTGGATGAATGTAATGGAATGACTGTTTATTATTTACTTAAATGCATGTGTTCCTTTTTTTATAGATCATTTGACTGTAGTTGTACTTAATAGTGGATTAATAGATACTAATATAGTATTGAGTACTACAGTGACATCCAATGTTGAGTCAGAATATCTAATATGACACCGGATCATCACTGGTCGGCAGGTAGGTCAGGTAGGCAAACAAGGGAAATTTTTATTGCCACCAGCATCTCCTCTTCTCATTCTTCCAACATTTAACCACGAAGCATCTCTCTCACTTGCTTTTGGAGTCACGATTCAAAGGAGTAGATCCAAACAACGGAAGATGCTGACTTCCAGTGGTCCTTCTTCTGCTCCTCTATGTCCTCACTCCCCTGCTCTTCCTCGTAGGTTGGAGTGTCCGCGCATCGATCGATACACATGTGCTACTTTTCTTCTTAATTATTAATTTCTTGCATTTCCATTTTTTTCTCAACCATTACATATTGATGACCATAATTAAATGAGGTTAAGGAGGGTGGTATGTTTGATTAATTTTAAATATTTGAATGTTATGTGAGTAGTATTTAAAAATTAAGTGTTTTAAAAGTAAATATTAAAAATTTTAAAATTAAGTGTTTTATAATTAAATATTAAATTTTTTAGTATTATACAGTTAAAAACTAAAAAAAACTTTAGTAGCCCCGTAACAAAACTTTTTAGATAAGTTTAAATCGCACTCTTATAAGAAAAAAAAAAAAAAAAAAATCTTTGCGCCAGTTCACGAAATCGTAAAGATTTAGCTGCTTTGAATCTTTCTTTAGCTATACAAGCTTACCGTTCCTGTGCCACAGCAAGCAATCAACAAACCAAGCAGACCGGCTGCGGTGCCAGCGGAGATGGTAGCTGTGTCTGGAAGTAGCTCCTTCGCCAAGGAGATGGCGATACGAAAGCGGGTGTCTAGCATGTACGCCCCATTCCCTTTACTTTTCGCTTAATTTAATTTTATATTTCCAGTCATTTATTTTTCATGCTCTGTGAATTTCCTTTTCAAAGGTTGCATTAAGAAGACAAGGTAATTCAGAGCGAAGGAAAATAAATAGTAGAATTTTCGTACCAGGATAGGTACCTTGCTCTACATTCTGAGGATCGACGATGTAGTTGGGTAATGCGAAAGGGGAAGCAAGGCAGCTATCTGCTAATGCTTTTCTTCGCAATCCTTTTTAGGTTTAGATTACAGAGTTCCTACTAATTAATAACAAGTACGGTGCCTTCTATATCTTGCACCCTTTCCCCTGGATTGGTAATTTCAGCCACGAGATTATTAGTAGGGGCAGTTTGGTTTCCCGACATCCCAACATGTAAGCGGCTGTTTGGTAGGAGGATTCCCGCAGGGGTGTTAAATTTCCTTATTCGTTAAACAATATTTGTTTCAAACGGCTGAGCTAATGCAATCCCAAATCCTCTATCCCGTCAAATCCGACAGTTACTCCTTTTCTTAGCTATTATCTACAATCTAATAGTCCTTGTTTTTGTAGTATAACGAGATTTGTATACAAAGGATTCTATATGTCCGGTAACCTAATAGTTATCAGAATATAAGAAATTCAGGTTTTACTAATTCCCGGGTTCTAGGATTTACCAAATTTTTTAATTCTGGTTGCCAAACTACTCCATATGCTACATGTTGCTATTCAAATATTTTTTTCTGTAAAGTTTCATTTAAATGTTAGCTTGAGCATTTCAAATATACCTAATAACTGCGGTTTGCTCGACATTGGATGTTCCCAAATGCACCACCATATTAAATGTCGCCATTATTTTTATCCCGCGAACATAAAAAGTCAACAATTCCTGAAGATCATTACAATCGATGATGTTGGCCATAGGTGGCCAATCGCTGGCTTGCTGTAAGGTAACCTACAATATATTTTACGAATGAGGATATGTGCTGAGATGGATAGTGGGGAGTTACTAGGTTGGTTACCACAAACTTCTTACAAAAATAAACTTATAGGGGGTAATTTTATCCAAAACTATATCATCTAAATTTATAGGTTACAAAAAGACTAATAAACAAACATTGATAGCCCTTATAATACATAAATCTAAAAGAGGTGTCATCTTATTAACACCGACATCTTAATAATATCAAGATGTTGTTGAGCTAAACTATCCTTTATTTGAATATTGATATGTTGTTCTTTATGTTTTTTGATAAATAATATTGTAAAATTTGTCAACAATTTCTTATTTTTTGATAACCATGCTAATTTTGCTAAAATTTTCTGATTGTTCAAATATATAATCTTTGATTGAGGCAGAGCACTGCTTCATGCTATGAATGGTGGATTATATTTAGTTTAATTTTCTTTGGGGCTTTTTATATTAGATTTGAGCCTGGCATACCAAAAGGCGAGATGTTGGTATTTATTTTTATGGAGTTGTTTAGATGAGTATTTACAATATTCGTATGGTTGATTCTCAAATACACTCATGTGCATTTATATGTATAAAATAAACTTTTTATGTGTGTGTGTGTATATATTAGATTAAAGGAGGTTTATTTTGTTAATGAATATGATTGAGATTAGGATGATTTATAACTTAATCCATTCACATGCTTAACTTGATATATTCAACTTTGATTCCATGGAAGTGTATTAGATTTGGTAGAAAATATTTTCTATAAAGACCATTTTTTATCTATGTCTGATATATCACTTCTAGCGAGAAGACACTTTCAATATTCACAGCTTAAATCTACTCGCTAGAGGAAACTGGTGTATAAAGATAGTGCGTTGATCATTCATGGTTCAATGCCAAAAAGATCTTTACAAGTTATAGAATTTTTCTGGGAACTTTACTTTAATTAATTATTGATTTCCAAAATTTAAATAATTTATTAGCATCTTGACTAATATAATTTTTAATTGATTACATATTCAATTTGTTGTTAATCAAATGTTCCAATGATATATATTTCCTTAATTGTTTCATTTTTCATTGATCTATGGGTCTAATCCTAGATTTAAAAACCATCAATTCACTTAATTGGAAAAACTTTAGTTAAAATATACTAACATCTTTAAGCAAAGACTTCTAAATTATATCAAAGATTTGGGGTGGTTCCTATACTTATCTTAGCAATTAGGTTTTTTAGTGCGACAATTTATTATAGCGGTGCAGTACTTTTTTATATCTAAGGGAATACAATGTTACGAGGATTTTCAGTTAGTGCAAATTGTTAGTCAAGAGAAATTAATAAAATTAAGCAAAAGAATATGCAAATATACATCTTATTTTTGTTGCATTTCAAATGATTTATTTTTCTGTTTTGCAACATATCTTTCTTTTTCATGTTATTAATTTATAAAAATGCTATATATATATCATTTGGATAGAGACAACTCGTACTTAATTGTTATTTATATCATTCCAGGGGAAAGCCTTGTTAAACATCTAAATTATAGATAATTGAAGGAATTTTGGTTGTTGAATAAGAGAAACAATGTAACAGCTTTGATAAATCGGTTGCAGTTATATTTATATTGGCCATTATGACAATTTCTTATCTTATAAATTAAATGGTTTTGGATTAATGGAGTAATTGGTTTAACAACCCTTTCATAAGCATGGATTGTTACTTAAATGAAATTTTATGTAATCAACGACAATTTCTTAAGTAAGAAAGAAAGGCTTAATTCTTTGTGCTATTCGACTTTTATTCCTACCTCAAGTATCATGTAGGGCCGGGCTGTAACAATCTTTCTTGGCAGTGATGCAATGGTTAACCCTCATCCCTTCTTACTCAATCTCTAATCCCTTTTTTTTATATTTATAGGCCAATGCCATCATTTTGAATCACTAGCCTCAACTTCTCCTTACCCCTTCGAAATAAATTCCTGACTTAAAATGGCTTCTGTCATCTACACATATTTATGCCTAAAATCCATTCCACCTTCATACCAATGCCACAGCCCCACTTCAGCTTCTTCTCAACATTGCACATATAAAACAGTACCGCTAGAATCTAGAATATACCTAATGTTGGAGACACCATTCATTTACAAAAGCAAAATTCTGCTTAAATAATTATTTTAAAAAAATTTCCTTGCCATTGCACTAGATTGGCACATTGGATTCTACATGATAATTAAAATATTCAAAAAGATATTTCCAGTGAATACGCACCTATCTTATATGCTTCCAAATTATTTGATTTGCAGTCTGCTTGGTTTATGAATTTTCTGTTTATAACTGAAAAATCAAGACATAGACATTACCTACCAAAGCAACACTAATTGGAAACAACCTGGCTGAATAGACTGAAGTCAGTTGGTTTACTTTAATTTTTTAGTTAATCAATCTCTTTGAGAAAAGAATAGTGATAAAACCAGTGAAGGTAGTGATTATGTTTCATGTTTCATTACTGGGTTCAGCACTGTTAATGTCAATCTACTTCATAAAATATTGTTGGACATTGAATTTCATTCTTGTTTTCAATATTTCTTATGAATGCACTATTAAAAATTCATAATATATTTGTCATCAACATTGGATAAATAATATGTTTATGAAAGTTGAATACTCATGATGACAATTGGCATAAAAAGAACTGCATATTCTACAGTCGTCACAAAGTTTGACGGATAGCTGAATTGGAATAACTTGGGTGATTGTTTGTTTGAGATATTGAAGAACTCTTTTTACAACAGTGCTTTGTTCCTTCTTGCCATGCACGAACTAAATGAGTCTGTTCACACTAAAGGAGATGGCAATTCATGTGATAGATAGTTATTGCAATGCTCTTATACGTTGGTGAAGTGTTGTTGGGTTTTGGAGAGGAGTACCAATGTTGATGGTGAGTTTGATTGCATTGCATAGTGCAGAGCATGGTTTGGTGTTTTTCAGGAAAGCTGAAGACTCTTTTATATTTGAGGTACAGAGATGCCAAAAGATGATGCAAATGGCCAAGATGTTTAACTGAGAAAACAATTGATAGATGTTTTGCTGCTTTTTATGATAGATGGATTAAAGCATTAGTATGACATCATCCACCTATACAAGTATGCAACTTGATCATTTTACTTTTAGTAAGCCCAATTTGTGATGGGTCGCTGCCAATGTTTGGTACTTTCCCCTCGGTGATTGTTTTAAGCTTTGATGGCTTTGTTAAATTTGTAGATGTGAGCTAGTGTATGTATTTTTTTGAGCACGCCTTTATTTCTTTACGTGGCTGCACACCATTTTTGATGTTGGTTGGTATATGTATAGGTGGTAGAATTATGTCAAAAAAAATGGTAATTGTAGAGTGAATACTTGTTTTTGGGTTTTGCAGAGCATGATTAAGATCATTTGATGAGATTTTATGGATGCTGTAAAGAAGGTTTGGTGGGCGGTGTAGCTGTTCATTTAATTGTATATTGGGCTTCAATTATTGGTTGTGTAGCTTGGTTGAGCATGTGTTATGGTTGTTTCGATGATCAAGTTGGCGTTGGAATTTGTCAAAGGAGTAAAGGGGTTGGGACAGGTAGTTGTCATCGGTGAGATGAGCTTCGATTGATCGGTGCGAAAAAGGTTTTGATTGTTGGAGAGAGCATGTGCGTGGAGAAGCTTGTTGGGTTGGTAAGGAAAATTAACTTATCAAAAGTTATAGGGGAAATTGTTATTTAGTCCCTATAGTTTTATGAAAGTCTCAATTTGGTCCATATAATTTGTATTTTATCAATCAAGTCCCTATAATTTAATAAACATTTTTATTTAATTTCTATAGTTTTATGTGTCTCAATTTAGTCCTTGTACTTTAGATTTTGTATAATAAGCCCTTATAATTTGAGCGAATAGGCAGCGGAGCAGAGTGCTGTGCACGAGGTGGCGCTTGCCAACTGCCGACCAATGGGAGGCCAAATTGAAACATTCAAGGCCTTAGGTTCTTGAAAGCTATGCACACCTTCAAGGCCTTAGGTTTTTGAAAGCTATGCACACCTTTAAGGCATTCGATTATACGCATTATACTCGATGCTTACTGTGAAGACCTATGTTAGGTTAGTAACAACCAATCTAACATTGGATATATCTTTCTGCAGGATCATATTGGCGGTTAAGTAAAATATATTTAAACAATATCCATAGCCATACAAGGATAAGAAATATCATTCATTCAATTTAACATTGCATTATTCATAATGTATCAAGAAGTAAAAGTTTAAAGTTTTATTCTTCTAATTTGAGCCACAATTTTTCTTAACACTTTTAAGCTATCCCAGCCTCCTCCAGTTGTATCTTGTTTTGCATTATAAAAATAGTGTTTTAGTGCACATTCTAAGTATAAAGGATATTGAATAATATACTTTTAAGCAAAAACGGAAGGCGAAAATGATATGATAATAATTGCAGGAACATTTGGTTTAATACAAATAAAAGATAATCATCCCTTACCTCTATTGTGGAACTGCATCACCACAATATGTGCTGAGATGAGTGTACCGTTGAAAGGAATGTGGATAATGTTGCTTATTGCTTGAAGTGGCCGTCATGTTTGGTGTTCAGGTAATTAAAATGCACAAAATTCAGTTTGGGCCTTTATGAAAGGCGTGTTAGGTTAGTTGTAACATTTGTGAATAGCGACTATTGTGCAGCTTTGTCAAGGGTGTGGAAGAGTATAGACAAATGAGTCATTAAGGGGCGTCAGCTTTCAATCAGTTCCGATAGCTGTGGCTAGGGTGTGGTAGAGTAGTTTGCTATTAAACAAACAAGCAATTAAGTCTTCATGGGCATGGGTTCTAAATTTGCTATGATGACATAGTTAGGACCAAGAGCTGAGAGAAGACTTTTTTCATTATTTAGAGTTAATACTATTTTTGTTGAATGCATATTTGAGAGGAGGCATAGATTGTAGTTTAGGATTTTCACATGGATTGGGAGATATAAGGTATGTGATCAGAACTTGCACAATAGTGGTTCCATCAAGGATGATAATTTCCCAATAGAATGAGTTGGTCTTGGCTTGACCAATGAGAAAATGTTAGATTGAGTATATTGTTGGGTATGAACATTGAAGGTGGAGTGGAAGATCAATCAATAAATCCCATACAACCATGAGCATCGAAAATTGGCATACATTGTGAGTGCCATTGAGGCTAATCATGTTTGTATAGCTTCACATTGAGATGACAAACATTTGATAGCTGAGGGTTTGAAGGATCTGAGTTGGTAGGGTTTAAACTTCTCGGGGAATAGTGTAACGACCCAATGTCGTTATTTTTCAAATTAGGTCATAGCTCGCTTCAGACATCAAAATTCCGGGGAATTTCAAATTAGGGCAAACAAAAATACCCTTAGATAAGAATAATTTTTAAGATCAAAGTGCCATAATTTGAGAGAAATCCGAATAACGGAAGCTCCCGCTTTATTTTTTGAATTATTTAAATCATAAAAATCAAAACATTGAAATACGTGTTGGAATTCATCGATTTCAGTGTCGTTGTGTTAAGTATATTATTTAAAGGCTGCTCGAGAAGTTTCATCAAATTATGAGCGCCGGATTTATCGTGGTTAATTTCTGAAGTTTTCAAAATTCAGAAATTAATTAAAAATAAAATATTTGTCCGAATCGAAAAATTTTCGGCGCGAGGGTGTTCGTCTTGTTGTAACACACCTCGGTGCCAAGTTTCATTGTATTTGGATGCAGAACGGTGGAAAAATGCTAAGAATTTAACTTAAGTATTTATTTTTATATTTTCCTATATTTTCCCTATTTCTCCCCCCATTCGCCGCCCTGCTCGCCGAAGTCCTGCCTGCCTGCGCCGTTTTTTGCGCAGGTGTCGGCCAAGTGGGCCGGCCCCCTCCCCCTCATGCATGCTTATAAATCCCTCCCTCAGCCCACCTTCTCCTCCCTCACAACCCCTCTCCTCCTCCAAACCCTAGCCAGCAACCAGCCAACCCTCCTCCCCCTCACAGCAGCCCAGCAGCAGCCCCCTTCCACGGCAGCCGCCCCTCAGCCTGCTGCAGCCCAGCCCTCTCCCACAGCCAACCAGCAAGCAAGCCGGCCCCCCAGCAGCCCCCGGCCAACCCTCCAGTGGCAGCCGGCCACCCGGCAGCCCTCCTCTGCCGCTGCGAGCTTGCTGCAGCCCCCGGCTAGCCGTCCGGCCACCCATTCCGACCTCTCTCCGTTATTCCGACAGTCCTAAACTTAAGATTGAGCGAACTGTCACTCATCCAAACTGTTGAACTGTTGAACTTTTGAATTTAAAGAACAAGGTACCAGATGCCTTTTTATTACTCTTGTTTAAATATGCTTTTCTGCTCAGCATCACACAAATTTGATAAAAGTGCTTTTTAAAGTCACATAAAATGATATATGAATAAATTTGGATAAGTGAGAAGCAAGGTTCCATGTTGCTTTATACTTTTTGTCTGATCAGACAGCCGCTAGGACGGGGCTGTCCGACATCGGGAGTCATAAAGAGCGATAAGCCTTTGAGGGGGCAGGTATAGAGGGAAGTTCAGATATGTAACATAAAAATGAACCCCCTTTTCCTCGATTTTATACTTGCCCAACAAAATCATATTTTATCTCAGATATCAAGCACTAAAAATTCTGTATTTATTTTTGTGACTGCAATTATTTTTATGCTAAGTTTCAAGTGCAATTGAAGTAGGTTTGCAGGGAGAAGTCTGTACAACTTTTATTTCCTGTCAAATATTGATTATTTTGCTTATTATTTAACATTTGTGAAGATGACATCTATCAGTACTTAGTTTCACAACTAACTGGTATTCGAATGCCCGCACTTTTGAAATGTGTCAAGATCAGGAGTTCATCCTCGAGGAAAGGTGCTAATGAACTGAGCAGTACTGATACTGCTACCTGTTGATCCACCACTTTCTTTTTGACTTTATCTACTTTAAAAAAAAGTTTATAATTTTTCTTTTATTTTAATCTATGTATCCAGGACTTGTGAATTGATGAATAAATGAGTTATGTTTGATGTCTATATATTTATCTCTTAAACCACTCAATATGATCCTGCGGCTAGAGGACTTGTCGTTGCTTGTTGTTGTTGCTATTACTATCCACAAGCAAACCGGTGCTGGATTAGCTTCCGCTGATCTGGCATCGGGTCCCCACAAATAGTGACAGAGAGAGGAATATATACTGGATTTAAGAGAAATTAAGATGGAACCTGATTTGGTGGTGGAAGCTAGCCTTATAGAAGTAGTCGGAATTCGGGGTTGTGGAGTTATTTGCGACGAATTTGGATCAAGGGGGATTGGGGGACTTTTTTGGTGAAGGCGGATGAACTGCTCCTATATCATATTAAGATGCCAGCATGACAGTACACAATGGTGCAGAAGCCGCAAGAGAGGTTGAACATGAAAATGCATGCTTTTCATTACAATTATTATCAATTCAGCTTCATTATAAAAATGATAGTAAAGGCCCATATGACATGGTAGTTAAGCCGTATTGTAGGAGTTTCTGAGTAGCTGGGCTTGTTTTAACCGCACTTACAATCCTGTCGATATCTTTAAGTTTTGATATTTGTTTGTTTATCCGTCTTACTTTATAATAACTTGCATGTGGAACTTAAAATTGTTATTCTTGTATCCTTGAATTGTTTGTTTTGCTGTCTAAACATCATGCTAATATATTAATTATATATAATTTTTCCTTTTTAAGTTTTGTTTCTATGAAACCCATCTTTTTTGGGTTCCTCAGGCATATTTTTCCATGGCAACAGTATTTGAAGAAATACAGATAATTAAATAAATAAATATATTTTTCTGAAAAGATTGTCTTTATTTGTTGTACATTTTTTTTCTATTTTTATACAGTTTCAATAAAAGAGAAGAGGATTTTCCATCCTTGAAAGACTACAATGACTATCTGGAAGAAGTGGAAGATATGAGTCAGTACTAGCTATAGATTTTATTATGTTTGTCTTGTTCTGAAATCCTCTGTATATGTATATCTTGTTTATGCAGTTGATTTTGGAATATACTGATAACGTCAAACTGCTTCTTTCTTTAGCTTTTAACTTAATTGAAGGAATAGACGTTGATGCTATTGAAGCTAACATTGCCAAGTATCAAGAAGAGAATGCTGAGCAAATTATCGTTGCTCGGGCCCGCAAGGTATTGTGCAAAAATTATTAGGATTCTTGCCAATTTTGTTGACGCGGTGGAATTATTTTTCTGTTTTTGCAAGTTTTGCATCACTTTCACTTGGTTTCAACAGATCCTGATACATAAATGCTTCCCGTTTGTCTAGTTTGTCTCTCATTTGCTGTGTTTCTATAGTGCAGGCAGAAGAATTAGCAGCCTCACTAAAGGCAAGCAAAGGACCTGTACAGACTGCGGCAACTGATTTGGTGAGTTTAACGAGTTTAAGCATGCAGGCACTTTTTTTGTTTGGCTAATGTAGATAATCTTTCAGAGTGTTCTATCTTCAGCCATTAGATGGCCCGTCACTATTTCTTCTATTGTTTTTGAGTATTTTATTACCATAGTTGCTTTCTTAATTTGATTTTATTTTTTGAATATTATTTGTGAAGAAATTATATGAAATATTGTAACAGTCAAGATTGGTTGCAATTATATTGATTGAGCGTTACTACAATGCTCCAAACTTTCTCAAAAATACTTGAAACAATTCAATTCTGACAAGTATAAAATCATAAATTTTTTTCAAAGTATTTGTGCGTGGGCCCCACATTTCCCCCTCATCCCTTTTTAACCCTATGACACTTTCTTAAAAAAACATGGTAAACTTTTGGGACATCATAGTATTTTTTATATATGTTTTGTTAAGAATGCTACACTTCACATTATGATACTAAATAATAGAAATTCCATTAATCATGCTTTTTGTAATAATTGCTTATATTATCAATTGATTTTGTCCATCTAAATATTAAATTTTGTGAATTGTGCCAAACACCAGAATCTTTATAATACACATATCCAAAATCTATCACCTCTCGACATACATGTTGCATGCAAATAATGGTATGCATGCATACATTCATTTATCCATGCATCCTCATTTTTCATGACTAAACTTAGATACGCATGAAAATAAAAGTATTTATATTTGATTGCATAACTCATTGCAATTACATTGCAGGGTGCTGGATTAACGGTGAGCTCGCAAATGGCTGTTTCCAGCTTGCAAGGGTCATATGCCCCCAGCGCTTTACCCGGCGGTCAACCGCGCCCTACAGGCATGGTTCCACAGCCTTTGGGGACTTCAATGACTGGAGGCCCAAATAATCATCCCCATGGCTATTACGCAGCTGAGGAAGATGAAGAAGGGATGAAGCTTAGGGCAGAGAGGGCGGCCACTGCAGGGGGATGGACAGCAGATTTGAGCAGGAAGAGAGCGCTCGAGGAAGCATTCAATAGCATTTGGATATGAGCAGTTTATGTTAGGAAATCGGATGTGATACTAAGAGGCTGTTAGGTTGCATTCCAGGGGCGAAATTATTCAAATAATATATTATTTAGACAAAAACACTGTTTTTGAAATTGGAATGTATGTTTGATTTAGTGTTACTTGGCTGCTATTTCATAATATTGCCTCCCATTTCTATTATATCTAACATAAATATCTAACAAGTGTTTATACCAAAACTGTAAGATAAAAATCTTATAAAACTTTTTGATATGCATACAATATTTAAAAGGCTTATCTTTAAAATATACATTTTAAATAAAAATTATAATTAAAAATTGTGTTTGAGAAGCATTTAAAAGTTAAATAATATTTTTCTTAAAAAATAATAATAATTAAGATTTAAATTTAAAAATAAAATATTTTTATAAATTTAATTTGTATTTCTAATGATATTTTTTTTTTACATTTTTTAAAAGCTATTTAAAAATTATATATTTGAACTCTTATAAAAATTGAATTGCAAGACCTTGATGATTAAAAAGAAATTTTATTTATTATTCTATTTCATACATTCAAAAATTTAAAATTTTGTCCGTTAAAACCCAAAAAGGCTACACAAAAAACGAAATCAAAATTAAAGACGGCTCACCGGGTCGCAGCAGCAGAAATCCTGACCCAAACACCCTCTCCCGGCACGCCGGCGTGCACGACAAACAGCATATAATACCCAGGCGGCGCAATATCCGGCGAATTCGGCGCCATCACTTCGGCATCAAATGTGAAAAAACCCGCCGGCGCGAGCCTCTCCATCGGCAGCACCACCGCTCTCTGATTCATCCCCAGCGAATGCGTCACGAATCCCGGCGCGACCATCACCACCTCGACCCGCGGCTCCGCATATAAATACCCCACGACGAACCGAACCCCCGCGCTCTTCCCGTAAACAAGCTCGGCCTCCGCTCCGATGATCCTCGGCCGCAGCCCAGACAGCCTCTCATCCATGTACGGCGGGAGGAACGCCTCGACGCTGAGCTCCGTCGGGTGTGTCGCGTTCCAGAATCTGTACCGGACGTGCGGATTGCTCCCTCCGACCAAAACCCTACCGAGCAGATCGAGCACAGCAATGGAGTGGTAGAGCCGCGGAATCGGGGAGCCGCTGAGGACGACGAAGCGGGATCCTCGAGGCATGCCGGGCCGGTAAAGAACCGGGTTCAGCACCGGGTCCCGCCCTAGCTCCCACCCGGCCGTCCCGGCGGCTGCACCATTGATGATGAGCACGTCGCCGGTGGGAAGCAGCACCATGTCCCCCATAACCCTTGGCACCGGCATCGTCTCCATGGCCCAGATGGGGTCCGGGTCGGCCGGGGCGATCCTGCCGCACGTTCGCGCGGCCGGGACGAAGGTCCCGTTGAGCGCGCTTTGGAAGGAGCCCCGTTGAGCGCCTCCGCAGATGAGGATTTCGGGAAAGGGAGATGGAAGGGCAAGGCGGAGGAGAACGGAGGATCCGCTGCTGGGGTAGTTGCGTGGGATTCCGTCGGGAATGGCCGGAAGGTTGCGGACAACGCGGTGGGATTCGAAGTCGAGGAGGACGGCGCGGGTGTTGGCGAACACGAAGAGGGTTCCGTCGGGGAGGAGGTGGAGGAAGGGGTAGAGATTGTTCTCTGCCGCAGGGTCGTCTAGTGTTTCGAGCAAGAAGGGGAAGGGTACGACGAATCGGAGTCCAACGCGGGGGAAGAACTCGTAGTTGAACTGACGGCGGCCTCCGACGATGATAACGCGGCCGTCAGGGAGTATCTGGTTCGAGGAGTACCATCGACGGGAGGAGAGGTAGAGGGGATGCTCGATCCAGTTGGGGGATGATGAAGAAGACGCCATGGAATCGAAGGTGCGCACAGAGCGGTCGCCGTCGTTGAATCCGCCAGTCTGGAGGAGGGATCCATTCGGGAGGAGCGAGCCGGAGGAGCACCAGGTGTCGGAGAGGATCTCGAGGGGGCGAAAGGAGGAGAGGGCTAGGTCGAGAAGGACGGAATGGGCTGTGCAGTCGCGCTTGAGGGAACGGCAGCGAGCGTCTTTGGGAAGGGAGAGATTGGAAGGGCCGGAATCCGTGCGATCGAAGACGATGAGTCTGTAGCCGGGGAGGAGCTGCGCGTGCATTGCTGAGATCCCGATGCTTTTATGCACCATCTTCCATTCGCCCGACATTATCAGGATCCCTAATTGGGGACTGTTAACTGCTGCCGCGGCGACATTGCCGCAGTGATCCAAGGCATTGCCTGCTGAGGCAGCGAGGGAGGCGAAGAGGAGGGAATATAGGCAAGAAGCTTTCTTGGCGACTGGCATCTTGAATAAGTTTCTTGATGGGCTTCTAAAAACGGGCCTTTATTATGGGCTAAATATTGCTCTGGTTTCTTTGCTCCTTTTTTTTATAGAAAGTTTAGAAAGCAAGGTTCCTTCCCAATCAATCTATCTTACGATTGGGTTTTTTCCAATTGGGTGTGGTTCTCAAACCTCCTCTCCCTCCCAAGCCATATGGATTAACATTTTATAATAATAATAATAATAATAATTATAATAATAATGATTAAAAGTAAAGAAAAATGACAAAAGAAAATGAATAAAAAATAGCAAAATAATAATTATGACATTCTGATAATAATAATACTAATATTAACATTATTATTATAATTAAAAAAATGAAATTAATAATTAGGATTAAGAGATTTAAAAAAATTAAAAATAGAATTTATTTAAATAATTAAAAAGTAAAACCCTCAAGGCCCTAGGCACCATTTCAACTACGAGCAATTTTGCATTGGCTTCTATTTAGAATTTTGTGTGCACACTTGGTCACGCTTGGGCATACCATTTCTTCTCTTGCTCAGGTGCACCGATTCTGATATTGTGGCCATGATTAGACACACTATGAGCAATGTGCCAATCACCTTGCCTTTTTGCTTGTTTTTCTTCGTGTGATATTTTCCCATAGATAGCGTGATGTAAATTGGGTGATAAGCTTTTATGATTTGTATGCTCGTCAGAGTGATTTTTCTTTTGTTAGGGAAGATGTGCTCTCCAAGAGATTTTTGAACCTCTTTATACAAAATAATGTAGAATTTGATCCCGACTGAATTTGGTACTGTTAATATTATTTATATATTATTCATAGGCTATGACCGTATTTAATGAACATACACAATAAGCCAATTCAAGTTTTCGTCATATCCATCCAGGTTCACAATGCTCAAGACTTCACACACAATAGGTACTTGATCTTGGGAAAAGATATGTAGAAGGATACACAACACAATTTTTTGCAAAAGAATTTGCTCAAGATGAAAAATTATTGATGATATAGAGAATGAAAAATTTCATTGCATAGCTGACTTCAAATACAACAACCCCTCAAAAGGAGTAAACTATTGCTCAAATATCCATTATTACATCAAAATTAAAATCAACTTTCATACAAATATACAGATTTTGTACGTTATATGGTAATGATCCCCAACTATCAGACAAAAATTGGTTTACAATGAACCCCACTTATATATTAAATCCCTTCTCCAATTGAATACTCACAATGATTATTACAACTTGAGCCACAGATTCTGAATAAAGCCTACTCAAAATTTTAATATACAGAGTAGATGAATGAGAGCAAAAGCAATTGCATACAAAAATTGCTATGATAGGCTTCCTAAAGCCTCTATTGATTGCAAAAAAAAATGAAAGAAAGTCATACATAGACCAGCCCTGGCAAACATCGATTTGTAAAATGGAAGCATCAAAACATCATCTTGATCTATCAGTCTTGATGATGAGGTCAGAGATTGAGAAACCAGATTGGCACAATAAGAAATTTGGTAAGAGCTCATTCCTGAGCATCTTGAACATCCCATGAGCCATACACTTCCTTTGGAAAAACCTCAGGCAAAGGGGCGGCTGCGGCATTGGGAGGGGCATATGGAGTAGGCACTCTTCTTTTATTATTGTCCTGCAAAATAAAAATTGAGCCCCATTTTATATGATTTTGGACAATATCTAGATTATAAAAAAGGAAAGAGCATCCTATCTCCAGTGGTAGAACCGAAATCTTTATTTAGGCAATCTTTAACTTATGGATAAAAAACAAATCTCTTTTATTATTGTCCTGCAAAATAAAAATTGAGCCCCATTTTATATGATTTTGGACAATACCTAGATTATAAAAAAGAAAGAGCATCCTATCTCCAGTGGTAGAACCGAAATCTTTATTTAGGCAATCTTTAACTTATGGATAAAAAACAAAGCATCATTTGCTCCATTTTTCATAAGAAAATGAAACATTGTATACTTTAAGCAATTTTTGTACACTCCCTTTTAAAAGGTAGCTCCGTGACGACCTAAAGTACACATAAAAATAAGTAATTGATAAAAGCAGTAAAGAGAAGTACACAAAAATGTGGTCTTTACCTATGTAGCACCCTAAAACATAATCAAAGCCTTTACATACATAAATATAAATTATATATAGAGAACCCAAACTAAATTATTTACAAACAAAATATTATCATTTCACCAATCTTAGACTTCTAATTATAGATAGATATGAGGCGCTGTGTTCTTCATTAATGAGGAAATGAAAGTTTTTTACCCCTTTATTTAGTTAATTTATTTTTTTGCTCTTTTCGCTGCTAGTCTTCGATTAGTGGCTTTAAATATCTTAGTTTGAATTCCATTTCTTTCTCATGTATTTTTGTAATGGTTTTTTGTCTCAATTATATGTTATCATTTTGTCCATCTCTTATGATTGAAATTGGGCCTACTCCTCACTTTCTTCAAACCAAAAAAAAAAAGAAAAAATGTACCTTTGACGCATTTGGTCCAAAAGTAATCAACGCCTCCTGAATTGAAGAGAAGATTTCATAAGCTTGCTGCGAACCGCGCGTACATTTCACGATACGCACATTTTCCTTTGAATCGGGAAGCTTAATCTGCATGTACAGTATCAACCGCGATGGAGGCGATCCCAAGCTATCCTTCTTTCCTTGAGTCAGCTCCATTGTCACAAGATCATCCCACAACACGCCCCACATTACTGAGCAGGGATCTCTAGCTGGATTAAATTTCCGCTGAGCCAAAATGTTTAACGGTTGCTGTAAATAAAAAAAAATAAAAACAAAGAGAAGTTAGTTTCATATTTATCACAAAAATTATATATATCTACATCTTAAATTTCATATTTACTAACATAACATCCAAAAGATTAAATCTAATAGAACTATTATCACGGTCAGATTCTTTTTTTATACTTACGTTTAGATACTAGTTTGACAAATATTATAAAATGAGCGTTAAATTTATAATTTTTAAAGATTATTTTTTAGAGCTCTCAGAAGCTTACTTGCAACAGCAGCACTCTTCGGTGAGTGACTAGAAGAATCTTTCCTTTTGGAAGATGAAAGTGGTCTTCATATGCATCTGACAATGCGAATTTTCCCCTTACCCTAAATAGATCAACCTGACCAAAGAAGGTACCAGATTCTGCAAGCTGAAGAATAGCCTTCAAACAAAAAAACAAAAAATTAAGATGTTCTTCTACTAAGAGGGCTGTTTGGTTCATAGTAACGTCAACTTAATAAATAAAAAACAAGTAAATTCCTGCAAAACAAATAAATTTATGGTATTTACACAACAAGCATTTGTCCATTTTCAATTTTTAATATTTCCAGTCGCATGTTGAAGAAAACGTTAAAATCCAACCCAAAATTTTCAATTTTATAAAGTACAGAGTCATTTGATTACCGACACAAAAACACTAGACCTCTGGTTAATTTTTCAAAGTGTGTCCTTTTTGAGGAAAAATTACTAGGTTTGAATATTTAGTGTGCAATTATCCCTTTAAATTACAAATATTTCATCAACTTGACGTAAATAGATGGGGCGTCATTAGAGTGCGGCCAAAGGATTATAAATAACCCTAAACAAAAGCAAAGAGATATACACTTTTAATAAAAATTTTGCTACGAAGAGCAAAATTTAGACAAAAGTTAGGCTTATGATGCGGCATTTCTTATATGTACAAATGAGATTGATGTAATACATTTTGTTTATGAGCTAAGAATGAATATCTATTACTTTTCAATAAATAACTAAAATTTTGTAATTTTTGCTTATTTGTTGAGACATCTAGAGAATTTTATATGAATACTGCCATAAATTCGAAGTTCCTTACCTGCCCTATTGCTTTATATGCATCATACGGCCGGAGCAAATTGTCGCCACCAATTACTCGAGGAAGACGTCTCCGAAGCAATTGTTCCTCAGAAGTGATGGCAGAAGCTATCTTCATCCTCACAGCATTGGCACCTTCAGTAGTTTTGGAAAGAAGGTCGAGAACCCCACTAACTGGCTGGGCAGCAGCCCCTATTAGTCCTTTGCCGACGCCTTGCACAAATCCCTCGACACCGGAAGATTTTGCTCCTTCGAGGGGCTTTGTTAAGATCCCGGTCACTCCCCTGAAGAGGCCTTTTGCAAGAGCTCCGCCACCCTCCCTAATCACATCTCCAAAATCCTCCACAGCTTTGCTATCCTGGTGGATATTTTACAATATATTGACATTACAGTGACCAAAATATAAAAAAATATCAATATTACTGGATGTACTGCTAATACACAGTATTAGCTACTAAAGGCTTGCTTAGATTTGAGAAACTCTGTTAAGAGTGTAATTGAGCTCAAGTTAAATTACATAGCACGAGCCAGCTAATGAGCTCATACATTTTAAGAGATAAATTGATTTAAAATTCTAGTAAATCTTACAACAATATAATATATAGAATGGACAAGTAGGACTGAATCTACAAAATAGTATTCAAAACAAAAAATAAACATTTTTTATAAATTTAAATTAAGATTACAGTTTTTAAATTTGGTATATTTTAAAGGAGTATTATAAATTTGAAATTATCAAACGAGCCAACACATGAGCTGAAGTTTGGATCAAAGCTGGAGTAGTTCACAAGTCTGACTTATAAACTCAATTAATTATTTTTTTGCAATCTCATTGGTTTCTTCAAGAATCCTGACAATAATATAGAGTGCAAAAGATGCATTTCAACAAAAAACCCTAATTCACTTGAAACCTGCACGTAATGCAGGTACAGATATTCTGCAGGTATGTGGGAAGACTGAATTTAATGAATCATCAATACCTGCTTCTGACGACTCTGAATAAACTTCTTGTCCATAGATAAAGCAGCAACGCCTTTGCTCATGTTGCTTAGCGCACTGCTTGCATTGCCGAGTATGTCGACACCAGAAAGCAGCTGGAGCGGATGACTGAGAAGATCCTTCTGAATATTAGAAATTGCTGTACTCACAAGGACACTTTGACGCATGCATATATCTTCACAATATCTTTGTCCAATGCGAATCTGAAAATAAATATATGTATCATAAAAGGAGGAGAAAGAATAGAAAACAAATAGAAATAAACTTCTTAGCTAGAATTTGCAATGTAATTCCTTCTTGAGAGAAAAACACAAATCTGAGGATCAACCTGCATATGCTCAGTATTCCCCAAGGCAGTCATCAACGAGGACCAAAATCCGAGTACACCCCTTGGGCGTTGGGATGGTGACATAGCCATTGATACCTTGAATCGCACCTCAGATACGTCTAGAAGTCTAAAATAAAAGGGCGTGTTCCTGTTAGCTCTGATAAACTAAACAATGAACCTTATGAAAATAGAAAGGTTTATCTAACCCAATTTTTATAATTGGATCAACTGAAACAGCGCTGTCAGTCGATCTAAATAATCTACCAAGCTTCACTTGTTGAAACAACTCATGAAGGCGCCATATAATTGGTTCATGTATGTACACTAAAAAAGCAGAGCTATCAGGAACCTGCATAGGCATAAATTGACAGTCATGTCTGGCCTTATGGTAAAATGCATAGCTTCAAACAAACATGAAAGTTTGCAAAAAAAAAATTATTTCACAGCATAGAAGTATCAATTATTTAAATAATTGACATGCAATAAATGAAGACTAGATTAAGTTGGCTGGAGTACTTGAATGCCTAGGTATGGGTATTCACAAAAATCAAGCGAACTGTTTGTCTGCATTGTCATGGAAAACTTCAAGACATAATCCAGCTGATCTCCAAGTTTCTGTGGTCCAAACAGAACAGGCATAGGAGTAAAAGGTAACTGGTTGTCTAATTGAACTCCATTCATTCGCAACTTCAATCTGCCAATTAAAATTGCAACATAGTAAGTAAATTTTTCTGTATGTTTATAAAATTTATGTTCATAAAATTTTAAGTAAAGCAGAATCAGAAAGTAAAAAACTTACGATACTAGCATTTATTTAAACAATCAAACTAGAAAAAGCTTACATTTTAGACCTTACCTACTGATTCCAGAACCCAAACCAGATGAATATGAGAAAAGAAAACTTTGAATTGAGAGATAAAGGATCTCCTCAGGCATGTGGTCAGTTATAGATAAACCAAGCTCTGGAAGCTCAAAAGTAATATGAAATTCACTATCCATATCTGAAGAAGGCTGCTTATAATCATTCTTGGAAGGATCAAACAGAGGTAATGGGATGCTTCGAAGCATTACTATGGGCTCATCATTCTCTAGCGTACAGTCACTAATCCTAGCGATCTGCAGTTTCCCTTCTTTAATAACCATAAGACGCAAGGCTCTGGTGGGTTCAATAGATGTTTCCATGGGTTGATAACCCTTAATCTCATCAATATTGTACTCTTGAGACTTGGTAGAGTCAGTACCATCAACCAAAACTTCCAACAGATGCTGCCTGCTTAGATCTTCCCAGAAGAATGAAGCTGCGGAATTAGGCGCCAGATACTGCCAGAAACTATCATTATTGCCGGCTTGCCGAAAGCGTACAGGTTGAAACAATGAGCGATTTTCAATTCTGTTCACAAGAAAGCCCAGAGTTGAATAAACAAAAAATTTCCAGAAAATATTGCATGGAAGATTGGCAGTGTAACATACCTATAAGGGCTAGAAAATGAGGAAAGACAAAAGACAACTTCAGAGCGTGAGCTTTTCGTTCCGCTGCGAACCTCAACTCTCAAGTACACCTGAGCATCTACACCATTATTCTTTATACAGATACGCATCATACCATAGCTGGCAATGCTAAACGGTGAGCTCCAATTGTGGCCATCAAGACTCACCTGAAATTCCCAAATGAATGATTGGTATGTCAGTAACAGTATAATATCAAAACATGTGGCTTTCAAACGGAAGATGTGAATTCATATCGTTTATGACATCAATCAATAATAATAAAACTGAAAGAATGGAAAGATTTAACTCTATATTCTAAGAAGGTTTTCCATTTTTTTTGAAGTTGCAGAGTTTGAGTTCCATAAGAAAAAATAAATAAAATTATAAGTCTTTCAAACCATTTTAATTATTCTATGAATTGCTAAAAATATTCTAAGTATTTTTTAAACTGATTTAAAAGGGAACTGTGAAATAAAATTTCACCAATCTATAAGACATCTCAGTTCTCATTTACTAATATGTATGCCAATGAGCTTTCAAGCCGCTATATAAAAGTAAGAAAATTCTACTAATTAGTTTTCCCGTATCCAACAAAAACAAATAATATTAACTTATTCTTAATTTCAAACTCAGTAAGTAGATTCACTTGGTCAATACAAACGTCAGATGAAAAAATTTTAAAGAGTCTTTGTGGACGCCAAAATAAAATACAACAAAAGAATAAGTAAAGAAATGACAATTAAAACATATTTTCACCTTTAGCAATTCATTTCCACAACTAGAATACCATTTCAACATCTTCGGAGGATCAGTTGGTTTTAAGAGCTCCATCAAGTTGGCATCACATTGGGACAGATACAAGATGCGTCCAACTCTGTTCATAAATAGAGTATGTGGTAGAAAGCTGATAACCTACACAAATTTACATACACCGTGAACACTGGCGCATGATAGAAGAACCATTTATCTTTACTATATAATAACTGACATTCAAGTGTTACACAGATAAAATAATATCTATATTTCTTACGAAAATAATAGATACTTATAAAGTTCTTTTACTGGCAAGCATGCTGACATCTAAAGAAGAGTATTTTGTGTTGGTCAAGTCATTCGCTCTTGGAAAAATGCTTAATAAGAGTTCAATTGAAAGAAAAAAAACACAAAAAAGATAAACCATCAACTTCAGTTCAAACTTACTTTTCATTTCTCAAATTATAAATTTCAATTTCTATGAAATTCGACTTATTGACAAATACTAGATTTGCTTGAAAAATTAAATAAAATACTGTTTAGTTGATTTAAATGCAGTAAATAATCGTTATACAGATACTTAAGTATAGGTTCAGTAGGCTGCCAAAACTTACGAATTGATGTTTAGCACCTAAACAGCTTTTTAGATGAATGCACCAGACAGAAAGGCTTCTTTTTGTAGATTTTGAAAATCAAAGATTTATGGTCTATAATGGTTATGGTGAAAATGTAATATAGAATCAAGAAGATAAACCTTTGTTCTATCAGAAGACATTTTAAGCTGTGCTGACAGCTTGAAATAGGACCCATCTGAAGAATATGCTTTAACATCAACTCTCTCCTGCCAAAAAAAAATGCTTATGATTAGTTTTTAAAAATTTTATATGTATAGTTGAACTGCAGAGGTGCACAATGCCACCAACCGCTCTTTCAAGATCAGCGAGTGAAATCCCAGGACTGTAATGTTCTGAGTTATGAACAGCAACAGAAATACCAGCACGTGTGCCATCACTGCGAGATGAGAATGAGGAAGCTCCACTATGGCCAATGAAGTCTTGAATTGATAGCATAACACAATTTGGATTGAAATCATCAATTACTTCCAAAATACGGTTATTTCTCCTTGAGGAAGAAAACTTTCTGTCAATAGATTTTGAGCTTTGTTTACGTACAAATTTCACAGATTTGACTGCTCTAGAGTCAGCATCCAAATTGTCCAATGGGTCAATCTCCACAATGCGATAACATAATGGCACTAATGAATCATTTCTTATCCAAAATGGAACGAACAATCTCAGTAACTTGGGAGCAGCATCAGTTCCTCCCATATCATACTCAACACTCACACGCACTCTCCTGAAAAGAAGGATAGCATTACAGGTAACTGGTAGATATTTCATAAGAAAAACAAATCCAAACAAGTATAACCAAAGCTTGAAAAATTAGAAATAGATTACAGAAGAAAGAACTCATCTACAAGTTTCTAATGCTTTTACAGGTTATACATTTGTATCAACTAATCCTATAAAAAAAGGCATCACTGATAAAAATAATTTAATTAATTTATTAATATTGATTTCACTGACATATTTTTCCACACAAGTAACTTAATTTATGGCATAAGTTAGATTACGTTTTTTTTATTTCATTATTCATTTTAAAGTTTATCTCCCCTCCCAATTATGTTGCATTAGACACATTGATATGATTTGAATTAAAAATACTAACAGTTTCTCTTGCGCCCGACAACTTCCTACCTAAATGGGGCCTTTGGACTGTCAATATGCTGGTCAAGCATGCCAGCATCATCCAACATCAAGCATGCCAACCATCTACTTCCCTCATTTTCTTCCCCACTTTTTCAATCTTCTCTCTTTTCTACCATCACCGCTAGAAAATGCATCCCATTGTCTAAAAGTAAAATTTTTAGTGCGATAATGTAACTTACATTTTAATCAAACATCCAAAAGCTTTTCTAACAGTGTTGTTCATATATTGAAACAAAGTTAAGTGCAACACTTTGCTCAAACAAATTTACAGCCTACACAATTAAAAAATCATATAACCACACCACCATAAGAAAACATACTGTATTCTTCTCCTCCAACTTCATGGTCACATCCTTTTTATCATTTAAACTATTCCATAAAACATACTTTTTATCTTTAATACTAATTTGAACTTCTTGTTTTCACCACTATGTATCTTTATTATTAGGTACTTTTCCTTTTAATTCACCAAATAAACTCATTGCAACATTACAAATACAACAAGCAATCAAAATTTATATAACATTGGCTTCACCTTTTAATCTTATTGACCAAATTTTAAGACTTCACTCATAAAAATATCAACATTACATTTCTTAAGATTCCACAATTTAGTATCATAACATATTTTAACCCGCATTATTTTCAAATCCAAAAGCAATAAATGATGTTGGTTTCCAAACAATCATTTGAAATAATCTTACAATCTATACAAAATAAACAATCACTTTTATTTAAGAATAAATTTAAGTTTTTGAAGTCCTATTTTTATAAGTATTAATACGTTCCCTCCATTTTCTTAAAGTATTAGCAACCATAAGATCACAAACTAAAACAAACTCTAAAATTATTCTTCCTTCTTCATTATTCTCTCTAAAGTTAAAACTACCATGAATATTATTAATTCTTCAATTATCCTTCCAACATTTCCATTTAAATCTCCTCTTTTGAAAAGAATCTCTTATGGTGATATTTCTTGAACCAACTCATCCAAATTATACAAAAATCTTTTTTTAGTACACATATCCAATCATATTCAAAGGCATAAATTCTTACAATATTAATAAATATTTCATTAATTATAAATTTTAAGAATATAATTATTTTGAAATTCTTATCCAGAATAATACCCACACAATTCCAATAATAGTTCTTACCCAAGTACCAGAGTAAAGCATAAACTATATCAATTTCTTCTGCTTTTTATCTCATCCACTTAGTTTCTTGAAGGCATAATATATTAATCATCATTTTTATCATAATATCTACTAACTCAAAAAGCTTGCCAGTGAGAGTGCCAATATTCAAACCATCTAATCTAAGGACTCACTTCTTTACTGCATTTGTCCATAATATAAAAACCCTTGCTTAGTGGGTTTTGCACACTTTTCACTATATTCAAAGCAATGCGGCTCGTCGCTTACAGGGGGAAACTAAGACTAGTATAATTATTTAAGGGATTCATAGCATAAGAGTATTCGACAAAAGTTTACGCTAGCTGTTAACTGCCCAACACAACCCTCCTTTCACATCTAGGATGCATGCACATAATATACAATAAACATTTTAGGAGAGTTTGTCAACAAGAAGTATTGTTATCAACAACAACAATAGCCTAGAAACATAAAAGAATATTGATGAAAGAGATATGAAGAGAAAACCACCAAATAGGGCTGGTTTTTAATGACAATAATTGGGAAACAATGAGCAATGACTCAACATGTACAATTAGTAAGGAGAAATGCAAAGTTTGTGCATGATTTTTTTGTATTAAATTCTGAAGCAAACCTTGAAAGTTGAGAAGGAATTTCATGTTGAGTTGCAGCCAAGGGCACAAAACTACAATATGAGATGCACACTTTTCAACAATCTTGTGCTTCACAAGAAAGAGATGCATGAGTCAGCACATGACAATGTAGCACTCCTAAAGAGTGTTCTAAAGCAAGCATTTAATATTATGCTTCATGCTTAGTTTAAATAATATATAAGTAGTGGGAATTAGTGATGAGTTCACGATTAACACAATAGTTCGAATAAAAAATTACTCATGGTTATCATAAATAGAAAGTCATTGCTTACATTATGGCTCAATGTTTCCAAAAAAGGAAATAATAGTTGACCAATAACTCAACCCTAAGCAACTATAAAATAATTACACAATATAATCATGCAAACAAATTAAGACGCATACCTCTTACTTTTCTGATGAATCATCCAAAATGACAATGCATTATCAAGATTTAACAGATCCATAATGAGAACAGCTTCCTAATGGGAGTCAAATTATCATATATCAGGAAGTCTCAAGACAAAATGAGGCTCATTTTGTAAATTAGACACAAAATTACCTTTTCTAGAATCCAGCCTCCTTGAACAAACAAAGTAAGGTAGATAGGCCTTCGTATATCAGCAGAAGAAATAAATGAACTACCATTTGATGATACTTTACCATGCTGCCGTTCAACCAAATTCCCTTGAATTGTTTTCTCCCAAATAGCAAATTCAGCTTCATAGGGAAGCTTGTTTTCCAGCTTGAGAATAGAATTAACAGATATTTTCCAATCATAAATGGGAGCATTTAATTCTGTGTGAAGAACTGATGCATCAGTCCCAACACTAAGCCATATATTCTGTTTACTACTTGAACAAGGATTGCAGCACAAGAGCATGTCATTTTTTTCAAGATTGTTTAACCTCAAACAAGAGTTAAAAGAACCTAGATGTTTCATAGGGTTTTGTCTAGTAACAATAGCCAACTGGTTGGCAGATTGATCTTTATTGAAGCCCAATGCCACTATTTGACCCCAAACATACAATTCCTGAGAATTCTCAATATATGGCCGAACCTGCAAAAATATATCTGAATCTCTTGCCGTACTCATCAGTGGCAAAACAATTGTTGAAGCTGGATCTATAATGGCAATGAAATTCCTCATAACATCAACATTTTGTTCAGGGATTTTCTGCCTGTTACGTATCCATCGCCTTCTCCGTACAAAATGTAGAGATGATTTTGAGGAAAACATTGAAGAATTTGGTGGCCATTTTATGTTATGGAAATCAGTTCCATATGCCCAACCATCACCGTCAACAAAGTTGGATTTATCAATCATCCAAGCAGAAATCCATCGCCAACCAGCAGGCAGAGGCGGTTCAAAAAAATCCTTCAAATTTGTTTAAGATGCGTTAAGTTAGAACAAAAAATTTCCATATTTGTAACCTTTAATTAAAAATAGAGATCTCACCACCTTTGATGAATACAAAAAATCCCTTGTACTCCAATGATCTGGATCATCTTGAAAATTGGACATGTTTCCCCACCCAGAAATTGGTTGATAGCGCTGATTTTCAAATACCTCTTCCAAAACAACAGAAGATTTATCTGCAGACTTGTTGAGAAGAGGACTGTTAAGCATGGAAGAAGGGCACAGGGAAACTTCAATCTTGATATCGGTTTCATTCTTGATGACTGCAAGAGACCTAAGGGTAGCATGTTTCCTACCATTTCTCATATTCACTTCAAAGGCAAAAGGGTTTTTTTCAAACGATTTTGGAACAACTGATAAAGGTAAGACTGAACTAAAGCTTTCCCATGGTCCTTCAGGCCCAAGCCCAACCCAGAAACCAACGTCTCTATCAACAGCAATTGCACTCTCTAAACTTTTTTGTAAATTCATGTCAATTTTGTGTTCAAAATATGTGGTAGAAATTATCAACAAACCGCAGTCTTTTTTTTCTTCATGACCATGAACCTGGATGTATGTAATCAGTTTTAGTTGATTAAATGAAATGGTTAGGAAGGGTCAGAGATAGACTGTATATAATAGACTATTAGTGTAAAGGAATACAATCATAAATAATGGGAATCAAACATAAAACGTTGCAAGTACTGATACTCATCATTAAAAAAATTTACCTTTTTCTGTAAAGTATATGATGAAATATTATGAACATCAGAACCTACTGCGTGCTGTAGCATTCTTATAGAAGTAGCCCGTTTTAGGGGATTACTACTCCTATCAAGAGGAACGGATAATGAACCGATAACTTCACCTAAAGTTCAGAGTAATTTATGTCAAACGTCTTAAAAAATTAAAATAAATAGATTGCAGGAGTTAGAAGAATTAGCAGACAAGCAATGCCTACAAAAAGATGGAGAGTATTAGGATTGAATTGCCGGTGCATCAATAGTTACCTTTCCCAGCTTTAGCAGCTAGATTTGTAACTTCAACTTCCAAATTTGCCAAGCCCTGATTAATGGACAGAAGAAAATGATTGAAAATTTCTCAAATTCATTGCAAGGGAAAGCGAACAGAAAAAAGGTTAAATTGTAAACAATGAAATGTAAACAAGGCAAAACAAATATACAATCTATAAAACAAGAGTCAACATGATACAGCAAGAAAATTGAAGCCAATAGACATTAAGAAAATTTCAGTATTTCCAATAGAACCTTGGTTTTAGCTCATGCAACATTGCATAAGCTCTCGTTCAATGATGTAGTCAAACATAGAAGTAAAATACAAGAAAATTTCTTATGATAAGATCTAAAAATCAGATGTGCAGAATCTTTTGTTTTACTTGCAACACAAAGGTTATGGTAATATTCAGTTTAGGAATAATTTGGCCAAACAACTTTTTCAGTTTGACCAATTCAGTTCCACGGTATTTATTTTTTTCAAATTATTAGCCCCACAATTATTAAATAAGAAAAATTATCAAAATAATCCATTAACTTTTACAAAATGTTTAAAATAGCCCTTAACTTTTATAAATATTTTGTTAGTTATTTGACTTTATTTAAGTAATTCTTTTAGCCCCTACCATTTTTTTCCGTAACATTCCATCTTTTCGTTCAAAATTTTTTCTTCGAATTGCAGGTCATGCATCGCAGGTGATGCCTTCATCTTCGTCGATTAGCCAATTCGCCAATTCAAAGTTGTTAATTCACCGGCAACCAATTCAAAATTTCGTCTTCGCTGATTTGAAGGTTCGCCTTCGCTGATTTCCAATTTGAAGCTTTTCACCAAATCGAAGCTTCGCCTTTGCCAATTTGAAGCTTCGCCTTTGTTGATTTCCGATTTGAAGCTTCGTTGATTTGCTAATTCGCCTAATCGAATCTTCACCGAATCGAAGCTTTGTCTTCGCCGATTTGAAGCTTCGCCTTCACTGATTTTCGATTTGAAGCTTTGTCGATTCGCCGATTCGTAGTTTCACCGAACTGAAGCTGTCTTCGCCGATTTGAAGCTTTGCCTTCGCTGATTTCCAATTTGAAGCTTTGTCGATTCGCCAATTCGAAGCCTCACAGAATCAAAGCTTTTTCTTCTCTGAATTAAAGCTTAGACTTCGTTGATTTTCAATTTGAAGAAGTTACAACTTGCCACTGGAATTATGCCTTTGCCGCTAAATTTTGAATAGAAAGGCAGAATGCTACGAAAAAAAATAGTAGGGACCAAAAAAACATTTAACAAAAGGTCAAGGGATCAAAAAATCATTTACAAGAGTCAATGACTATTTTGACATTTTGCAAGAGTTAACGGATCATTTTGATAATTTTATCTTTTTAAATATGTCCAATTTAGTTTCTTAACCACTCATTTTGATCTTAATTTAGTCCAATACAATGAAAAATAAGGAAGAAAATTAACCTAAAAATGAATTGTCGAGAACAAAATTGGACATATTGACTAGCGAGGAGCTAAATTGGCCAAAATGAGTAGTCTAGGACTAAACTGGCCAAAAACTAAAGAAGTCAGAAATTATTCTGGCAAATTAAGCTTCAGTGTAGAAACTACCAGGCAAAGAAGTGTTTCTACCTAGAGAATCGGGTAGAAGTAACGTATATCATGCTCATTTATGTTTAGAGCTCAGCTAAGTTAATTATATAAATCTTTTGGAAACGTTTCATACTGGAAGCATATAAAGCAATGGTGTTAGATTTTGTTAGAAGCTATTGACTTCACACATAGATATAAGGCCATATATAGAATTTACATAGCATATTAAATACAATGAAGGAAATACTACAGGCCTTGCAGGACTTTCATCTTGAATAACAAATAATTACTACAACATAGTTAGGAGAGTGAAAGAGTCGAGCTTGAACAAGCCTAACCTGCATTTGATTTTGTCTCGTTAGAATTTGGCTTAGCCCAAGTTCAGCTAGAGTTCGAATTGGGTTGGAATAGATCAGCTCGAGCTCAACTTGAGCAATTATTGGTTAGTTTGATCGAGCAAGCAACTAAGAACTTTTCATAGAATTTTTTTAATTAGTTTGTACCATTTATTCTATACATTGTAATTTGCATTGCTAGTATTCCCACTTAAATTTTACCAGCTACAGTTACAAGCCACTATATACCGCAACAAGTCATTGAAATTCCATGATGGGACTAATTTTCCCACATGCAAGCTCGCATGGGTTCACACGGGTATATATGTTTTTTTTTTCCTGTAATGAATTAATTTTTTACAGTTAAACTTATACTATTATAATATATTTAATATCTACATTAATGTTATATCAATCGTATTTGAGTCATTATAATGAATTGAGTCGAACTAGAACAAATGTCTTATTTGTGTTGAGCTTATTAAAAAATCAAGATCAAGATATTTTTCAACCTCACCTCATTTATTCATTGATCGAGAACTCAAGCTGCTTAATGAGCTGAACATTCGTTGTTTGTGATTGATGATTTATTTTGATAACTCTACATAACTAAAATAACCAAATGTGAATCATATGTTTCCTACAGGAAATGAAACTATTCACTTGAACTAAATTTCAGTCCAAAAACAATTTTAAGACTTGACTAGCTTATTTGAACATTTTGCAAAAGTCAACAATTACAAGGTAAACTTTGCAAGAAAAGTTTCTAAGTCAAATCTAGACCTCTGAATAATAAGAACCACTAGTATATTTATTCCCTGCATATCTTTATTAGAAACTAACAGAAGTATAGGATACCACTGATGCTGCAGAAAAAATGTTCTTCATTACCAACCTTCTCAGGAACTTCAAATATGAAAGCCTCATTCCATTTAGCATAGCCCACAGGCATGCCATCTATCTTTGATTCTGAAGGTTTTACACATCGTGTCCTTGCACTCTGTGGAAAAAGCTTATATTGATCTGAAACCTTGCTGTCGATTAAAAGACGTAGCGCACAAAAATAGTCTTGCTTATTTCCATCATCAGAAATAGGCAATCCCTGAAGCAACGTTGAATAGATTTCCAATATCAGAAAAATAGAAACAAGGTATAACACACTTTCAATTATAATAGTACCTTAGACTCAAAAATTTGTATGGTGACATAATAACGTGTTTCCCTAGATTTTGTTGCTGCAGTCAACCTATCAGAGAATCGTGGAGGTAGTACCAACAATGATGTGTGGTTGTTATTCCGTAACAATTCAATATCTTCTGAGGTTTCATCTATTTTCCTAAGATAGACATCACATCCTAGCTTATTTTCAATCACCAATTTCTGCAAATAATCTTCATCCAATGCTGAAAATAATAATTGAGCATATTTTGAATGATCACCAGCTTCCTAGAAAAATGATGTGTTATTCAGCTAATAAAGAAAGATAAGCTAATAATGTAGGAAAAATAGAGGATATTATAGATAACCTCAGCTTTTTTGGACAAAGTATGATCCAAGTTATTTTGCCTCTCCCATGAAACAAAAGTGTCCGAAATCGCCTCAAGATTGGCTGCACTGATATTCAGGTTAAGGGAACTAGTTGCAGCAACGCGGATACGCTTTCCAATTTTTGTTGGAAAATGCTCTCTGGTATCGAAAGTTTCAAGCCTCCAGAAAATTTGATAAAATCATTAGTAGGCCATCATAATGGAGTACAGTAATTTAACAGCACTACAAGTTTATGATAAAGATTTTGAAAATTAAAAAAAAAATTAAAATTTTACAATTTCAAAACATGATTCTTGAGATACTAGCATATAATATGAAAAAATAATACAATTTATTACTTGAATATCCCATCGAATGGTTCAACAAGAGGCTCCCATGATTCCAACTGTCTGTTGAATGTTGATGCAGCCATTGAACAGATGAGAACAGCATTCATTGCTTCAAGCCCCCCATGTGTGGCAAGATTAATATTTGAGATGGTTGTACCAATTACAGGTGCCATCTACACCATCATATATTTGTATAAATAAAAAACATTTACAGCAAGATCAAGCTAGGCATTTAAATCTCTTCAAACACCATAGGTATGAGTTTAAATATTTCTTACAGTTCCAAGGAAGTCATCCAAGACAGTGAGCGAAAAACATCCCAACTTCATCTCAGCACTAATGTTTTCACGTGCTTTAGGTTTGACACAGTCACTAATTGTATATGCTAAACGACTAGACGGTTTTTTTTAGATCAGGTCGTGCAAGAAAAGTAAACGCCTGCAAATACAAATAACTGATAAAGATTGATAGCAAAAATTATAAATTTATATGATAAACAGTGCATATCACACAAGAACTTAAACCATGTTATAACGACATGTTCCGTAAATTTCTCTTAGATGCTGATTTCATTAAAATTTTAATTTCCAATAATGTGACAATGCATTCATAAAGAAATGCATTTTGAACCTGATTTTCAACTTTCCAAATGCTCCAGCAGCTGTTAACCTTAGAAATAGAAGATCTAGAAATTGGTTCCTCAAAAACATTTGCTTGATTAACGAGATCAATCCTTGGACAGCAAAATGATTCCTTTCCAGGAGCCTCATCTTTTCTAGTAACAACACATCCCAAAGAAGCATAACCCGGAGGGGGGACAGGGTACCAGAAATAGGCTTCTTCAAGCCCTTTGCCAATGGCATGCGCAACTTGAGTGAACTGAACAGGCTTTGAAGAAATCATAGAGTTATCACATTTGAAAAGCAGTCCAACGGCTGGTGGTTCTAACCTGGTAAAGTTGGTAGCTGATTGTCAGACATACATTCACAGAAAAAGAAACAAGGAGAGCAGAGTTCACTACAAACCCCTCTGTTATGCAATCACCAAGTGGAGCAAAACCCAAACGTGATACTGGTCTCCAGATTGAAATTGGCCTTCTTAAATCAGAACCTTTGTCCCACCAAATCCGTTCAAAATGCGGTGTAGACATAAAATAACTTGTCTGCGACAATGCTTTTGGAATATCCCATAAAGGAGAAGCATTGCTATTGTTCATAACTAGCTGATCTTGATAACCAGATAGAGGGCTCTTCATGACAGAGAGATGCCAATCGTGGTTACGCAGTAGGATTTGATGCAAGTCAAAGCTTTCATCCTTAGGGGGAATATCCACCGATGAGTGGGCATAAAAGGAGCCAAGGACATTATCAACATGCCATATACTAAATCCTGACACTGCCCTACAAAGCAAAATGAAATTGAAAGATAATATTAACCTTTTAGAAAGAACAACCAAAGCAAATCCGTAAAGTGTACTAAAAAGTACCTTGGTTGCGGTGGGACACTGAATATACAATCTGAAAATGCTGTACATGTTACTAGATCAGATCGAAGACAATATATTACATGATTGGAAGGTGTTTGGGTTCCTACATGTGCTACACAGCCGACAGCAGTGTAGCCTGGAGGTGGAATAGGAAGCCAGATGGAACAATCAGCACTGCTGTCTAATTGACTCCCTCCACCAAAGTCTTGAAAGTTGGAAAACAAACCAACAAGCTTGAATCCCAAAGGCTTGCGAACACGGCCATAAGCATTACTTACTGCTACTACAACTTGGGTAGGTGGCACAGGTCTACAATAGTAATTTTTTTATTAGATGAGTGCACTCACAAATGGCACAAATACATTCAGATCAAATTACCACAAGTTAATATTGTTTTCATCTGTCATAGAAAAGCACAAAAATCAAAAGTTATGACACTTGCAGCGCATGAGGTGTGGCTTTTGGTATAGATAAAAAGTCTATGCTATCGGCAGAGAAATGTCATCTTGTTTCCATTGGTGCATCTTTCATTACATTAAAAAACTTAAATATTGTGTGAAAACGGGAGGCAAGAAAAATAGTACATGCAGAAAAGGTGATTATATTTTAGCACCCCAATCTAAACCCTAAGATTCAAAAATGCAACACCCAAATCTCTAGAAATCTATAAAAACAACACCTTTGTCTTAGCATTTTTGCTGTTTTCTTCAACATTGCTGGTGGCAGCATGGTTAGATGGCAAAGTTGGTGTCATGGCTGACTGATGATAGTGGCAGCATGGTTAGATGGCAAAGTTGGTGTCATGGCTGACTGATGATAGTGGCATCATAGTGCATGAGCGAGCACGATCCTTTGTGATTGGGGTAGGTGCTGCATAGACAGCGAAGCCCAAGTTTGCCTTAATTTTGCCTGATGTCAGTAACTTTGCCTGATGTCAGCCACTGAGAATTGTAGCTTCGGCATTTTTAATGCATGCCTACTACGCCAGCACCAACCAACTCTTCACTCTCCTTGTTCCTTTCATTATTGGTGATATTGACAAACAATGTAAGCCCCAACATTAAGAACTAACAATAATAACAACAACCAGCTAAAACTTAATGCTACTAAATGGGCTGGGCTACATGAACCCCTTGTCTTTAAAGCGCTCTATCAAATAGTAACATAGGTCAAATTCTTACTAGTTTCTTGTCATAAGCTCAAAAAATATGAAATCATTTTATTCCTACTAATTTCCTGTCAAGTTTTTTGGTAACATGAGCAAGTTTTATTAACAAATTTTTTTCATAGGACATCAATTGGTCTACACTTATATATGCTCAAATTATCTAGGATAACTTTACAAACTTAACCCCAATGAAGCTACTCCAACCTTACTACAAATGCACACATTTCTCATCAAATTCTGTTGTGTATGCCCACTTATCCACATTGGCATTATGAACAATCAACACTTATTATAAATACGGTTTTGTTCGTAGGCAAATATTTGACCTAGATAACATTATTGATCTTATAACTATTTTATAAAACATATAAGTTTTGAGTGAAATTTGTTTATTGTATAAAACCCCAAAAACATTGATCCATTTAATCTAACCCACTGATCACACTGATCACATTAATCACATCCCCTCAATTTTGCTATTATTTTGTATGACTAAACATAGATATTTGAATCTCTCACTCTTCTTGATAGCAAAATCTTTGATTAAAATCCTCAATATTATAACTTTTATTTTGATTAAACTTACACTTCATAGATTTTGCTTTGGATTTAGTAAGATAAAACTGCTTAAATTCTTAAGTAATTCTCCATAACTTGAGATTTGCTTTAACACCATCTCTAGCTTTATAAAAAAGAAGAACATTATCTACAAATAGCATGCATTAAGAAACCTCTTCTTAATATATATATAAAGAACATTTATAATTAATGTAAAGAGATTAATGCAAAGAGAAGAATATTATCTAGTCAGCGACAGGCATCTCCCTTGGATATTGAGAGGAGAGGCTTCAAGCAAGTATTCCCCCTCCCCCTACATATTCATTATGTGCTCATAGCTCTTCTCCTTACTCGTCAGGCGGCAGGAGCGGATTGGTAGACCCATTGGCATCAACTTGGATAGAGAAGGTCCCAGGTTCTCTCATTTTATGTATGCAAATGATCTGATTCTTTTTGCACCAGCTTCTATGACTGAGAGAGATAGGTCTAGGGGATTCAGGAGGAGTATGAGAGTTGGAATGGACAATTTGTGAATGCGAGGAAGTCACAGATTGCCTTCAGTAGAAAGACCACAGCATATCGCCAACTCAAATATCTACTTAGTTGAGATTCAAGAGAGGTTCTACTCTGAGGTACTTAAGACTTATACTTACTGGAACACTCCCGAAGAGAGCAAATTTTGTGAGCCTTGTGGAGTAGATTAGAATTTGAGTCCCTACTTTTGCTTGACCAGGTCAGTCCTTGTCATCATTTCTAGTTACACCATGATGATGACCTAGACCCTGAACTCTTGTCTTCTGAATATTGAGGCTGTTTTCCACCCTTTGGGAAGGAGCGGAGGGTAGTGATTTTAGGGGAATAAGGTCTGTCGTTTCTTGTTTGTAGGAGGTCTCGAGATCTACAATTTGTGACTGTAGGAGTGTTCTAGGGGCATGACACATCCTCAACTTTGTTCTCCAAGAGGACCTTCAGTGGGTGAGAGCCATGGAGGCCCGCTACCCGAGTAGGGGGATGACTTCACAGTGAGAAGAGCATATTCCGTTGTCTGGAGTATCCTCTGCATGGGATGACCAATTGTTCAGAGGCATACTCGAATGGAACAAGACACACTGTAGTGCAAGTACGACATCTTCACTGAGAGCATTGTGAATCAGTCATACAGTACTGAGATAGAAGGCCAATAGTGGAAGTTTAACACACTTTAGGAGCTCAAACTTGGCCGAGGAAGCCTGTTTTATGAGGATATTTTTTAGAGATGCCATCCCGACAAGCTGTTGGTTACATGGGAGAGAACTGGCATAGTCTCTTATGTGTGTCTGGGATTGTGAGGCTGAGGAGGACAGAGAGCACTTTGTCATCTGTTGCAGCTACTCTAGAGCCATATTGGAAATCTTTGTCAATTGGGGACTTCTACTTGCTGCACTTTCCTCTTGGAATCAACTTAGCACTTCTGTTCAAATAGCCCCTCCAGGAAAATCCCAAGATGGATGGTTTTATATTGGAGATTGACTGCTATGGATTAAACTTGAGAGGACTCAGCAGACGCGTGTTGCAGAGAGACATGCCGCTCATTTGGCTTTCCTTCTAAATCTTCACCTTTGTACACTATATGGCGACTCTAATCATGCAGCGGATTTTGTTTCTTTTTGCCTAACATGATAATATTTCTTTTGTTAGGGGAGATGTACTCCTAAAGAGGCTTTTAGACCTTTTGATTGTATACTTTTAAGCATTATATATATCTATTATAGGCCTTGGCTGGTTTTCATGAAAGAGATGAATTTCAAATTAATTTTGACTAAACACATTGTGTTAGAGCACATATGATTACTTTGTTATACTTATCTTTAATAACATTAATATAAGCATTTCCAAATTTTTTCTTTCCAACTCTCCAATGAGATTTTTTCAATACTTTATCATAAGCCTTTCACTAAATTAATAAAAATTAGACAATAAATGTCAGATGAAGATTTTCTTTTCACTTTCTATATTTTACCATCAAATCCATCATCTATATAACATCTATAAAATTGTTTATATTACATAAATAAGATTAATTTTGTGAAATCCTAGTGTCTAATCATAATCCATATTCGACCACACTCTACCAAAGTTTCAAAATATAGCTCATGAACTTAATTGCTTTAGAATTAGCACATGTTACACGTCACATTCATTCTCATAAATACGTATCACAATACTTATCAAACACCCAACATCTTTTGTCTTCAAAATTACACTAACTAACTTGGAGATTCAATAAACTCTTTTCTCATCTAAACATTTATATGAATCTATAGGGATTTCATTGATTTCAAAGATTTTCCACTTTTATTTTTTTTAAAAGTATTTTAAGCTAGCCAAAATTTTTTCCCCTCTAAAATCAATTTTTTGCGGGGGAGGGGGGGGGGGGGGCAGGTAGACTTTTTGCGAATTTTTTTTGGTCTTTCGCGAAGGGGATGCAAATCAAAATTTTTTTTCCTGCCCGGCGAGCGACAAGCTTTGGGTGCCTGCTTGGGAAGGATGATAGCTTTTCCCTTTTAAGCCCTAGCTTCACTCATCCAATAATGATGGGACAATTGATATTATATTTAGAGCCATTATACTTACTCATTATAATCAAATTATAATAACCAACATTAAAATTTTAAAAAACAATTAATCAATTTAGAGTGAATGACATAAGATTAGGGACACAATCAAAGCAAAACTTGGGTTGTGGAGGACTACTTTAGAATCTAAAAGTTTTCATCTTAGTGGATTTAAAACAAAATATTTAGGGTATAAGATCAATTGCATTAAAATCTCTAATCTAGAAGACATAATTATTGAAAACCATATGATAAAAAAGAGCAAGATGTTCAAACACCTTGGTACAATTATTCAAAATAATGAAGAAATAGAGAGTGGTGTGATTAATAGGATCTAAGTTGGTTGGATGAAATGGAGGAGCACTTCTAGAGTGGTATGAAAATCCCACTCAAACTTTAAGGAAAACTTTACAGAGAAGCTATACGGCTAGCCATGTTATATGGGTTGAATGTTAGCCAATAAAGAAAAAGCTTACCGATAAAAAAAGTGTTACAGAGATAAGGGTGCCTAGGTGAATGAGTGGGAATACTCAAAAGGATAGAATAAAAAATGAGTTTATTTGCACCAAGGTGGAGTGGCTCCAAAAGTGGATAACATTAGAGAATGCCTCCTTTAAATGGTTCAACCATATTAAGCGTAGACCATGTAATGCCCTTGTTAGAAAATTGAGTTTATGAATTTTGCCCATTTTAAAAGATGAAGAGGAAGGCTAAAAAGATATGAGAAGAAACTATTAAGAAGGATCTTCTCTATTTAGAATTTAGGGAAGAGCTTATATTTGATTGTGTACAATGAAAATAAGGGATACATGTTGCTGATCCCACCTAGTGGGATTAAGGCTTGGTGTTGTTGTTGTTGTATAATGAATGACATAATCATTAAAATGTATCTTTTATTGACATTCTTAATACAACTGGGAAGAGAAAGAAGAATAAACAGGTGGTCCACAAACTAAAAAGAGGGAAGAAGAGAAGTTCCACGAACTAGAGAGAAAAAGAAGAGAGGTGGTGTGGCCTATGAACTAGATAGATAAGAGAGAGAGAAGCCCTTGACCAAGATAGAATAAAGAGAGAAGATTGAAGAGATGATGGAAATGACCATTGACAAAAAGTAAGAGGGAACACAAGCAATATAAACATTTAATTTTAAATCTCTTTCATGCTATAAATAAGATCCCTTTAAATAATATATCTTCTTGAGAGAATCACACATACCACTTAAATCATAATTTTTTTACCAAACACCCAAAAATTAATATTTTCAATATCACCAAACAAATTCATATTATCACATGAGAAGTACCTCCACATTTAAGTTATTTTGATCATTATAAGTAGATGAGATTACAAGGCTAAGAGAAAATTTTATAAACAATAAAAAATTAGGAGTTGATAAATAATTAATGAAGATTTTAGTGCTATGAGAATAATTGTTACATTAATATATTCAAATTCATATCAAAAGGAACATTAAAAATAAAATTAATAAGAAGTATCAACTCTAAACTAGAGTGCAGTCAAAGTTCTTTAAGGGGGCACCCACATTTGGAGGAATTAGAAATTACAAAATTTCCCTTGATAAGCTCACTAAAACTACAACTGTCAAAAGATTTTCCTCCAATGTTCAAAGTTAAAATCATTCTAATTTATTTAATTTAAAATTTTGAAGAAAGTTATAAATATTATTGATGGTAAAATCCAAAGCAACAAATCCCAATTAATTGCAATATGATTTTGCCAATAAAATTCAAGTTTGAAAATTAACTTTCAACAAAAAATATACATTTGTAATTTATGGAAAAAATTAGAACACTTCATCAAGGGAAATAGAATCATGTGAGGCTTCTTTCATTAATTCATACAAGCATTACAATAAAAATACTAATACCTTTAAGTTAAATTTGTGTTATCATCAAATTTAAGTGAACATACAAGGATCATATGAGTTAACACTTTATGGATTCCAGGATTTAAAATTTCTACTAAGGTTACTTTTATTCGTTCCTTTCAGTGGGAAAATATTTTTTAATTATGATCTTATTAAAAAAGATTTGCATATTCTCATTAATCATGAACTTTAAAAATCTGGGTTGAAAGACAATGCTCATTCACTTTTTTTTTGTTCATATAAAAAATTTGAAAAAGACAAATTGAGCTTTCTGGATATGTTTCTATAGGTGGATTACCATTAATACTTAACATGAAGAAAAATGTCAATAATCATCTGAGATATTTTCTTCTCTTTTATTTGCCATTTTGGAAAAGAAAGAATAACCATTGTTTTTCCAAAATATTCTACTACAAAAACTCCATTTAACTTCTAACTATATCTTTAGAATTCTATTGGATGGTTAACTGACATGTAAGAAAGGTTTCAAGTTCCATCAACGCGAACATTCTTTAGCTAAACATGATAAAGTGTTTGACTTGCATTTTAAAAACTTCTGTTTTTTTTTACCTTACTCTAGAGCTTACAATAATTTATTTTTTTGTATTAATAAGAACGGATCTCCCCAGCATTTCCTTTAAAAAAAGCATATACAATAAACTTCTTACTTGATTGTAGTGCAGAGCTTCAAGGATTTTTAAAACTTCAGGGGCTATGAAACACAACAAATATGCCATCATAGGGTAAGAAGCCAACACATACTAACCTAGCTGGTTAATGCAGAATATATACATACATTTTTTTTTAATTACTTAATTAATTAATTTTTATTTATTTTTTTAATTTTTTTTTTCTGCAGAATATATACATACATATACATATACATATATATATATATATATATATATATATATATATATATATAGATTTGAAAATTTATGCAGAATATTTTGATCCCAATGCATGTGCATGCTAGTCCAAGATCTACTCACAGCAGTTCTAGTATTTTGTGAAGTTTTTGCACATTGCTGAATAAAGTTTCAAAGTGATTATAAGAATAGGCTATCATTATTTAAAATAAGGTATACTATTCATATTTCTTTATGCTATAGAAAGTGCAAAGACAAAAGATGCTTAAAGAAGTAAATAAAAAAAATAAAACAAGGGAAACCAGAATAATATCAGACGATTACACCAAACCTTACAGATTACCTTGATGTCACACAGTCACCTAATATGGCATAATTTGAAGGAGCTTGTGGCCTCCAGAATGTCAAGTTACATCCAGGAAAGTCACCTGAAGTACACACACACCACACACACACACACACATATATATATATATTCAAAAGAAATATTTTATTCCCAGAAAGAAAACACAAAAAATCAACATAATTCAATTTGCATGCTAACTAAAGCTATAATAGAAGGATTTAATGAGGTTACGAATAACCTTTTGGTGATACCCAAATTCGTTTGAAGTTTGAACATGAGACCAAGGGGTTAACTTTGCCCAATTGTAATGCTTCAAAAGCCTGATTTTGCAGTTTTAGCAAAAGTGATGCAACTCTAAGTGACAAATGGATGCGTACATCACTGGACAGCAACGATATGCTTGTTTTGTCCTTAGCAGAAGTATAACCTCCTGAAACATCCATTGGCTCTAGAACGACAAGACCAGACCCAGCTTCAATGGTAAAATCTTTCACAAGAGCACGAGCCCAAGTGTCATTTTCTTTTGAAGCATACCTGCCCAGTGAAGCAAGATGACCAACAAATATTTACCAAAAATAAGATTTCACAATGATAACATATATTTAATAAGCTATGTGAGTCTGACACATACATGAATCTCAAGTCCAATCTTGCCCGTAAAAGCTTCTCAAGGTGCATGGGACTATCTAAAGCCAACTTTGAACAATCATAGAAGGTAAATTCGGGGGAGACAACCTGAACATTAGGGAAAACAAATTTAAAGTTTTGCAGTACAAAAACATAAATGAAAAAAAAACTAAGCATCTCAAAAAATAAAAACATGATTATAAAATCAGTAAAAAAGGCAGTATAGGCAGACATTTATGAGAGTGAATCTTCAAGAATATTTAACTGTAAGAATTTTAGAGACTAAAATTCATCCATAAATCATATTTTAACGTGAAGACCTGTGTGATGAGGCAGGCAAGAAAAATAATACAAAACAGGGTGAAAGTAATGACTTTTGCGGTATATTTTAGTAATCTTTTGCAAAAAATTGAATGAAAAGGATTGGAAGTGGAGTGAAACAGTGGTGATGATCAATAACTAAGAAAACAAAAGAAAAATAGGAATCACCAAAAATATACACACCTTAGTGCCTTGAAGCTATGCATACTTCAAGATTGACGACTGATACACACAAAAACTTCAAAGTAAAGTGACTAAGAATTTCTGGAGTAAAATTTCATTATCTTTCAAAGCAAAATACATTACACATTTATAATATCCCTCAAAAACTTTAACCCTAATGGTCAAATTTGCACTCTCTTCTCAAAATACCTTTCTAACACTAAACAAAAGTGAAAAAATGACCTATAAACTTTCCAACCATATTAAGGCTGGTCCAAAACACTAAATTACTTTAATTAGTCATCATCATATGCATTAATACACAAAAAAATGAAATAATTCAGCTGATCTGGTTTTAACTAGAAATATCTTATAGTGTAAATAAAATAAAAATACATTAAAAATAAAATATATTAAAAAAATAGTAAAAATCTCTAAATTAACCCCTTTAAGCTTTAAGCTTTTAGTAAAAATACACGTCACAATTCTAAGCTAAGCAATTGAATGCTGTGCTGCATCCCTGCATTTTCAAGAAGAATGCAACGGTTACAGGCTTTTGGCAGCTCTCCAGCCTAATCAAAATTCAGATTTGCTATCAACCCACAGCAAAAACTAACTAGGAATGAAAATGAAATGTGCAATACTCCTAGTTATAATTCCTTTTACGTAAGACCAGCCCAAATATGAATAAAAATAAATTGAATTTACAAACAAATACAACTATCTAAAACCAAAAAAATATTTGATTGCAACTTAGCTTAGCTTAAACGAGTTTGAGTCTGAATTATTTAATCTTTGCTTATATTTAATCTTAGTTTAAACTAACTTGAAGTCAACTAAGTCAGTTTAAAATTTAACCAAATAAAATCAGCTTAAGCTTACTTACACAACCTAAATCATTTAAAAACACTAAATAATAAGGTACAAGCTAAGATAGACTATTAGCAAAGAAATTAAGTAATTCATAATTAATCATTTCAAATCATCACAATTAATTTAAACCAATGCAATAAATTAATACATAATTCATTATTATTTTTTAAAATATTATCATAATATATTTATGATAATATATAAAGTGCATTCTAATTAAATTATTAAATAATGACTTCATTTTAAATATTTAACAATGCCAAACATAATAAATTAACATACATGGAGCAACTACTAATTAATAATGTAATTAATAAATAGTAAATAAATTATTTAATATTATTAATAATTAATGAGAAGCAAGCAATTAACAAATTATCAATAATGATTATTAATTAATATCCTAATTAAATAAGTTATTATTAAATGAACATTAAATAATAAGCTAAATTTAATAATCAACTGAACAACTAAGTAATTTATGCCTAACTTTGCTAAAACCTGCAAACTAAATAATTTGCATATTATGATTGAGGTGTCAGATGTGTAAATACGCTAGTTTGTGGCCATTCGGGTAAGTTCCTTTTAAAAGCTGTATTTGGAATAAAAACAATGTAACTTAATTTTTAATCTTTTATTTTATTAGGGCAGATGATATATAATTCATCTTGGGTTAGAGAGTTCTAGCATGACTGGCATGTAGTAGAAAACCACTAGGACCTAACAGGGAATAATTGGGTGGACAAGCATTTGAGGCAGTTGTTTTAGTTATTTATCATGAAAGAAAAATATATGAAATACCCATTTGAGCTAAGCTATGTTATGATTTCCTAATGGATGCCTAACAGGGAAGTAATGGATGCCACTGACAAGCTTCAAGTTATTTTTGAACTACACTATGTCAATAATGGAAATTCTAAGAAATATGTTTTCAATAAAATGATGCCACTGACTTACTTCCAGTAAAAATTAGCTGTATTGCAAACCGTATGAAAATTATCAATTTCACTATATTATTTCCTTTCATATAATTACTATTATTCATCAAATCATCAGTTTATATAAAGACGCAATTTTCAAATTTTCTAAAAATGATTTTCATGCATAGTGCTTCTTTTCATTATATTACTATATAGAAATGCAATAACTTCATTATAAGTCCATAGATTAATTAACAATTTAGGTCAACTTTAAACGATTTGAATGCAGGATGACTTTGCATATCAGCACAAATATTTTAAACTATGTAATTTTATTTTATGGGTCTTTGTTAAATACATATCCAATGTCCTGATTAGAATATGAAGCACCATTGTTTCACCAATCTTAGAATTCTTCTAATTATAAGTAGATATGCGGAGTCATGCACTTTAAAAATATTGAGGTGACAATACATTTTGTAAGAAATTAAAATGTAGGTGCAGGTAAGAATATCTTCATCTTAATGGATTTTTATAAGGTTAATAAAAAGTTTAACTTTTTAGCAATATGATTAGATAAAATAAAGGTAAATAAATTTTACAATGCACATCTATTTTTGTAATTGGTTGTTTTATAAAAAAGAATTTTTTTTTTGCAGTTTAGCAAGTCCTTAAATTGGAAGTTTAGTTATTTATTTGGTGCAGTAAAGAGGATCCTGCCGTTGTAGTCATTTCTATTGCCTTGGGACGTCAGCACTTGAGCATGCTGAGAGACTTTAGTGAGAGGGGCAAAAAGACTATAGAATACTTCAATTTCACATTAATATTTACCGAATTATGCATAAATGCCAAACCTGAAGTGGTCAAAGTGGACACCTCCTTTAAATGCTGCCAAGGATGGCATGGCTTCATAAATTAAGTATTATTCCCTCCATTCTTTACATGTGCAAGCGCATATAAAGAATGAAAAGAAACATAAAAATCCTGGTAAAATAGAGCCCAACACAGTTCATGAAATTCAAACTTACAGTGATGCTATGCAAATTAATCCAAAATATTACACACTGAACCAACAAAATCCTCAAAATTAATGAGGAAAGAAACTGGTAACAAAATTTAAAAATGAGGCTGAATGAACAAAAGAATACAACAGAAGGTTTCAACCTCTTACAATGCCACTGGTACTCCAGTCAACCCAAGAATTTGTTCCAACATGGCAAGTAATATAGTAAAGGAAGAAGGAAAAAAGTGACAATCCTTCTCCAAGCCAAAGCAACCAACAAAACTTTGGCCAAAAGAAAGGATAGTGAATATGACTTAGATAAAAATTTTGAGTTCATAGATTCAAGTATAAAGGGGAGACAACTTTTCTGGCAAAAGTCACAACACCTCCCTCTCCAGCAATTTTATGAGTCCACCAGGTTCACAACAAGATTTAATTAGTATTCTGTGTACCCCCTCAAATAAATGCCCTAATTTTGTGGTCAAAGTGCTGAATGGAATGACCATGACCACCACATTAGACAATATTAAATCATACTTCTACTAATTGATCAAACATTTTAAGGGATAGTTCATAAGCATGGACATGATAAATGGAAGTCCAGAAACCAAGCTGGTCTCTTCAAGGATCAACGGGATGTAAGAACTCCTTATATATTTCCAGGCCAAACAAGTTTATTTCAAAGAGCTAATTTCATTCAACCTGCTCAAGTTCAAATAAAAGCTTGCTACATGTTCAACACTAAAGAGATTGGAGAAAAAGAAAGAGAAGACATCTATAACATAGTCAAAAGAATGATGGCCTCCATGCATCTCTCTTTATGAGATCTACAACATTACAAAAATAAGAAGTGAAGCAAGAATCAAAAGAAATGGAGAATGATGGCCAGACAGCTTTAGAATACTCCAAGTAAACTAAGGAACTGAAAAAACTTCACCTAACCAAACATCAGTGGCTCTATTACTGGAGGACAAACAGAAGATCTACAAATTCAAAGAAAAGAAGAAAATCCACACTTCGTAACTGATTTCAAAGAAGAGAAGAAAACCCACACTTCGTAACTGATTATTATTGATTGCTGAATACAATCACTTATAAAGTTAATGAATTACTCTCTCCTTTTAGATCTAAGTTGTAAATTTGAAACGCTCCAACTTGTGCAAGCATAATATCAACTGAGTGTGATTATCACATTTAATAACAAAATTATGTTAGAAATCATATTCTTGAGATTGAGAATACCTGAGCTTCAAATGTAAAGTTTTGTCTCTGATTAGCTACAATAGTTGAATCCATATCAACAGTATTTGCTTTCCTTGAGACATCATTGCATGGTTTTGAATTTTCTCCTGCAAATTCAGCAGCATCTTTATCTAGAAAAATAATCTCAACACCATCATTTTGAGAGATTGAATAGCTGCTGTCACTGCTCAGGTACGTAGACTTTCTCAATAAGGCACCATTCTATTGAAATATCATAAGCATAAATGAAAACAATCAGTTAGAATGAAAAAAAGAGTGTTAAAGTTCAAAGCATCACAAATAAATAACATTGAGAAACAAACACATAATAATAAAAAAAACATGTTTTTTTGCTACACCACATAAGGATAATTTAAATTGAGCAAGTACTGATGCTAGTTTCTTAAATAATATTTACGTAAGAAACACTATAGAAAAGAGTAGCAAATAAAAAATATTGTCAAGCAACCTTCAGTAAAATTCACATGAGTAGTCAATACAATATTAAAGTTAGCTAAGATCAATTTTTCCTGAATGACATTCTAGCATAAACGATACATTAACCTAAATTACTTACAAGACAAACCACTACAGAATTTCCAAGCAAAATTTATGGGATCTTAAATTAACAAACATCAAACAAAAACAATCATTGGAGAAAACACATGCCTATGCAATAGAAAGTTCAATAAAATGTCAACGACTGTCTAATTTAAAATCAATAATGAAAGACATTTTAGAACTATGAACTTACTAGAAATTTTTGACTAGTGCAATTTATGCCTTATCATATGAATTTTAGAGAAAATGATAGATGGAAACTAATTCTTCTCACATTATAAACTTAACATAACCTTCATACTTACCCAAATTTTCATAATAACAACGCAAATGCAACTCAAATATATCACTTAACAATCAATAAAAATACTGAATTTCCATATAAAAGCAAGGATAACTGTTAGCTCTACACAAATTAAGAATGGTTGTTATATATAGAGAAGAGAGATATGAGTATAATGTAGGTTATTGCATTATGGCCCACCCAATGGCAAGGTTATATGCTCGTATCAGTATTTAAGTCGTTGCTACATCCCATTCTGGTTCAATACTTTGAGTCACTTTTATGTTATTAGCAGTACTTGTGAATTTATGAAATGATCTTGCACATTAAATCAGTGCAAGTATTGGGAATTTTTTGTTTCTATTATGAGAATATATATAGAAAAGACCTTTACTGTTTTGAACACATTTGAATAAAAAACATTTTTATATATCCCAATTTTCCAAATTTAGGATCAGGTTTCTTGTAGAATTTGTAAGGCTATCTTCCAGTATGGCAAGAAGCACTGACCATTCTCTAATAGGGAAAGGGTTCACCAACCATTTTCTTTCTTGGGTATCTACTTTCTCTATTATTTCTTCCCTCCTCTCCCTATATCTCATCCTTTCCCCTTCATGCATCTCTCTTCATTCACCTTCTCATATATTCTTCCCAGCTCTCAATAACCCACAAGCCTTTCACCTTTCATCCCCCTTTCCCCTTTATTCATCCTCTCTTATCAGCGTTAGCATCCAAAGGGCCACCGTTCCACTTACCCCAGAGAAGCTACATCCTCTTCCAACAAAGCAGCCACTGACCACTTTTCCTTTTGTGATGTCCTAAATAAAAAAAAAACAAAGCTTATCCCATCTGAAGACGCCCTACCATCTAGCAAAAGGGCAATCAAAGTCGACTTTCCCAAGACAACTTGCCAATTAATGGGAAAGCACTGCAATGAGAATCAAGGTGTCATACAAGATTTCCTCCCACTTACTTCTTCAGTAATAAGATATAGCATGTATTTTTCCCAAATATTTTTGGAACTTTTATGTTGTGTTTTCTTCTTCATTTAAACTTAAATAATTATCCTTGTGCCAATCATATATTATTTGTACTTTTTTTCCACTATAGCAAGTCCACCCAAAACTTAAACCTACTCAATTGAAGGAGTACTCCTTTTAACCCTTGAGAGTACCATATAAGAAAGTGTTCTTATCACTTATGTTCAAACTAAACTAGGAAGTAAAAATGAACAAAAACTTACTCTAGATGGGTTGAAATTTTTTATTGCTTGGCTAATCTATGTGCTAATATTCATTTTTTTAATTTATGAATTTGTTTAAGAAAGTCACAAAATGATCTTTTTCATTGTAATTGCATTTCAGTATACAAATGTCATATTTGCACAATCCAAATCATTGCATATAGTTCAAAAATACCTCCAACATCCATATTTGTATTTAATCTTGCAAAATCACACAGATAAGTTGATGAAATGCACATTACATTAAGAAAACTCTTACTATTACTATTGAAGAAAAACATGTCAATCTTACCATTAAAATACATGATATTTATGTTAATCTTACCATTCAAATACATTGATATTTATGTTAATCTTACCATTCAAATACATGATATTTATAAGCAGCTTCTCATATGACCTACCATATCGAATCTTATTACACCATGAAGCAATGATTTACTCATCTGATGATACTACTTTGTATCCCCACACAAGTGCGTATCAATGCGACATGAACCCCCTAGACATCCTCATGTCTGCGATGATAGTCATACAGGATATCACCTCCAGAGAGATGACTACCCTTGTGTTGATTACCATCATAGAGATGATCCTCTTAAAAGACATAGGAAAGATGAGTATTTTTGTAAGTACAATCACTCCTTACTTCCAAAAAGAGATGCATATCCAAGATTATACGATACTGCCATTATGATAATCATTATATGATCATTATTCAAGTAAATAGAAATTCAAGCAAAACCCTGCTACCAACTATAGCACAACCAAAGAAAACGTTGGGTGAAGACGAGTTAAAATATCATTTTTATCATATTGATAATGAGCACTCAATTGCAAGTTGTTATGCTTTGAAGAGATATTTTTGAGAATTACATTAAAAAATGATGAACTGAAATAGTTTATAGCAAATAAAAAGTTGAGAAACCTGAGAACCAATAACTTAGAAAGATATCCCAACTTAACACAAGAGAGCACAGCTATAGAGTTGACACCTCCTTTTGTTACAAACAATGTAAATTTGGTTTATAACCTTACAAATAATGAAGAAGGGTTGAGTTGGAACTAGCCAAGTGAATTTATTGTAGTTGTTGTTGGAGGTATAAACCATGGGGTAGAGAGATTGAAGAGCATAAAAATATTAAGGTAAGATCGTGTCTACTCGGCTGATCTATAAAGTTGGACTAGCATCACTTTCTTCGATGTTGACTTTCCCAAATTAAGATCCCATTTTTAGATGCAATAATGGTACAAGCTATATTGTGGAATACTCGATGTAGGTAGCGCATGAAAATCATTAGGCTTCAAGTATTGCATAAACTAAACTTGTCAAACACAGAGCAAGCTCTCAATCACTCAGTGATTGGTCAAATTAAATGAAGGAATGTGTACCCAATTGAGAAAACATTAATTAAAGTGATATGGGAAACATATAAAGATTATGAGATCCATAAGTAAGAATTTAGTGCCAATCATGCTTTTAAGGAATGGTATGTCAAAACTTTTGGGAGATTCTAACACTTTGAATGCAGCTGTTTTAGCGAGCCATTTAGTTGCTAAGCTCCTTGCAAATAGAAAATTGCTACCATAGGAATGTCTTGAGAAACTATATATCTATGATGAACTACTTGCAAATTAAGAACTTACATTACCAAGCAAAGTGGGGTGCCCAATGATAAGGTATAGGTAAGTAAGAAGAAGAGCATTAAAGGTACGTTTCAAGTTCCAACTGTGTCAATAGGTCACTTGAGAAGAAGGCTTATTATTGTAGAGAACATTAAGGTATGAAAGTTGCTACTGTACCCCGTTAGTGTCCTACTCAGTGCCCAAGAATAATAAATAGATCTAAACCTAGTGTTAAACTGATAAAAGTGGAGATTCACTAGTCAAAAATCATGATTACAAATCCATTTTATGCATTGAATTGCTGGGGCACCAATGGGGTACCAAAGCATTTTCCTTAAGGTATTTTTATCTTACTAAACCAATACGTTGACTATACGGAGTGTTTCAAAGGCATTCACATTTCTTGCTCGTCTTGGTAACAAGAAAATCGGCATTTCTTGCCCATTTTGAGACGATTTCCTATAATTTTTGCTTGAACCTTTGATATTTCTCCACAATTTGTCAAACTAAGGCAATTTTATCATTGTTTTGAGCATAATCTAAGTTTCCCATGTCCCATTAACCTTTAGGGTTGTAATGACCCAATGTCGTCATTTTTCAAATTAGGTCAGAGCCCACTTCAGACATCAGGACCCCGGGGAATTTCAAATTAGGGCAAACAAAATTTGCATTAGATAGAAATAATTTTTAGATCAAAGTGCCATAGTTTGGGAGAATTCGGATAACAAAAAGTACCGCTTTAATTTTCTGAATTATTTAAATCCAATAAATCATGAACATTGAAATACATGTCAGAATTCATCGATTTCAGTGTCGTTGTGTTAAGTATAATATTTAAAGGCTGTTCGAAAAAGTTTCATCAAATTCTGAGAGACGATTTGATCGTAGTTAAATTTTGAAGTTTTAAATTTCAGAAATTAATTAAAAATAAAATACTTGTCCGAATCGAAAATTTTTGGCACGAGGGTGTTCGTTATATTGAAACAGAGAACGGTGTCAAGTTTCGTTATTTTTGGACTTCAAATAACGAAAAAATGCGAAAAATTTAACTTTAAGTAATTTTATTAAATTTTTCCTCTATTTCCTTCCATCCCCCCTCCTTACGATCGCAGACCCCCCTGCGACTCGCTCGTCCGATAGGCGCATCTGGCGCGAAAGGTTCTGCGCCAAGAAGGGGCCGCCTGCGCCGTTTTTGGTGCAAACTAGTCGGCCCACCTGGCCGACCCCCACTACCCTCCTCTCCCTCGACTTAAACCCTCCCCCTCCCTTCCTTATTCCCTTACAGCCCCCTCCTCCTCCAAACCCTAGCCAGCAACCAGCAATCCTCCCCTCCCTGCCAGCCAACCTCCTGCAGCGGCAGCGGCCACCTAGTAGCCAGCTCTCTCCTGCTGCAGCCCTCCCTCAACCGGCCAACAGCCAGCGAGCATCTGGCCACCCCATTCCGGCCAGCAGCCCGGCCAGCAACCCCACTCCAATCTCCCTCCGCTTTTCAGCAATCCTAATCCTTAAGTAAGAAGAAAAATATAAGAGAAAGAAACAGGGATAAGAAAATAGGAGAAATTATTTTGCTGTTTCTCCGTTCTTTTATTTTATACATACTTAATAATCATTATTATGAAAATAATAATGATAAAATATCCTCATTCACATTAATATGGTTCTCATTAATTAATAATAAAAATTATACATATGTTATAAAATGACTATTATTTCAATTCAAGCATTTTATTCTGTCATTTTCCTTTTTACTATTATTATTATTATGTTATGCAATTTATACAGTCGTTTCCATTCTGTCTTTTCTTTCGTACATTATTATTATCATTATTATTATTATTAAAATGATAATAATAATGCTATTATAAATATTATTGCAATATCAGCAACTTAAAAATACGGACTTCTATCAAATTGAGAAAATGAAAGGGAAACATAATAGAAACAAAGATAATAATATTGGCTAAAAATGCTAATTTAAAATATCAGAAACCTAAATGTAGATTAAGCGAACTGTCACTCATCCGAACTGTTGAACTTTTGAACTTATAAAACAAGATACCAGATGTCTTTTATTACTCTTGTTTAAATATATTTTTTTGCTCAGCATCGCACAAATTTGATAAAAGTGATTTTTAAAGTCACATAAAATGATATATGAATAAGTTTGGATAAGTGAAAAGTAAAGATTCTATGTTGATTTATACTTTTTGTCTGATCAGATAACTGCTAGGACGAGGCTGTCCGATATCGGGAGTCATAAGTAGCCTATACTAATAAGCCTTTGAAGGGGCAGGTATAGAGTGAAGTTGGGATATGTAACACAAAAATGAACCCCATTTTTCTCAATTTTGTACTTGCCCAACAAAATTATATTTGCCTCAGATATCAAGCGCTAAAATTATGTATTTATTTTTATGACTGCAATTATTTTTATGCTAAATTTTAAGTGCAATTGAAACAGATTTGTAGGGATAAGTTTGTACAGTTTTAATTTCCTGTCAAATATTAATTATTTTGCTTATTATTTAACATTTGTAAAGATGACATCTATCAGTACTTAGTTTCACAACTAACTGGTATTCGAATGCCTGCACTTTTGAAACGTGCCCAGATTAGGAGTTCATCCTCGAAGAAAGGTGCTAAGAACTGAGCAGTGCCGATACTGCTACCTGCTGATCCACCGCTTTCTTTTTGACTCTATCTATTTTTAAAAAGTTTGTAACTTTTCTTTTATTTTGATCTTTTGTATCCAAGACTTATGAATTAATGAATAAATGAGTTATGTTTGATGTCTATATATTCATCTCTTAAATCACTCAATATGATCCTGCGGTTAGAGGATATATTGCTTGTTGTTGTTACTATTGCTATCCCACAAGCAACCAGTGCTGGATCAGCTCCCGCTAATCCAGCACTGGGTCCTCACAAGGGTTCTACGCCCTAGTGAGATCTAAACTTTACCTCTAATTTCCATGTTCTTTTTCTTCGATTTTGTTTGTTTAAGATTTTCTTTTTGTTTGCTTTGTTTGTTTATTTGTTTTGTGTGGACTCTTTGAGTTGTTTGGGTGTTTCTTGATGTGCTTTTTCATGTTTTTCTTGTATAGTGGCTTTAGGTAGCGGGTTGGCATCTCCGACTATTAACAACGACCTGAGGTTTCAATTGAGAACCATACCACTACTTCCAGCTACTAATGGTACATTACCTGATCTCCACTTCTCTCACTCCTCCTTTCGAAAACCTAGATCATTTATTGAAGCCCTAAGGGCTCTTAAGTGGGAAACTCCTCACCCATCATTGGAATCAAAGCCATTACCATTTTATGGGGGTAGGCCAACACTTTGGTTCACAGATGAATAAATCAATATATTGGTCAAGCCATTGTGTAGGATATTAGAAAATTCTTTAATGATCTCTGACTTCTTGATATTTTAATGTTAGATTGCATGATAGTAAGCATATCATTGTTAAAATGACTCATGAAGCATATTATACTAAACTTTTCTTGCTTGGTATCTATTACATTAAGAGATTTAGGTTAAATTCTTGAAATGGACCCCTTCTTTGATCATAGAATCGACTCTCCTATGGTTCCAGTTTGGATCAACTTTCTTTTGTTAAAAGTATATTTAATAAATCACTCTATTTTAATTTCCTGTGAATCCTTTCATGGTAAACCCTTAAAAATAAATAGTCACTACTAATATGTCTAAGTTCTTGATTACGGGAGTTTTGGTCAAAATGGACAACTCTAAGAATTTTTGAAAAGAATATATGGAAAGGTAACGATGACTATGGATATCTTCAAGAGTTGAAATTGAAATTATCACCCCCTATCGTTTACACTGTAGAATTATTGGGCATGCTCTTGAACATTGTCTTAAGAGGAACTTGGAGTTAAGATATAACAATGCGGGTTCTGAAAATGAAATTAAACCTGCCATCACGGTACCAAGAATTCAGAACCTGAATGGCATGAGAAGAATATATATGCTGAGAAATCTACCTAATACTTCTAACCCACCTCATCCTCCATTTAACTACAAAAATCTTCCAATAACAACATCGATCCATTCACGACATAGTGTGATGGGCACATTCAGTTTATTGATAATCTTCCACCATTAGAACCAACCCACTTCCTTTCTCCAACCTTAAACTTCCATAATATCATCCCATATGATATTCCCTCTCCTATTGCTCTCTAGGGTTCTTGCAATGAATTTTCACTCCTCCACAACTCTAACAATGATAATACCAATAACTGTGAGAGGTTGCAAGAAATAAAACATTGCATTTCCAGCAAATGGAACCTCATATGCGGATCTTTTCATCCTCACCTCAAACCATTTTGACATAGCTCTATGCACCAAATCTAGAATCTCCTTGAATGATTCTAATTGCTTTGAGCTTCATAATGTTGTTCCATTAACTCTACCTTAACTCTTTTAGAGATAGCCCAAAACATTCAGACCGGATCCCTTCCTAGTGAATTCTTATCCCCGATCGCTACCCATATCAATGTTGATCTCCTGGATGCTAACATGGCTATCAATGGTATAAACAACAACTTTATCAATATTGATGATTATATGGGGTTAGAGAAAGATATGGCACCCCACCCTAACTCCTTGGTTAGAAGGAACTCCCATGATAATCTGTCCAATTTAGTTGATGATGATTTTATTGCAATTACTTATTAGAGGAAAGGAAAAACAAATATTCATGAAAGAAAACTAGAATAAAGACTAGGTCACAATCTTTCTCTTCCCAATGATTAATTTACTATTATAAAATAATAGAGGCATTTCCAAAGTCTCATCCCTTAACAGATTGCATCAGCTAATTTTTAATAAAAGGTTTGACCTTCTTATCATTTTGGAACCCTTCACTAGTAACACTAAGATGATTATTATATATGAACTGGGATTTAATAATGCTGGCTCCAATAACAATAATAAAATTTGGTGCTTTTAGAAGGTGAGTTGGAACTGTCAGGTTATTGATGATAAAAATCAATATACCTTACCTTTAATATTAACTATTTGTTTCTCAAAATGGCATGTACGTTTATCAATGCTAATTGCTCTAGATTCAATAGAAGGCTTCTTTGAGATCAGTTAAGGCATATAAATAATACCATCTCCTTTCCCTAGCTTATTGAAGGGGATTGTAATACAATCCTCAATGCCTCTGAAAAAAAAGGGTAGGGAGCCTAATATTAATATGTTGGATGATTCTCTAACACTAACTTTGATTGTAGCTTGGTGGATGCTGGCTTTCCGGGATTACCTTTCACGAGGATTAATGGTTGTAATGGGAAAGGCTTAACCATAAATTACTCTTTGATCTTTGGAATGTTACTTATTCTACCACCAATGCTTCTCACCTTAATAGAAATGGGACTGATCACTCTCCCCTTCTCCTCAATATTTTAATGCCTAACTCTCCTTCTAAGCTTGTTTTAAATTTCAAAATACGTGGGTTGGTCACAACATTATTGAGATGGTTAAGGATAGTTGTAATGCTCCTATTTTTAAAGTTACATTTACACTTACGTCAGAAATTAAAGAGACTCCAAAAAGATCTCAACTCTTAGAATATATAAGTATTTAACATATTGATAAAATCACTCAAGCTGAGAAGGAAGCTGATGCCTCAGAAGCTATTTATAGTGATACTAGTCTTTCTGAAGATCGTATTGCTTAGAAGAGAGCTTCAACCACCTTGCTCACTGTCTCAACCTTGAACAAGCCTACTGGAGACAAAAGGTTTACTTGAAAAATTTGCTGAAGGGGAGAGAAACACTAATTATTTCCAAATGTTGACTAAAAAAGAAACAAAAAAACAAGATTCACAAAAAAGGTGATAGTTGACTTTTAAATCAGGACCAGATTAAAATCTCAACTGTGAAGTATTTTATTAATATTTATGCTGAGAATTTTTCTCCTACGAGCAAATCTTGATACTGATATTATTGCCAACCTAATCACTGATGATGAAAATACTGCATTTCTCACTGATGATGAAAATACTGCATTTCTCAAACTCCCTTCTATTACCGAGGTTAGAGAGGTTGTGTTTGATTTGGATGGAGACAAGTGTTCAATTTAGAGGGAATATTATTCATAATGTCCAGAGATTCTGATTAGAAACCATAAGTTATACCATCTCAAAAGTCTTGAGTAGACTATGTGGTATTTGTTGATGACTTTAAATATTAACTTTAAGTATTTTGAAATTAAAGTTTACATTTGTTGGAATACCCACTATAGTGATTAGAATGAGTATTTTTGGGCATCACGAATGGTCTCCCATTTCATTGTTCAGACTGCTCACTTCTTAGATTGTGCTGCAACATTAAGGCTCGATCAACTAGCATTAAATTTGATTTCACGGAGGCGGAGATTTACTGTAGTTCTCTAATTGATCTTGTGATGATCTCTAGAGAGGAATTATGCTCTAGTCTTAAATTGTTGAGATTTCACAAACGCAGAGTCACCGAGACAGAGTGATCGTTAGAAATATTTGATGAAGATGGATTATTACGACAAAGACTTAGGCATCTATTGGGATGATGGTCTGAAGCTTGTCAGAGGGTGACTAGAGCTGACACTGATTTTCTGTGGTCCCTTGAGGAGATATTTACTCATCGTCCAAAGGCTTATCAGTTATCCATCCAACAACTAAGAACCATTCATGCCCAACGAAATGTTCTATTGCAATGTTTTGAAGATGCTCGGAATTTGGATGCCTTTACAATCACTTACTCTAGGTTAGAATATTTCATCTCTTTTTTTTTCTGACTTAATATCGCTTCTATTATTGCGGCCATTTAAAATATCCATTTTTATAATTAAATTTTTAGATGCAAACATTGTCACTGAAGAAACAACCCCTAAATTCAAGTTGAATTTACAACTGTTCAAAAAGAAGATGCATAGCGAGCACAAGACCCTCAATACAAACCAAAATAAAATTTAGGGGAGTGGGGTGGGAATCTTGAACATAGTGATCATTGCTAGCCATAACCAATCCTTACAGGCAGCTTTACAAATGTCATTTTCATACATTCTTCTAAGTGTTGCATGAAATTTTAACTCCATTGAACAATCTTTAAGAAAATTCAAAATTTAAACTTTCCTGTTAAAATTGTCAGTGTGAACTCTTTAATGAAAATATCCCTAGATTTTTCGACCCAATAAAAACTAATTTATAAAGTACTGCTTGCAGGTATAATTACATACCTGGATTTTTCGACCCAATAAAAACTAATTTAAAAAGTACTGCTTGCAGGTATAATTACATACCTGGATTTTTACATTCTTGAAACGCAATTTTTTGCCTTTCCCAAGTCTTATAATTGTTCCTGAGTATGGATACCCTTTTGACTCAAATTCATCACTCAATGATAATATATGTCCACAACCATCATATGTAAACTCATCGAACTGACAACCATCCACAATCAACTGTTTTTTAGGAGAAAGATGAACAACATCATCATGCTGCATGAACACTGGTTCTGAAAAAATTATATCATTAGAACAAGTGAGCGGATCCTTATTTGGATGTAGAATTTCCTCCCTGCCTGTTAACGTTCCCAAGGAGGGAACAAAAAACTCAGCTACTGCAAGAAGAAAATCCAAAACAACAAGAACACGTGGCTGTTGAATTCTTATAACAAAGGACTGGAAGGAAGAACGCCATCGATAGTCTAAAATCAGCATTGTCAAGTTAGAAGCATCAGTGTCATTCTCGCTTTCCAACTTCCTGGGCATGTCTTCTTCTGAGGTAAGAAAATTTAAAGATGAACTGTTACTCCCAGACTTTGAAGCATCATTATAAGAGCCAAGCATCAAACGCATTTCTGGCTTTGTGTCAGGGCGTATATCCAGCACAGAGAATTTAGGAATGGTCACATAAAGATCCATCTCAAGGAATGAAGTGGATCTATAAGAAACCCAAAGACCTTCTAACTGGAAAACCATTAATATCATGTCAGAGAAGAAAACTTCATTTAGTTCGTTAGAAGCATAATTGAAACAAGCACAGCTTAAATCACGGCAGTAGATAGTTTAAAAGAGTAAAAATGTGAGATTGAACAACGAACATCACATTAATGAAAATGTGAATGAAGTTTGTAGCCTGAGGAATAATAATAAATAATAAAGCATCTGTTAAACTTACAGAAATTTGGGCCAAAGGAGATTCCTCATCAAGACCATTGCAAAGCTCTAGCAAAGCATAATGAAGCTCAACAGTAGTAACAACAACAGACCGCGAAAGTAAGCTCGGGCCATTACCATTAACCTTGTCAACAAGCAAGCGCATAGATTCCTTTGCTCCAACACTGCAACGAAAACTGGGAGGAAGTTTTGGTTCTTCGGATAGGTTCATGGACAAACAATTAATTATCACATCATATTCCATGTCAGACATAACACAATGCAGCATGCCCACCTTCAAAACAATTTTAAATCAAAAAGTCAAAATTCAGTATGATCAAGCTCAGAAAATAAGCTTAGAGACAAAATTTCTATAATAGATGTGCATAAATATCATTAGTAAATAAGTAAGTGTGTATTCACATGGCATCAAAACCTTCATTTAGTTATTGCACTTTACCGATAAAATAAAAGGGCAGGCCAAATAACTACGAAATGGAAAAAGAAAACATTGAAAAGGTTGAGAGAACAAAAAAAATCATATAATAACATAACATAAAATTGAAAAATGTTGAAAAAGTTACCACCTACACCGTTTAGCTGTAATGGGCTAGCTAACATTTAATGAAAACACAATCAAAAATAAACTTTTGGCGTATTTACAATAACTATACATAGCGTCTTGTATTTAAAAGTATATCTAAGGTTAAATTAGTTCAAAAGGAGAATGAATGAAACCACATTGTTTACAAAATATTTGTGTACCCTAATTATAAAAATGTTACATAAATCCTTTCCAGGCCAGCAAAGTACTAGAATTTGCTGACCTTAGTAGCTGATATGATGATAGCCATTTCTTCAAGAGAGATAATGATCTTCCCTATGAGTTTTCATAATCTTGACACTGCTGGGAGGATTAAGTCATTACTGATTCACATATTTATGTGGGACACATAATAGCTAACATAAGATGCAGAATGGTGTAAATTATCCCAGCATGGTAAAACAGGACAATGTGTGATGGGCTGAAGTAGGAGACGACTATAAATGTCTTTCCTCTAAAGGGTAAGATTGGAAAGTTGGTCTTCAATAGTATGAGTTTTGTTTAAGGTAGTGCATGCCATGTACTAGTTCATACAAAAGTTGAGATTATTTCTGGGCTTGGATTTGGGAGGCTGTAGCAAAGTATAAAATAAAACGAAAGATGCTAAGAGAATTTTTTTGTCTTTACACCATTGCAAGGAATGACAACAAAAGATGCTTATGATTTTCAAATAAGAGGCGTCCAATCATCAACTTAATAATAGTCATAAACTAGGAAACAAAAAAATTATTTAAAATGTAAAAATTTTAACCTTTAAAAAAATTGTAACTTAATTTTTATGCTCTAATTTATCTTCAATTCTATGCAACGCTTGAAAAAAGACTAACAAAAGACCCTTAAAGATATGAATGGTGAAAACAAATTAAGAGCGGACAAATCTTGAAATGAAGCCACTCTAGACTAGCAAACACAGACTTAAAAAGATTTATATAAGCAGTAAATATCCAAATACCCACAAAATAAGGACCAACAATTGCTTATCAAGTAATTAATCTCACATATCTCTACTACGATTTAAGACCTATTGATTTTGGTTCCTATTAAGATGACTCAACCAATATAGAAATGGCAGGTGCCCGATTGAATGAAAACTTTAAAGAAATTACAAAATGTAAGTTCAACCTTAGCTCATTTCCTTAACAACAGAGTTAACAAGAGTCTCTTATCAAGTCAAAGTCAACTTGCTCAAGAGTTTTAAATTAACCAAAATCTCTGTTTTTGAAAAATAAATAAAAAATCATATAAAAGTGTCGTGTGCATTATCTTTACAAATACAAATATCAGCACAGTATATACATCTCATACTGGTTAATGTTGGTATCCAAGGTAGTAAAACAACAATTGCTAGTCCAATAATCAAATGAGAAGCAAAAGGATGTACCTGAACTTCAATAGAAAGAGTTGGAACCTTACGGAAAACGTCTCTTAAACTGCGCCGTACTTGGATATGAAGTCCTTGTCCTTCCCGTATCATAGGCTTTCCCAATTGACCATCCACTCCTACAGCCATATTGACTCCTTGAATCTGCAAAATACACAGGAAGGCAGCATATTCAGAAAAAGTAATAAAGGAATCAAAGAGTACACAAAAGAGGCATTGTACAGTATCACACCTCAGCATCAAGAATATCTAGATGTACGGCTGATGGATCTCTGTCTTTGCAACCAAACCAGAAGAAACTGTTTTTCACTTGCAGTTGACCAAAATCAAGCTGAATAAAACTACAATACCCGAGCATCTTAAATTAATGCTTATACATATATGAGATAAGCAAATTTGTATTGTATTGAAGTCAAGAACAAATAAAAAGTGCTTCACTTGCAGTCCTAGCATGCCAATGGCTACATGATCCTTTGTCTCCATTCTGCTTGACCAAATATCAACGCCTCCCTAAACTCCAGATATGAGAGATAATTCATAAAAGTTTCTCTTCATCTCTTTTTGGTCTCTCTTTTTATTTTTAATATAAATTGAAAGAGTTTCATAAGCTCAACTTTCCAAAATGGAGCATCAAATAATCAAAGCTCGCTATATTTAAGCTTATCCTCAACTATTGCTAGTCCAATTAGGTTATGAATGTATTCATTCCTCATCATATCCTTTCATATATACCCACTCGTTCCCCTTTAAACTCTCATCTGAGCAACAAATATATTACTAGAATGCTTCTTCTTAACAAGCCAACTTTTTGCCCTATATAACATTCAGATCTTATAGCTCTTCTATAAAATTGTTTTTAAGCTAGTTTTTTTATAGTAAAATACTCCATAAGCACTCTATTTCATTCAACCAATCTGAAAACTGTTAAAAACATCACATTTTATTTTTTCATTATTTTGTATGATAGAACTAACATTCAAACTTCTCACTCATATTAAATGCATGATCATTGATTTCATATCATAAACATTATAATTTGTTTTATGATTAAGCTTGTACTCAGTTATTTTACTTTAGATCTATTAGGAATAAACATACTAAAAAACAATTTTAAATAGTTTAGTTTTGCTTAAACACAACAAACAACATGCACCAAAGCATTTCCTCATAAATGTATTTGGTAGGAATGCCAATAATTAATGTAAGAAGATATGAACTTCAGATTGATCATTGATATTGTCAACTTGAATTAGGAAAATCATTTGACAAGTACCATATGTTAGAATGCATGTAATTGTTCTATTAAACATGTTTCTATAAACTTCATTAAAAGCGACAAAAGCCCATGTTCTTTACAAAAAGGCATTAAACTTGTATAATAATACACAAAAGTAACTGCATGTCTATATTTATCAGAAATATAACACATGCTATAAATAAAAGTGTTTATAATGAACGAAAGGCAATTGCATAAACCATGAGTTTGAAAAAAAAAGCATAAAGTACATATGATAGCATAGACTGGAGGATCAGTAACGTACTCCTCACTTAGAGAGTTTTTGGGAACAATAATAATTGGAGTTTCCAATGATAAATCCAATTTTAGAGCAGTAGCGCCATCTATTTCATATTTTTGAATCAACCACTCGATGCCGCCAACCTTGTCCACTAACTTTATTACTTCTTCAGTATGCGGAGTAGCTAGCTCCATAAAGTAAGAAGAGATCTATGATTTTGAATATAATCAAGTTATTAGTAAGAAAAAGTTAAGCATCTGATTTGTTTCTCTAAGCATCAAAGAAAAATGAGAAAAAATATGTTGCTATCTATATAACAACAAGATAAAAGTTTCGCAAACAGATTAAAATGAAAGTTAAGCATCAATATAAATTTATAGAAATAAAAATTATTCCATGAAAAAAAATGTCGTCAAGCAGATCTATTGGACCTTCTTGCTTATGCCGAAACTTTCCTGCAATATATCAAGGATAGTTTATCTTGGTATTATGAAGTTCTAGCACATCCATTTCTTTTAATGGGTTTGATTTATTACAGAGTTGAATAAGGAAACTTCAATACATAGAAATATTGCGACAAATTAATCAACTTGCAATTAAAAATTTTGAGTTTTAATAATAAAAAAATGTAGGAAGTCCTTATCGATCATTAAGTTTTAGGAGTAGCTTTTTCTAAAGGTAGGGTAGAAAAAAAAACCAAACATTTCCCCAATAAATGGGACAATGATAATCTAGCTCTAGGATATAGGACGTGCTACGGGAACAAACCCCCATAGTTAATACCACTCCCATTTGAGAGAGTACTCTTGATTAGAGAGTTTACTTTAGGCTCAAAGATGAGTTTGAAAAAGTGAATATGTGCATGACACAGAATATTGTTAGGCAGATGAACGCATTCCTGATGGTTTACAATGTACACTGTAAACACATTCCAGCTATACAGATTTGAACATTAGATGCATAAACTCAATGGTTGCAAGAAGATTTCCCGAGCCTTGTTATGAAATACTAGTTCTCAATCAACCTACGAACATTTTCACAACATAGCTTGTTGATGAACTCACAACAACTTGGCATCATAGCAAAGTAACTTACTGATATGATCATATGGCTAAATATCAAATTTCAATGTTAATTCACAATAACATTAAGATAATGAAAACAATATTCACCAAGATAACAACCTTCTTGACATGTTCATTACAATGACAAGAAACATTACAACACAACCAATAGCAGCTTAAGCACAATCACTCAGCTCAATGACAACCTGTTCAACTCACCTAGCAATGTCCTCAACACTTGCGATAGATAACCTCAATAAGTGGTGTTCCACTGAGAACTATATATGACAAGATATCAACAAAACTTGCAAAACCAAGCATTTCTTACCTTATTGGCCTTCACACACAACTCGTCATCAAGCTGCTTTCGCACTCAAGAAATTCAACTTATTGACTTCAAAATAACATGGGTCATTTATAACACAAGTTGATCCCTCCAAATAAAGGGGGGTAAAGGGGACTTCACCAAAAAAGTAAATAATCTTGATAATCAATCAAAGTAACATTCGTGCTTAAACTCAACAAGTCACCTACCATTTAAAATAAAATTTATCATAAAATCAATTCCTCTATTGACACAAAAAGTTTGATCACACTGTCATACCTTTTGTGTTTTGTTGGTGTTTTAAATTTTTTATTTACAAAAATATTCATACTTTACAATCCATTTTAATTTCTAAAGGGGACTTCACCAAAAAAAATACATGATCATGATAATCAATCAAAGTAACATCTGTGCTTAAACTCAACAAATCACCTACCATTTAAAATAAAATTCATCATAAAATCAATTCCTCTATTGACACAAAAAGTTTGATCACACTATCATACCTTTGTGTTTTGTTGGTGTTTTAAATTTTTTATTTACAAAAACATTCATACTTTACATTCCATTTTAATTTCTTAAAGAGTGCATCAACCATACCCCACTCAAAATTTTAATAATGACATGATAGTACCAAATAAAAAGCTAAGACTAGATGTAATGTAATTTTGTTTCGAGGCCTTCCGCAATTTGTAACTAAATTGTTTTCTCTACCACTCCTCTTTATCATCTTTCATATGCAATCTCATCAAGTCATTTTGGGGCTACAACTAGACCATCACAGCATTTCTCTTACACAAAAAATCAGAAATATGAGAGGAAATGTTACAAACTCTGCAGTTGCCAGATCCAATGTCTTGGATGAGAAGACAATGATTGCGTTAAGTACCAGACAGCCATTGAAAAACTTGGGTACTTAGGTAGAGTGGGTATCATTTTGAAAAAAAAATTAAAGGATAATGTAGTAAAAGTTAAGAGATTGAAAGATAAAATTTTATCTTTAAAACTTATAATTAATAAAATAAATTATAATAATACTAATAGTATATTTGCCCCTCAAATAAGATTGAATGTGTATAAGAAAAGATTTTGGCATGCTTTTTACAGGGGAAAATTTAAATAGGCAAGTTGAAAGGGTAATCAAAGAATTTAATAGTATTCATTATGATTTTAGTTTTGGAGAGATTAATGAAAAAAGAAGAATGATTTTAAAGTTTATTTTAGCTTATAATCATATGACAACTAATTATTACTTTATGAAAAAAGAGTAAAATATTATCATTTTGGATGAGAAAGCAGAATGATTGCGCTAAGTACTAGACAACCATTGTAAAACTTAGATACTCAGGTAGAGTGGGTATCATTTTGAAAAAGAATTAAAAGGATAATATAGTAAAAGTTAAAAGATTGAAAGATAAAATTTTATCTTTAAAACTTAAAATTAATAAAATAAATTTTAATCATACTAGTAAATTCAAAAAAAAATTGAATGCGTATAAGAAAAGGTTTTGGCATGCTTTTTAGAGAGGAAAATTTAAATAGGCAAGTTGAAAGGGTAATTAAAGAATTTAATAGTATTCATTATGATTTTAGTTTTGGAGAGATTAATAAAAAAAGAAAAATGATTTTAGAGTTTATTTAAGCTTACAATCATATGACATCTAATTATTACTTTAAGAAAAAAAGAGTAACATATTATCATTAATTAAAATAATGCTTCTTAAATTATTATAAGGATTGTAAGCATATACAATGCAATTGTTTGATAGCCCAACTTAGTTATGGATTTGAAAAAAAGAAAAAAATATAAGTAAAATCAAATCTAAAATATGTCATAAAACTAAATTATTGAATCTTAGAAAGGATAATAAAGACATTTTTAAATGTAATGTTTAAACAATGAAACTTTGAGAGTAAAACCAACTTATGTGGAATTCAGTTACTAGTTGTTTCACAATGTAATAAAAAATTTACTAGGTAAATCAAAAAGAATAATACTCAATAATAAAGATGTATGATAGTGGAAATAAGATGTTCAAATTAATATGAATTATAAAAATATGTGCTATAAACAATGGTTTAAATTTAAAATGAAGAGAAATAGAAGATATATAAAATTGCATATCATAAATCCAAAATAAAAATTCATGATGCTAGAAGTGCAACATCGGATGATTTATATAATAAATTAAAAATTGTTAAGTGAGACACATTTATAAGCTTATCAAGTTAAATGAAAAAATCAAAGATTTAATTGATATATAATATAGCAAAGAAGATCAACAAATCTTTTTAAGAGCGAAGATATTCAACATAGATGAATTATTATTTTACTAAGTTTTTAATGAATATTAATCTTAGTAGATCAAAAATAGAATATATAGTATGCACTAAGGAATTAACAAGTATTAAAAATATATACTAATTGTATTAGTGCACTTTTATTAAAAAAATTCTTAAAGTAATCCATCTATCCAAGTTAAATATCTTCATCCCTAAGAAATTTTTGATCATCGCCTTTGCTATTTTTAAGATGTCAAATCTTTGGTTCTTTTTTTTTATTTGACAAGCTTATAAATGTGTCTCTCCCTTATCAGTTTCTAATTTAGTATATAAATCCTCGAATGCTGCACTCCTAGCATCATGAACTACTGTTTTGAATTCACGACAAGCTAGTATATATTTCTTCCAATTTAATATTATTTTAATTACCCCTTATTTTCAATACAACATTAAAAATTTCTTCCATTCCATATAATCTTTTGACTGCAAAGCATTAAAAACAAAAACATTAAACATACAATTTCAAATTATTATTTTTTGATATTTTAATGGAGCTTTAATTAAATAAATGTGTGTGCATCTTGCTTTAGCTCATATATAGAAAATAATGGACTATAATGGCTAAAGTCCTCTCACTAATTGAACTTGTCTAATGTGGCCACAACTTTTGTATAGCTCTAATTAGTCCTTAGGTATCTTTACTTGAACAATTTTAGTTGCAGCAATTTTTCAATCATTTTAAATAAAAAATAATTTGAAGGAAATTAATTAAACATTATTAATTTAACATTTCAACAAAAAAATTTATTTGCATATTTTTTTGGTAAGAAAAACATTTTGCAAGCTAAATAGTAACAAAATTACTTTTAGCATGATTTTTATTTAATAGAAAAATTTATCAAAATTCCTTTTAATTATATAAAAATCAGTTTTACATCCAAAATGATTTAAAAAGTTCTTTGAACTAATTGATTCAAATTATAAAAGTTGGGGAACAAATTTCAGTAATTTCAAATAATAGTGTGAGCATTTTTAGTAATATATTCTTGCTAATAATCACAAGATGTTTATCAAAAAAATCCCTCAATTAAGTCAAACTTATCATTTTAATTTCAAACTACTAATGATTCAGTTAAGTTCTCCAAAATTTACCTCAATTTAGTCAACATTAGGATTAATTGATTAAAATAAATAGTTGAGGACAAAATTGGAGTCAAACTGAATAGTCAAGGACTAGATTGGAAGAGTTGAATAGTTAATGCGCTAAGTTGGCAACATGAAATGTTTGAGAGACTTTTTGGCAATTTTCTCAAACACAGCTTACCCAACATTTGCTATGCACCTAATTGTCTCAATTCCACAAGGAACATTATAATTATAAACTACAATATGAGTACTATAATTTATATATACAGCAATTCATAACCATTTTGAGTACTGTAATTTGGGATGCAACAACTAGCTTATTATATATTTCAAAGTACGAGAATCTTCGATCCCCATATTATTAAGCCAGGTAATTTTATTTATAAGTTATATTTAGGTGTATTTTCATAATGTGTCATTATACAGCAATTCATAACTATTAAAAAATAGTATTCCGAACAAATGCCACAACTTTACATTTTAATTGAAGTACTTCATACTCTATATGGCATGAAACTAAATTAAAAGCAAATAAAAATATTTTACAGCATTGATTTTCAATGCTAACATAAAACTTACCTCCAAAACAAACCGATAAAGGAAAACTATACGAACTGCAGAAAGTCGACCACTCAAACTATAGTCATATCCATCATAGTCATCATCTTCAACACTGTAAGACTGAAACTTAAACTGAAATAAAAGATGCATTGAATTAGAAAGAAAGAAAGCAATGATTAAACAAATTAAATTGTAGAACTGAAGCATATTGCCAATATAATGACTATGACGATGAAATCATTTCTATACTAAAATCAGTTTGAAGTACAGATTTAAGAATATCCTTAAAACTCACATGATACAGTTATGAATTCAGAAAAATGGTTGCATTTTTTTAATAGAAAATTTATCAAAATAGTGACTATTTTGGATCTACCAATTTAATAACAGGCTATCCAATTTGTCCAATTTAGTCCCCATACGGCTCAAAAACTTTAATTTAGACTTTCAATTAGTCATTTTAAGCGCAACTAATTCCCAAGAAAAATAAAATTTAGGACTAATTTGATCTTAAAATTAATAGTTGATTAACAAAATAAGACAATGTGAAATTGTGCTAAATTGAGCACATTAAATAGTGTAGATCTTAAGTGGCCAAAGAAGATAGTAATGAAAACACTATTTCGATAAATTACTTTTTGAGGAAATCATGTGACAAGAGTATTAAAGTTTTCAATAGTGTGGATTGGTTTGGATCTACCACAATTAATAGATACATGCTTGTGTATTGTTCATAAGCATGTGTATGCGTGGACTGTGGACTCTATCACTTCAAGAATCAAGAAAAAATGTTTCAGGCTTAAATTGCAACTGAAGCTAATCCAGAGACAACAAAATTGGCACAGGAATTAAGCTATTAAAAATGTTCCAAGTGTTATCTCTGAGAAAGCTTAAACAATTGGTTTGAGAAGCTATTAGTATAAGAAAAACAGCTACAAACATACTATTAATGGAGGTGTTTAAAGCACAATGGAAATTAGTATGCCATCCAAGTTGTTTATCAAAATAATCACTTGACTCTTGCAAAATATTCAAAATGGTTATTGTCTCTTGAAAATGTTATTTTTGGTCCTTTGAATCTTGCTTAATTGCTAATTTTAGCCTAAACACCTAAAGGCACGTTAATATTCGTTTCTCAGGTTAAATGGGAGGGTATATGGGGAATTAACAGAAGATGGAAGATTCGGCTGATTCCAACTATTGATTATAGCGGGAATCAGGATGAAATCGACAGTTTCCATTTCCAGTGGTCTTCCCGTTGAATCGGCAACGAGAATCGCCAAATCTTCCATCTTCTATTAATTCTCCATTTACACTCTTATTTAACATGAGAAATTGATGTTAACGTGTTACGGACTAAAATTAGCAATTGAGCAAGACTCTAGGACTATTTGAACATTTTGCAAGAGTCAAGGGACTATTTTGATAAATAACTCTACGCCATCCACAAAGGATTCCAAAAGTATAATAATTGAATTTAAGAGTAGACCCAATCATTCGGTTTTTTATTGACATGTTTTTTAGAAGATAGCATAAGGAAGCTATCATTAAGGAAATTTTTTTTTGTTGAAAATAACAATGATTATTAAAGACAACATAAAGCTATAACAAAACCATTCTCAACAAATCTTAATCATTAGATAAGAAGGCATAAAAGTTATCTATGGAAATGAGAGACAAGCAAGTAGTTGCTTTTTCAAATGATATAAAATGTTTCATCTTTTTTTTTCTTGATTGGTTCATTAATTTGTTGGTTTCGGATCAACTTAGAAGTAGTGAAAGTGTCAATGCAGTGGAGAAAAATGTCTGCTCATCTTTCAATGAGCAATCCATGATTATCTTCACAGAAGAATGGTGCGGGGACTCGATGCCGGGTTAGCGGGAGCTAATCCAGCACCGATTTTTAGGGTAAGTCCCCTAGCCGCAGGATCATATTGAGTGATTTAAAAGATAAAATATGTAGACCTCAAATATAAATCATTATTCATTAATTCACAAATTTTGATTACAAAGGTCAAAATAAAACAAAAGTTACACTTAAAAAAAAAGAGTAACAAAGCAAAAAATCAGCAGGTATTAGTATCAACATTGCTTGGTTCAGCACCTTTCCTCTGAGACGAGCTCCTGATCTGGGCACGTTTCAAAAGTGCGTGCATTGGAATACCAGTTAATTGTGAAATTAAGTACTGATAGATGTCAACTTTACAATTATTAAATAATAAGTAAAATAATCAATAATTTGGCAAGAAATAAAAGTTTTATAAATTTATCTCTGCAAACCTATTTCAATTGAACTGAAACTTTAGCATAAAAATAATTGCTGTCACAAAAATAAATATAAAATTTTAGCATTTGATATCTGGCGCAAAACATACTTTTGTTGGGCAAGTATAGAATTGAGGAAAAGAGGGGGGTTCATTTTTGTGTTACATATCCCAACTTCCTTCTATACCTGCCCCCTCAATGGCTTATTAGTATAGGCTCCTTATGATGCCCAATGTTGGACAGCCCCATCCTAGCAGTTGTCTAAACAGACTATAAATATATCAATATGGAACCCTTGCTACTCAGTAATATAAACTTTTTTATATATCATTTTATGTGACTTTTAAAAATATATTTAAACAAGAGTAATAAAAAATATCTGATACCTTTTTCTTTAAGTTCAAAAGTGCAATAGTTTGATCAAATCTGCATTTAGATTTATTCTTTTAGCCAATATTATAATGAAAGTGATATGATATTTTTAGGAATATTTACTTTATTCTTTTCTATTATATTTTTCTTTCACTCTCTCTTCTTGATAGAAGATAATATTTTAAGTTACTGAGGTAGCAATAATATTTATTATTATCATTATTTAATAATAATATATAAAAGAAAAAGATAGAATGGAAATGATTGAATAGAAATTGACAGAATTAAAATAGTAGTCATTTTGTAACATTTTCTATTTTCATTATTAATTAATGAGAACAATAATAATATTAATGACATATTTTTATCATTATTATTTTCATAATACTGATTATTATGTATATATATATATATAAATGAAAAAGAAATAAAGAAAATGACAAAATTTCTTCTCATTTTCCTCCTCTTTTCCTTCTCCTCTCACCTAGGGTTAGGATTGCTAGAAATTGGAGGGAGGTCGGACGTAGGGTTGCCGGAGCAGAGGCGACGGCAGGTGGTTGGCAAGCTTGAGGGAGGAGAGGGGCTGTTGGTTGGCAGGGTTTGAGAAGGCTGAGAGTGAGCTGTTGGGGAGAAGAGAGGGAGGGTGGTAGGGTATATATAGGAGAAGGTGAGGAAGAGGATGGGTCGGTCAGATTGGCTGACCAGCCTGCGCCCAGCAGAGCGCGTGGAAGGAATCGTCTGACTTCCAGAGAGGAAACTTAAAATAATTATTTAAAATTATATTTTTCGCATTTTTCCGCCGTCAGACTTCCAAAAATAACAAAACTTAATACAGAGGTGTGTCATGATGTAATGAACACCATCGCGCCAAAAATTCTCGACTCAGAGCAATATTTTATTTTAAAATAATTTTAGGAGTTTGAAAACTTCAAAAATTAATTGTGATTTAACCGTAGCTCCAAAATCGATGAAACTTTTAGCGTAGCCTTTAAATAATATACTCAACCAAACGACAAAAAAATCGATGAATATGGACACGCATTTAATTTTCTCAATTTTTTTAATTTAAAAAATTTAAAAATTAAAGCAGGAGTTTCCGTTATCTAGATTTTTCCCAAATTAAGACATTTTGATCTAAAAATTATTTTTAACAAATGGTATTTTTGCCCTAATTTGAAGTAGCTCGGGATCTTGATTTCTTAGTCATGATTTGACTTAATTTGTAAAGTAACGACAATGGGTCGTTACAAATTAATCATATACTTAATCTCCGACCAATTAAGAATGGTGTATAATGGAGGTTGCCTTGATAGTGGTAAATTTTGTAGAATCATCACCAGCAAATTTTGAAAATTTAGATTAAAAAATTGTGTTGTTTAAAATTACACAAAGAGAGGTTTCTACAATTCAATTTGCTGGAAATTCTGTTTTAAGAAATGGTTTGCCACAAAAAATACATCTTAAGGAAATTGCATCGCAATAGAGGTTGTAGTCGAGTTTTCCATTCATTGTTGAGACCTAAATTTAATTCAGATAATAGAAGATTCCAATGAATTAACAAATGCAAGAGGAGATATTAATATATAGCACTTGAGATAAAGTCAACAATTATGTGATAAACTGAGAAAACCAAATTGAGCTATGCCAGTCACAATTTGGGATAAGTATTGAGCTTCAAATATGAAAGATACTCAACAATTATACCTTGATCATGCTGCATTAACTAACAATGACCAGCATTCATTACCAGTTATGAAAATACCCTAACCATAAGTTTTCTTTAGAAAATAGGGAGAATGCTGTTCAAACTGAAGCAAGGGATCTTACACTATGAAAATGGATTAGGCAGACCTAGAGCTAATAAAAACTATCACACAATGACAAGATAGAATTAGAAGAGCGTGGAAATAATCTTACATATTAATAAGAATCTTTGGAGAGCAAGTGTATTTTTTGGAGAATGTAAGTTTGTCCACACAGATAAGCTTCACAAAAGTTAAGGTAGCAATTGATAAAGCGTACCAATTATGATAACAATAAGAGTAATAAAAATAAAATAGCACACCAAGCCTTAGTTCCACTGCATGGGGTTAGCTAGTGGGATTAGCTATATGAACCTTTGATCTTTTTAATAAGCTGTGATGGCCCGAGGTTCGGGTGTTCACATACCGCAAGATCATATTGAGCAGTTTGAGAAAGAAAAGAGATGTAGAAAAACCAAATATATTATTCATTTATTTCAATAGTGCATATTACAAGATCTTTTCCTCGTACTCGTACAAAAGTGAAAAAAAAAATAAGCAAAACAACGTCGTGTATCTATCAGCAGATTTAACATTTTAAGCATTACGGTTCTTGCGTGTATTCTCCCAGAAGCATCTGATCTGATATTGTACATAAAATAATACCGGGATTGGAATTCCCAGTAGTTAGAGAATACTCAAGTACTGCAGTAAGTAATGAAGTATTACATTTTATAATAGCAGGGATGCGATTTGCAAAAAAGATGCAGGAAAAATAATGAGGTAAAAGGGCAAATGAAATAATTAACTTCTTGCAAAAGATATTAGCTCAAAGATGTAGATTACTGATGTCATTTTTCCAGTAACCTACCATGAATGTTATTACTGATGTCATTTTCCAGTAACAACCCACGAATGCCATTACTGATGTCATTTTTCTAGTAATTAGCCACAAATGTCGTTACTGATGTCATTTTTTCAGTAACTGGCCACGAATGCTATTACTAATATCATTTTTCCAGTAACTGACCACGAATGCTATTACTGATATCATTTTTCCAGTAATTATCCACGAATGCTGTTACTGATGTCATTTTTCCAATAATTAGCCACGAATGTTGCCACGTTGGTTCCGAACAACCAACCAAGCTTCAATTTGAATTTGGCTTGAAAGCGAAGCTAAGTAGCAGTAAAAGTGCAAAATATAATATTCATCATGTACTGGGTACCTTTGTTCTAAAGTTCGAATGAGTGACAGTTCGCTCAATCTACATTTAAGTTTCCAATATTTCTTTAAATTAGCCCTTTTTAAAAGTGATGTGATTTTTACATTCTTCTTTACTATTCTGTCTTTTCTTTCACATTCTCATAGTGATAGAAGTCTGTGTTTATTAAGTCACATGATGTAGTAATATAATGTACAAAAGATAAAAATAGAATGGAAATGACTGAATTGAAATTAGAAATAATAGACATCTTATTATATTTTTACTGTTATCCATTATGATAATGTGAATGATGTATTTGAGATGATAATACTATTATCATTATTATCATACTAATGATTTATTAAGCACATAGAATGAAATAACAAATAAAATTCCTTTTTTTTCTCCTCTTTTCTATCTCTTACCTTCTAGATTAGGATCGTCGAAAACAATAGAGAGAGGTCGAAATGGGTGGTCGGACGGCTGGCCGAGGTGGCAGCAGCAAGAGGCTGGCTGACAACGGCTACTGAGTGGCCGACGGCTTGCTGGCTGGCTGGCAGGAGGCAGCTGGGTGGCCAGCGGCTGGCTGGCTGGCAGGCAAGGGCTGCTGCTGGCTGCTGGAGGGCTGAGGAGGAGGGGATGCTGCTGTGGGTTGGCTAGCAGAGAAGGGTGAGGGGAGGTTGCTGCTGTGGGCTGGCTGGGAGAGAAGGAGAAGGGAGGTTGCCGCTGTGGGCTGGTTGGGAGTGAAGGAGAAGGGAGGGCTGCTGTGTGGGGAGAAGAGAGCTGGTTATGTGGGAGGAGGGAATAGAGGAGTTTAAATAGACAATGAAGGAAAGAGAGAGGGAAGAGGAGAAATAGGTGTAGGGGGGACATTCCCTGCGCCATTAGTGCGCAAGTCGTGCATGCTATCTCTGGCGCGAAAGCTTCTTCCGCCAGAGGCGGAAGAATCCCGTGCGAATCCCGCACGGGATCGCAAGTTTGGCGGGGGGATAAGAATTCCCACCGTTCAGCGTCCAAATACAATGAAACTTGACACCGAGGTGTGTTATGACATAACGAACACCCTCGCGCCGAAAATTGGAGTAATATTTTATTTTATATTAATTTTTGAGTTTAAAAACTCAAAGATTAACCACGATAAAACCGGTGCTCAGAATTTGATGAAACTTCTCGAGTAGCCTTTAAATAATATACTTTAACACAACGACATTGAAAATGATGAATTTGGACACACATCCTAATGTTCTCGATTTATTGAATTTAATTAATTCAGAAAATAAAGCGGAAGCTTCCGTTATTTGGATTTCTCCCAAACTAGGGCAGTTTGATCTTTAAAATTATTCTTATCTATAGTATTTTTGTTTGCCCTAATTTGAAATTCCTCGGGATCCTGATTTCTAAGGCGAGATTTGACCTAAACCGCAAAGTAACGACTTTGGGTCGTTACATAAGCACAATCAAATATCCTAAGATTCAAGAACTTGAGATCTTTTCTAATGGTTTCTTGTTATGTCTTTTTTGGTTATCTTCTTTTATATATGAAAAATTATTAAAAAATTAAGAAATATAACTTTTTAACTGTAGCATCAAATGATCTACACATAATATGTCAAAACCATCAAATAAAATTTATTCTAAGCATACCTTAAGAAAAGTCACTCTAACATTACTATGATTAACTCATTTCTCATCATACTCTTAATGTATACCTACTCATCCACATGCAATACTGATATTTTCAAAATATATTTCCACTTTGTAGATCAATATTCAACCCCATATAACAAAAATAACATAAAAATGTTCTAAGAAATTTAATTGTAATTTGAATGGTCACTCATACAACAATCCAGAAGAACTCCTCCAATTAATCCAACCAGCTTGAATCATATTAATCACATCACCACATCAGTTTTTATAGAACAGCCAAAATAATTAAACCTCCAACTCTTCTAGAAAACATAATTTTCAATTATTATATCGTCATTATTATAGCTCCTATTATGATTTAAATTACACTCCATATATTATGCTCTGATCTACTATGGTGAAATCTAATGGACTCTTAGGTAGTTCTCCATAACTCAAGTTTTGCTTTAACCTCATCTTTAATTTTGTAAAAAAGAACATCATATGTGAATAAGATGTATTAAGGACATCATCTTGAACGTCTTCTCCATAACTCAAGTTTTGCTTTAATCACATCTTTAATTTTGTAAAACAGATGAATATCATATGTGAATAACATGCATTAAGGCATCTCATCTTGAATGTGTTTAAAAAGAATACTCATAATTAATGCAAAGATAAATGAAATAAGAGTAAAACTTTGATGCAATCCACTTGAAACAAGAGAATTATTGATCTAATTACATTGCTTTTAAAGACAAACTGCTCCATCGTGCATATTCTTAATGACTTCAATATAGGCCACAAAAGTTTATTCTCTCCTAATACTCTCCAAAAAACTTCATGAAAGATTGCAAATGCTTGACTCAAATAATACTATTTTAAGTTGTAAACCCAAAGATCCTCATGATTGCAATACCCAAAGAAAGAGAACCAAATGAGCTTTATTATTCATACCCCTAAAAAGAGGCTTCTAGAAAAAGCATACAACAACACGCAATCTAAGCTATTTTTTATAACAGCCTAAACAAAGCCTCAAGATCTTAATAAAATTTTTATAGCATGTGCATAAATATATCATGTATTATATCAAATACAAAATATGAAATAAAGAACCAAACTCAAAACTTAGCTCACTCGGATTGTTCTCTTCTTGCTACATGTGCATGAAAATAATACTCTTATCACAAGCAAGCTCTATTATATATATCTTGTGTACTGCTGTTTATGGCAATGAAAATTTTTTTAGTTCTCATTCCTTCTCTCGTGTATCTACCTCTTTGCTCCCTATCTCACCGAGACTTTCCCTGGTGGCTCTTCCTCAAGATTCTGAACTAGGTATCTTCTCATGATATTTCTTTGGCTCTCGATTCCGCGAGGACTCTCGACATCAAAGTGGGTTCTGAAATATGGTTGCAAGCTATTAAAAGCTACGTCTTAGAATTACAACCCATACATTCGAACCTATTTGCGCTGGGATCCTATTTTGGGAAGATTTTGATAATTGATCTTGCAACGAAGAATTTGACAAGGCCATCTGTGACGAGTGTTTTGGCTGAAATAGATTTAACATAGGATTTTAAATCCAAAATCTAGATTGGAGAAGAGAAGGGTGCGAGATAGAAAACCGACTAATTTATTGTCCCCATTGTTTGATCATCGGTCATGACGACTCACAAGGCTTCAAATTCAATCCTCAGTTAAGGAGAAGCCCCGACTACTAGAGGCAAATGTTCCCAAAAGTTTTATAAAGTAAAAAATGGTCAGTTTAAAAAAGAAAAAAAGAATATTCAACGTTTGACCCAAGCGTAAATAGGTCAGAATCAGACAACTGACCCACTGCTAAGCCCCTTAGAGAGGCTAGTTCGGTGATTGATATGGATCCACATACATTATTGGCCTCGGATTTGGCCTTGCTTGTTGGGAATGGAGTTGCGGTGATGGTGGATTTGGATGTCATCCTAGATGCCCCAGGTGAAGATGTAGGGAAACAGGTGGACCCTCTGGTTTCTGGGTTAGTAGATGATTCGGAGCTAGCTGAGTTCGAGGTGGCCGATGATGGTGGCACTTCGGCTTTGGCCAATGGACATGTCAGACACTTTTCCGTTCCTTGGGAAAAAGAGACAAGAGAGGTATTCAATAACTTTCTTCAGAGAGACTAAAACCCAAGCTTAAGTCAATCAGAGAGCTCTTACATATGAGATCAAAAACTGCAAGAGCCCCATATGAGGTTGTGGTTACTGCTTCGGCCAATCAAAGAGTTCTTACATACGAGATCAAAAACTGCTTCGGCCAATGACATGTCGTTCCACGAGCTAACGAGGATAAAAGGACTAAATCAGATTTGATTTTGTTAGATGGTCTTTGGCCATATGGTTTAGAAAATGGCTTCTGAAATTCTTGAGGTGCTGCAGGAGAGAGTGCTTCAGGTCTCAATCCTTTTGCCAAAAAATTTACAGCTTCAAAAAGAGGGACAATTGAGCCAACCGATGAGGTTTTCAATCCCAATGATGAGGAAGATTCTTCATTGTCGGAAAAAGATCATGCTGATATTGAAGATAGCTTTTTGAAACAAAAAGGCAAGAAAAAAAGAAGAGTAGATCAAAATCTCGTTATAAGTTCAAATACCGGAGAAGAAGCGGTAGCTAATCTCAATTGAGGGAAAAGCTTGAGTAGAAGAGTAGTTATCGATTTTTTATTAGCTTTATTTCTTGTATTGAAAAGTCCTCTGCAAGATTTTCTTAGAAGATTGGTGACCATTTTCTTTCATTTCATTTTATGTTATTTATTTTATTTTTCTGTCATTTTCATTTAAGTTAACCAACCACATCTATTGTAATATTTTCGGTTTAAGTTAACCAACTGCATATTTAATTATATTTAATTATATTTGCAACATATGTGGTTGCTCTTAAAATGTAATTAAATATGAGTATAAGAAAATTTTGGTATGATTTAGCATATAGTTAGTATCTTAAGAGAAGATGCTAGGAGATTGTCTAAGGAGTTTAATAATGATCAAGGTGATACTGATTTTGGAAAGATTAATAAAAAAGAAATAATGATTTTGGAGTTTATTTTAAGTAGTTTTTTGAATACTTACATTTACTTTAATAAAGGAAAATAACATAATATCATTGATAAAAATATGGCTTCAAAACTCAAATTGAATAATTTCTCTTAAGCAATAAGATCATTTACATTACAAAGATTATAAGATTATTTTAGGTGATTTTTGATGACCCAATAAATAGTATAAGTTTTAGATTTGAGAATGAGTAAAATAAGTAATACTAAATCTAAAAGAGAAAATTGTCAAAATAATCTATTGACTCTTGCAAATTGTTCAGTTTAGTCCTTGACTCTTATATATGATTTTTTTGGTCCTTTAACTTTATGTTTGTAATTTTCTTTATCATATACAATTAATTTAAATGGAAATCATCAAATTTGAATGGTAATTTTATCCTTTTAACATTTAGGTATTCTTTTTAAAATTCATGCAAATTTGCATGACATGATAAATAAAATTACCAGTAATTATAATATTTTTTTTATTAAAGGAAATTCTTGCATGAGATTTAGATTGTGCTTATAAAGTATACCTAAATATAGCATTAAAAAATCTTTTAATAGATAATATTTTTAGGAATTTTGAATTTAATTATTTTATTCATATATTTTATTTAATTGTAAAAATAGGACAATTATTTAGCTATATTTAGACATTTTATTTAGGCAACCCAAAATTAAAATCTGATGCAATAATATTTTTATGATAATATTTTTGAACATTTTGAATTTTATAAATGCATTTAATTTCAAAGATGAACGCCATCATAAGGTTCGTCAACTTCTGAAGGGTTGTCATCGAAAGCTTAATCAACTTATTAACAATTGAAATTGGAAGCTTTGTCGACATTAAAAGCATCGACGTCGGAAGCGTTGTCGACGTCAAAAGCGTTGCCGACGTCGGAAGCGTTGTTGACGTCGGAAGCGTTGTTGACGTCGGAAGCGTCGTCGACATTGGAAAGATAATCGATTGCTCCATGGGTTACGCAGCAAGAGGCACAGAGAGAAGCGATGAATAAACGAACCTAATTGTCCCGTGGAATTAAAAATGAACTGTGCGGGAGAAAAAAAAGGGAATCACTCTTGAAAAATTATCTATTTACGCTTATATGCAAAATATAAGCGCCAAATCAAATGAAATTATAGGACCAAAAAAATATTTAAACTGAAGTTAACGGACCAAAAAATCATATATAATAATAAAGGACAAAAATGAGCAAATTGTAATTGTCAAAGAACTACATTGATAATTTTTTCAAATTTAAAATACATCCAAAAAATATGAAAAATCTTATAAATAATATAAATATTTTTAAAAGTGAAGTCTTAAAATTTGGATAGTAAAATTTTGGGGGTGAAGATAACATTAAGTGGAATTCAGTTGCAAGTTATATTTATGACAGCTCAAAATATATTTGGTAAATCAAAAAGGAAAGAATCTAATAGTAAAAATATTTGATGATTAAAAATAAGACATTCAACTAAAGATTAAACAAAAAGATCTCAAGAATTGTTTAATGATAAGAATGATGAGTATTGAAAAAATATAAACTAGCTTACTGAAAATCTAAAATAATATTCATGATGTTAAGTCTGCATGCAACATTCAAAAATTTAAAGGACAAATTAAAAACTATTGAGGGAGAGAGATACATTTATAAGCTAGCTAAATTAAGATACAAAAAATATGATAAAAAATTTAAGAGATGAAGACATTTAATAAAAATGGATGAATTATTTTACTAAGGGTTTTAATGAAATTGTAACAATATAATTAATATGAGTGAGTTTAATAATTATAAAAATAATATCAGTTACACTTTCATTCAGTGAATTAGTAAGCCAGAGATTTAGGATGCTTTAAAGAAGCTGAAGAGTAGAAAAGCAATGGAATTATATAACATAGTTATTGACGTGTGGAAATATTTAGGCGAGGGAGAAATTTTTTGGCTTAATAAGTTATTAAACATTATTTGAGAAATAAAAAAATATCAGATGAGTGGAGTATTATTAGACATACTCACCACCCTGTGAGTGAACAAGAAATTTCTTGGCTTAATAAGTTATTAGAATAAAGGTAATTGATGGTGGCTAGTAGTGTTTTAGTAAGTTATATGACCACAAAAAACTAAGGATAGCTAGTGTAATATTAATGAAAGATTTTTGAAAATTTTGGTGTCTATGAGTTTTGAGAGAACATGTAATAGGTATACCAAGGCTAGTCTAGAGTGTATCTAGTTTTGGCTGATTACAAATATCTCTCTTGTAGATGAGATTTTGGTGAGTTAAATGGTTGGAATTAAGTTATTATAGATATCTTTGGCTGATTACAAATATCTCTCTTGTAGATGAGATTTTGGTGAGTTAAATGGTTGAAATTAAGTTATTATAGATATCTTAGGATGTGCAATTTATATCAGGAGTATATGATAAAATTTGGTAGGGTTTAGATGGGTGTCGAGGCATAAGGAACAAGACTAGGTCTAGCCGTTTTCAGGTTTAGATGTGGGGGATTATGAAGTTTGGAGTGGGAATGAGGGGTTGAGAGTTTAAGGGTTTTAGAGGATTCTTAAAATGTGGGAGAAAAGATATTTAGAAAGTTTAAGGTAAGGGGATAAGAGGTTAGTAAGAAAATAAAGTGAGAAATAAAATAATAGCTTAACTCACCAAAGATGTGCAATAAATTTGATAGCACAAAGTACCAATAAAAATATCACCAATTCACTATAAATATGTTTCGATCAACCAGTACATTACATTTATTTAAGCATATATTTATTGGCAACATAAGTATTTTTCCCAAAGAGTTTTGAAGAAAAACTATGGAGGGCCATTAATTAAGGAAAATCTTCATGTTACAAAATATTTTATTTCTCTCTATCATAGTTGGCTAAATATGTGCCTAGACTTTTAAAAATATAAATCAATAAAAAGAATACATAAAAAAATTTCAACTATAGGCCATTTATTGAACTTTAGATTGGGTCATAGTAGTTGTGATATTCTTCCCATCTTTTTCATACGCTTTAGTCATGGCTCTTATTATTGAACCTTTGAACCTTTGAGAGTAATTTCATGATGTGCTACACCAGTAAAAATGCTTAAGAGTGCTAATTATAAGATCATTAAATTAATGAGCCATATGTCGAAACTTTGAAAGATTAATAAAATACAAATTATGCAGGGGTACTTGTATTTCACAAATATATTTGGTTTATATATCTAATTTACCATGAAACCCACATAAATATATATATATATATATATATATATTAAGTTGTTTGGTGAAAAAATTTAGAGAAAGAAAAGTTCTACATTCATCTTGAAAAAGCTTATGATTGAGAGCAAAGATTTCTTTGGCAAAGAGTAAGCAAGTGACTTGTATTGATGATATTAAAGATATGTATAACGGGGATGTAACATGTGCTCGCTCGCAAGGTGGCTTATCTTGTTAGTTCTATGTTACTATTAGACTAAACAAGGATTTGCTCTTAGTCCATAATTTTTGCATAAATCAAGGGCATTCTTAACATATTTAAGAGGAGGTTGCTTGGTGTATTTATAGATGACATTCTACTAATTAACTAAGGATGAAGTCAAAGCAAAACTCAAGTTGTAGAGACAACTTTAGGATCTTAAGGTTTCATCTTGTAAATCTAAAACAAAATATAAGAAGTGTAATTTTAAATATAATAAAAGCCATAAGAGGATATAACGATTGAGGATCATAGAATCAAGAAGAAAGAGAGATTCAAAGCCCTTTATTCAATTATTCAAAATATGGTGAAACAGAGAATGATGTGATTAATAGAATCCAAGATAGTTCGATGAAACGAAAGAGTGCTTCTGGTAGCGATAACAAATCCCACTAATAAAAAAGAGTTGTTATACAAACTACAATGTTATATGGGGCTTAATATTGGCCAACAAAGAAGAAACTTAGTAATAAAATGTGTTTCCTAGATGAGGATATTACGGTGGATTAGTGGGTCTACTTATTACAAAAGAATAAAATGAGAAATGAGTTCATTTGTAGCAAGTTGGGATTGGCTTTAATAGTGGATAAGATTAAGAAATGTTGTTTAAGATGGTTCTGCCATATTAAACATATATCATTCAATGCCCCTGTTAAAAAAATAAATTTTTTGCTAATATTAAAAGACAGAGGAAGATAAAAAATAGACAAGAAGAAACCATTAAAAAAGATCTTCTCAAATTAGAACTTAGGGAAGGGCTTCTATTTGATTCATAGCAATGAAAACAAAGAATTCATGTAGGTAGTCCCCTCTAGTGGAACCAAGGCTTGATGTTGTTTTTATTGTTTGGCATATTAAGGAAATTGATAACTTTAGAAACAAATTCATAAAACTTAGGAAATATACATTTGAAAAAATTAGTAAATTATTACCTAAATACACTAAATAACTTGAATTTCCACTTTGATTCATGAATTAACTTTTTTTATAAAATTTTGGATATAATGAGAGATATTTTTGTGGAGCACTTGGCATTGGTAACTAAGATTTTATTTTTTTTAAATATTACATTATAGGAAGTGGGGGAAGACCGGAGAAGACAAGAAGGATGCAAGAGAAAAGGGGAGAGGGAAGAGGTGAAAGGTCATCATAACATAAAAGGAAAATTGCTAACAATTCCTCAACATTTTCTAGATAAAATTATTCCTTCTCTATTTCAGTTTTCTAATTAGCACTCTAATTATTCAATTTAGGCCAAAGCAACTAGTATTAAGCCCCATTTAGTTCAAATAAATTAATAATTAGAGACTAAATTGATCTTAAATGAACAATTAAAAGACTAAATTAATTAATAATCAATATATTAAAAATGTTCAAATTAGACCTAGAAAGATTTTACTAAGCTTTATTAGTTCAAACAAAATAAAAGTTAGAGATTAAACTAGTCTTAAAATAATTATATTGAATACTTAGATACTAAATTAGACAAGTTAAGCAATTAAGGAATAAAGTGGACTAACTAACGTAACCTATTGAGTATACTGAAAAAATAGTATGGCTTAAAATGATTTCGACAATAAAAAATACATCATTTATAAGAAAATGTATAATTAATACTAAAAATAAAAAATGTATAAAAATTGACAAATTTGTAGTAATACCTTGATTAAAGATTCAGTCCTTTGGTTACGTATATCACATAGCCAACCCCAACAATGATCAGGTCCAAGGGACATATCACAAAGCCTCATGTTTCCAAGAGTGCTTTCGATAGTGGTAGAACTAGGATGAAACTGAAAAGAAGTAAAAAAACAAAAAAAAATATTATTAGCTTTCAATCAGCCCAATTGTTATATTTAAAAAATATATAAAGTAAATGGGCTTTGGAATACAAAAATATTATATTGTTAAAATTTAAATAGTATAGAGCTGTATCTTCTAAAACAATAGGTTCAATTAAATTGAAGTACAAATATATCATGTCATAAATTGAATTCTTTTAGTATTTTCTAACATTAAAGCTTAGCTTGCACTTTAGCTTCCGAATCATGCCCCATGCATTAGAGTTTTTTTAGCATTATTCCAATTCAAGTTTTTGGAGGCAATTTAATGCTTGAAATATAAATATCCTTTGATATTAAAATTAATGCGGCAATGTGCTTATTTGCCAACAATCTGTAAGCCCAAGAACATATCAAATTAAACTATTTACAGACATTTCTAATTAGCATACTCATATTTTATATGATATAACATTACTTTAAATATGTGGATCCGCCAATATGAAATTACGGTGCAACTATTTCCTACATATGCGATGATGCTAGAACATTAAATGCTGTGCAATTAACTGAAAGATGACAGTAAGTTAAGAGAAAGCAGACAAAAAAGAGATATTGAGGGATGGGGAGAGAGGGAGAAAGTGAGGGGGAGAGAGAGGGAGGGAAGAGACAGAGTGCATCGACAGGTCATAATTATTGAATAATCAATAAATTTTCTGGCTAACCTTTAAGTTCAAAATAAAACTTTCTTGAACAAACATTGCAAGTTGAGTACCATCTTCCTTGTTAAGAAAAACACAAACGCTATCAACATCCATGATTAAATTAAAAACTGCACGCCCTTTACCATAGCCCAACAAGCCTTTAACCAAAGCACATCCGTCTTCCTCTTTTCTCTCCATGTCAACAGCACCATTTGTATTATTTTCATTGACTGCTGCAGCAGAATTTATCTCGCTGAGATCGAAACCAAATCTAATCAAAGTAAAAAGAGTTGGTCTGTTGCAAAAAAACTCCAATGACGACATTCGGATGCTCATCTGTAAATAAATAAGCCAAACCAATAATTAATCGGCTGGATTACACAAACAAATACATTCAAGTACGTAAATTTCCTGTTAGTAGTGCTTCATTCAATATCAATACCTGCGTATCAATACCATCATACAGAGGTGAATCTGGGCTTCTCAAAACAAATGTGACAACCACAAAATCGGAAATATTAGTGTCCCAGACCTCATAGAAAACCTCACCATTCCTCTCTTTAACATTCATGATATTCAAACCGTTGTCAAAATTGCCTATGGGATATTGATCATAAGAATCAGTCGTGTGCAAAGAATTATTGATTGTTTGATCAGGAATGCTCCTGAAATCAGGCATTGCATCAGTAAAGCAATCATCATCTTCCCAAAAAAAGCTCTGCACCTCTGAATCAGCCCCAGAAACAATCTTTTCTTTCACCAAAGACCGTGCCAAATACTGAGGCTGTGTAGAGTGCCGATCTTGAAGCTCATCAATAATTTTTAAGGAGTGAAGCCTTGTTTTGACAGTTAAATCACAATTTGATCTAACAAGATTGACCTATGACAAAAAAATAATAATAACATATTTGATATGTAAATATAGCTTTTAGCCTATGCCATAAAAAAGAAAAACTTATTTGATATGTAAATATAACTTTCAACCTAATTAAAAGTCACTGAAGAATGTGATGTTTCTCAATTGTCAACTAAGAAATCTAAAGAGTACTTCATAAAAGAAAAATTTCTTAAAATAGGCCTTGACTACTTTAGTTTACTAATTTAGTCTAAAACTAGTAAACATTCCAATCAGTCTCTTAATTAAATGATATGCAAAATTTAGCCTTTCAACTATTCATTTTGAACTCAAATTTGTACAAAGAATATAAGAACTAAATTGAACTCGAGATAAATAGTTGATTGACTAGGAATATTGAATAGTTGAGACTAGTTTAGACAAACTGAGTCGTTTGCAACAAAATAAGCCAAACTAAAAAAGTACGGAAAAATTTAGTAGTTTCCCATAAACAACATTTGCACATATGTCGAGCATCCTTACATTAAATATTGAAAAAAAAACACAAACTATCAAAACACTTAAACTACCATTGTTATGAAGCAGTCATTTATTCATTGTATATAGCTACAGTTACATGTTTACACTTCTCCAAAAATTAAATAATGAACTTCATATAAACTATACTTACAAATAAATATTCAAAGATGAAAATTAATTAATTGTATGAATGGCGCAAAAAATGATAGGTGAAGCTAGCAGATAAGAAAAATTTGTGTAATTTGATGGGTTGCATTTCATAAGTTTTTCAATAATTTATAAGTGAATTTACAAACCTAACTAACTACATAAGCTCAAATACAGTTTAAACATTCAAGCGATTGAAATGGATGTCTGCTAAACTGAGATCCATGGACAGCAGATAGATTGCAGGAGATTGTGTTTAATGAGAAATTGCAAACTCAAGACTTCCCAAGTTGGATTAAAAAATTTGAAAGACTCTTGCGAGAAATATCATTGAAGCTTCATCACTGAAGGACCTTGAAATATGAGTAAGAAAACCTTCTTCAATTGTTTTATTTTGTAAAGTTGAACTAAGTTCCTAGCAACGTAATATCTAGTTATATAACTTGAACAAAGCTGATACAATCTGTCATTAAATCCTTTAGGATTTTTACATACGTAACAATAACTTGATAGTATTTTACATATTCAACACACCTTTAAATATCACAAAAAGACCACTTTTAAACTCAAATCGCAAAGCAGCTGAGCAGTTGAGGGATGGCGAGCTCGGGTTTGAGCACCTAGCAGTGGCGAAAACCCTCAGAGACTTGGTGGTGATAGAAATGAGAAAGAGTTTGAATTAAAATGCAGCTTTTGTGATTTTTTTTTTTAAAGTTTGTAGTCATTTTGTAATATTTATAGAAATTGTGTTAAATATGTAAATATCATTAAGTTTGCGTTATGTTTGTAAAAATTCCTAAATCCTTTTACACTTCTATGTAATCCCTTTGTCAATTATAAACCTTTTCCTCAAGTTAGTTTGAGATAACTAAGACTGATATACAAACGACCATATACACTTCTCAACATCATTCAAACATTGGCAGACACTCACAAAAATCCAATATCAGATATACGATGGTAGAGATACATTAAGTCTTCATACAGTTCATAGAAAAATTATATTTATCAAAAGAGGCGGAGCTTCTAATTTTTTTTTATTAATGTCAGAAACCATATGACCATAAGTTGATTGGCATGAAATCATACAAGGTTCTTTTAAAAGCTTCAAAGTAGACATTCCCTATGAGATAGAAATGCCGTTCCATCCCTTGTTATCTTCATGACCAATAATCTTTCATAACTTTTAAATGTTTGTCTCAAACTCTTTGACAGCTTTAGTTTGGTCAATTCTTCTTATAGCTACGAGTTATGATGATTTAATCCACAAGATTAATGAGGTTGGAGACTGTACCTTTGGTTAAAGCTTTTAAAAATAAGAATATTGAGTGTTAGATATTGATTTGGCCACACAAATATTTTCTGAGTTAAATAAGTTATTTTTGTAGCCTAAGTTTTCATAAAATACAATCGTAGCCTATGCATGTATAAATAATATCAACGGTACAAAAACTCAATCGGGATCAACCTCCACGGTATCCTGCACAAGAAGGTCCAAAAGCCTTCTGGGAGCACATTTTCTCTAGCAAAAGAAAAATCACCCTAACGGGCATATAAAGCACAAAAGTCTGCCACCCGATTTGCATCGTGTGATCAGTGGGAAAAGATAACACGAGGAAAAACAAGCAAAAAAGAGAGGTGATCGGCATGCTGCTCTCCGCCTCGTGAATGGAGAGTCCTCTCCCAGAGATGCCCAAGTCTCCGAACCGCTCCCATGTATTCACCCTCAATAATGACGCCATTCATATCCACCTTTTTGTAGCCACAAAGGCCTATCGCAGTATAGTCAATGCCTGAATCTCAGCCTGGAGAGGGGACTGAGCCTGTAAGCTAGCTTCTGCGGCAACCAGTAACTGTCCGTCTGAGTCCCGACCCACAACAAACCCAAAGGCAGTAGGCTCTCCGTAGCTATAGGAAGCATCTATGTTGGCCTTCAATAACCGGGTTGGGGTGTGGGTCGGCACCATTTGTAGTAGGTGAAATGGCTTTGGTAGGCCATAGAACCCCATAAGTCAGACCCATCATGCAGCCCAGCACTGACAAAGACAGATAGAATCGCACCCGCACAAACCCGCAGAATAGGGTGGGTGTGGGCGACCATGAGAACGCTCAGTCCTACTTCTCCAAGACTGGTAGAGCGAGTAGGCAACAATCTGGCATTTGAAGCGGTGACGGCTAGACACAGAAGCAGTCGAGAACAACAGTCGAGAACAATGCAGTAAACTAGTCCCAGAAGGTAAGAGTAACAACCCAATTCGTTACGTTGCAAATTAGGTCAAAATCTCGACTCAAACATCAGGATCTTGGGAAATTCAAATTATGGCAAACAAAAATACCTTTAGATATAATTGATTTTTAGATCAAAGTGCCCTAGTTCGAAAGAAATTCGGATAACGGAAACTCCCGCTTTAATTCTGAATTTTTTAAAATTCAATAAATTGAGAAACTTAAATATGTATCCAAATTCATCGATTTTCGTGTCATTGTGTTAAATATATTATTTAAAGGCTGCTCAAAAAATTTCATCGATTTTGAAATGCCGGTTCGATCTCAATTAATTTTTGAAATTTTAAACTAAATAAATTAATTAAAAATAAAATATTGCTCTGAATCGAAAATTTTTGGCGCGATGGTGCTCGTTTCGTCATAACACACATCGGTGTCAAGTTTCATTATAAATGCAAAAAATTTAACTTTAAATAATTATTTAAATTTCATTAAGATTTTCCTTACCTTCTTCTCCCCCCTGCAATCGACAAGCAGGCTCTGTCGCGCAACAGAGCCTGCAGGCGCAAAACCTTCGGCGCCAGGAAAAGCCCCTGCGTCGTTTTGGTGCAGGTTGGCCGACACCTGGCCGGCCAGCCCTCTTCACTCTTCCTCTATTCCCCTCTATTTAAACGCCCACCCCCGCACCTCTCCCAACAGCACAACAGCAGCCCTCCTCTTCCCCTCAGCTCCCTGCCCAGCCCTCCTGTCAGCAGCTCCCTGCCCAGCACTCCTGTCAGCAGCTCCCAGCCAACCCTGCCAACCAGCAGCCAGCCAGCCCCCACTGCTCCGGCCACCCCTCCGGCTCCCTTCAATCACGTCCAGCCTCCTTCCATTTTCCAGCTACTCTAACCAAGGTGAGAGGAGAAGGAAAAGAGAAAAATTTGAGGAAATGTTGCTATTATTTCTTCGTTCTTTTATTCTATTTTATTTACATGAACTTAATAAATCATTATTATGAAAACAATAATGATAAAATTATGTCATTTACATTATTATTGTTGTAATTAATTATTAATGAATAATAGTACAAATGTTATAAAATGACTTATTTCCATTCTGTCAAATTTCAATTCAATCATTTTCATTCTCTTTCTTTCGTACATTATTATTATCACTATTATTATTAAATAATGACAATAATAACGCTATAATAAATATTATTGCTATCTCAGTAACTTATAGTTTAAACAGATCAATAGATAATGGTGGTCAAGATCACCTGACTGCAAGAGAAGTGGATCTCACACTACAAAAGTTTGCCTGACAGGTAAGAATAATACCTCCCGAGCGCCTTGTAGAAGGCTGGACAGTGAAGCTCCGGTGCCACCCAAAAAGGCGGTCAACACCACGGTGAGTGAAGAACTCCACACGCGTCTCCAACAAAAAAAATGAATTCCGACTTGTCTTACGAAGGTGGTGTCGTGTCGCTAGCTTCTGCACACCGCGACAATTCCAATTCATGATGTTGTTCATCGAAAAGTTGGTGGGTGCTCTTTAATACTGGGCCGCAAGCTTGTGGGAGGAGGTAAATCAATGGGCTGTTGCTTCGAGGTGGGCTGCATTGGCGGGCTGGGCCAAGGTGGCTAGGCCACGGGTTGGAGGGTTGGGCCTGCAGGCTGCAAGGCAGCTGGGTAGGCGGGGTGGGCCGGGCCAGAAGGGCGGGCCAGGTCAAGGGCAGCGGGCTGAGTGGGTGAAGCAGCGGGCGCGGTGGACTGGGTGGGATTGGGTGGGCCAAACTAGTAGTGGGTGCGGAGCCCACGACTGGCTGGGACACGTTGGTTTGGGCCGAGTGTGAGAGCTGAACTGGGCAAGGTACTAGGTCGGCCCAACAGGTCGGATTGCGCCAGAAGAGGAAACGGGCCCGCTTGTAGAGGCCTCAGTCAGGGCCCACAGCCTGAGGCACAGTGGGAGCAAGTGGAGCTAGGCCAACCAAAGTAGGTCCCATAGCTGAATTGGCTAGACGGACTGGGCTCGCAGCAGGCGAGCCACCAAGGAACTGAACTGCGAGGGGTTCGACCGAGTGGCTGAAGGTACAACTGCTTATTGAGTCTGCGGGCCCAGCTGGTGTGCCCGTGAAGGAGGTTGTTGGTGTTAGGGGGCTCGGCACGAAGGCCTACCCCGATAAGGTTCCCGCCGTGAGAATGGCCTTCATCGTTGCACTAGGACCCAATCCGTGTCGGTCATTCCTCTCATCAAAGTGTTTGGGGGGGTTATGTCACTAGTGGTGGTCACATCCAGGGTGGTTTTTGCTGTGACTTGTGAACAATCCTCGTGTCTCGCCCATCCACAATGGTTGCAAAATAAGGAGAAACCTTCGTACTTAAATTGTTGGCTTATGATGACATCAATGCTCTTTATTTGAACCGAAGAAACTAAAATGTTCCGGAGATTCACCTCAACATAGATCCGGGTGTAAGTGCATCGCTCCCTATGTGCTGTATTGGCATCAATGTTAATCAGCTTACCGATCATAGAAGCTACTAGAGTAAGGTTCTTTATGGTCCAGAAGTCGAGCAGGAGGCCCGGAAGACGAATCCACACTAGGGCGAACCATCCAACATCCATACAAGGAATAGAGTTGGGCACCCAGTGAGCGATTCCAAGGACTTGCCCGCAAATATACCAAAGCCCGCCGGTGAGCACTTGAGAACTAGAATCCACATTTTCAAATTGTACAAGGCAATCAACTTCAATGGCTTGAACCTTGAAGTTCATGAATTTTCCCCGCCGCATTTTAAGTTCGTTCACAACCACCATGTAAGGAATATGACGACCGAATAAACGAATAATGATAGAACCTTCTCTGGGTAAGGAGGCTTTGAACCTGAATTCTTATGCAAAAATGTTTCATTCGTCAAATAAAAAATTCTGAAATGGATTCAAAGGAAAAATTAAAAGACAACAAATTAGATTCAGAGCTATTACACGATTTTCTTATTAGAAATAAAGGAAAAAAAAAAGTAACTTAAAAAGGGTAAGAGCTCCAAGTCCAATCGTAGTATAAGTTATAATTTAAGGCAAAAACACAATCGCTAGTGGGACGAATGGCCTTTCCAGCGTGGAATTTTTCAACTTTTATTGGGAGTTTGAATCGAGAGCAGGTTTCGATACTGCCACATATTGGACCGCAATGTCCAATTTGTTATACTTAGAACGAGAAGCCCCACCAACCACTTGGCAATCCGTTGCACCATCCAAAACTCTCTTTGGTATTAACTCGCTGGCTGCCTGTCTGATTTGGCTTTGGGGATGTATACAAATTTATTTTTATCCTTAGCAATAAGAGAATCCATTGGCTTTTTCTATTCTTTAATATGTGGATGGAGCCTAAAACAATTTTCCATACCATACCCAAACATATTGCAATGAGTGCAACATGGCAACAAATTCTCAATGAATAATTTTGAGGGTAATCCTCATCCTCATCACAGATCCAGATTCAAGATTCAAATTTTTCAATAAGAACTATTTCTACTAGTACTCACGCCATTGAGGGGAATAGCCTTGAAAGTAATCCTCATCCTCTTCTCCAATCCAGATTCTAGATTCAAAATTTTCAGTAAGGACTATTTCTACTAAAACTCACGCCACTGAGGGGAAAAGAGAATTTTCTGTGGCATAATCAACCCAATGGTTTTCCAAAATACAATCCCAATGAGAATAGTCTTGAAGGTAATCCTCATCCTCGTCTTTGATCTAGATTCCAAATTCAAATTTTTCATTAAGAACTATTTCTACTAAAACTCGCGCCACTGAGGAAAAGAAAATTTCCTTGGTATAATCAACTCAATGGTTTTCCAAAATACAATCCCAACGAGAATAAGATTGAGTGCATGATCAAGAGCAAAGGAAAGTTTATCCAAACTAGAACAGTGATGGGTTCACATAGTGCATCAAACACAGTTGTTCAATTCAACAATTTCATATGATAGCTGTCATTAAATTATATTCCTCTAGAAATAAACCAAGAATAATCAAATTCATTAGAGTTTGAAAATAATTAAGTTTGTTCCTCTTGCAGTGAACGATCCTATTAATGTCAAGCTATTGAGAAACATCCTAATGATATTTATAGGGGGTTTTCCATTTAAAAATTTCCCAACTAATGTGTATTCAAAAAGTTGGGCCAATCTTTGAACTTTATTTTTTGAGAGAATGAGGGCAGGTTTACCTCTTAATGGCACAATGGCTTTAAGACAACCACATCTCATTGAGAAGAATCGAGCAACAAGGCATCGCAGAAGAATTTGAGAGCCCGAGACTAGCCGGCGTTTGGGAAGGAGATCAGTCAATGATCATACTAGGGCTACGGGACACCCCGTTCCAACTTGCCGAGAGAAGGGCAGGCCGTCTAGCATCACCGGCATCCCACCCAAACGACGGCAGAGCCGCTGCCAAACAGCATTAGGGTTATCGTGCGCTCGCCATCGTGCCGCAAAGGATCGTGATGTCCAACCAAATATATACATATGTGTGTGTGTATATATATCAGCTCGCTCTCACACTCACTCGCCTACCCGAATTTAGGGTTATAGTTAGGCGGCGTCACCACCTTTCTCTGCGCTCGCCTGCGTCGACTTAGCGGTGACATTCTAGTGGCCTTCTCGGCATGTTGTCGCAGTTATAGGGGTCGATACGACACTTCAATCGGCCAGTCTTCCTCTGCTGTCAGCGGACACAGGGCTGTGGTATTAGCGGTCCTTGCTAGTGTTTTCTCTGCTCCATTTGATGTTCAACCAGACACTTCCGGTGGTCCTTCAGCTCCTGGTCCCTCTGTTCCTGCTGGAGATCATGGTTGCTCGGCTATAGCTGTTGCTGGCCAGACGGGTGGCCAAGGCGCTTGGCGTATCTTCCTAACCTACAAACTAAGAAGGAAAATCGCTTGTATGCTCCAAAATCCTTTGTTGAAGCTCTCACAAATACTCAATCAATGCATGGTTTGGTAGGTATCAAACCCATCGCATCTGTTAGAGGTAAATTGGCTCTTCTCCTTTCGGATGATGAAATGGTAAGGTTAGCTAAACCTTTCAAGATCTCACTAGTTGGAAAGTTTTCTAATTGAAAACCTCCAATGATTTTCATTAGAGAATTTCTATGTAATTTGGGATTGTCAGGCTCTTATACTGATGGATTAATCAATGCTCGACATATACTAATCAATCTCTCCAATGAGTTAGATTATACAAGGTTATTTGCTCAAGGTTACCACTACATTAAGAACATTAATATGAAATTACTGAAATGAACCACATTCTTTGATCCAAAACATGAATCTACCATAGTTCTCGTTTGGATATATTTCCCTCTGCTTAAGATTCATTTGATCACCCACTCTATTCTGTTTTCACTTGGATCTTATTTTGGAAAACCTCATAAGATTGACTATGCGACAACTAACCTACTATGGCCATTTGTAACCTGAGTTTTGGTTGAAATGAACCTAACGGAAACCTTTGAATTGGGAGTGAATATGATGGCTTTCACCAGAAGTTGTCATTAAAAGTTAACCTCTTTATTTCACCAATAACAAAACAATAGGGCATGACATATCCTCATGTTTTAAATTGCACCCTCACTTAAGAGATCAGAGTATTTAAAGGAATTGTACTATGCAAAAGGCTAAGTTGAGAAAACAAATATATGTTCCCAAAAGTCAAATGGTCGTTGGATTTAAATCTTCATAAAAATGCCAATGTAGAAGATTGCAATAATTTTGATGATTGTAATACATCGATTGTGGTAGAAATTATTGAACCGTTTGATTTGTTGCCTTAGCTGTGGACAGCATCGCTGAACAGAGTTCTGAAACAGTCTCCACTATTAATAAGGAGGTTGTAATAAAAAGAAGCAATGTTCGACCTTTACTCAACTACTTCTTATCTGCTTCTACTGACAGTCTCTTACATAATCAAATAGAGTTGAATGATGAATCAATTCAGAGTTTGAATGGGAATTTCAATAAAATTTATGAAACAGCAGGGATTTCCCTAAAACCAACACAATCAAGCAGATTCTTATGGAAAAAGTACACCCAAAACTTTCTGGAGAGGAACAGGTTTCTATTGAAATTGAGACAATTCAAGAGGTGGCGAGTCTCCAGCCTCTCGCCAATGAATGTCATACGAGTGGATCTAGAGAACATACACACAAGCTTGGTTTGGTACAGGTTTCTATTGAAAATGAATTTGATGTTCTGGAAGAGGCTTGGTCCAACATACTTCAAACAAAGAAAAAGGGCTCTAACTCAAAAAGATTCACAGTGTAATGCATTTTCTAGTTGTTATGCTTCATCCAATTTTATGAATTTTATCCAAGTACTAAAACTACTTTGTTTCAGTTATTAGAAAACAAAATGCAAGGATTGTTAACGGCTTGTTACATATCACATCAGCATTCTAAACTCATCAGGCTGAAAAGTGATGAAAGAAGGGGTTGCTTTTTCAAAGAAATCACACAAGACAAGAAAAAAGATAAAATGATAATGAAATGTGTTATTTTGTATTTTTGATTAACTTTTGAGTTTTTGCTTGTTCTTGTAAGTGTTTCAATCCAACCAGAGTCATATACAATGCTGGTTTCAATCTTTTTTCCTTAAGAGTAACAGCATTGTCTGTATTTCTTTAATTGTTGGATTGGTTCCATTCAGTTCCTTCATACAATATTCTGCATCCCTGCTATACTTGCGGTTCCCTAAAAAGCCAATAACCATTGTCCCTTAATATAGGACTTATGTGCGCTTGTTATCTTTTGGTTTCATTGTTGGATATTTTGCTAAAAAAGCGTTTCACGAGCTTTAACAAATTACTTTGTGCGGTTATTCTTGCAGCAGCTTTGTTGTTTCCTTAGCGGAAATTAAGAGTAAAATTTACTTGTTGAATGATATCTTCTTCTTTGGTAATACATTCAATTCATGTTCTCTAATAGCATCCCAACCCTTCTATTTAACGGCCTATAATATCATTCAAAATTATCTTTTTCTATCAGAAAGAAAACATTCATGGTCATATCTTATTACAATGATTGACTAACCAATAAAACATTAGTTTTTTATCCACTTAATGGGAAGCACAATATCCTAATGGTGGTCATAGTGCTAAACTTCTTTCAAAAGAAGTTTTAGATCATGCACTATTTATTGGGAAGCCTAAACTTTTATTTCAAATGTTGGCAACTTAGCAGGGACACCATTGACATAAAACTCAATGACAACTATTTTAACTATCCACCAAAGGAATTAATATTAAAAGGATCCTTGAAAAGCAGAAAAAGCATTGCAAACTAGAAATTGAAAAGAACAAAGATATGCGTGAATTGACATCATTCTAAAAAGTAATGTTATGTGACCTAACTTACACATAAAAATAAAAAAAATGTTTGATGGGCAATGAACTTTTGAAAGCAATTAGTTTAGAGTCACCGATGACTAAAGTAATAAACAATGGCAAACGTTTTTTTTGTTTGCATGCTCCTCTCATGTTATTAAGAAACTAATATATTTCTAAGGCTACAAGCAAAAAACCAACAATAACTATATAAAACACTATATGCATACTAATAGCTATCTATCTATCTATAAATAAATATATATATATATATACACAGAGACAAATATGCATACTTGATAAGTATAAAGTCACAGAGACATATTTTCTTTTTTTTTGAGGTTAACATCCAAAACTGTTTTGTATTCAAAGTCATCCTCAACAGTTTCTAAGAAAAAAATATTGTATATATATATCTATATATATATATATATATATGCATATTTGGGGAAAATTTTATAATTTATCATCCATTAAACAAACAAACCTTTCCTCCTCCACCAAGGAGTTCTAAAATCAATAGTTCTTCTACACATCCAGAATTATCAGCTAACTGCAAATAAAACATGATGAAAATAAACACAAATCAGGAAAATATATATGATGGTATGTATGTTGGTTGAATAAATGTAGAAGAAATCTAGCATTGGAACTCAAAGAAAGTTCAGCATACTTTTCCATAGATCGATAACTTTGTTTCAACAAGAGCACCACTAACTACAAGATCAGCCAGCCCTGTACTTCCATGTCTGACTGTAATAGACTCAGTTAAGTTATTGGTCTGCCCTCTTAGTATATTCATTAAAGGTGGAGCCTGAAAGAATATTTTTAAGAATAATAAAAAGAACAAAAGCAACATTGATTTTCAATTATTAGAAATGAAAAACAATAAACTACCGAAGCTCGGTATGTTGCTTGTACAAGCTCTTTAAACCAAGAATTCTTCTCGTCATTATCACGATATTCGATAATCAATGTGCTTAGAGATTCTAATGCCTGAAAAAAAAATATTTTAACAAATATGTGGAATGAAAATAGTACAATGTGGATATTCTCAGATGGGAGCATGAAAAACAATGCTACAAAGTGCAAATACTAAGAAAAGTAGTGATCTTTTTACAAGACAAACAAATTATAATGTTTAGATTAATCAAATGTTGATGGACGAATAAAATTAATTGTTCAAGTTGGGGTAAATGATAAGAAACATCCTTCTATGTTGAATTAAGAATGGTTTATTAAACAGAGTATTTAGGTAGAACCTCGTCTGCAGGACAGCAGTGGCTATTCAGGAAACAGATACGTTTGTGTTAAAAAGAGATAGACAGGGGCTGCCTGGAAGAAAAAAAGCACGAAGCGCCTAAATAGTTGAGAGAAGCATGCGGATGTTATGGCTGAAATAGACTGCTGTAATGGCTGCATGAAACAACGGCCGGAAGAAAACAGGGGGATTGGAAACAGAAATAATTCCAGTATAAGATGCTTTTTGAGAATAACAGAGTATTGGAGGGGGAGGAAGAAGAAATATGGAGAGAAATTGAAACCTTGTATAATTAAGAGGAGATAGTAGAAGGAAAAGGAAGATGAAGAGTAACTAGAGTCAAGAGAGGAAAGGATCTACACAAGATCCAAAAAGACTAGCATTCACAAATTTTCATTAGTATTAAAAAGCAAACAATTACAAAGTATTAGTCCTTAAAATAGACGACTAATAAACAAACAAAAAGTGAAGTTCAATCATCTAGCTGATTGTTGGGCTTTAATGGCTGGTTGAATTGCTGATTTTTTATACATATAGTTCATAAATTTTCTTTCACTAGTTCTATGGATGGCTGTTTCTAAGGTTCCTACAGTTCAGCTACTGCCAATTCCCATGTATATCATTCTTTTCAATACTCCTATGGTTGAATGTCCATTGGGAAAAGCTTTAACTAGGACCAGCTTGTTAACTTTTCTTAATTAATCAATTCCAAAAATGCTTTAACCAAAAACCTTTAATTTTAGAAAAGTTTTACTGCTATTGAATTTAAATCCTTTTATAATTGGGTATCCAAGTATAAGAAATTCCAGGCTGTAATATTCGATAACACCTTGATCATGATGACTTCCCTAGAGTATCCCTCCATTTAAGCTCATATAACAATATCTCTATCCAACTCCTAACATGAAAATGTCAAATAATGGAACATTCCATGTATACATCTTTCCTAATTTGGTGGATCGATTTCTCTAGTGTCCTATTTATATTATTTATGTGATTGAGGCTGCCCATCTGCTTATACAACAAAAAGTTTCTTTTCTGTGATGCATCGTTACTACAAACTATGGAGTTTATTAAAACCTACACACTTCTTAACCTTGATAAACATTCTAGCGCCAAACTATAACTAATTAGTGGTAATGAGGTAGGTGTGTTGTATGTAGCTTTACCCTGGCATTCTAACAATTTTACTTAAATCAACCTCATAACTTCAAGTCACAACAGAGGGACCTTAACCATTGGTCCAAAAGACAACATTAGCTTTAGCATTCTAACAATTTTACTTATATCAAACTCATATTCAAGTCACAAAAAGGCAATTTAACCATTGGTCCCAAACAACAATCAAGGAGAAGACTGAAAATAATAATAACAAATTTATCCAAGTATAAAACGTGTAATAAACTTAAAATAAATACAAGAGAAATAACAATAAGAGATTAAGCCTTTGTTGTTGATTCAGAACATAGGTGTCTATGCTGATCATCTAGTAAACAAGGTGGGCATTGCCAAATATCCCCAATCACATGTACTGTATATCTTCACTTTGCATGTCAAAGCAATGTGATGGTGCTATGCAAAATAAGAATACTCTCCTGATTCAACTAGCAAAGCCCATAGAGGTCTTCACATGAGCAGCAAAGCACACTCTTAACAACACTGATGATATATTGCATAGCATGTTTTGTTAAGAGTTATAATTGTGATATGTTAATTAAATTTAGCATATATTTAATTAACTGAATTAAAAATACATTTGGAATTAAACTAATTAAATAATTGAATTATTTAATTTGAAAAAAAAAATTGGCAGTTAACGGCGACATCAAACGTCATTAACGGCAACGGCAGACGCCGTCTAGAGTTAACAGCGGATTCAACATATCCCGTTGTTTGCCGCGGAAACTGACGGCGCATTTTGCACCAATGATCTGACGCCGTAAACGGTGAAAGCGGCGAGGGTAATGGCGTTAACGACGACGTTAATGAAGCCGTTGAACCTGATTTTGGCCAACTTCAAACCCAAATTCCGGCTCAACCACTTAGCCAAATTAGATAATTTTGTTGTCTATGGATTCCTCTCATTGAAATCTACATTTTAGAATCTTCAATTTGAAATTTGGTGGTACATTTTTATTAATTTTGAAAAATACTAAAATTTCCTTTTTAGCCAAATTAGGCAAAAATTAGACAATAATTTTTGGGGCTTTGCATTTAATCCATCTAATTAAAGGCACCAATTGATATTCCACAAAAATTAATTTTAATTAAGAATGAATTTAAGTCAAATTATTTTGAGCTATCCAAATTCCACCTTGATCAAACCTACCCCTTAGATCTTTGCTACAGCCTTATATGCACTTTTAGACCTTCTAACTCTAATAAGAAATCTAAAATTCTACTTCTATTTTTTTCATACCTCCATTTGAAAGCATTTGTCAAACCCCCTTCCCCTTCCCCTTCTCCACCTTTCCAAACCCTAAGAATTTCATCCCTAAGCAAATCCCACGATAATGAGAAGATTTTGGAAGTTCTAAATAACCTAAAGAAGGAAATCTATGCTGCACTATCTCTCAAGCTTTATAAAAAAAAATCCTTTGCTTCAAAGTAATCTCTCCTCTTTGTTTCTCATTCTTTCCATCATTTACTAAATATCTTTCATATTTGAATATATATAATGATCGAATAAAGAATTTTGAAATATTATAGGTTCTAGGCCATCCATAATGATATTTTAGGTTGCATAATTTGTATGTGTAAATTAATAAGATTACAAAATAAAATTATTAGATTTATTCAAATATTTTATAATTTTTCATCCCTACTTTGTGTTATCATAATTCCTGTTTTACTCAAAAATAATTACTCTAATTTGGCACACACATTTTCCTATGTATTGGCATCAAATCACTAGGAAATACCACACCTTAGTTTTGCCTCTAAAATATCCAAAAATTACTCCAAAATAAAGAAATAATTTTTTTTTATTTAAATATTTTTTCAAAAATTTCTATTTTTTTGTTAACTTTGGAGAGCTATAATTTTTCAACCACTAGGATTTGAGTGCGGTGACTTTGCATGTTTACTCTCCTATGTTTTGTAACCAATTTCATAGTAGACCTTATTGGTTCATTTGAACTCTAAGGTCACCATTTAGGCACTTAAACTTCAGTAAACACACATTAAAATTCAAAAAATAATTTTTGACAGATTTTAAAAATTTTCTTGTTATGTTATTGTCATAACTTTTAATAAAACCGTTGGATTTAGCTGATTTTTGGCATGATTACTCTCTGTTATATTATGAACAATTTCACTGTTGAACACAAAACCTAATTATGCTATTTAGGGCTTCATATTTAGATCCAAGGGTCAAAAAATAATGTGATTCTTTGGAAATTTCAAAAACAGTCAACATTTTTCCCAAACTTTGGACATATTCATAACTTTTAAAATATTTTGAACCAATAGTTGAAATTTGGTAATCTTTAATACATTAGCAACAACTTTCATTTAGACATAGTAGCGAAAGATACATTTGAACCTTCATTTAGGTGTCCAAAGTTCACTAAAAAATTTTAATCACATCACCTAACCAATTTTAGGGTTTTCACCCAAACATTGTAATGTTGACCCAAAACCTTGATATTATCATTTCCTAGGTTTTTAAATAGTAGATAAATATATAATAATTAATTTTTAATAGATTTATATAAGGAAAATTTTGTGGAGTAAATGAACGAATTAGGTACTTAGTGTTATTCTAATTGTATTATTTTAACATTGTTTGAGCTTACTTCATTTGAATGTATACAACCATTGCATGTAGTCCAGTCTTATGCTAAGTTAAATTACATTCTTACTTTCCATAAATGCTTCTAATAAATATGTGGTGAGTCTTTGAAAGTAGAACAAATTGAACATATACAGGTATGGTTTGCTAGCAACCCATGAAGAAATAAGAAGAGATCTAATCCACTAAGATGAGGCAAAAGATTCAGAGGAAAGACTCACAAAAATAATATTTATGTGAATAATTACCGACGACTAATTGTATACCTTCCGAGAATAATTTTGATGCTAATATCTGGATCTCCCAGTGAAGCTTAGGGGTCCTAAGCCCAAAATGATATATTTAAGTCACAATAATTTATGCTAAGTTAATTCCATCATATCAATTTATATTTTTGCTTTGAAATTATTTGAATCGCTTGAGCATTGCCAGTTACCTAATGTTGAAATTAGCATAACCCTCAATTTGTAATGATGATGTTTTCTTCACATTTTATTGCATTGATTTTGTTACCTACATAAAATATTAGAAATAAATACTTTTAGATGCTCTAGATACTCCTGCCTGATTGACAATATTGATAATTAATACAGATCATGAGAATTAAAAGCAATTGTTAACTTGATTTCAAGAGCTAAAAAAAATTTATTATCAAGAGTGAGATGGAAACTTGTTATTTGAATTTAATATCAGTTTATATTTATTTAAGTTAAGATAATTTGTATAACTTTAATTTAAATTTCTGGCTTTATGATGTATGTATATTATTTTATTTAGTAGTTTTTGTGATAAATGTTTATTTTTAAATTATTACTTGAAAACTTCCAACTCTGGTCTTCAGGTCGTTACATTCACACAACCAACTATAATAAAAATTGCTATTTGAAAATCTATCCACTACAAGGTAATTAAGGGCAGTGACCAAAATAAGTGCATTCCAGAATGACAAGAGTTCAATAACAAATGTTTTCAATTAAAATATCTTGCATTTTTTATATATATTATATTTTACACTTTGGTGCAACAAGAAATATGAGGGCAAAGATAAATACAAAACCTGAATAATTACAATTCCCAAACCTGAAAACAACTAATATTTTAAAATATCTTACATTTTTTAAATATATTATATTTTACATTTAAGTGTAACTAGAAATATGACGCAAAGATTAATACAAAACCTGAATAATTACAAATCCCAAATAACTTTCAGTCAACAATTCAACAAATTAAAAAGCAAATAGCAATGCAAAAATTATTAACATAAGAAAATTGTATACCTTTTGAGTATCAATGCCTCTTGAACTTACAGCTATAGCATATTGCAAACCACCAATACTTGATGGAGAAATTTCAAGTACCTGTCTACCTGACAAACTGCAAGATTTTCCAAATGGCATCATCAAAATCAAGATAGTTAACAAGAACATTTTAAAGAGAAGAAACAAGTAAATTCACATTTAGAAAAATAAGAAATATAAAAACATTAATGATAACATATACCTGCAACATCGTTGATATGACACAGAAAATTCAGTCTCCAGCACGTATAAATAAAGACCCGATAATACAATATGACATGGCTTCCACTCAGCGGATGAATGACCAAAACCCTTCGCAAATCAGGAAAGAAGTATGAGAAACAAGCAAAATTTGATGCAGTCAGCATTGCCTCAGTATTCCCGTACCTTCCAAACTAAAATTCTAGCATCAGCAGCTAGATCAGCAGGCAACCAAGACACAGAACCAGCTTGTAGATGCCCGCTGTTATTCTCATTGGTGCTTTCACTTGGACCATAAAATATATTAAGCAATCTCAAAATTCTGCTATATCTTTCTGGTGAAAAATGCATACCAAGATTTGGCACTTGAACTGAAATCCTTGTGGAGGGGTATTTTGGATGGGGTACTTTAATCTTTAACAGAGAAAGTGAGATGTAACACAGCAAAAAAAATGAGATGTCTACCTTAGCGATACATACACACTGAGAAATCAGTACAAATTTACGATACAACAATACCTGGTCAACAATGACAGACATCCCACATCGATCAAGAAGAGAATGGAACAAACAATCATCATTTGTTTCCTCCTGTGAAGGTAGCTGGTTCTCAAGCGCAGCAGTAATCATGCACTTCCCAGTGAATTCACTATCAATGAAAAGAGCAGCCATGTCTCTTCCAGATATATAAAAACGAGAGTACAGACTTTGTTTCTGTTCATCATGTTGACCTTCCTATAATGAACATTAATTAGTGTGAACTAAGATTTGGTAACTGCAAGTGTAAGAAGGTGATGAAATGATCAATCATAGCCACGTTATTTTCAAAATCAATAATTAATTTCGTAAGAGAAGCAACCCACAATTTGAACTTCTAATAGATGCAAGGTTAATAGAATTCACAGATAAATCCCAAAAAAATATCAAATAAAACTTCTTGTAGAATTTTACTTAAGAGGAAGTCTATTATTATGGAGTCCAAATTTAGGAAATTAGCCGAAATTCTCTAATATTTCTGTTTTGTGTAAGCATCTGCCAAAAAAGCGCTATTAGTCCTTAGCTATCAGGTCATTAAAATAATAAACCTTAATGAATTATGCCAATCTGTCCCATAAATACAAAAGCTTTGCCTAAAAGTTCCTCCCTTTCTGGTAAGTATGTGTGATGCAGTAGACACTACAAGCACCCATCCATAGAAGTGTGTCGCAGCCCACCGCCTCATCATCATAAGACACTTTCATCACATCCTGACACATCCCAACAATGCACCCTTATCCTGCTTACAGCCATTCAGCCCACGCTTGCAAGAAACTTGCCATTAAAATAAAAAGTTTATTTATGCATCTTTTGTATATACATAAATTATTTATTTCAATCAATATTTTGATATCAGTTTCTTCTTTAAAAATGTAATATGCATTAAACACAAGATTTATAAGTTTTATTTTAAATTTCAAAGCATGCCTATGAAAATTACAGGAACTTAATCAAACTTGTTGTGGATAACGGGATAATCAAATGCACCATGGACTTAATGAGATATAAAATACAACCAACCTTTATTAAATCTCAGATGATTTCCAAAAGCAAAAAAATTAAACTTAAGCCCTAGTTCAACTTCATTTCAAAAATATGAACTTAGCAAAAAGCGTACTATACAAAACTAAGAAAATTTTATTAAAAGAAATTACCCTAGTATGCAACGTGAAATGACCAAAATCCAAAAGAAAATGACTGGTCCAAGTTGAAGATTTGCAGTTCTGCATTGGAATTCTAACTTTTGGAGCATCAAAATCAACATCAAGGGAAAACCTGCAAAAATTTTAGCAGCAGGCCAGAAAAATTAAAGTAGGAATTTGTTTGCATGCTCAAATTCACGATTCTAAGAAATCTGGTATACTAGTGCTTGATGTTGCAATAAATTTAATGAATAGATGTTTATAATACACAAATGATTTTTTAAATTGTTATCAGAAAAAAATAGATGTAGGATGAGTAAAAGTTAAGATACAATCTTTATCACCATTAAACTACAAGTTAATAACAAATGGGACCTTTAGAATTTGGCCTAAAAGCCTAATGATAAATTAGAAAGTTTTCATTACTTTGCTCTAGAACTCAATATCTTTTTGGCATATTCTTAGATATAAAACCATTTAAAAAAGGCTAAATAATCAAAATACTAGCACAATTACTACTATAAAGTTGGAGGTTTCAGTCAATCGGGCCAGCTAATTACGATACATTGCCTGTAACTGTCATATTTTTGACAGCTAGTTGCCCACCAAACTTATGTTGTAGGGTGAACAACCTGATAACCTGTCATATCTTAATTTTTTAGGTTGGTTAAAGAATAAAAAGTGTATTGCTTGTTGGCATTGAGATATTCTATATCTAATATACTATAAAACCTGGTAGAGCCCTCATCTACAAAAATGCTTCGTTGCAAATTCCCTTAAAGTCTTTCCATCTTGATTGATCATCTACCGCAACCCAAACCATTTTCCTCTCGCATACTATCCTACAATCAGATAAAGATAATAACATCTATCGATTTCTCAAAAATATAAATTTTGAAATCAGAGCAATGTTACTGGCTTTTAAAAAAATGTATTCAGCTATCCCTTATAAACACAACCACTGCCATTAACAATGCAACCACCACAACATTATAATTTCTGCCACCACCAATGCAACAAACACAACCACAACATCCCTCTTGAATAAGCCCATGCAACCAATCACCCCCCCTTACTAAAATAAGCACAAACAACTTGTCTATCCGTCAACACAATTACCAAGATTATGTTCCACAAATTTCCACAGCAATTTCCTCAATATGAACCATAATGCTCTCCCCCAAAAAACAAGTCTTATTTGCCATTGTTAATTTGAAAATGAAAATTCAAGACTACATATTCCAATTTCAAACACCAGCTTGACAAATCAAAGCCAAACTCTCATCTTTATCTAGTTGGATAAGCCAAACCAGCAAAAGCTTAAATCAGACCACTTTAGATTGCTTCAGTGATGATCGCTCTTTTTCTTAAAGAGCAGACAGAAACTATTGTTTTTTGAAAAAATCGGCTTCATTTTAAAGTTTTCTTTACTAAAGGGAACTAGCTTTGTATCTAAAGGAGGATATTGTGCAAAATAAAAATTTATATTCTAAGTTATAGTTTTTTATTTAAATATCGTTTTGTTTCTGTGTAATATGAGTAAGATTAAAAGTGCATGTTATCTACAAATCAATTATCACTTCAAACAAAAAAAGCAAATTGCAAAAATTCTAGCAATTTTTTCTACATAAGCAATGAGAGACATAAAATAAGTTGCCTGGAGCACACCATAGTTGAGCAATAAGCACACCATAGTTGAGCAATGAGAGACATAAAATAAGTTACCTGGAGCATTCTTGAAAACATTAAAAATAATTGGTTAGAGTGGTCCCGTGCCATTGCCCTACTCTTAATGCTCTCATTGTTAAAATTTTATTAAGGCAGAAAAAAAATCAAGGTTTTGCTAAGTCAGTGAATTCCACATATCATTCTTCAAGTTAAAAAAAAAAATCAACATCAGACACCGATTAAGAAGACCAACGAGTCCTTTCAGTGTCATATTTGAATCTGCCTGATTGCTCCTTACGACTTTACCTCAATAAATTCATCAAGAGCAACTACCAAGCATATGAGAAGGGTTTCTTGAAATTTAGTAGAAATCACTTTAGAAATGTGTAGCAGAACAATTGTTGTCACCACAAATGTTGTCCAATATTTTATGCAAAGTTGTTCAGATATTTTTAAATTTTTTAGTTTTATAATGCAAATAAAGAAAGTATTATTACTTAACAAAATTATTACTTAAATTTAAGCCCAACTAATTTTATTTTATTTTTTAGTTCTTAGCCCATATCTTTTTGCTTTAATTATGCAGGTTCTTACCCACATTCAAGAGAAGATTCATTGGTGCATGTTATTTGTATAATATTTTTTAATTGATAAGACTATAAAATGTAGTAAATATAAAACTTGAGTTGTTGAGGACTACTATAGTATCTACAAGTTTTCACCTTAGTAGATCTAAAATAAAATATACGAAGTGTGTAAGTTCAATCGTATTTAAATCCCTAATCTTGAGGACATTGAGGATTATGTGATCAAGAAGAGAGAGAGCTTCAAATACCTTGGTTCAATTATTCAAAATAATGATACAATAAAGAGCGATGTGATTAATAAAATTCAAGCTGGTTGGACGAAATAAAAGGGCGATTCTGTAGTGTTGTGCGATTGAAAAATCCTATTCAAAATTAAACGAAGATATTATAGAGCAACTATATGACCAACTGTGTTATATGAGGTTGAATGTTTGCCAACAAAAAAAAAATTGATCGAAAAATAAGTGTTATAAAAATGAAAATGCTTAGGTGATGAGTGAGTATATTTGTGAGGATAGAAAGACAAATGAGTTTTTTGGTAGCGAGGTTGGAGTGGTTCCAATAGTGGAAAAGATTAAAGAATGCCACATTAGATGTTCGGGCTTACTAAGCGCAGGCCGTACAATGCCCTGTTAGAGAAAATGAGTTTATCAATTTTTCCCACATTGAAAAAGGAAGAGAAATATTAAAAAAGACATGGGAAGATACCATTTGAAAGAATCTTCCATATTTGGAACTTAGGGAAGAGCTTCCATTTGATTGTTCACAATGAAAACAAATGATTCATGTAGCTAATCCCACCTAGTGGGATTAAGGCTTGGTGTTCTTTTTGTTGTTGTTGTTGTAGTGTAAATGCTTATTTGTGATAAAACAGCAATCATTGAAACAAATGTTCATTGGCTTGTTAAAGAATAAAACACTGTAAAATAAAGAGGAACCTGTTCTTTTCTTCCAATACCATTTGAAGTTGTTCTTGAGCTTTCCGGGTCACTCGTTCAAACTTCAACTGCTCTCAGCAAAATCAGAAATGTTATAAAGGATACAACTTGAAACAAGAAATATCATTCAGCAGAAGAAAAATAATAATATAATTAATGTGTGTGTGTATAAATATATATATATATCAAAAAAGCATAACAAAAGCTAATAATCAAATAAATAAACCACAAAAAGTAGTACCTGCAAAGCAGTTGCAGTTTCCATCGTAACCGTGGGGCTTATGGCATTGCTCCTTTTAACAAATTCCATAAAACGATCATAGCTTTTCATTAAGATCTGGCAATACAAAGTTAAATTGAACTATTAATAAGAAAAACACAGAAAGAATGCATAATTTATTCTCACATTACAACAATTTAGGAAAAACAAAGAAAAAACAATATGATAAACATTCACAGGGCATTCCTCATAAAAAGCATAAGCTATTGAATCATTAAAGGATTCAAAGAGCTTAAGCAATTTGAAAAAAAACATAGATGTAGGACATATTAACATTCACAAGCTTGGAAACAATCCAATGTAGCAAAAAGATCGTAAGGGATAAGCAATAATTACAGAATAGTATATCACTCAAGCTCAAGAAAAAAAATCTTAAAAAAACAAGCTTAAAACGGTATCAATCAAAAAAGTGGCAAAACTATAAAGAATGGTTTGATTGATCATTCTATTAAAGGAATGGCATAAGCAGTGGACAGAGTTCTAGAAGCCCATCTTCAATCCAAGGAAAACCTTGATGAAGTGGTAGTTCTTTGTATACTTCCACATTCTCTCTATTACACTTCTCACACGCAGCTTCATTAAAACACTTTGGAGCAAGAACCATGGGAAATAGTAATTCTTTCTTACATATAAGGCAGAAAAAAAAAATGAGATGACTTGGGCATATGCAATGAAGGGTTAACAATCCATCAATAAAAGGGTGAATGAAAAACGTATTACAAGGAGGATGATGAAGTTGGGCAATACGCTTAAGTTAAGAAACTCATGCAACACTTAACGAAAGCAAAATAATTTGACAATTAGTGAGCCTAAACCCATAAGGCTGAGAGTATCAAAGGATAACTTTGTACACATGTAACAGTATACTAAAAAGTTGGAGACTTTGGTACAGCAACTAATTAATACAAGTTTTAAAAATCTGGTCAACAGCAAATTAATAAATTATTCATGTTCCAATAAAAGCAATTTTATTAGTATAATTATTTTATTTTCCTAATACAATTCCATATATGATAGCCACTCTTCATAAAACAGCTCGTGTGAGAAGTGAGGAGCTAATAAAAAAGGGCTACAGATTTCACATCCCACACAACTTTGACTACAACTCACCTCTCCCACTCTACCAAGCCTCCCTCTCAAACATGCTTCTCTCCCTATCTTGGGAACAACATGTGTAGAAAGAGTAAGCTTTCTATTGTGTTGTCGAACCTCCAGTGCTACAGACCTGAACTCGCTCAACTCTTAGTTAAACATGGGCACGGGTCGGGCTTGATCAAGCCAATCTGTGATATTTTGCGGGTCGGGCCCAGCCCGGCCCAACAATCGGCCTGCTTTCTATAGCTCGAGCCTAGCCGACCTTGAGCTCGGAGCGGGCTATATACATATATATCTATATATATATATATATATATATATATGTACAAGGTCTCTTGATTTTTATTCAATGTATATAAGTATATATTTATATATTTATATCCATATGTAGCTATATAGTGTTGGATACTATTTCTTTTGGAAGAAGGTTAGATGTTATCGGTTTCATGATTTTTAAGCTCCCCATCACGTCTCAATCATTGACATTATTGACTCCTTCTTTTCAACCACATATAAAATAAGAAATTAAATATCTGTCATTAATCAAAAGACTGCAACAGCTTTAATCTGAGACAAGTTGGGCCGAGTTTTAATGAAACAGGCCCTCACTCGACAACATTTTCTCATGGCCCAGCCAAACTCAAACCAATTTTAAGGCAGGCCCTACTCTCTCTCCTAGGCCCCATTAAATCCAGCCTGGTCGGGCAGCCCCAGAACCATGCCCAAGTCTACTCAGAATGCCAAATTGGGATGTGTCCATGCGCTCCAGATAAGCCCCTAGGCACCCAAATGGATACCTAAGCACAGCTCCAACGCACCCATGTGAGGGTCGAGATGATGCGACCAAGTGCGATAAGGAAGAGGTTGATACAGCATGAAGATAACGGCATGGAAAAGTAATGGTGCGGCGACAAAATGAAGCTCCCGGGAAAAATGGCACGCTCAAACGCATGGACGGGCACCCAGATGTGCCTGAGCATTTAGATCGGCGAAAAACGGATCGACCGCGTCTCAGCCATTGATGGAAAATTCACAACTATGTGCCCAAGCGTGCCAATTAGCGCCCATGCGCACACATTTGGATTTATTAAACCTTAACTAAAAGGGACATTCCTATGTTGTGGGTACAAATATCCATGTTGTGGGGCTGGCTAAGTGGTCGAGCGGAGCTATATGGCTGGTAATCTTCTTCCATTTTCAGAATAAATACTTTCTCATTATGCAATTCCATGGTCTTTCCTTATTTAGAGTTCTCCACATAAAAATTACGGTGTTCTTCTATGTGACTGCATTTCTTGCGTTAATTTCTACAATCTACCCATTGTTTAAGTTTGCTTTATGTTAAAAGTTTGGTTGCGAGTCCCTTTCACAACACTTTCCTCCTTCACACAGTCAGCTAGCAACTTCTTAATCACATATAACAAAAACAACATCAGTCACATGCATAGCCAAAGCTCCTTTGTTGAGCCACTCCCTACCATGTGATTTCAACATCTTGAAGTCTCCTCACATGCATTTGTTTTCTCTCTCTCTCTTTCTCTCTTTTGCTATCATACAACCACTATACTAACCCCTATTTTAACCAGATATACCATCAAAATCAAATAGTATTTAGAGTTTGCCTTAATTCTACATCTAGCTATAAGCAATTTTCAACATCCTCAGCAAAACTTTATCAAGTACAAGCATATCATCATTCATGTTTTACTTCTAAGAACATTATACCATAAGAATCTTCATTTTTATACCATTTGGTTCTAAATTTTGTTTACAAGAAAAAAGAAGTAATTTCCCTCAAGATGCCTTCTCCATCACATAAAATTAGTTAGCATCCCAGAAATCCTTTTGTTTTATCAAGCTTGGTGTTGAGCAAAGTATTTGAGAAGATTTTTGAAATACATTAAAAAATAAAGAAGTGGAAACTTCCACACCCCATACTCTTCAATACAAAAATTGGCCTAAATGGTTTTAAAATCCCTACAAAGTTTACATTAAATGTGGTGAGACTTTAGGAAGATCATGTAAAAATCAATGGTGGGATGCACCCAACATCCTAAAATCCTTGTGCATCACCCACAGTAATGCAAAGAGACATCCAGAAGGTAAAATTCATTAAATTGTTCTTAATTTTAACGATGCATATTGAGATCTAGCAATGAGAGATTAAGTGCATTAAATGTTACGACCCAGCCAAATAAGATTGGGAATTCCATTAAGAGATTTATGATGTTGTTCGACGGTCTAACGATGAAAAATCTTTATTTCCTTCACATATCAAAGAGCCAAAAGCACAAATGATAGCTTTCAAATTATAGTATGAAGAGCCACTAACATTATCAATAATTTAATTATTACATCGTCGTCTATGAAGCATTTAGTTTTAAAAAAAAAATTACAATGAACAAAAGAAATTTTATTATTTAATGGGTACCTAACGTTATCTATTAGTTTGTTCATCACTATTTGCGTTTATTTGGGGCAATTTTCATAATAAATGTTAATAAATACCTGTTTGCAGTGGATTATCATACATCTATTTGAGAATGAAAATTTGAGAACTGTCTAAGTGTCTATATAAAAATTAGATTCAATAAAATCATATTATTGGAAATTGTTAGCACAAAAACATCATAGTATTTCATTATCTATAAATGTTACAGCACAAAGTAGCATCATATTATTTAAAACATGTAATTCTATCCATAAATACAGACGCTAATATTCCATCTGTATGAAAACTGCAAACCATCTAAACATGGTGGAGAAGCTGAAATTCCATGAATGCATATCAAGTATGAAAATTGATATTTCAATCGTTCGGAATTTGGCATTTGTGCAAGATAGTGTATCCAGCTATACCTTAATGGAAATCCTTTCTTTGTTGATGAATTAATTTAAATTTATAATATCTTCTATAATGAGGTACTTAAAATACTATGGAACCCATATCTTGAAATAGCCTACATTTCATCTCTTCTAATTATTTAAATAATGAAAATAATAATCTTTTCGCAATATGTAGAAATATATATAAGGTTTAATCATTAATTCCATGATTTTAATAAAGTAGAAATAATGCATTTCTTAAGATATTGCAACAAAAAATATCTTGATCTAGCTACTTTTATATTGTCATATATTCATATCTTTTTTCGCACGTTCGCTCTCATTTTAGGGCGACGCATCTGGCGATTCTGAGGAGCCTTAAGGTTCGGCTAGGCCGGAGATCGCAAGGCCTATGCGCCATCCTCCGAGGCGCTATCAGGGTATCTCTGCTATCTCTATTTCATCTTATTCTCGCTTTAGTTTTCATGACCAGGTAATGGAAACTTCGGTCCGCTCCTTTAAAGATATTGTTGCAAACCCCTCCCCGAATCTTTCAAAACCCGTCAGCACCTTCAATGAAGGGCCTGCTTTGTTCTTCACGGACGAGGAGGTCGTCCAACTGGCTAGTTCGCACGCCCTAACCTTGGTTGGTAAGTTTGCAAAAGTTAAACCTAGCTTCGGTTTGATCCTTGGATTTATTGAAGGCCTTAAACTAATCTCCCCTGTGAATGTCAGATCCTTTGATTCACGTCGGGTTTTTTTTACTTTCCAATCAGACTTGGACTACGCACGCATATTCTCAAAGGGCTCTTATGATTTAAAGGGAAACACTATAAGATTTTGCAAATGGGATCCTTTCTCAGATGTTAAACATGATATTCCGATAATTCCCATTTGGTTAAACCTTCATGGTCTTCGCTTGCATTTTACCTCCAAAGATATTCTCTTTAACATAGGAAAATCCATTGGGAAACCCTTGCAACTTGATCTCAATACTACGATTAATAGAAACATAGCTGCTCCTAGAATGCTGATTGAATTGAACATTTCTTCCCCTCCTCCAAACTTTATTTGGTTGGGATCCATGGAAAATGGGTATTCTCAAGAGATATATTATGAAAATATGTCTATGCATTGTAACTGGTGTTGTATGTTGGGCCATAATACATAGCTGCTCCTAGAGTTTAATTTGGGTATTCTCAAGAGATATATTAGGAAAATCCATTTAGAAATCAAAACTCCCCGGCATGCTCTTCCAGTAGGATTGACATTAATTCTGGTTTGGTTAATGCGTTATGTCCCTTATACATTGAGGACAACAATAATTTGGCTATAATCACGCATAACCAAAATGTTGGTCGTAACATTAGGCCTGCTGCTTATAACAATATTAACACCAATGCTCCTCTTATTCTTGCTATTCTATTATTACTACTACTTCTATAAATTCTGACTTTAATGAAATTGTTGATGGGGTAATTGCAGGAAATACTGCTGTTTTAGATTCTAATGACGCTGCTACTCGAAATATTATTACACCATTTGAAAATATTGTTCTGCTACTGTTTCTGGAACTATTGCTAGTAATGTGGGTAGGATTGTTAATGATGAGGCTTTGCTGGTTGATGGTAATTCTATGGATCTGGTATCATCTGTTGCTGATAGTAATGCGGCTGTTGCATTTTGTTGATGCTGGTATTAAATTGGATGCTGTCAAACCTAATGCCAATCACACTTTTATGATTGGCTCGGGTGAAGTTTTGGTTTCTGCTGTTTTTGGTGTGACTAATGAAAATGCTATTTCTGTTCTAACTTCTAATATTGCTGATAAACCTATTGGCATACCTATCAATGATGATGATGGTGTAAAAATTGATGATATTGCGGGTAATTTTGAATTGTTTGCTTCATTGAATGGTGCAACTATTCCTAATGCTGTTGTTTTACCTTATAATGGTGCTAAGGCTGAAGTAGCTGAAGGGAATGATGGTGCTGATGATGATATTTATAATTCTGATGTTTCATTTAGTGCTGATTATGTGCAGGAACCTAATGTTGAAAACGCAGGCATTATTGTGGGAGCCAGCACTTGTAAGAAGGATTATGATGTTGATACAGATAATCAGTTGACAACTTCTAATGTTGATTAACCAACTGGAAAAGGTAAGGCTATTCTGAACTCCTTTTTGAAACTCAAATCGCCTCTGAAAAATAAAAAGGTTCAGCTTAGTTAATACAAAATGCTGGTTTCAAATAGGTATAAATCTTTATCTTTGCTTCAAGATACTGATAATTTAGATGCTGAAAAACATGTTGTGACTTTACAAAAGGCTGCAAACTTTGCTTTATCCAATGTTACTCCTCAGTTGATCCCAAGTGGATCCTCTAACATTAATCAATGAACATCTTGTGTTGAAATATTAGAAGCATTGGTAATGCCTCTTACAGGAACATATTTAAGCATATTGTTTATGAAAAGAAAATTAGCATTGCTGCAATTTTTGAACCCAAATTAAACTCTGACGCTATTAATTATGTTTATTAATTAGACAATGGTGTTTCCTCATCTACTGATAGAATATGGGTGATGTGGACTAATATGTGGAAGGCTGAGGTTTTGTCCCAATGCCATCAAGCCATTCATATTAGATTCTATAATGATAATCACAACTTTCTCATGACTTTTGTGCATGCCAATAACATAATGCTTGATCGTCTTCCCCTATGGAGCTTCCTTAAGGGTTGTAGTTCCTCCATGTAATGCCCCGATGCCGGCGCGGCGAGAACCGTCACGGCATTATACCACAAGAACATATTGAGCAATTCGAAAGAAGAGGTTCACGCACATATAAAAGCCAAAGATATTTCTCATTCATTTCAAAATTACATATTACAAAAAATCTTCATCGTATACCACGAACATTGTTAAACCTTTTTAAAAATAAAGAGAAAATAAAAGATAAATAAAAGTTAAAGTAGCACCAACGTAGATCCATCTATAATTTGATAATTTAAGATTTTAAAATTCTTGATCAGGCTCTCCCAGAAGTACCTGACCTGGTATTGTATAAAAAATAATACCAGGATTGGAATTTCTAGTAATTAGAGAACACTCTAAGTACCACAGTAAACAAAATATATTATGTTTTTATAAAAGCAAAAATGCGATTAGCAGATATAAGAATGTAATAAAATGCAGGAAGAATAAGGAAATAGCACAAAAGAAATAAAAGTTTCATGCAACAAGTGTTATCACAAAATACAGATTACTGATGTCGTTTTTCCAGTAACCCACCACAAAGGTTACTGATGTCATTTTCCAGTAACCCACAAATATTGCTAATATCATTTTTTTAGCAACCCAGAAGTGAAAAGAATGTTGGTTTCTAACAACCAACCAAGTATTAATGTTATTGATGCCATTTTTCTAACAACCCATGAATGAAAAGAATATTGGTTTCTAACAACCAACCAAGCATTAATGTTCCTAATATCATTTTTATAGCAACCCATGAATGAATAAAATGTTAGTTTCTAACAACCAATCAAGCATTAATGTTGATAATATCATTTTTCCAATAACCCATAAATGTTATCACGTTGGTTTCGAACAACCAACCAAACTTCAACATGAATTTAGCTCAAAGCGTAGTTAAGCAGTAATAAAGTGCAAAAAATAATACAAGTCATATACTGAGTACCTTTTTTGTTAAGTTCAGAGAGTGACAGTTCGCTCAATCTGCATTTAAATTTTTAATATTTTAAATTAGCTTTTTAAAAGTGATGATATATTTTTAAGGATTCTTACATTATTCTTTTATATTCTGTCTTTTTTTCATATTCTCATATTGATAGAAGTCTGTATTTTTAAGTTATTGATGTGGTAATATAATGCTATTATTATCACTATTTAATGATAATAATAATATATGAAAGAATAAAGACAATAAAAATAACTGTAAAAATTTCAGAACATAATAATAAAAAAATGTCAGATTAAAAATGTTTAAATGAAAATAATAATCATTTTATAACATCTGTACTATTTCCATTATTGCTTAATGAGAACAATAATAATGTGAATGACTAATAGAGAGGTAGTATAATTGAAAAAAAAAAAATAAGAGAATCAAAATATCTCCTAATTTTTCTCTCTTATACTTCTCCTCTTACCTTTAGGATTAGGATCACCTAAAAACGGAGGGAGGCCAGAGTGGGGTGGCCGGACGGCTGACCGGGGTGGCTATTGGCTGGCTGGCAGCTACAAGAAGGTGGCCGACAGCGGCAAATGGGCTGCTTGGCAGGAAAGGAGAGGGAGCTTGCTGTTGGCTGCTACTGTGGGAGGCGGGGAGGAGGCTGCTGCTGACTGGTAGCTAGCCGGTAAGGTAGTTGGGCAAGGAGCTAAGGGAGAGGAGGATGGCTGGCAGAAAGGGGAGGGCTAACTGCTGTGGGGAGATGGAGGGAACGAAGAGGGGCATTAATAGGCGTAGAGGATGGTGGGAGAGGGGGTTGGTCGGCCAAATGGGCCGACAAATCCTGCGCCAAAACAGCGCAAGAAGCTTCTCTAGTGCGAAAGCTTCCACACCTGCAGGCGTGACAGGGCCTGTGATTCAATCGCAGGATCATGGGAGTGGGGAAGAGAAAAGGGAAATGTGAAGGAATTTTAGAAAATTACTTTAAAATAAAATTTTCGCATTTTTTCGCCGCTTGGGGTCTAAAAAAAACAAAACTTGACACCGAGATGTGTTATGACATAACGAACACCCTCGCACTGAAAATTCAAAGCAAACTTTTATTTTTTATTAATTTTTGAAGTTTTAAACTTCGAAAATTAATTGAGATCAAACCGACCCTCCAAAATTGATGAAACTTCTCGAGCAGCCTTTAAATAATGTTCTTAACATAATAACATGAAAATCGATAAATTCGGATGAGTATTTAATTTTATCTATTTATTAAATTTAAATAATTCAAAAAAATAAAGCGAGAGTTTCCGTTATCCGAATTCTCCCAAACTATGACACTTTGATCTAAAAATTATTTCTATCTAATGATATTTTTGTTTGCCCTAAATCGAAATTCCTCGGAACCCAATTTCTGAGACGGGAATTTGATCTAATTTGCAGATAAAGACATTGAGTCGTTACAGACCACCCTTCCTTGGGCTGTGGGTTGAGATTTTAATGCAATTCTTAAAAGTGCTGAATATAAAGGCTATGCTAGACACCATTTTAAGTCCTCTTTTGATTTCAAATCTGCAATCCTTGACTGTGGCTAGAGGATTTCAAATACTTCGGATCCTCTTTACTTGGAACTCTGAGAGAAAATTCGCTAGATTGAATAGGTTCCTTGTTAATAATGAGTGGTGCAACTCCTTATCAAATTATAATGCTTCTTCTTTGAACTCTACCGTTTCGGATCATAAATCGATTACCCTCTTTTTCCTGGAACCATGTTTCTAATATCCATAAATCCTTCCGCTTCCTACTCTTTTGGCTGTAAAGAGAAGAATTCTCTCAGCTTGTCAAAACTATATAGAATGATCATTGTGGCTCTTATACTCTTACCTGCTTAGTGGAGAAATTTAAAAAGAAAAGAAAGGAAATTAGCCTATGGAACAAAAAAGAGATTGATAACATTTTCAACAATGCCTCTCATCAAGAAAATAGGGTGAATAAAAGAAAATGCCTCTCATCAAGAAAATAGGCAATGTCACTTCTTTGGAAACCTTATTTGATCTGGATCCTTTTGATCATAATAGGATGGAGGTTCATAAAGCTAAGGCCACCCTTATCCAAACTCACAATAATATTGAAACTTTTTGGAAAAAAAAATGCAGTATCAATTGAGCTATTCAAGGTGAAAAAAATACCTTTTATCACAATTGGGTGAATAAAAGAAGGTACATTAACCATGTCTCTGACATCGTCTCCCCCACAAATACCAAGCTTAGTGATATTAATGACTTGCATAACTCTGCAATTTCTTACTTTCAAGAGGTTTTCCACAACTCTGATTCAACTTCTACCCCACTTAATTTTGATCTCCCTACCCCTGAAATCTTAGTTGAGGATAACATCACCCTTGACATGTTGCCTAATGATGATGAAATCTAGGAGGTCGTCAAAGATTTCAAAAAAAAAACACTTGCCCTGGATCTGATAGTTTTCCAGGTGAATTCTTTTGCAAATTCTGGCAAGTCATAAAATAGGATGTCTGTAACGGGATCAAGGAACTCTTCTGCGATGTTCATTTACCCAAATTCTTCTCCCATACTATGATTTCTTTAATTCCCAAAACTAAAAAAGCCACCTGGTGGTCTCAGTTTAGACCCATTAGCCTATGCACGACCATACAAAATTATCTCTAAAATCTTGGCCAAAAGATTACAAAAAATTTTACCTTCCCTTATTGAACCAAATTAATCTGACTTTATCCCAGGCAGAAAATTCAAGATAACATTTTAGTCACTCAAGAATTTTTTCATAGCCTTAAAAACAAATACTGGGGGCATAATCTCATTTTAAAAGTTGATCTTGAAAAAGCCTTTGATAGGCTGAATTGGAACTTTTAGGTTAAAATGTTAAATAGATATAGATTTAATGATAGCTTCATTCAAAAAATCAAAAATCTTACTCATCATAACAATTTCTCTATTCTTATTAACCTCATCAAAAACCTCATAAAGGCTGGAGGTTTTTTCAATTCTAAAAGAGGACACCAACAAGGGGATCTTCTTTCCCCCATTCTTTTTATTATTGCCTTTAACTCCTGGTCTATAAGCTTAAACTCTCTGTTTGAAAATGACCCTAATCTGCACTATAATGTTGGTGGAAAATTTTTATTTTCTCACCTTGCTTATGCGGATGACCTAATCATTTTCAGCAATGCTAGCGAAAATTCGGTTAGGAAAATCAAAAACTTGATTACCTATCTTGAGAAGGTGTCGGGTCTCAAAATCAACCCTCTTAAGTCTCAATATTTCACTAGCAACAAAACCCCTGCAAGCTATACCAACAGAATTATCAACACTTTGAACATTAAATCTGAAAAACTCCCGATATCCAACCTTGGCATTCCGATTGTTAAGAGTCATAACAAAAACAACAATTTCTCTAGCCTCACTGATAAAATCTTTAAAAAGCTTCAAGGTTGGGAACACAATTACCTTTCTCAGGGTCGGAAGTTGGTGCTCCTCAAGTATGTCATAAACACTATCCCCCTTTATTGGCTTGAGGTTACCTCTCCTACCAACTTCATTCTTAATACTTTAAAGGACATATTTACTAAATTCTTATGGATTCACTCTAAAGATAGCAAAATGATTTGGTTCTCTTGGGATAGTCTTACTTATCCCACTATTAAAGGAAGGTTTGGTATGAGATGTCTTTCTTCGTTGCACAAAGCTTTCTCCTTCAAACTTTGATGAAAATTTAAAACCTCTAACACAATTTGATCAAGCATTCTAAGAGCTAAATATTGTGCTAGATCTCATCCCTCACAAACTAGATAAAAAATTACTGATTCTATCACTTGAAAAAGAATGCTTTCTTACCACGACATTATTGAAGAAACTTTACCCTGGGATGCTCTTGACCCTTCAATCTCTTCTTGGTATGATAGGTGGAACCAAAAGGAGGTGCTGACTAACTACAGCTGTAACATTATCAATCAAAATCTAACTGTAGTTGATTGTTTTGACATTAATAGTGGGTGGAACTATGAGCTTCTTAAAAACATGCTTCCAATTGATGATGTTGATAAGATTAAAGACCTTACTCCCACTTTTGTGCACACTAAGATTGCCAACTCAAATCTTTGCATTAATAATAAAATCAATTTAACCTCTCTTTGGCAAGTGTGTAGATCCCACAGTCTCCCGATTTTCCCCATCTGGATATGGAACAAATGTATCCCAAACCTTATTAGAATCTTCCTTTGGAGGCTTTATAACAACTTTGTTAGTGTAGATAACATTATGCAAGTTAAGGGTTAAAATTTGGCTTCCAAATGCCATTGTTGTTCTGATAATATTGAAACTATCAATCATGTTTTTATTAATAACTCAACTACAAAAATATTTGGATTTCCTTGAACATTCAGTCCAGCACTGCTGCTAATCCGACGAATATTAATGATATTTTTACCCGTTGGCCCTCTCAAAAAAAGAAACTTTGGTCAATTGGTGGATATCTACATTCTGTGGAATATTTGGAATGCGCAAAATAAAGCCAAATACTTTTCATATCTTTTTTAATTTGAGAAAATTTTGGAGGCTATAAAAGGTGATGTGCATAAGATTCGCAATAATTATAGTGCTAGAAACTTCAATTGGTATAGCTTAAATAAAACTTTTACTAAAAGTGTGCTCTCTTGATAATATTTTGATGCCGCTTCTTTGGGCTTTAAATTGGTCTTGGGGGGAGTTTAACTGTTTTGGGTGTGGCTTGCTGCTAGGGATGGACCGGTGGATGTTTTTGATTCCATGTGGCCATGGGTTGTTAGCTATTTTTTTGTGAATTGTCTGGCTGCTATGGTTGCACTGGTTTTACCTGCTCTTTAATGGATGTATTAAATGCTATGTTCTGCACTAGTTATTATGCTAGCTCGGTCTGTATTGGTTTTACCTGCTCCTGCTTTATATGCTTTATATCCGCTGCTTGTGTCGCTATGCTGGATTTCGACTCTAGTTTGTTGGTTTCGTGCTGGCTGAAACACTATATTATGTGGCATAGTTGTCTGTGTTCTAGTGTGATGGGTTCATGCTGGCTGGATTGTTGCAGTCTAGGCGAAGTTGACATGCTTAAGTTTGTTTTCTCTTATGGATATGCTGAACTCTCCTCCCAGATTCGCAATTTGCTCGCCGTTGTCTTACAAAGAAAGATAGAGGCGTTTCCTATATTTTTGGCATCTAATGTTCGATCAATTGGAGAACGTCAATTTGCTTCAGTTTTGTTTCTTCTGGATCTGATTTTTTTACAAGCAGGTGCTCGATCAATTGGAGACCGTCATTTTGCATCAGGTCTGTTCGTCTGGGAATGGAAATTTTGGTGCTTGCAATCGGCCTTGGGTGTTGTTGGCTTCCCTTTCAGTCTCCTACTCCTGTTTTATTTTTGTTCTGGTTTGCTGTTAATGCATTTAAATTCTGTCCTATTTGTAGTGTCTGAAGACCTTTTAGGATATACCCTAGGTCTCTGATTTTTGGGATAGTTTCAGGATTTAGTTTTTCTAAATTTCTGTACCCTCCCAGCCCTATTCCTGCATCTGTATTTTTTATGGAATAAAATCTCGCCGAGATAGTGTTTTGTTAAATGTATGTATATCTATATATATATATATATATATATATAAATTCTTTTAAAACCCTTGGGTGTTGTTGGCTTCCCTTTTAGTCTCCTACTACTGTTTTATTTTTATTCTAGTTTGCTGTTAATGCATTTTAATTCTGTTCTATTTGAAGTGTCTGGAGACCTTTTAGGATATACCATGAGTCTCAGATTTTTGAGACTGGTTTCAAGATTTAGTTTTTGTAAGTTTCTGTACCCTCCCAACCCTATTCCTGCATCCGTATTTTTTATGGAATAAAATCTAGCCGAGATAGTTTTTAGTTAAATGTATATATATATATATATATATATATATATATATATTCTTTTAAAACAAATGCTTTCTCAAAAATCAAACATAGAAATAATTTGCTAAATAACCAAAAGAGATAATTTAATTATAAATAGAAATATAGTTGCCCACATTTAATCTGCTTGAACATGTGATACTTTGCTATAAGGAACTAGTATTAGTCCCCTAAGGTCATCAAAGTAAATGCATTAAATATTATAAATGTAATGGTAATAATTAGATCAATATCATCATTTTAATAATTAACTACTTTTACTAAATATTAGTAGACAAAAATATTTTAAATATATTTAACATGGCTTTTTTCAATTTCAAAAAAACTAAATGATAATTGGTAACAACTAATTTTAAATACTCTATAAGTTAACAAAAAAATACAGCAATTCAATATTAATCAATGTACTATAAAGATCACAAAATAACATTTTTAAGCCAATAATTTTCAACACACTAATATAAATATTTTTTTAAATCACCTTTTAATAAAATTTAAATTAATAATACTCAAAATTATCAAAATAATTATCACATATTTAACATCCAAAATACTAAGGGTATTGATATGATAAATAAAAAATAAATATTATTAAACATCTCTTTAGCATAAATTTTAAATATAATAATTTATCAACTACTAAAAATTAAATATAAGAGATTCAACATTATTCTAATAATGATATTTCTTAATAGTTATAATAAAACTTAATATTTAACAACATTTTAAAAAATAATAGTAATATAAAATTTAATTAGCAAACATAAAATCAATACTATTTACTTATTAAATCAAAAGTAATATTAGCTAAAATTACAAAATTAATCAAGTATATAGTTATCAAACTACATAAAAACATTATTAATGCAAATATTACTAATATTTACTATTACAATAACTTATAATCAATTGAAACAATAATCTATAATTTTAAATAATAATAACATATTACTTGTTTACAAATTTTTGTGTTTAGAAAAATAATTAAAACTCAATTTTATCAATCTTTTACTTGTATTATATACTTACGAAGGGAGAAAGAGATCGAGCAAAAGAGAGAACGAGAGATACAGAGCAGAGAAGATGAGAAGAATGCTAAGTATGGCAATGGGATGCAGATAGTCAACAGGGTCCTAACAACGATGACAACATGGGAAAACATTGGGGTCATACGACGACAAAAGATTAAGGCGTCGTCGACAATGAGAGACTAGCGCACTAACGACAGCTTTGTCGTCAGGCCAAGATTATGCCTACCTGTTGTGATGGGGTGGGTAAAAGCTTTCGTTGACGGTTTTTATAGTCTGCAAGACACTAGGAGTTTGATGTGCATGAGGAAGGGTCGCGCATGTGAGCATGCACATGTGAGATGAAGGCGGTGCCCGAAATCAACGTACACATGGTCGGAATCAATGCCTGAATCAACAACCAATAGCTACTATGATTAGGGTAAATTGCTTTCTCGCCAATGTGGGAATCGAAGCCTCCTTCCTTTTTTAATTAGCTTCATCTAAAGATGGTTGTTTCATGTTTTATATGCTGCTTTGGGACATTGCTTGCATCATCAACTTGCCCAAATCATCTGCACCCCTTCCTTATCTCATTTGCACCATCCTGTTGTCTTGGGGTCGGACCCTTTTAATACACCATTATAAAGCCAGGGTTTTGATATTGATCGTTGTCATGGGTGTCTTACACATCTCCGCTTTGATATTGATACTACCTTGCTAATCCCCAATATTTTCTTCAAGGCATTCTTCCCCCCTTCATTAAGCTTGGCAGTGCTTGCAATAAACCAACTTTAGGTAGGATGTTGTTGGGGAAAAAGTCTGTGTTTGGTCATGATAGTCAAATTGGTTTTAATCTCCCTCTATGCCCATCTCCATCCTCACCAAAATCTTCTCATTCCGAGGCCAATTTGACCACTTCTTTTCAATGCGAGTTTCTATTTCTAAAGTGATTGCTAGGCTTCCCTCCATTTGTTTCATTGGATTCTTTAGCTAAGGAGTTCATCCGTAGCTAAGTTTCTCCATATGCGATTGTTGGGGTTGTGAGCTCTCCATTGTTGTAAAATTCACATGAATTATATCTTAAGAATGGCAAGCCAAATACATTTTATCATGATGAGGAAGTGCAAGATATGGCTCTCCCTTTTGCCTTCTCCTTAGTTGTAAAACTCACTTTCAAATGGGTTGTAACTAATCATTAGTGTTTTCCATACTTTCTTGATGATTGATGGTTTCATACTGAAATTATTTAAATGGATACTTGACTTTGATCATGAGGTTCAGCTCCACTCAAACCCATATACAGTGCAATCCACAAACTTCGAATCCAATTTTGCAACAAGAACACCCTAGGTCACTGGAATCAATTTTTGGTAAGCCTTAGAATATAGAAGATACTTTTTAACCCAGATTAGGCCAGCATGTTGCAAGGATCGTTATAAAGGTAGGTGTTTTTACTACTTTCTCATAAAACATGTCATGAGTATGATTTCTGGCACAAAATGGTGTTCGAATACAATCCTAAATAAGGTATATTCAATTATAAAATTGGGCAAACTATGAGTACTTGTTTCAAATTGCATCCGGTTTTGCCTTATTCAGGTTTCTGCTGACTCGAGTGCTAGGACTAATTGCATTTCTCATGTTTCTTAATAAGGTGTTTTGAATGCTTTGGTGGCAGTACCTCTCACATTCTATTCTATTAATGATTCTTCGTCTAATCATCTTGTAGGGGAAGTGCCTTTTTGAATCAATCACAATTAGCTGATTGAGAGGTTGCCCATCAGCAGGTTTCCACTCTCAAGTTGTGGGGTTCCTTTAATGAGACATGAGAACTATTTCTATGGTCCTTGGGAAGGCAATTTTATGATGATAAAAGACAACATTTTAACAGACACAATCATGTTGATGCTTTCTTCCAACTCTCAAGTTTCAAAAAACGATAACGGAGGGTGTAAGCTACTCCCTAATTTCTGCAGTCTGTTTTAGAACTTTGTCCCAAGTTCGATTCAAAGATTTAATGTTGTGATTCTCATTGTTACATAATTCAATGAAAAGTTCTCTCTCTATATATATATATACATACATACATATATATATATATATATATATATATGTATGTATGACATGGTGCTCGTGCTCAGGATTCAGGGCGAACGGCGCTCGTAAAACCCTAGAGGCAGCGTCTCCATTAAGCCGCTACGGTTGGAGTCCGGAGAGTTCGTCAATCAAATCGTATTCGGCTGCTCGTGTATTTGTTGTCGTAATGGCAGCAGCGGTTCTGGAAGGATCGAACGTGTTTCCCGACCTTCGCAAAAGACACAAGATGCGCACGACAGCATTCAAATCCTTCCGAGAAGTATTGACAAACACCTTCACAGCTAATTTCATTGGAATAAAACTCGTTGTCCGTCTTTGAGGTTAACCTGCCCTTTTTAATCAAAGAAATGCAAGTTCTTGCAAAACTGCTCGAGTTTACCCTGAGTGGAAAGTTTCCAAGAGATAGAACATTGTTGTGTGCTACCAAAAAAATTAAAAAAAAACTTTTGGATTATATGCCGACTCTCAAGTCGGATTCATCGATTCACGGCATGTGATTATTAAGTTGTCGAATGAAATGGATTATTCTCGAATCTTTGCCGGAGGGATTCATTTCATTGAAAATCGGCCAATGAAAATTTTAAATGGACAACGTCAATTGACCCTACATGTGAACCTACGACTGCACCTGTTTGGATCAATTTTCCACTCCTTAAGGTGCATTTGATCACCAATTCGATTCTCCATGCTTTGGGTTCATATTTCGAGAAACCAATGAAAGTTGACTCTGCAATGACTAATTTGACTAGGCCGTCTGTGGCTCGGGTTTAATGGAGATGGATTTAACAGAATAATTTGAATCCAAGATATGAAATGGTGATGAAAGAAATGGATACTTTCAAGAGTGCATCATCAAAAACCGTTTAATTACTATTCACATTGTTTGATTATCGACAATGAAGGTTTACATTGGTTTAATCTAAATCTTGAATTGAAGAAGAAAATTCTACCGACAGTGATAATTACCCCCAAAGGCTTGGAAAAGAAAACAAAACGAACGCAAGAAAGGAAAAGGAAAACGAACGCCTCTGTCATGCAAGACCCTTGATTTCCAATCCTTTCGAGATGTGCTAACGAACGCCTCATCCGTGGAAGACATGATTGGGTCAAGCCTATCGTCTGAGTTCGAGGTAAACATGCCTTGATCATCACCGAAGTTGAAGAGCAAAAGCTTGCGAAATGGTATGAGTTCACCATGATTGGGATGTACTCCAATGGTCGACCGCCTATGGTTGCAATTAGAAAATTTCTCAATTGTTTGGGCATCCGACGAGTGTCAAAACGATTTGTTTGACTCACGCCATGTGCTTCTCAAACTATCAAATGAAGTGAACTACTCACGGATTTTCTCTGGAGGAACCTACTTCATAGATAATCTCCACATAAAAATCCTAAAATAGACGGTCATCATTTGATCGAAAATGCAAACCTCCTATTGCGCTAGTTTGGATCAATTTTCGGCTTCTTAAGGTTCACCTGATCACACGTTTAATTCTATTTGCGTTGGAATCCTACTTTGGGAAACCTTTGAAAATCGTTTTGCAACAACGAATTTGACAAGACCATCTGTGACAAGAGTTTTGGTGGAAGTAGATTTAATCGAAAAATTTGAGACCAAAATCTAGATTGAAAATGAAGATGATATACTTCCAAGGGTACGTATTAGAAAACTAACCAATATACTGTCCTCATTGCTTGATAATCGGGTATGGCGAATCTCAATGCATCAAACTTTATCCTCAGTTGACGAAAAAATTCGTACCTGTAGAGTCAAAATGCTCCCAAAAAATTGAAGAGGAAAACAAAATTGGTTTATGTCCAAAAAGGAAGAAAAGAATCACAGGCGGTTGATCCGATTGCAAATGGGTCGAAGAGAACCCTTGGCTGAACTCCTCAAAGAGCAAAGCTCGATAAGGCATATCATGGTCCTGCATATCTAGAAGTTTGCTCCACTTGAAGAGAATAGAGTTGTGGGGATGGAGTAGTTGAATGCCATCGTTGATGCCTCGAGTGAAGATGTGGGGCAGCAGGTGGATGCTCTAATTTATGGGTTAGTTGTTAATCATGAGCTAGAGGAGTTCGAGGAGGCCGATGAGGTTCTGGCTGATGGTCTTGTCAACTCCAGTTTTGTTCCATGGGAGGACGAGACAAAAGAGGTATTCAATAATTTTTCTTGGAAAATATTAAAAGCCAAGCTTAAGTCAATCCAAGAGCTCTTGCAGATGAGAACAAAAATTGATGGAGCCCCAAATGAGCTCGTGGACGCACACCCATGGGTAGTTTTGTGGATTAATGAGGAAAATTCAAATAAAACAGATTTGATATTTTCACAAGCTCCTTTGGCTATGTTTCAAGAAATGAATTATCAAATTCCAGAAGTGTTGCGGGAGAGCAATTGTGATGGCCCGACACCAGTTCAGTAAGAATTGTCCTGAGATCAGGTACTCACATACCGCAGGATCATACTGAGCAATTTGAGAGAAAATAGCAAACAAATACAAAAGCCAAGGATAATTCGCATTCATTTAAAAATTACATATTACAAAAAATCTTCATCGTACACCACAAACATTGTCAAACCCTTTTAGAAATAAATAGAAAATAAAAGATAAATAAAAGTTTAAGTAGCGTCGTCATAGATCCATCGGCAGTTTGATAATTTAAGATTTTAAAGTTCTTGTTCAGGCTCTCATAAAAGTACCTGACCTGGTGTTGTACAGAAAAAAATATCGGCATTGGAATTCACAGTAATTAGAGAATACTCTAAGTACCACGGTAAACAAAATATATTACGTTTTTATAAAAGCAAAAATGTGATTAGCAGATATAAGGATAAAAATACAGGAAAGGTAATAGCGCAAAATGAATAAAAGTTTACTGTAACAAATATTAACACAAAATACAGGTTATTGATATCATTTTTTCAGTAACCCACCACGAATGTCACTGATGTTATTTTTCCAAAGACCCACGAATGAAAAGAATTTTGGTTTCTAACAACCAACCAAGCATTAATGTTAATGATGTTATTTTCCAGTAACCCACGAATATTGCTGATATCATTTTTTCAACAACCCACGAATAAAAAGAATGTTGGTTTCTAACAACCAAGCATTAATGTTACTGATGTCATTTTCCAGTAACCTACGAATGTTACCACATTGGTTTCGAACAACCAATCAACTTTCAAATGAATTTGGCTCTAAGTAAATAAGCGAAGTTAAGTAGCAGTAAAGTGCGAAAAGTAATATTTGTCATGTATTGGGTTGGGTACCTTTGTTCTTTAATATCCAAAGTTTGACAGTTCGATTTTGAATCTGTATTTAGATTTGAATATCTTAAATTAGTTTTTTAATTCAATATTTTATGAGTAAATTTTTTTATCTTCATTTCGATTATGTTCTTCTTTCGCTTTCTTATTATGATTGAAGTTCATTTTTAAGATACTGTTGTAGCAGTAATATTTATTATAGCGTTAATAAGTCACCGAGGATAGTAATTATATCGATATAATATTATTATTATCATTATTTCAATGATAATAATAATATATAAATGAAAGAAGAACATAACAGAAACGACTGTCAAAATAAAAATGTCTGAATTGAAATAATAGTCATTTTATAACATATGTATTGTTTATCATTATTGATTAATGACAACAATGCTAATGTGATGACATAATCTTATCTTCATAAAGATTATTAAGTATATATAATAATAAATAAATAAAATAGCAAAATATTTTTTCCTCTTTTCTTCTCCCTTTTTCTTTCTCTTCTAACCTTGGTTTAGAGTTGTCGAAAAATGAAAGGAGGACAGACGTGGTTGAAGGGAGCCGGAGGGGTGGCCAGAGCAGCAGGGGCTGGCTGGCTGCTGCTGGCTGCGGCAGGAGGTCAGCCGGCAGCGGCAAGTGGGCTGGCTGGCAGGAAAGGGGAGCGAGCTTGCTGTTGGCTGCTATTGTGGGAGGCTGGGAGGAGGTTGCTACGAACTGGCAACTGGCTGGCATGGTGTCTAGCAGGGAGCTGAGAGAGAGGAGGCTGGAGGCTAAGGGGGCTTGTGGGGAAGAAGGAAGGGAGGGGAGGGGTTTAAGTAGAGGAAGGGGGGAAGGGAAGGTTGGCCAAGCGCCGACCATCTTGCGCCAAAATGGCACAGGCGGGCCTTTGGCGCGAAAGGTTCAGCTACCTGCAAGCTCTGTCTAGCGATAGAACGTGCGATCCGATCGAGGGGCAGAAAGAATTCTTAAGGAAAATAAATAAAATTACTTAAATGTTAATATTTTCGCATTTTTCCGCCGTTTGGAATTCAAAAATAACAAAACTTGACACCAAGGTGTGTTATGATGTAACGAACACCGCCGCGCCGAAAATTTCGATTCGAAGTAATATTTTATTTTTAATTAATTTCTGAAGTTTTAAATTTGAAAAATTAATTGAGATCAAACTGGCGCTTCGAAATCGATGAAACTTCTTGAGCATCCTTTAAATAATATTCTTAATATAATGATATAAAAATTAATGAATTCAGACACGTATTTCAATGTTCTTGATTTAATGAATTTAAAAAGTTCAAAAAAAATAAAGCGGAAGTTTCCGTTATCCAGATTTCTCCCAAACTAGGGCACTTTAATCTAAAATTTATTCTCATCTAAGAGTATTTTTGTTTGCCCTAAATCGAAATTCCTCGAAACCCAATTTCTTAAGCGGAAATTTGACCTAATTTGCAGATAAAGCTATTGGGTAGATACAACATTAAAGGACACTTTGGTCATCAATCCTTTTGTTGAGGAATTCACTATTGAACCTACTAGTGAGGTTTCTAACCCAGATGCTAAGGAAGAATCTTCAAGGTTAAAAAAAAAATGTTGTTATTGAAGATAGCTTGGAGACATAAAAAGGCAGGAAAAAAAAAGAAGAAAAAGAAGAAAAAAAATGGATCCAAATCATTATAAGTTTATATATCGGAGAAGAGGTGGTTGTTAATTTCATTTAAGGAATCAAAAGCTCGAGTGGAAGTGTGGTCCACAAGATTTTATTAGCATTATTTCTTGTAAGGGAATCCCCTCAGTGAGATTTTCTTAGGAAGTTGGTGACTATTTTCTTTTTTTAATTTTAATGTTTTTATTTTATTTTTCTTTCGTTTAGGTTTGAGGTCACCAACCACTTCTGATGTGCTATTTTCGATCATATATATAAAATGCTAAATGTCAAAAAAATGATAGTATGTTTGGGGAGTTACAATGATAACTTACACCCACCCAACAAAACACTCACACATTGCAAGAAATATGGCACAAGAGCGCGTAGTATTCAAAGCCGCATCTAAGTTCCCCTTTAGAAGTATGCATGTTATAAGTTGTAGCTTTTATGTCAATTAAATTATTAATGTGTGACTCAAGCTTCTTGGCATTAAATAAATTGACACTTTTTAGTGATCTTTATTTTATTATTTGAATGATTGTCGGGTTGCATAATTTAGAAGAAATAAATTTGAGAGAAATTTAAGAAAATTAGTCCCTATCATCTAACTTCAGTCCAGTTTATAGATTTTTCCATGCTCCAAAGCTGAGTCATGATAGATACATCTAAAACTTTTTGAATCTTCTTATGACAGATTCATTTGAGAACCAAACTATTCCAGTAAATGCTAAGACAAAGTAAAAGCGTTAGTCAATATACATAAAAACATGCGGGGCGTCAACTAAACTAGGAGATTGTACTTCTAGCCTATTAGAGTGGTAAGAAAAATGTATAGTAAAAAAAAAAGCATTATACGACCCAATAATACCACCATAGGTTACATGTTCAGAAAAGGATCAAGTAGACCAAGCAATCCAGGAAGGATCAGGCCATTTGCGCTCTCAGCACAGTCCATCCCTAATTCAAGTATGTCCTCATTGCTAATCATAATTTAAAGATAGTCCATAGTGAATTGTGATGTTCATTAAGTTTGCGAAGAGGAAGTCTCACCCATCCATAATTTGAAATACCAAATCTTGAGAATCTAACATTCTTCCAACATCATGCCAGTAATATATTTGTCCTGGTCTGATCAGTCCACAAATTGCTATAATTGAACTCTTACAGAAGACAATATTCACTAAGAAAATCAAAAATATTATAATGTGTCAAAAGCATCTAATAGTCAATTTAAACCATAATGAATAAAAAATTGTGTGCAAGAAGTTGTTTGCCAATTAAGACATTTAATTTCCCAAAAAAGAGCTATACTGAGTGCAAATTAACTCCATCAACCGTCTATGACAAACAAATGAGGAAATGCAATGCTTTGGAAGTAATTCAACCTCAATGAAAGAACAGCTAATAACCACATGGTAAGTGTTATTGTAAACAATAAAATAAAAGAAATGAAGTGACCTACTGTAACATGGCATGGAGCAATCGTTGCTGAAAGACGCCAATCAACATCTTCTTCAGCAGGAGCATGAACAAAGCTGGCCTCTAAAGCATTTGTCTTTTTCTCACTGCTAACACTCTGCATTTCAAACATGATAACTTAAAAATATGGAAAAACTGGAAAAAGAAAAAACCGTTAAGCCCTTTAACAAACAACCTGTGATAGTTGACCCTCAGGTGATGATAAGCCGTAGCATTTCAATGACACGCTGCAGTGGACACTTTTAAGATACATCTTGGTTGTGAAATTAAGCTGTTCAAAACTACCACAAACAACCTCTGTTTCATTGATATTAACAATACGAGCTGCAGCTTTGCCTATTGATACATGAACCAGGACTCGTATCATATTATGTATGTCCTTCCCTTTAGGTGAAAAGGTACCCTCATCTGGCTGGTAACTCAATAATTTGTTGATTGCCTGCCATTCTTCTTTAATCAAACTTTCTTCAGCCAACTGTGATTCTGTAGGATTACATTCACCAGAAGACTCCGCAGAAGATTTACTCCTAATAATTAAAACAAATTTAAATAAACTTCTGGCATATCTGCATATGATGAAATGTTATTCAACTAAAGCACATAAACAAAAAAAAGTTCCCGGATGACAAGCAGCAAGAGAATGTCTTCTTTCTAATAACTTCATTCTTTATTTTCCTTATTTTTCAAGCAACTATTTAATTAACTCTTTTTCTTTAACTTTCTAATGGCAAGGTATGGATGATTTGATAATATACTGATCATGTTAATTTAAACGTACCTAAATTCATAGAAAATATGTTTGTGTGTTGGAATTATTCAAAAGTTTGGTATTTAGTTTGCTTTATACTTTCATTATTATACAAAAGCGTATTTATTTTATCAAATTTTTAATGTTTCATAAGCAACATCTCTACAAGTATCATTGTCAAAAACAATGGATTTAAACTTCTCTACTTGTATCATATAGCATGCTTCAAATGTTCAGTCAATCAAAAATTACTTGATTGTAACTAGATTCAACATTAAAGTGAATTTAATTACAAGATTCATATCATAATCAAAATTTAATTCAAGTTAATTTCAAACTTTTCATGAACTCACTTAAACACAATGTGTTTAAGAAAATAAAAATTATTTTATATTGCATAGACTAGATACATAATAAAATTTACAAAATAAAAAAAAAGTTAGTATTAAAAAAGAAAATAAATAATTTAGTATACAAATCCCGTAAAATATTAAGAAAAACAACAACAATAACATCAAGTCTCAGTCCCACTAGGTGGAGTCAACTACATGAATCATTCGATTCGGTTATACAAAAATTGTAAAAATGGCCCTTAAAAAATTCACTAAATAAAAAAATGACCCTAACCAACATCCTTTATATAAAGATTTAATCCTCATCATTCTTAAGATTCAATTATTTGGTTTAATAGCTTTAGCATTAAATCAAACTCTCTGATTGGAGTTATAACTTATAACCACATCAATGATTTAAAATAATAAATTAATATTTTATATAGTTAATTAACAACAAAATCAAAATTAAAAAATTTATGTTACATATATCAATAAATAAACACACAAATTACTAAGTATATCTATAACAACATGATTAATAATAATATAGTAATTTTTTAATAATTATATTATTGATATTAATATCATAACATTTGCTATGCAATTAGTAGCATGATAATTTTGTTATGTAAGAAATGTATTTATGTATTTACAATTATACCATAGTTATAATTATTATTTAAAATATGTATATACATACATTAAACCCTTATGGTGAAATAACTAAGAGATATAACAATCATGTGATGATTTTATATTGTGCAAATACTATTATTAAAATATAAATATTTTTCTCATGTTATAGTTATAATATATTAAGATTTGAATAAGCAATTTAAAGATATGAAAACAAAATTTGGGATAAAAATTTTTTATATAATTAATATGGTCATGTAGCATTGAATACATAATAAATATAAAAATTAAAATATGAAGAAACCAAGATGGACATCAAGAAGTAGTATATTATAGATATAAAATACAAAATAAAAAATACAAAAAAACAGAATTTGAGTCAAAAAAAAGTACAAAGGGTTGGGATCTTGTGCAAATTAAAAATTATATATTAAATACATGGCATGTCATAAAAAAATAATTATGTTATATAGAATATTCAAATAGGCTGGTATGCTTCAAAAGAGAAATCTTTGGATGTAAAAATGCAAAAAAAGAAGATTTTGATGCTAAATTGGCAATTTTTTCATTAAAAGATAAAATCTAGCTAATACATCATTAGTCTTACTAAAATTGACTATTAAATTAGGATTTAATAGCTAAAACAGACCGAATTTTGCATTTTGCACATTTTTATAGTCAGCCCCACCTCGTTGAATTAACGCGTGGCTATGTTGAACTCTGATTAAAATGTCAAAATTTGTCCCACCATTACTTTGGGTTAATTTTAGATGGAAAATAGTGGATGGACAAATTATAAGATGACAATTTGATCATTTACATATTTATTAAAAAAACATCTTAGTAAGAATATTTTGGATGATCCATAATATTTTTAAGAAATTTATTATTAATTTTAATAGAAGTAATTTTTACCTTAAACAGTTACACTATCCAGAGAGAATTTTTTATTATATCTAAAAACTAAATCTAGCACAACAGGTGAAAAAGATACGGTATATACGTTCAAATGATAATGTGTTAGCATGGAGTACAATAAAGGTTTTTCTATATCATTAGGAACTTCCTAAATGATAATGTGAACAAAAGTAAGTACTAACACTCACATTGAGAAAAATGAATAAACCTAAAACAAATTCACTAGTAAGCCTCAAAAAGTTAATCATAATGTGCCTACCCCCGGGCAATGAGGATCAAACCACGTAAAGTTCTAACAAAACTGAAGTGACTGCAAGGGTTGGCCCCAAAGGAAAGAAAAAATAAATAGAAAAAATTAATAAAAAATGCCAACCCTTGTAGTCTCCAAATATTTGATTTGCTTTTTACTTCTACTTCTCATGAGTAACTGAAAACAACGATAAAATCAGTTGCATCTAATAAATATTAGCAAAATTTATTAAGATCTCAAGTAAAAAACTAGGATGATTTAATCCCAATAACAAAACTCAGCAAGTAAATAGGTATGTCACCACTGTCAGATTGCAATAAACTGAAATTTTGACCAAGAACATTAACCTAATGACTACTAAGCTAGTTTACTATTGGATTAGATTCTTAGACAACCTGTTTAGATCAATCCAATCACTGAAAAAATGAACTAATTCATGCAGGGTAGAATTATAAGAATCAGTCAAAAAACATATCAACCTCCTGAACTCCATGACTTTTCATATGCATTAATGAATTAATACATCACCGTCATAAGATTCAAAGCAGATAAAGGACAGCACCATATAAAATTGTAAAGTAAAATTCATTATATAACTCTCAATCCACCATCTATATCATATACAGTTATTTAAAACTGATTTCTATATCCACATAACCGAAACCTCGCAGAAGTAAAACTCAAGCAGAATTAGATATAAAAATTCAAATAGTCACATTAAAAGAATTTTTCAAACAAAGCCAAAATGACAGATAATATGCACTGATGCAAAACCTTAATAACTATAAAAAGAACTTTTTTGTTTGTTTATATAACAGTCCAAAGTTCTCCAATACAAGGATCTATATAAAATAAAAGTACAAAAAGTAAAAATTGATCCAAAAATTTAAATTGGTGATATAAGCAAAATGCAAAACTCAAAGGATTACTTCAAATATTAACTCATTAAATTGGTAAAATACTAATATCTACATAATAAAAATTTAAATTTTATTATATATTTAGACTTCAATAAAAAATAATCCCTTGACTCTTGCAAATTGTTCATTTTAATCCTTCACTGTTGTAAGAAAATTTTTTTATACCCAAGTTTTGGATTAAGTATTTTTTTGTCCTATGCCGTTAATTTGGACAAAAACCGTAAAATATGAAAGATAAACTTGACTGTTAAGAATTTAGCAAATAAATGTTCATACAAGCATGTTTTCTAATATTAATTTAACTCACTACAGCATTTGAAAAAGTTAAAATAGCACGCTTGGCACCTAAATAGTATTCAACAATATACGCGGACGGTTGACGCTGAGAAGATTACGTTGATGACGACAATGCCTCATGTCCTCTATGCATCAATCGCAATTGTCTAGGTCATCGTTTGACCGTCTGAGTCTTCGTCTAATCGACGCAAAGAGGTGGATTAAACTTCGATGTAGTCTTCCATCTCTCCGCGTTGACTTTCTGCGATGATGTTGATTTTGCTTGTCTTCCCTGCGTCAACGCCATGTGTGCTTGGAATTATGAAGGCACAGACAGCCAGACAAAGAGAAATGTGGTGTCGACACAGAGAGACAGAAAAAACAAGTGAAATCAGCTTCAATGCAGACGATCAACGTAAAAAGATGCAGAGAGACGCAGAGAAGATGGCATCTCTGCATCAAAGAAGATGACCTCTCTACATCGATCAGACAAAGGCACAAATGGTCGACGCAAAAATGACAAACGGCTTTGACGTTGGTTGTCTTCTTCGATGTAGAGAGACGTCGTCAACGTCGTCTTCCCTACGTCTCTCTGGGTCGACCATCTACGATGAGGCTAATTCTGACGTCAGACACTGCTTTTGGCATCTACGACATCGTTCGATGCTTCTGACGTCGTTGTATGTTGTTTCTGTGCCAAGTGTGTAATTTAAACTTTCCCAAATGTTGCAGTGGCTTAAAAAATAAAAAAGCATGCTTATGCAAAATATTATTAGCTAAATAATAGAGGACAAATTTACCCTACATATTTTAACGGTTCTCATCCAAATTAACAGTATAGGAAAAAAAAAACACTTAACTCAAAGTCAAGAGACCAAAAATAACATTTACAAGAGTCAAGATCTAGAATGAATAATTTGCAAGAGTCAATGAAACATCTTAATGAATTATTTCTTTTTTTGTATCTATAAACTTTAATAAAAAATAATTAAAGTTTAACACTCAAGAAAATAATGAACTTAGCTTGGAACACTAGATTGGGATCTCAGTTGGAGATGGTAATCAAGTTTGAGTCTATCTCAAATGACTCAACCAAAATAAGCTTTTCTCAAACCCAACCCAACATGCTAAATATGTCGGTTGAATTGTGTAGCATGAACTTGCATATCACAAACATGATTAATATAACATGTTTATCATGTGAAAATTATTACATTAAAGCATTGCTAATACTCAAACTTGACTCAATGTCAATTTAAATAACCCAAACTCGAAGTGTAACATATTTATAAAGTAAATATGATGTGCACAAAAGCCTACAAGAGAGCGTGTGATGACACAAGCATACTCAAGGAGCTTGAAGGAGGCTATCGGGTCATAACAGGACGTGTTGTGATTCGTATTATTTATGTATTTTATTTGTCTATATATTTTTGTTATTTTAGTGTATGTGCTTTGTGATATTTTTATTATGCATGTGTTGAAAATGTTAAAGGTCACCCGAAAAAGTGTAACAGGACCTTATTGCCATTATTAGCGCCATTATGTTAAAATTAAGGTATCGTTATATATATATATATATATATATTATGTAAACCCTAATTTTGGTATAGTTGAATGATATTACAGAATTTTGACTTGAGAGCGTGCTTGCTATGGATAACCAAGGGAAACCCTCTTCAGTGTGCATAATCGAAGGCCTTGAAAGTATGCATAGCCTTCAAGAACCCAAGATGGGGATAGTCTTGAGGTTAACTTTCCTTTTCTTTTGTCATTTATGTTTGGATTCATAGTACTCTCCGTTAACTTTCATCTCCACTTTGTTTTGTATAAATTTGCTTCCGTTTCAGCCTTCAAGCGTTACTCCTAAGAAATCTACGCTCAAACTGACATCTCCCTTCATTGTCCATAACTCAAACAGCCACCAAATTATACAAAACAACATCCTACAGCTTTTTAACATTCACCACAACATCCTCCTAAGGTTTCGTGTCAATTTGACATCCTTTGGTACACCAAAAACCTTCACAAAATCATATCTACAATTGTACCATCATAACCCCCATCAAAATCACACATTTTTGTCTGATCAAACTACTTTTAAAGTTCACAATTAACCCAAAGTCAAGTAACAATCATGCCTAAATTATTAACTCAAACCCAACCCGGTGATTAATCTAATCAGCATGGCCACTGATTTTTTCATTAAGCGTTGGGGTTATTAGGTCAAACCAAATAATTGTTCCTAATACTAAAAATATACATGCAAAACTATGTATCTACATAGGTATGAATAAGAAAAAATACTAGATATATCATGATTCATATAATTATATCATCACTTTGAACTGGATATTTAAATATTGAAGAAACAATCCATAATTATATAAATACATTCACTGTAGAAATCAGCATGGCAATTTAGAACGAATCAAAAATTTCTAGAGAGAAAAAAAATGATAAACTTATAATAGTTATTTTTTTCATTTTGTGAGATCCTATTGTTGCAGCAAGAGAGAAATAAATTCTGCTCTTCGTGAAATTATTCTTGAACATGTGCGAGAGAAGGTGCTGGAGAGAAATCAGAGGAATCAGGTGTAGGATGTGATACATATTAAAAAGTGTATGCGATATATAGTAAAATTTGGAACAAAAAGCAATAGAACTGAAAAATAAAACAATTATGAAGGATAAAAAAATGTTGTATTCAATTAACTCATAAATAATAGAATTTGGGATATAAAGTAATCAAATTAAAGCATATAAAAAATAAAATTAGTAGTATATGAAGAACTTGTAACTACAATGAGTGCATCCAAAATATAACCGACAATGATTATTGACGTATTTAAGATTTGTATATTCCAAAGCCCTTTTTTAAATATATTCTAGAATGGTGCGTGTGAGCAGACGCATGTGAACAAAATCTATAAGAGCCTCATACTATAAAATTATCACCAATCATTATTAAACAGGTTATAAAACAGCCTCAGAGAGAGTGACGGATAGTTTAAGATCAGTTTTCACGTTCCTTGATTTGCAATTTAAATTAGTTTAACACAGCTCATTAGTTTTAAGTTACTATATTGCTTATTTGCTTTGGTTATAAAGTTAACAATTCATATAGAAAATTGCATTGATAATATCAAAGTTTTATTTATGCAGTGTTGTGTTGGTCAAAGGAAAATTCTTGGATATATTTAACAGAAATTTCTCTGCCTACAATTTTTTTAGGGCAGCATAGATTTCCACGATAGAATCAGATGCAACCAATTCCCTTCTATAAAACAGCTACATAAGAGATAACCCTTCAAAAAAGCCCATACCACCAATCACTATTCCTTAATCCCCATCCAAAGACAAACCAATCACTTTCAACATTCTAGAATTTGATAGTACAAAACACACCAACTTCTATAGAAAACGCAAACAACTGTAAACCTCCACACTGTCAAATGTTCTACAATTAGCATAAGAACAATAAATAGTTCTCTAGAAAAAACCATTCTTCCATGCAAGATTATATGTGGTAAGGAATCCTTTACAAGGCTGATTGTAAGCTTGCAACAGCTGCTGTTGCAAGCTACTAATAAAAAGAACAACCTTTACATCTAACCAAGCGCAAGCTCCACATGTATGCCTAGGGAATTGGTATATTATAGTTGTGTAGCCTCCATAGAAACCAATAATGTAATAAAAATGTCACTTTCTAATACAAATAATCTCACATTTCCATTCAAAAATTTCTACATCAAGAAAATTAATTATATTTATATAATAATAAGGCAGATGAATGGGTATACTCGAATGAGACAACGAGAAATGATTTCATTTGTAGCATGGTTGGAGCAATTCCAATAGTGAATAAGATTAGAAAATGTATACTTAAATGGTTTGAACATATTAAGCATAAACCATTGAAACCACTGTTAAGAAAATTGAGTATATGAACATTGCCTATGTTAAAAAAGGAAAAGGAAAAGGAAGACCAAAATGGCATGGGAGAAACTATTAGAAATGATCTTGTGACTAGGCCTGAGAAGCATCAGAGGTAGGACAATAGAAAATACGAATTTAGCATTTAACATTAAATAAGCCATATAAAATAAATTTGCTTTCCAGTGAAAACAAAATCTAAATAATTAACCTGTAAATATAAAACAAAATCAGTAGTGATTATAGCCACATGTTTCATGATATGATTTATTTTAGTTAGTTTACTAATCATTTTTAACAGCTAGTTCCTTCTTACATTTAGCCTTCTCTGCTTTGAGTTTATCTGCATTTCAACTTTTTGAGCTACAAACACTCTTCTCTCGATTGTTAATTATTAAGAATAATAATAATTCATTTTAAATATTTTTTATTATCATTTTTCAAGTCAGAACTAAATGGCGGATACATTCATTGATCTGACCTATATTCGTTGTCACATTTGGTAAATGTGATTTTAATTCTTTTTCAAAAGCAAAATGTTTGCCTTTTTGCAGTGTTTGTATTCTTACTCGTTTGTGTAATTTAAGTCTTCATTATCATTGTTATTTAATTAAAATTATGGATGCAAGTTAGCTCTTCTTATTGTTTTGATGACACATTATATGGCTCATTAACATTAATTATGCTAAATTCATATTTTTCATCGTCTGGCTGCTATTTTTTGATACTTATCAGACTGAGATGTGAACTCTATTTGGAGCTTGGGGAGGGGCTTCTCTGCTTGATTGTACGCAATGGAAAACAAAAGGTTCATGCAGCTGATTCACCTAGTTTGACTAAGGCTTGGCGTTGTTATTGTATATTTACATTATACTAAAATATAATAGTTTAAAATTTGACATCGTATGCCTCACCATCCCTGGTGATCAATAAATTGGGATAATTATGTAAATGTTGTAGTAGAAATAAAAAAGGTAATGAGGAATGCATATATCAAGAAAAAGTAAATTCACAATTTATTGATGAAGACATAAGGTTAACTGGTTAGGTAACCATAAGCTTGATATTTGTTCATATATTGCATATATGTACTAATTTTGAGTTTTTTTATTCCAAAAAACACTCTAAAAAACTCAGCATCAGTACAATAAAATACCACATGCAAGTGGGGATAGAGATAAGAACATAGGTAAAATTAAAAAAAAAATCAGCATATATACAATAAGAAATAAAAATAATATCCAATACATAATGGAGAATAACCACATGCAAGTGCGGATAGAGATGATGAGATGGTAAATTAATTATTTTTAATGGGAACACAAATCCAGAAAAGAATACCAACTCCAGGTTATGTCAAAATTCACAAAAAGACAGGACACTTACGAAGAAATACCAAACATAGGTACACTTATAAAACCTTACGAACAAGACCATAAAGTGAAGCAAAATATTTTGATTTAATAAATATATCCTTCATCACTTTCTCAATTTTTTCCAAAGAGTCCCATCAAATTGTTTCACCTTTTGGATAATGAAAATCATCATTATGTTGATGAATTGATCTAAGCATTTTATGATATTTTAGTGATTTTATTTTTAATTTGAAATTCCTAATTTTCCCTTTTGCATTTTTTAAAAGATATTTCAAATAAAAAATTTCTAGCATGACACTTGTCTAATTAAAAATGACAATTAGGACTTCCTCAAATAATATAAATTAAATTTAAAATAATGAATAGTGAAAAAAATAAAAAATAATCTATGCATCTTCCCCAGCCATTAACCCTTTATTACATTCTTACGGTGCATTTGTTAGCTTTAATAATATTATTATTAATTAACTCAGTGAATATTTATGATTTTAAATTTAAGTATATAAATACATTTATTCTTTCATAATTCTTAAATTAGTTAATTACCAGCTCAATTATCAAAACTATCTTAATAAAGCACCTTTAAAATATAGCTAAATAAAAATATTTATGATTAATTAACTGGATATAAATACATGAAAAATTAAGTAATATTTAACTGACACATTTTAATCAACATAATTTTCATTTAAAATCCCTTTAAAAAATATTAATTTGATTATCTTATACTATGTTATTAACATTGAAAGCCCCCGCATTTTATGACTCATCTTCCCTGCTGATCAATAAAATTGAAAACTTATGAAAGGATAAAAAGAAGCTTAAGAAATAAACAAAAATATGTTTATTTACATGAGTACATAAGAAAAAATCAATACACAGTTCATTGATGAAGTTGTACAAGGTTGGCTTGTTAATTAAGTAGCCATAAACTAAGCATTGCTTCGGATATACAATAAGAAATTCAAACAACAGTCTCTAATTGAGAATAACCAACCACAAGAGAATAGTGGTGGGTAAATGGATAAAAAAAGTCATAAAGAATTTCTCTTCATGTAAATACGAGTCCATAAATGTCAATTCTAGGTTATGTAATGATTCATAAAATGGAGGGACACTTATGGAAAAGTGCCTAACATAGAAAACTAACAAAATCTTTGTGACAAATAAATAGCAACATAATTGAAGCAGATTTTTTAATTTACAAGTTATCCTTTCTACTTTTTTTCAAACTTAACCCTTTATGTCCCATGATTAGAGTTTCAAACAGCTTGAACTTTTGAATTTTGAAATTTATGCATATGCAAATGGTTTAAATAGAACTATTTTATATTATTTTGATGATTTTAAGTTTATTTTAAATTTCTCAATTTTTCTAGTTGCCTTTTTTGAGATAATCTCAAAAGAAAAAAATCAAGCATAGCACTTGTCAATATAAAAAAAATAACAATTTCAAATTTAAAAAATAATTAATAGTGGGAAAAATAAAATAATAATTAATACATCTATCCCAATCATTAAGAATTTATTGCATTCTTATGATACACTAGTTAGTTTTCATTAATATTACTAATTAGTTAAACTAGAATAAATTATCATTGTTATTAATTTAAATTTATTAGAAATATAATTTTTCTTTTATTATTTTAATAAACTAGTTAGTAATGCTCAATTATTAAAATTATCTTGATAATAATATTTAAAATATATTGAAATTATATAAAAATTATAAAATAACTGACTACTAATATATCATAAATTAATTATTTATTTAATTAATCTATCATTAGTCATCAAATTTTCTTTAACATAATCTTTTTATTAAAAATATTAATTTTTTATATTACAAATAATTTGTATGTAACTGAACTTAGATTTTTTTAAAATATATAATAATCAATATTTTTAATGACAACTAAATTTAAACACAAGGCTTATGTGAGTTTGTCAAGTTTGGGCCATATACTAAATAAGACTTTTAAAAGAAACTTGAGTATTACTGAAATTTTCTATACTATTAAATTGTTAAACATCTTAGTATATGAATAAAAAAATAAAAATAGCATTATAATTCTCAAACAAAATAAACATAAATATGAAAACTTTTATAGTTACATAACTTAAATCTATTTTTAAATATATTTTAAATTTTATTAAAGTTAATATATCATTCAAGCATATTAATTTGACTTATCTTAGTAATTTTTAGAGAATAACAATTGACTAAATTTTGCTTAAATAGAATAGTTATTTGAACATGAATTTTGTATCATTCATACAAAATAATGGAGAAATGGAAGGTAATGTGATCATTAGAATCCAAGTAGATTGGATATAAAGAAACACTCTCAAGATGTTATACAATCAAAAAATCTCACTCAAAGTCACAGCAAAGATTTGTAGAATAGTTAAAAGAGCAGCAATGTTATATAGGCATAATGTTGCCCACAAAATAGAAGCATGCCAATAAACTAAGTGTTGTAGAGATGAGGATGCTAAGGTGGACAAGAGGATGATCTAAAGATTAGTTCTGATAAAGCAGACTCATCAGCCAAGTGTCCAATGAAGCACACAATCAATAGATGACAAAGTTGTCGACGATTAAAGAAACCTCATTCCAATCACAAAGGGATGAGTCAGGAAGCAACAGACAACTCAGCAGTAGTAACAGTCTCACATAGGTCATATCGCCGATACCCCAAGAAGGGAGACATCATGAAGAAAATCGGTGAAGGTACAGTCAACCCCAAAAAAATCAATCTGGAGTAGTCGATAACAAGTCTAATAAGCCTAGAACAATCAGCAATCATGTTGTTAAGTAGCCAAGGATCAATTACAGGATGTTGATGCAAAAGGAGGAGACGGCTGAACCCAATTGGGAAGAAAAAAAACTAGAGTGAGCTTAGCAATCATGGATTTCCTGGCCCAGATCAATTAGGAAATGAAATTAGACTTTCTCAGCTCAGAATTCTTTGACACAGAAGTCATCCAGTAACGAAATGACTTCCCCAAGAGAGAATGAATCCCCAATCCAGGTGTTGTCAACCATGAAAAGCCAATCTCCAAGTGGATAGACAAAAAATCACAGTTCAGTCATTTATTGGGAAGATAAAAAAAATCCAAAAAGGGAAGGATTGTCAGAGAACTATAGAGCATCTTACCAGCCTAGAGTTTTGAGTGAAACCCCAAACATGAGATGAAAGGATGTTGAAATGTAGATGATCGAGCATGTGGATTGGGACATGCTCTGAAGGAGTGCAAAATAAAAAGAGTATTCAATATTAAACAAAACAGGAAGTCCATTGAGGTGTCAACTGCAAAGGAATGTTTCCCGAGTCTCAATGACTCAAACCAAGCACCAAGCTTGCCCGAAAAGATTACATTTACACAGGCAAAAAATATAACCCCACCAAGCATTACTAGCAAAGTTTTCAAGAGCAATCCTATGCTCTGGCTGCATTTGGTTTTCATTCATCATCTGCCTAGCCACATGGTATATTTGGTTAGCCGACACCTAACAACTTGTTAGAAGTCATAACTAATAAGCTGAACAGAACAAAGTCGTGTGTCTGACAAACTACTTTGTCCGCAATCTATTTTAGCTAAATAATAATTAATTAGTTTTAAGTATTTTCATATTTACAGATTTTTCCATGATCTGATGAATTATAAATAAAGATGTTAGCTGTTAGGAGTTTCAGCCTTGTGAACTTCTTGCTCATTTTTGCCTTAATTCCCTACAGTAAATACTGCTTTATTTTCATACTTGTCTTATTTCTCAGACAAATACTTCTTCCTGTCCCATTGAACAGAACAAAATCATGGTCCGACAAGCTACTTTGTCCGCTATCTAGTTTAGCTAAATAATAATTAATTAATTTTAAGTATTTTTATATTTACAGATTTTTCCATGATCTGATGAGTTATAAATAAAGATGCTAGCTGTTAGAAGGAGTTTCAGCCTTGTGAACTTCTTCTCATTTTTTCCTTAATTCCCTACTGTAAATACTGCTTTATTTCCCTACTTGTCTTATTTATCAGCTAAATACTTCTTCCTGTCCCATTGAATGCATTGCATTGAAGGGTTGGGTATTCTAGTTTTCACCCATTCATCTACTCCTCAACTAAATCCTCATTAGTTTATTATATATGTTGCCTTAATCATGCATTCCTTGAACAAATCAGCAGATCCATGAGCCTCTAATACAATTACGGATTAGTGGGTATGCACTTGGGTTATGATGGAAATGAGTATATTCATAGAAAATTTGAGAGTAACTCCCATTGAGAATAAGCTCAGACAATGTCATCTTGAATGGTTTGTGCAAATTAAGACTGTAGATCAATAGACGGCCCTAAGAGAAAAGTTCAGTTAATGAATTTTTTCTATGTTAAAAGAGGAACACGAAAAAAACATGGCAAGAAATAACAAGAAATAATCGCATACATAGAGTATAGGGAGCGGCAACTATTATCAAGGGGCTGCTTAATTTGTTGGAATCAAAACGCTGTTGGAAATCGATTACAATGTAATCTGTAAGAATTTTCCAAGGATTCAGAACATTTCTATTTGACAAAGAATAGTCTGAAGGATATGCTTCTCTACATAATTGAGCTGTACGATTACCACCACATAGTAAATCAACAAAGAGGTGCATATGACAGTTTTCAATATCCCATAATGAAACAAAGTATTAAAACATTTTCTTATAAAATGAACCTTTTAAAGAATTGTGCTTAAGAGGTAAACACCAACTTGACCACCAACGGTAAACAAATGGGCTGTCAGTCGAGAGATGTTGATTTGTATAGTGCACATGAGTTGTTGGTCGAAGATGCTGATTTGCAAAGTGCACATGAGTTGTTGGTCGACGATGAAGCTTGTGAAGTCCACGTGCCTCGTAGATGGTCGGATATGGCTGCCCGGAAACCAGAGATGTCAATCACATTGGATAGGATGTTGCTGAGGTTGTCGTGTACAGATCAAAAGGAGAAACAAAAAAATTGAAACAAAACAAATCGTGTCTATTCCTCAACGTAATTCAATATTTGGTTGTTTTGTGAAGTAATGAAATCCACAGCTTTTGGCAATTAGAGAAATTTCATGTTTCCCAAATTTTTACGTTGCAATTTAATTCATGTGAACTAAACACCCTATATTTTAAATTTCAAGAATTTCAATTACTTCACACCTAATTACAGAAACCAGGCAACACCAGGATCATAATAAGAACAAAAAGTTGATTGTATTTGACCCCACTTAGTGGATTAGGCTTAGTTCATTATTGTTGTCGCTGTTGTTGTAAGCATAACCATAGACATAATATATAGCATGACTTAAATTGATTCTATGAAAATACAAACTTCATTTTTGAAAAACTTAATTATTATGATTTGTAATTAATTTCTTTAAGTATTCATCAATAAACATTTATACTACATGATAAAAGGCAACAGTATCTACGTATTACTTGTATTTTCATAATAAAATGACAACAATGCTCTTAATCTTAAATAACATTTAATTAAGTGATTTTGCATAATATTTATCTATCTTTAAATTAATTTTAAAGCAAAAAAACTTAATTGTTATTTTTTGTATAATAATTCTAAGTAAGATTCCCGAGCATTGCACAGGATATTTGCTAGTGTATTCTATAAAGGGTTCCAGACCAAAGTAAAAAATTTCAATACATCAAGGAATCAATGAAACTGAGACCAAAACGTAATATTCCTATCTTTCAAACTCTAAATGCTAAAAGATCATCAATAAGAAAAATATGTGTTTCAAATACAGACCATCCAAAGGACCACCAGCTTTTTTTCACGGAGGCCTTCTGCTGTGATGCCTCCTTTGATTTCACTGATTCAACCTTAGCATGTGCAAGCAGCCTTAACAAACAAACAGTAATTGGCACGAATCAAAAATAATAATTTGGGAATGAAAGAAACTCAAAACTGACAAATCAAAATATACATATCATAATCAAATCATACCGCCAAAGTAATAAAACTTTTGAGTCAAGAATCTTCTCAATTTGTCGCATGGCAGAAATATCGGTGTTGGATGTTTGTTGCAAGAAAGTAGCATATATTTGAACGTAGCAACGACGAAGTTGGCAGAGATGCTTGATTCTCTCCCATGAAAACCAATAACTAAAAAAAAGAATGCTTTAATTAGATGGGACCAAGAAAAGAATGAGATTAAAGAACCAAAATTGTTAAAATTTGTGTTTGTAAAATTAAGAAGATTGACCAAAGATCGAGAATGAACATTTGAAGTTGATGCATATTAGCTTCTAGAAAATCAAACTAAAACTAGTTTATTAGAATGACAATAATATTGATCAAGTTCCAAAATTTTGGAGATTACTAAACAAACCAAAGTTTCTTTTGCTGCATGCTAGCCAGCATTGCATAGCGCCACCATGCATGAGGTTCTTCAAAAACTGGCAGTACAGGTCTCAAATGAGAAACTTCAACACGTGTCTTATACGTAGAAACAGCTTCCAGTAACTTAATTCCATCATAATACTGTGCCTGATAAATGTGAAAATAGACAGATGAGTACTGAGCTATGAAATATTTTGCAAGAGAACATATCCTTAAGAAGCTTAGATGACCTCAGAAACAGTTAAAGAAACATCACTCAAGACAAGTGAGGCTTTTTCAAAAGGAATTTCAGGGTTCTGCCTTTCTTGCTTTCCAAGACGGTGGTACTTAAGAATGCCATTTATAGGGGATACTAAGTATTTTCGATCCTTGGCCCAGAAAGATGAACTTCTGTTGCCTTCAAGCTCACCAATTCCATCTTGGAAAATCTACACAGTTAGAAAAATTGAAGCTTATGAATTTGTACTACACAACATGGAGCTTGCAAATCGAGCACAATATAATTTAATAAAATATCATAAAACCTCAGTCCAATCAGCAGGATTAAAATCTCCCCAGCTCTTTGCATGTTTCCAAGGAATGCTATCACTATCATGATAAACCGCCAATCGCAGAAGTTGGATGGACTAAAAATTAAGATTAAAATTAAGCAGAACAATATACTATAGAAAAATAAAAACTTCAATTTTCCAAATATAAAAAAACTAAACGGTAGTCAAAGATTACATCACAGAAGAGATTAAAAAAATTTAAAATGGCAAAATGCTGCAATAATAACCCCACCCAAAAGTCATCTAATAAATTGTGTTCAACTACAATCAATATTTTAGATGTCAGGCAACTAATTTGTAAAATAAGAGATTGCCATGAAAACCATTATATATGCATCAAAGATATAGGGTAATATATATAACAGCCCATAATTTAATTTTTATTTTTTAGGTTAAAGAATCAAAGGAAAAGGGCCTCCTAGTTATAAGTTAATATTAGAGATTAAGATATAATGTGCAAACCAGAGACTGGACGCCCAGGTCCAAACACTAACAGCCTCAACCAGAGGCCTGAGTTCCAGGCACTTCCAGAGGCTTGGGCGCCCATGTGCAAACAGTGTCAGCACCAACCAAAAGAACGGGAACCCAGGCGCAAGCACTACCAATGCCAGCCAGAGATTGGACGCCCATATGTCTGTGAACCACACCTCATTATATGATACCTACCTTTAAGCGGCCACTCTGCAGCTAACAGCCACGATGTTGCGCTCATCATCGATGTTGTTGTTCAACATGTATCAAATGAAAATCCTTTCGATCAATCTACTAATCGTTCGGCTAGGGTTGTTTGTGCTAATGTCGAGGGCTATGCTTATGGTCATGGAGGCTTGGCTTGCCTGTCTAACCTCCATGCTAAGAAAAGCAATGGTTGTTCTGTTCCAAAATCTTTTGTTGAAGCTCTCGCAAATGCTCACTTAGAGGGAGCTTTGATTGGTATCAAATCAATTGTGTCTCGTAGATGTAAACCGGATCTTCTTTTTCTGAATATGAAATGGAAGGGTTGGCTAAGCCTTTCCAGTGCTCAGAAGTTTTCTAATGGCAAGCCCCCAATGATTGTCATTTGAAAATTTCTCAAAAATTTGGGATTGGTGGACTCTTACAATGCTAGATTAATTGATGCTTGACACATACTTATAAAGATCTCCAATGAGATTGATTATACAAGATTATTTTCCCAGGGTACATACTATCTTGAAAATCTACATATGAAATTATTAAAATGGACCACATATTTTGATCCGAAACACAAATCCTCTATAATTCATGTTTGGATAAATTTCCCGCTGCTTAAAGTTCATTTTATCACCCACTATATTCTTTCTTTATTGGGGTTTTACTTTGGGTTACCCCTTAAGGTTGACTATGCAACCGCTAACCTCCTTATACCGTCTGTACCCCGAATTTTAGTTGAAACCAATTTAACAGAAACCTTAGCATCGATCATTTGGACTGAGAGTGAAACTGAAGGATACTTCCAGGAAATGGTCTTCAAAAATTTGCCTCTTTACTGCACTAATTGCAAAATAGTTGAGCACAAAATTTCTACATGTTTCAAATTACACCCTCACTTAAAAGATCAGATTATTATAAGGGAAAGTATTGTGCAAAAAGCTAAGTCAAGCAAACAAATCTATGTTCCTAAGCATTTAAGGATCGTCTGAAACAAAAATCTTCAGGGAATCATTGCCAGCTATGGTGGGAATAGATGCCAATGGAGAAGTTTGCAATAATTTGATCATTGATGCTAGAAATACTAGGAAATGGACGTTAATGTTGCCATTGTTGGGAGTAGCACTGAGCAGAATTCTGATGTGATCGCCAATGTTGAAAAGGAGGTTGTAATAAACAGAAGCAGGGTTAGTCTGGTATTCAATTTCCTTTTGTCTACTTCTATTGATAATATCTTACATGACCAGATGGAGCTGAATGATGCATAAATCCAAAGTTTGCTAGGGAATTTTAGAAGCAGTTATTTTTGAAAAATCAGCGCAACCAGTTCCTTATAAAGAAAATTCCTCCAAGACCTCTGGGGTTGATGTTAAGACTATCAAGGCGGTGGCAAACTTTCGTCCTCCCACTAATGAATGCCATATGAGTGATCTTAGTGATCATTCTTCTACTTCTACAACATCTGATAATGATTCTGATGAGGATCAAATGTATAAGAAGAATGATTACAAAGCTTTAGAGGAGGCTTGCTTCAATAGACTTCAAACAAAGAAGAATGGTTTTAATTCCTCTAAAAATATTTCACGATATTATCAAAGAAAATAAGACGCTGACCAGATAAATGAATAGAGAGTCCTGTCTTTACTTGTGCTTGTGTCTCTACTCATTATTTAAGTCTTTTTGTAAGATTCTTTGAGTGGACTGGTAATCATAGTAAGACAAGCATTTTTAATGTAAGCAGAAAGTGCTATTGGCAACAATCTCATGTAAGACAAAAGTTTTGCATCACAGTCTTTCTAATAGTGACAAAGGATCAAGAATATATGTATGTATATAAATAGAAAGTGTAAAACTAATGTAAGAACAATCATAGTAAGACAAGCGTTTTGTATTACAGCCTTTTTAAGTGACAAAATTCAAGTTGATTTCTTATGTTAGTGTAAAGGATCAAGAATGTGAGGAGTTAAAATCATGATTCAGCATCCTTAAGATCCAACATACTATTATCTAATGGCAACAATCTCAAGCCGCAACGTTTTGAACTACAAAAAAAATTCAAAAATAGAAAAAACAAAAAATCAGACACATTGTTAAGTGGATCATAAATGTAACCAATACTAACACCAACATATGCTACTAACCTTGCGCAGCTTATCAAGAGCTCCACTAGTATCAAAGGTTTCATTGCCATGATCATCAGTTGTAACAGCAGCAAGTTTTGACAATGTTATCCCAGAACAGAAGGGGTGCCCTGGATTGCTGAAATATGCACTAAAGCTAAATTGTTTGCAAAGACAACAACTATCCTATAACAGTTACAGTTAATAAGATGGAACAACAATAAAAAGACAAAATCTTGCACGAACCTAATAGAATCCTCATATCTTATATGGACATTGCTAATAGTAACTTTAAGGTTTCCAATGACCGTTGCAATAAGAGAGCCCAACCACGAGTTTCCGCCAGCTGCCTGAAAAGCAAAAAGTTAATTTAAAAATATTTTGCATGGATACAGAAACTTACACAGCCAGTAATAATATCATTAAGGTAAGAGAACCTGCAAAATCTCATAAACGTAAATGCTTAACATAATTAACTTTAATACTGAAATTCATTATTCAAGGGTTAGATTTTACTCGTAACAACCCCCCTCTACCAGCATATGCTTTTAAACTAAATTGAAAAGAGTTATATTTTTGGTGCTTTTTGCCTCTTTATAAGTAATAAACAAAATGTCAAAGAGGAAAAAATAATAAATGATTCGCATTGCATCTTTAAGAAGTCACTTTTTTTATTTCTTGTACTTTACAACGTTTGTTTAATATTGCAAACTAGAAAAAAAATGTGTGGATAAATAAAAAGATAGTTTTTTTAAATAAAATAATAGTTCGTATATGAAAATTTTAAATTTTCAATAAAAGTTCAATTAAAACCAAAAAGGTTAAACCGTTCTCAATGTTAAAAAGCATCCCAAGGGATATTTTGATTAAAGAAGCAGCAGGTAAGTAGATATTCACAACTGCTAAGAAAGCACCAATTCATTCCTAATTTTATGTCCAGTATCATCTAACTCATTTGGCTAATAATGAATTAAGTGTTTATTTTAATCAACCTAAACATGGCATTAAGTAAGCAATCTGTTTTAAGAACAGATAAAAACTTTCTTTGAGCACTCCCATTTCAATACAATGCATGAGCTTTTTGCACTGCTGTATGTCAAAAAATTACTCTAAGCAAAACTTGCTATTGTTTGTCACAAACTACAATAATGTAGATTAACCTCCCCAATGTAAGAAATAAGAACATGCCTTGAACCACCCTGGCATGTTTGAGTAGTCCATCTTACACCATCTATCCTCTACACCCCACACCTTAGAATAAATCTCTATATTCCCAACGATACAATAAACATTCTTACAAACGGCTTCCTTCGTCATTCTGGATCATTCAAGTGGTAAGAGCACTTGTTTGTAGTTAACGTCAAGAGAAACGGCTAAAAACTTATCTAACGGATACAACTGGACGGTCAGGAAAAAAAGGTGACAAAGTAGAAGAAAAACAAGACAGTTTCTTCCTAAACAATAGTTATTAAATTTTATTAATGTAAAAGTGATTTTACAAAATAAAAATAGAAACAACAAAGTAGTCTGTCAGTAAATATTATATTAAACAAAGAAAAATGCAATATCTAAACACATTACAGCTCCTTCTTTGTCTCTCCTAATTGCAGCTTCAATGGTTGCTGATTCCGCTTCCTACACAAAACAATATGAAAATAAAATAGGTACTCTGAGTTATAAAATTATCAAGAATGTGTAACTTCATCATGAAAATTTACATTTAAAGGTGGGATATGTAGAAAAACAACAACATTCAATTGACATCAGTGAAATCAAAGCAATTTATTTTGTTAAATAAAAACCACAAGGCGTTGAGTGGGAAAAAAAGCAATAACAAAATTTCCATTAAAGAAAATTAACATTACAATCTGAATTATGAAACATTACAAGTATAAATATGGCTCCTATGCCCTTAACATCAGGGATGCCGAAATGCTCAAACCAACCAAGTTCACATTTTTGTGCTATGATGAAAATGTTCAATAGAAATGCGTCTTTCCATAGTGGTTCTTCAGTCATGCGGAAAGTTATAACAAACAATAAACCAGTAAAAAAAAATCTAAGTCATAACTAATGCATTTTAACAACCAAAAATAAAAGTTCCTTTAGAATATTTATATAAAATCTAGAAAAAAAATATGAAACATTACAAGCTCTATGGTTCGCTCCAACAGATAATGATAACCCAAAATACTGTAAGTAACCAACACTTTTTAATTATTCCTACGATAATAAATGGATTGTAATTTTTATAATTAAAAAATGGAAACTATATTTTACCATTTATAATTTTGGAAATTAAATTTCACAAATATTGTCAATTGGATCCATTGTTTCCATCAATCAATTGCTTTGGTCGATTAGAGAAATTTTGCATAATTTGTTGTTCAGGTAATTCCACTAGCACAAAAAAACATCCAGATTCGTTTGTTTAATGAAAAAATTCCCTTCGAAATTCTTACCTAAGATTTGAGTGTCCGGCTTTTAATTTAAAGCCTCTGTGAGATTAAACTCCCAGTTTAGTTTATTTATCGCCACTTCTCAACAGAAATTCCCAGCTATCTGGCGCTGATGCCACCAACCTTGGGTATACAGTGGACAGCACAGGATGCCACTTTATATATAGCACAGTTTGCATCTAAGAATAAAAAAAATAATGCCTATCAGCAGGATATTCTTTCATGACATCCCTCAACTCCCTTGAATAATTGAACGAGAAGAAATGAGATTAACCGAGTAGGTTAAAAGAAAATGAGAGAGTAAAGTGAAAAAAATAGCAACATTTTGCAAAGTAATTCTTATCAATTTGCAGGACAGACATAAATAAACAAACAAGAGAATGCTAAAGATGTATCTCCCTGCTCTCCCCAGTATCACCCCCCATCCACCATCCTAACCTCAAGTCCTACAGTCAAGCTCTCTGCATCCTCCCATCCTACAAGCTTACTTCTACCTCCTGTCATACAGCTTGTTCCCCTTATCAGCTAAAATTATAAGAAGCCTAATGCTCCCAAATACATGGCTACAATAAATATAAATATACAAAATTATAGTTTCCAGCTTGGGGAATGACCAGAAAGGTTTCCAGAATAAAATATGCCATTGTTATTGAAATCTATTAAAAGGTGGCAAGCCAAGCAGCCATATCTTCACTCCAATAAAAATAGCAAGACAAAGTAACCATGTGTCAATTGAAGAGAAAAAAGTAAATCATCACCTGGTTGCTATCTATGAGTGCGTTAAGGTGGTTATGGGTGCAAGTTATGGTTTGGCAACCATTATCATCAACCACTATCATTCAAGAGAGTTTAATTCTAGGAGAAGAAACAGTTCCAAGCACTATTGGATTCACATTCATGAAATATAATATAAAAACTAGAAGCCAATGTCCCGCCATTAGTATATGTTCTAGCCCATTATGTCTAATGATCAGTTCAGCACTTTTATAGCTGTCATTTGAATAGCAATCAAAAATTTTGTAAGACTGCTTTGCGAACAACATTACAATAACTATTCCAATAATTCTAAGTACCAAATTGGGTTTTGGGAACAAAAAAACTTTTTGCTTTAGAATTTCCAAATAAACCAACTTCTTTAAACATCCAAATCTGACTGCATTTTAGATTGAAAATTCACTGACAGATATATTATGTTTTCCAAGCCTAAAGCAAATTATTTCATAGTTGATTATATAATTTCTTAAATCTAATGAAATGACTTTATGTAGAAGTATATAGGAAGAAGAAATAATAAACCCATAAAGAAAAAAAAGCCAAAACAAGTAAACAGGGAACCTAAGTACCAAATAGGTCTTGTAAATTGTAGCAAAAACATGTGCACGTATTACTTCTACAATGAATTTTCCCTAGGGATAGAATCCCTCATAATTTTAAATAGGCTTCTCACCATTATTCCTTAAGTAGTGTATCAATAAGCTTTACTATGGGATACCTCATCCATAATGCAAGTAATAACAAAAGTTAAATGATTAATATGTAAATTTAGAGCCCAATCTATATTGACTGCATTTACACATTTACTGCTCTAATTTATTCTCATTTATCTAATTATTCATTTTAGTCGCAAGACTTTTTTATTTTAGCTATACATTTATTTGGCAAGTCTGCAGCTATACATTTATTTGGCATGTCTGCATTTATATTTAGAGCAGGCATATTTGTTTTCTCACATGATTAATTATTCAATAGAAATTATAATTATCCACTCCATGTTTCTTTTAATAACATTATTTGTTTTTTCACATGGTAAACTATTCAATAGAAACTATAATTATCCCTCCACGTTTCTTTTAATAACATTTTTTCTGATAAGAATTAGATAGCTGACAAGTGTACTAATCTGACTTGTATCTACAAATTGTTGTGTTTGATATATGTTATATTTTTAGTCTTTTCTCGATTATAGTTTTTTTTGTGCTAGTATTTGTACATGTATCAGTTTTGTAATATGTAATACTTTGTTAACAATGTTATTTAATTAAAAATTTGGATGATTAACTAGATATCTTCATTATTGTTTGAATGATATGTTTATGTAAGGCACTTTAATATTTAAATGTTAAATTTATCTTCTTTGTCATCCAAACTCCAATTTCTAATGCATATCAGACTGGGTCGTGACAAAAATATCATTGGTTAGCCCGCACCCACAATTATTAGCTTAACCATTGTTGTATCTAACCCGATTATGCAAGTTTACCCTTAACTCCTAATAATTACTAAGAAACAGAATGTGTTATAAATGAACTATAATAAAGTTACAGGATATTTTCTATTTTTGGAGGCTCTATTGTTCTCTCTTTAGAAAAAAATTGAATAAAAGAGTTCTTCAGCATCAACATTGGCTTTGATGTTCTTTGTAAGCTTGATACTTTAAAATTTTCATCATATATCCAAACGTGTCTGAGAAGAATTTTCTTTAAATAGTTGAGTGCTGTAGTTTATAAATTTAAATTTCATTGTTTATCTTGTTCAAAAACTTTCATGTAATCATCTTAATGATTTTGATACTCTACTAACTTATGTAAAGAGTTGCTTTTACCTAACAATTATAGCATAAAAATTCGCTTCTAGAGCGATAATGCGTTAAATTAGATTACTTTTTTTACTCTTGACTTTATGGTCATTAATTTATAGTTATGTGATCAATTTATTACGTGCTAAAAGCTTTAAATTATTTAGCTAATAAATACATGATTTGGGAGTAATTTTAATATCAAAAGAATTATTATCACTTAGGTCTAAGAACTTTAACACATTAATTTTATATATTGAAAATATCTTTAATTATATTGAAACATCAAGAGATTTTAAATTTTTATTTATTGTAATAATGAACAATCAAAAGAGGTTAATAAAAGGCAAAGGAATTTAATGCTAGTACAAATACGAGATAGCAATAGAAATTTAAAACAATTCAATGCACAACTGATTAACTCCCATCTCAATTCTGAGAATCTTAAATCAATTACGTTTCCTTCAAACTTTATGTGGGTATTTTTTATCGTAATTTTGCATATTTTTCACTTTAATTATTATTTATACAAAAAAAAAATTAAGGGATTTAGAACTTAAAATTATCATTCATCACACCAATAAAAAGAACAATCTTCACTCACTTTATATAAATAAGAAAATTATCAAAATGGTACCTTGGTTCTTGCAAAATGTTCAAAATAATCATGAACTCTTATAAATTTTTTGTCCCTTGACACTTGTTTGACTGCTTTTTTAGCCCCGTAACTTTTATTTAAGTGTCTTTTTGGGTCCCTGCCATTAACTCCCACTCCTCTTCCATTAAATTTGTATTTTTCAGTCACAATCGGCCGTTGGAATTCAGCAGCCGATTGCGGCTAAAATCAATCGCTTGCAGCCGGATGGAATTGGCCACTTGAGCCAAAATCAACTGTTGGATTCCAGTGGCCGATTCCGGCTGAAAAATTCAAACTCAACAAACCATTTTGATGATTTTCTATTATATTAATTGTGGTGATATGTAAGGTTATGTCTGCTAGTCCAACCAACACGCAGCCTGCCACCACTCAACACTTGCTGACAACCGAAAATCTCCTTTTCCCAACCAATGTTCACAACCAATGATCTCACCCCCACACCAATGTCAGTGATACACAATCTCTTCCAACATTTTTGACAGCAAAAACTCCCTTGATCCTTGTTAGCCATCATGTGGGAGTTCCTCCACCCACACTGCAAAAAACAAATCTTTTGTTTTTACCAAATTCAGTCATACGGTCCTCCAACTACATCAAATTCAACGATACATTTCCCCTTGCTGGCAACTATGAGCACCTCTATACACATTCCCAAATCTACATACCCAAAATCTGCTTATGCATTATTTAAAGGATAGAAGGATATTATTTTATGCTAGAGCCGAATCTAAAAAACTTGAAAGGTAGTGCAAATTTTCCTAAAGGATAACACGAAGTGGAAAAGATCTGATCAATCCCTTTTCTTTTTAAGTAGCAAGCCTATAAAAAGGTACATAAAAATAATTATATTTACTAACTAAGCTGACAACGAAAGGAAGCAAATTATACAATATATTATATCCATACCAAATTGAATTATCGCCGTCATTGCATTTCAGTAAAACATAAAATCAGCCATCATTTTATAATAACTCTAAGAGATCCAACGTGTAATATCTTTTGTAACTCATTTCTCAAAGATGCATGCCTTCTTCTGGATGCAAAAAAAAAAAAAGTTGGGTGACATTAAGTTTTCACACACATGAGAATTAAAGGTGCCAATGAGTCAAACAAAGTAAAGGTATCAATCATCATATACTTGCCGAAAGGTAATAAGTTTTGCCTAAAAAACAAATATTGAAGAAGAAAATGGCTACTAATCCATTTTTTCTTTGCTAGGAGAATGAGCTTGCAATAGAAGAACGAGATCACACAATTCTCCTGGCTCGGCACACTAAAATAGTAAAAGAGAGCAAAGGATCTATTTGCTTCATAGTTAGAGGCATGTTGGTCAAAAATCCTCGTCAAAGACAAATAAACCAATAAATATACATCAATTTGAATAAAGGTGATTTGCTATAAAATCACAAAATTCCTTGGTCAATTACAAAGCACATTATTGGGCATTCCTTGGAATTACGACAAAGGAGAATAGCAAAAAAGATTAGATCATCGAAACCACAGCTCCATGGTTGGGATCGACCAAAGACTTGTTAGAAAGGTTGCGAAGTCAAAGACTTTCTATGGAAGCAAAAGTAGATATTAAGCAAAAATAGTATATATGCCAATATATTCTTAAATTGTTTTCTAATGTAATTAGAGTTTTTAATAATTGTGCATAAAAAGAATAAAAAGAGACCTCTGTGGATCAATCAAACTCAATACCTTGTATGATTTTATTTTATTTTTATCCAAGAAAGACATTTAAGAAAATGAGGTTTAAGCCAGTACAAACAATTCCCTAATTTACTTATTTAATTCTTAAACTACTCGAGTTTTTCTATTAGTTAGCAAAATATTGAAAAAGTAAAATAGTGGCAAATAATAGTACAGATGAGATAACATGTATGAATAAAGCCATGTTTGTGTCTGGCTCATTAACTATTGTGTTCAACATAAATGAGCTCCAAGTTTCTTAATAAGCTTAAGCACGTTATTAGTGCTCGACCCATTTAATATCATGTCAAACATTAGATGAACTCAAACACTATGAAAAACACAGAAGACCAAAGTGAGTTATCAAGTTAAAATATAAGGATATTCATTGTCTACACTTTTGAAAGGCAGGCATTTTATCTAAATCAAACCACAAAATATTGGCAATCAACTATAAATAAAAATTTTAAGATATTATTAAATACAATAGAAACAATTATTAGTCCCACTAAGCAGAATCAGCTATATGTACCCTTTTTCTCAGTACGATCTATCAAATAATAACTTCTCCCTAAGCTTCAAGTATGTGATATTATGATTAGGAGTTTCTTTACAGGACTTCTTTTGAACTTCATCTTCTTCTTTCAATATGGCAAAAATCATTAACATAGCTTCCTAACAAGATATTTGGCAATTTACAATGTTTGAACCATCTAAATTGGTTGTATAGCAGTTCATCCTCAGCTAGCCACTCATTACTAGGCATGTACTCATTTCTCATCATATTAATTTGCGTATCCCACTCATCCACCTCAACATCATAATCTCTGCAACACATAATTTATTAGTATGATTCGATTTTACAAGTCACATATTATACGATATAACATTGATGGTTTTATAGTCGTTCTATAAAAAGTTTGAACGCAATCGCACAACACCTCGGCAGCACTCCTCCATTTTACTCAACAACCTATATCCTACTAATTAGATCACCAATTTTTTGGCAATCTTTTTATGGAACCAAAATTTTGAATCTCATACTCTTCTTAATAGCATGAACTTCAAATGTTATGTATTATATGTTTTTATTATGAAATTTTATTCAATCAAAAAAAAGTAAGGGCACAACATAGATGGTTTTCAAACAAAGAGCATTCACACACAGCGAACCTCAATCAAAAGAAGAACCTAATTAAAGTCTTACAAGCTACAAGTAAATAAATGGTTAATGAGCTCACAACACAGATATAAAACAGTCGTGTAAGAAAATTGAGAGCTAGGAACAGCAAAGCAAAACATCTAATTCCAAATTCTAGAAACCCTATAGGGATTGAAAGCTTGGGAATCGGCAGCTCTTCTCTTCAATACGGCATGGCTGAAAGGACAGCATCTACAATTCTCCCAAGCATCGCATAGTATTCCGGTATCCATCTTCAAAGTTATCCTCAATCAGGTAGTTATCTTTACCAGCAATGATAAGCAGCATAAGGTACCATCCAGAACCTCGAATAATCCATCTTTTACTCATTGAGAGTCCCAAAAACTGTAACTCCAACTACAATTCTAAGCTCCAATCATTCCATCAAACATGCGAAGAACTTCATAGTTGTCAAATAAGCAAGCAAACTAGTGTCTGATAACGAAAGAAAAAAAAAGTGAGATAGGGATTGAACTCAGCACCAATATATATTAATTTATTGTCCAATGTTATACTGACTTATGCATCATCACATTGAATATGTATAAGAATAGCAACAGAGAATAGTAATTACTATATGGGGGTACACTAATTCAGTCCCCATATAAACCTGACCTCCAAACTGGAGGTTGAAACACCCTGAAAATCATGAAACATTGTCCAAAAGGACCAAGCGACTTAGAAAACAAGGCTCCATAGCTTCTCCCCAAACCTAGACATTGGTATCTAATATAAGGCAGTTGAAGTTTAACCACTTCACAAATAGTTTTGAGGTAAGGAGAACTCGTACGATCATCCAAAATGGTGAGCCCATCATATTCAATGCCTTTATTAGACAACCAATCGGCCACACTATTACCTTTTCTGCAAATGTGGGTTATAGCGTAATTGAAGTTCAAAAGGAGCTTAAAATACTTTTAAGTAATCATCAAGTGTTTTAATCTCCAACTGATTTATTAACCACCATTTGACAAGACTAAAAGCATCACATTCAGTCCAGCAGTAATAAAAATGTGGCAATAAATTCATTAAAAAATGCAAATACAATATCATCATTATGATCTCTAACAATACCACCACTAGCAATACTCCCAATATTCCTTTCAAATCTACCATCCACATTTAACTTAATCATCCCTAAAACAAGTATAGCCTAAGTTATAAAGTAGCACTTTTCAATATACCAAGGAGCATTTTAAAAAAGGTTCTGCAAGAGTTATCTCCCTTGATGTTAACAATATAGAGCAAATCAGGTTTTATGGCATTCTTGAAATAATTAATAGTTTTCCAAATCACTCTTTCATTATCGAATTGGAAGCTTATATGATTGCAGCTATTTCTCTCTTCCCAAATATGCCACAAAACCAATATAAAGAAAATAATTCTAATGTGACCTTGCTAAATATAATCACCAAAAAGCCTCCAAATAAGCATAAAAGTTCTTGAGAAAAGAATGATGTTAGCTTTGTACCTGTTAGCAAAAAAATTCCAAACATACATTGCTTTGTCACTATTGATAAACAAATGGTCGAACATTTCACAATTTGAGGGGCAACAGTGACATCTAGAGGTAACAAGTAAGCCTTTAGTCCTTGAAGCTCCATCAATAAGAATAGTTTTACGCAAATGCCTCCAGCCAAAAAAAGATTTCGTGGGTCTAATTGCTTTATGCCAAAACTAATTACCCATGGTATTATGTCTGGTAGGGGCAATTTATAAGCACATTTGAAGGTAAAATTTCAAGGAGTCGGGCCCTTTCAAATAAGAGTATTCTTAGCATTTCATTAAAGGGGATATTGGTAATATCATTAATGATGTCAGAATTATTAAGAAATAAAGCATATAACTTTACATAATCCCAATTCTCACTAGTGAAAAAATCATAGGTTTTACTAGTATAGTGTTGAAGATTGGGGGAACAAAAAGCTAAACTAGTCTTCCCAAATAAAAATCATGCTAAGAGAAACTGTTGCTTTAGCCAATGATCCACGCAACTATGGTTTTCAAAAGTTTCTTTCAATTTATTAATTCTCTTCCATAAAGACGAGTCATTAGGCTTAATCTGAACAATAAGAGGATGAACACCTTTGCAATATTTATCTTTAAGAAAATTGGCACAAAGACTTTGCCCCAATCTTAAATGATACCAGATTTTCATCGTAAAGTTTTTAATATTATCTTTGAGAGCTCTAAGGTTTAATCCACCTTCTTCAATAGGCTGGAAAAACTCTTTCCAACAGCACCAATGCATTTTATTTACATTGTAAGCCCCAAATAAATATGTTAAAAAGATTTTCTCAATTTTGTTAATCACTTCCCCAGGATTATTTAAAATTTGGAGCAAGTGGAGAGGACCAGAACATATAAAGTGCTTTGGAGGAGAATAATTCTACTACCATATGATAGAACATTGTGTTCCTAACTATTGAGCTTATTAATCTTAGTTACTAGCTCATTATAGTAAATAATTTTATTAGCTCTACTAAAAAGGGGAACCCATAATAAATAATAGAAAATAAATTTGAGAAAAGCCCTTGAGATTAGATATGCATTCAATTTAGTCTCAGAAAAATAATTATGGGCAATAAAACAGCTTTTATTATTATTAATATAAAGACCAAAAAAATTTTCAAACTGATGTACGAGATTTTTTCAGGAAATACGGTTGTAGCCTATGCATATATAAATAATATCAATAGTACAAAAACTCAGCCAAGATCAAATTCCACGATAGAGGCTTTCCATTAATACTTTATCATGTCATTTAAATTGATAAAGAAAATTGAGAATATAATTCTCTCTAAATTTCTTTATCATACCTCTTAGCAAACATATATCCTTCATAATCAATTTACATATAATAAATTCAAATTAATTTTGTGTTCATGTATCTAATCATTATCTATGTTAAATCACTATCTCCAAAATTTCAAAGTATGCCCATAAACTTCATTAATATATTATTTTTATTCATTTAAACAAGCATTAAATTGATAAGGAAAAGTGAGCAAATTATAAATATAATACAATATATAAATCAATTTACATATATATGTATTTATATATTTTTATTTAGAGAAATTGTATGTATAACACCCCAAATCTTTTATTTACTTTTTTAGCATCAATACTTCCAAAAAATATCATCTCTAACTTTGATTATGTTTAAAATCGCATTTCCTTAAATAATACAAGTGGAGTGTTACATTTTTGTGTGGCGGTGAAAACCTAGGTCGTATGTTTGTAAATGTATATATTGTACCCTATATTAAATTAAAAAAATCCATGTGGTGGAGGGTAGGTGGAATGGAGTGAGAAAGAAGGTGCTGTTATATTGTGATTCAAGAAAGGTTAAGAAAGGCATATTGTAAAGAAACAAACTCTACTACAAAAAGAAAAAGAGTTGTTAGGGCCCTTCAATATAAGTGAAAAAGTTTTATACTTCTAAGAAGATTTGTTGAAAACAGATACCAAACAGAGCTGGGAGAAGAATAATCGATGATTGCATGTTCAGTGTGAAAGAGAAACAGAAAAAAAATGAAGGTTAGTCAGCTGATGAGAGGTGAGGGTACTTGAGTTAGTGCATGGCAACAGCAGCAAGGGTAAACGAAGGAATGAAGACAGATTTTTGGTTAGATTGGAGAAGGGCGGCTGAAATAATGGTCATTGTAATGGCAAAGTTTTGATGCAGGAATGGACAAGGGCTGCGTAGGAGATATAGAGGAACGGTCAAATGGAATGGAAATAAAGAAATGCGAGATAATTAGTAAAACCCAGAGGAAAAATCTAAAAGCTTGTGAATTCAAAATACAAAATATGGGATACTTATAGTTCCTTGCATGAGAAAATAAAAAAATTTGGAGGGAGTTTTAAATAAATAAAATCAAAAGAGAACAAAAACAAGATCGTCAATCCTTAGGGTTAATAGAATCTTTATTTTTCCCTTTTGATACAAGCCAAAAAATGTGAATAAAGAAAATTCCAGTAAAAATTATTTTAACGGCATTATCATAATATGCTGCCCAAAAAATCTGGATGTATTTTCCTAAAATAGATCTTTCTCTAAAGAATAGAATGAAAGGATGGGATTCATCATCATCATGATTACCCAACTAGAAAATGAATTAGAAATATAAGCACACCAGGCTGTAATTACAAAATAAAGGATGGGATTCATCATCATCGTGATTACCCAATTACAATAATGTTTAAAGTTAGCTTTAAGATACATTGTTAGAAATACATAGAATGAAAGGGAAACTTGCTAAAATAGTCGCTCAACTATTTTGATTTGGCCAATTAAGGCATAGATGATTCAATTTGTCCAATTTAATCTCTCGACTATTTTAATTTAATTAATTTAATCCCTCATCCACTCATTGTAAGCCCAAATTAGTTCTAAGAAATAAAAATTTAGAGATTAAATTGATCTTCAGATTAGTAGTTGAGGGATTAAATTAGACATATTTACTAGTTACAAGAATAAAATGAGCATATTTAATAGTCCGGGACAACATGCAAAACTAAATAGTCGAGAGGCTATTTTAACAAATATCTCTAGAATGAAACAGCACAAGAGCTTCCCTAGTCAAACAGACAATGTTTATTCTAATTAATATTCATTACAAGTAAACAATAAGTGATCTAGCAGTATATGTTTTCTTTTCACATTCACACACAACAGCCCTTTCCTCACTAAATTGCACGGAAAAGTAGCAACAAGAGTAACTAACAATTACTACTTTAACTAGTGACTCTTTTAACCACTCAAGCATAGCAAACAAAATAAAAAGAAAATGTTTCAAACACAACATCAAATAATATTAAATCAAGAAAAATCCGATAAGCAAGAAAACATGCGAACTTACAATTACACATCATCGGTTTCAATCAGCTTCAAGAATATAGCTTTATTCAATTATACTATGTATAGCAAGAAACCCACTCTAATGTACACATTCTTTGTTTTACAAATTCTATGAAAAATTCACAATAATTTTATCTAGCAAACGATAGGGGTGTCTTCTGATTTTCATTATACATGCCTAAATCATGTACATATTTTTTCTACAAAGAATAGTTCATACCTCAATTTGCTGGAGCTTGCTTTCAAAAAGCTTTTCCCTTTCTTGATCCTGCAAGAAAAAGATTCCAGAGTACAATTATCATTTATCTTTTGGAAAATCAATCGCACAACAGTTATTATTGATCTTCCCTAAAAGCTCATCCCTGTTTAAGCGATTCAACTACTTTGAGAACTAGAATGATTGAATACTTAAAAGATTTTACAAAATAACAGATAAAATGAATCGACAGTCTTTCCTTAAGTGTGTGTCCATTAGGAGCAGGTTCAGCAAGCACAAATATTTTATCAATCAGAACAACAACAGGTTCTTTGCCTAGACTCTTCCAAGGCACCTATATTTAGAAAAGACAACATTAGAGCACTACAGAAAATGAATACAAGAAATTTCATGTTTTGAAAGAAATTGTACATCTTAGTTACAGGCATTTGCACATTAAGAATGTAAATACATAACAGATTAAAAAACAAGGCTTGCGAGAAATAATACATTATTAAAACATTCAAGAAAATCATTTAGTTAATGAGAAAGTAATCCTATCAATGAAGCCTCATAAATGCAAATTGAACTAAAGCTACAAATGTATGAATTTGTGAAAAAAAAAAATTGAGTCATGTCATGACTACAGTCTACATGGAAATATGAAAAGCCATGGTTTGTTCTCATCAGTTCCAAGTGTTCTGCTTTATTTTCCTGCTAAAATCAATTTGCTGGAGGCCTCTATGAATCAAACTCCCAGGGTGATTTCTTACAGTAGGGAGCCGTTCATTTAACTTCTATATTATTTTTGATGTTCTGAATTTTAATTTAATGAATTAGTGTATTATTTGAAGTATTAAATTGACAAAAGCTAGAAGACCTATGTATGTACTGCATTGTCACCTTATTCAAATATAGAATATCAAGGAAATCAACAACAGCCATTAGTGGTCGGATTTTTTTCCTTGCATTAACTTCTTTATGTTATCAAAGTATAACCTCTAGCTCCGGACACCACTTCAAGACAATCTTCTCATAAACCCCGTACCATAAACAGGTGGTTTAGTTAGGTGAAACTCTCCACCCTGTGCAGCCTGAAAGTATTTGCTCGTTAAAATTTAATGAGAAAATATATTTAATCGTCCCAAATTGGGACGATGGTTGCATGGAGGACAAAAAAGGATAATCATTTCACGAGACAAACTTCAAAATACTTAGAAAATCAAGCATTGAAGATTAATGGTTATGCCATGGCTGATCAACAAAATGGCAAACAGGATAAGAAAAATTTTTATGTACAACAAAGTAGCCTAAGAAATTTAAGATACCTCAAGAGAGGATACTCCAAGATAAGAACACTTGGGCAAAGATGCTTTCCACAAGCATCAAGAACAAAATTCTATCACACTACACTACAGCATTTTAATCGGTTTTTTAAGAAAAATAGCAGAATATTTTTATGATGTGAAGAGGAGATCTGCCAGAATTGTCACAATACAGGACAATTGAGCAAGACCAATTGTACAAATTGTTGATGGGTAACAACAAAAGCTTAGATGATCTGGGCGAAAGTATTTCAGCACCAAATCTCTCCCTAGCATACATGAAGCCTGTTAAGAGATTTGAAGAGATGAGAGCAAGAGAATTGTCAAGAGCAAATACCAAAAATTTCCCTCATTACATGAAAACCCACTCTAATCATAGTGGTGACAATCACATGAAAACTAAAAAATCCTGAAGTTATCCCTGTCAAAGGATAGAATATATACAAAAACAATCATTGGGTAATTCACAAATATAAAAATTAATTCAAATTAAAGCCTTTTCAAGCTGGTGGAGACTATGGGAACTAGACTCTAGAAAAATCATGAGAGAACAAAATCTGTTCAAATAACAGAACAAATTTACACAAAATCTGCTCAGAAGTTCTCATAACAGCATGTAAATATGTTCTTCCACACGATAAGCACTATTTCTATAGATGAAAAAGGTAATAGCTTTCCTATACATATAACTACTACAGGAAAATTTAACTCTAGGCTTATTGATTCATGATCCTCAAATCACATGACCGAAGATAACAAAGTACTCAATAAATATGTGCCACGCAATCAAAATTTAGTCTACACATTGAACATGGATATAATTAAAAGTAGTAAGGATAAGATATATAATAATTTATGAAAAGACACCTCGAATAATGTGCTGCTTGGGAATAAATATCACTTGTAGTTTTTGTTTGCCGGAAAAATTGCTACAAATCTAATTTGCTGTTAATTTTATATCAAATTTGTTTAGGATTGGAATAAAAAAGGATTCAGAAAGCCAAATTATGTTTGAGATTCTACCCAGCTTAAGAAAATGCAAATGAAAACCAGCCATGGAAAAATTCATGTACTAAACCCTATTAATCACCCTAAAAAGATACAGAACTACCTATATCCTGAATAAAATTTGAGAGCGATCTTTTTTGAGATACATACGAATATTTCAACTAAACTTTCTCCAAATGCGTGAACCGAGATCAAAAAATGTCCAATTGGTGTGAATCCCGGGTCAACTACCACTCCAATTTGAAAGAGAATTTGGTGCTTAAAATGTGCTTGGCATTTAAATGTCTAATGATTGGGCGTGCATAATGTAGGTATGGAAGGGTAGATGAAAGAAGGCCCAAACAAAATCTCACAACTCAATCTTCTCAAGTAAGCGGATAATTCAATGTGGCAAATCTAGAGAGCACAAAACCATAGCATCCATAATGTCTAATTAGCAACTATTCAATACCTCATCCCTGACATTCCAAAAAAATTAGGTGAAACATAGTAAAGACTAGCTAATTGGAATTAACACCAACTTACTGACCGATAGCAAAGACTAGCTAATTGGAATTAGTAAAATTAGCTAAGAAATATGACTATTTACAACAACAACACCAAGCTTTAATCCCACTAGATGGTATCAGCAATGAAATATGAGTATTTAGAGTTAAGAAATTACAGGCATGATCATTAAAAGTTAAACAATTACAGGCATGATCATTAAAAGTTTAAGGGTGTATCATGAATATATGACTTAGTTTTGACTAAACCTTCAAAAATATGGCCAAAAAATAAAATTGGTGATATATGTTTGATGATTAGAATTTAAACTAATGTGCATGTTACCTTTGACATCCAAGACTAATTTTGGTTGGGATTATACCTTTTAGAAACCCCAGTGTTTAGTATGGGATGATGCATAGACACACTATAAAACCCACTAATTTGAGCTCAAATGTTTATTTTTAGAGAGAATTGTCAAAATAATCTATTGACTCTTGCCAATTATTCATTTTAGTCCTAGACTTATATTAATTTTTTGGTCCCTTAACATTGAGTTAAGTGTTTTTTTTAAGTTGTGTTTTTTTTAACTTACGACGTTAATTTGGATGGAAACCGTTAAATATAAAAGGTATATTTGTCATTTTATGATTTGGCTAATAAAATTCCACATACAGTTAGAGCATTTTTTTTTCAAAATTTAGTTAAAACAACCACAGTATTTGGAGCATTTTGAACATTATATTGATTTTGTTGTGTAGCAGAGCTCAGAAAAAAGTTGTGAACGCAATGAGGTGGGGCTAATGGTAGTCGGGTTAAACAAAATCCTACAGCTGTGCAACTCGACCCATAACCATAACGCAGGCAATCCTATGGGGCCATGGCTCTCAGGCTGCTCTCCTGTTCCTCGAAAGCAGAATCGAGCTCAAGCTTGCAACCGTCGCTGCTGCCTTCCCCTACATCTCCCTGCCTTTGCATCGCCCCAGTGGTGTCGTCGTTGATATGATGCCCTCGCTGGCAATCCACCCCACCCAAAACTTTGTCGCGGCCAACAACTCTTGCTTCCGCGAAACCCTAGCCAACCTCTGGCGCAATGATGAAAATTGGATCTCCGTCTCCGATGACACAACGATGTTTCCGACGACAACGCGTTTCCGACATTTACAACACCTTGCCCTGTTGGAAGCATCGTCGGAAGAGTCGACGAAGTCATAAGCGACATGGACGTCAAAATCAGCAATTTAAGAAAATTTCGATGACGGATGTAACTTTTTCGGTTAATTTCAAATGTTGTGGTTGTTTAAACTAAAATTAGAAAAAATACTCAAATTATATGAAATTCAATTAGCTAAATCCAAAACGGACAAATTTACCATTCATATTTAATGGTTTCCATCTAAATTAATGGCATATGACTAAAAAAGCATTTAACTCAAAGTTAAGGAACCAAAAAATTATATATGAGTCTAAGACTAAAATGAATAATTTGCAAGAGTTAATGGACCATTATGGCAATTTTTTCTTTATTTTTATTAGAGTTTGAATTTTTTTTTGAAATTCAAATTATGGATCTTATGATTTTTCCCTTTTAAAGAATGTGGACAATGGCCATTGTGTAGCATAATTGCAAGTTAAACTTATTCACTAAACAATTGAAACAACATACAATAAAAATCACTAGAACCTTTAGATCAACTAAAAGTAAAGCAGCAAGCAAATATATCAAAATAATAAGCTCAGAAGGATTTTAAAATCAATTAAAATTGAAATAACAAAAAATTAATTGTAACACAATATAATTCACAAGAAAAGTTAGATCAAATAATAATTAAAACAACAAATGTCCTCACTCAATTTAATACAACAAATTGACACATGCATTAATAATTTCTTATATTTTTAATGCATTTTCATTCATTCTCGCTTTTTATTATTATGCATGGACAAAAAATAATATTATATAATTGCAAATTGCAATTTAAGGAATGATGCATATAATACAAAAGATGTTTGTTTAGATGCAAATACGATGTGTACTGACTAAATTTCAATTAGTGTAATAACTTAAACTTGGTGAAAAAATATAATTATTTAACAAGGCAAAAGTGTAAATTTATGGCGATGAATATTTTTTTCAATTTCTTATTTTGTTACAAACTTAATCATATAATTATAATAATAAAAATACTAATAATAATAATTTTTATGATTGCTATTATTAATAATAGCATTTATATAGTAATAATTAACATCATTTTAATTTCTCTAGAAAAAATAATGCCTCATAATTATTTTTACTGTATTTATGTTAAATAATAAAAAAATAAGTTTCTGAAATAAAAATGCATAATTATTTTGTTCAGATGACAATGAATTGTGATTATTACTATAAGAAAATTTTTCGCAACATAATGGAACACTGAAATTAAAAGTATAACGCCTAAATTATTTATCCATTAACCGCATGGTCTTGTTAACGACATGGGATAAAAAAATAAGGGAAAGTTTAGCATATTAAAGGGTAATTTAAGTCATCAAAGATAAGCAGGCAAGAGATGAACACAGATTGAATCAAAGATCAAAATAACTCAAATGCCTTCAAATTATTTTTCTATTTAGATCAAAGATCATTGGAATGCAAGTATTCAACTATAATTTACACAATTTCTTTTAAAAATTTTAGCAGATTTAGAAGGAAAAAAAGACTCCTACTATTTATTATAGAGACTAGAAGAGGGTTTCGCCTAGTTTATTGTAGGAAGATCTAGTCTCTTCAATCAAAACACAACTGCAAAAGAAGCGTTGGGAGAAGCAATGGATAGCTAAATAAAATGTACGAGGGAATCTAGAGCCTAAGGCATAGAGGGGTTAATATCATGGGAGAGGGAGTCATGCTCTAAACCATAGACGGAGGGGAGATTAAATAACAAGCTAATTCAAATGGTCGCATATCCACATAATATAAAGAGCATTTTTTTATCACTGATTAGGAGTAGACGAGCAATATGATCTTGGGAGAAGCTCTCCGGCTGCTTTTTTAATCTAAGGAAAAAATAGATATTAGAACATTGATTAGGAATCAAATGGAAAATTAAAAGGGAGCAAGGTCTTGGAGACTTGAGTTACATCGAAGGGGAGTGTTCAAAGATTTTTTTAAGTGACTAATCACAAAGCTTGGATGGTGCATAGAGAATGTGAAGGTGGCAAGGGAATGACAAGAGATTCTCTTAAGATCGTCGTGAACAACAAGAATTCCTGTGATCAATTGAGTCGCACATGTGCCCTGTGGATCAACCTTATGTAGGAAATGCTAATAATGAGACGGGCCATGAGATGAGAGCTTTTTTCTCAATTTAAGCTAATATGAAAGGGGTCGTGAGATGAGAGCTACATCATTACAGCCCAGAAACGAGACAAAAGAAACAAGAAAAGAAAATTATAAAAGGGATAAAACAGTTCCAAACTTCCATAAAGGAAGCACCTTGCCACAAGTATTTGATGGGAATGTAGTTGTAGCGATTGAATACAATAATTCATGAACAATCATGCACAAATCAAAAGGAACCTGGATGTTGGTACTGCAGGTCAGATCATTCAGGCCTTCACATGCTTCAGGTTCTTTCATCTTCGGTAGCTGTTTAATGTAAGAAGGCAACAAATACAAGCAAAGCGGCAACCATCAACAGCGAACGGCAACCACCAGCAAAACAGCAATAAAATGGAGAAGTCTCTGAAACCTCCAGGGACGCATCCAACTTAGCAGAAACTACAACATGCAACAAAAGATCGACGATGTGTTCTAAACTCAAAGCTCAATCCACAAAGAACCAATGTAATCCAAAGACATCAGGGGAGATTGATCCTCAATCATAGACAACATCAGTAAATGAATCAAGAATTTGCAATAAGTAATAAAATGAGATTACAGAGCGAAAAAGAAAACAAGAGATAAGAATAGGGTTTAAAATTAGTAGCTAAGATTAGTAAAGAAGCTCCCCATGCCGCCACCAACCAAAGCCCATTAACAAAAGGAGAAATACTAATCAGATTTACAAGAGGAAACCCATCAAACTTGGAAAAGAGCCGAAGAATCCTAATCCACATCAGACAAGAGAACCCAAAGCTACAAAATCAGCGACAAGTAAAATAGCCATATAGCACAACCCAATCAGGAATCATCTTCACAAGTACAAGAGTTGAATTTTATCCAACATGCATATTGTGTCTAAAGAAGATGGGAGGTTAAATTCATAAATGATGGATAATTCGTCTGTTATGGCCCGACGCCGATTCAGCGAGAATTGTCCCGACATTACGTATTCACAAACCGCATGATCTTATTGAGCAATTTAAAAGAGAAGGAATACACATATATAAAAGCCAAAGGACATTTCTCATTCACCATAATTCCATATTACAAAATAGCCAACGTACACTTCTTACAAAATTTATCATTTTAAACAAAAGATAAACTGAAACAAAAATAAAATAAAATAAAAATAAAAAGCAACATTGTAGATTCATCAGCAATTTGAAAATCTAAGATAAAAGTTCTCGTTCGAGTTCTCCCAAAAAAGTATCTGACCTAGTATTGTAAAGAAACCAATACCAAGATTGAAACTCCCAGTAATTAGAAAATACTCTAAGTACCGCAGTAAACAATAATATATTACATTTTATATTAACAGAGATGTGATTAGAAAAAATAAGAATGTAATAAAAATGCAAGAAAAATAATGCAGTAGCGCAAAATGGATAATTAATTTACAGTAAAATGAATTATCACTTAGATGTATGTTACTGATGTTGTTTTTCCAGTAACCAACTAACGTATGTTACTAATGTCATTTTTTTAGTAGCCAACCAACGTATGTTACTGATATCATTTTTTCAGTAGCCAACCAACGTGTGTTACTGATATCATTTTTTCAGTAACCAACCAATTTATAAGAAGATGTTGATTTCAAATAACCAATCAAACATCAATATGAATTTGGCTCAAAGCGAAGCTAAACAACAATAAAGTGTATATAAGTACAAAAAGTAATACATGTATATATATTGGGTGCCTTTTTCTTTAAGTTTCAAAAATACAACGGTTGATTGAATCTGCATAAAGTTTTTGATAATTAAATTAGCTTTTCAGCCAATACTTGGAGATTTATAAATCTGAGATAAAAATATAGTATGATATTTTTAGGAATATTTATTTTTTTCTTTTCTATTCTATTTTTCTTTCACTCTCTTCTTGATAGAAGACAGAATTTAAGTTACTGAAGGTAACAATAATATTATAATATTGTTATTATTATAATTATTGATAATAATGATAATAATAATATATGCAAGAAAATGACAGAATAAAAATGACTATAATTAAAAATTGCATAAAATAATAATAATAATAATAAATAAATAATTTCAATTAAATTTTTCACATTTTTCCGTCGATTGACTTCCAAAAATAACGAAACTTGACGACGCAGATGTGTTATGATGACACAAACACCCTCGCACCAAAAATTATCGATTCGGAGCAATATTTTATTTTATATTAATTTCTGAGGTTTGAAAGTTCAAAAATTAGTTACGATCGAACCGGAGCTCCAAATTTGATGAAATTTTTAGTGTTGCCTATAAATAATATACTTAACCAAATGACACCAAAATCGATGAATTTGAACTTATATTTAATTTTTTCAATTTATTGAATTTAAACAATTCAAAAATTAATCCAGGATTTTCCATTATCCGAATTTCTCCCAAACTATGGCATTTTGATCTAAAAACTATTTCTAACAAATGTTATTTTTAGTTTTCCCTAATTTTGAAGTTGCCCGGAATCCTGATTTTTGAGTCAGAATTTGACCTAATTTACAAAGTAACAACATTGGGTTGTTATATCGTCTAACTCAATAACATTGTTAACCAACCAATCAGTAGCTACATTTGCTTCCCTCCATATAAGAAATGGTAAAAGAAGATCTCTTTAGTAAGATATATGTTTTTTCAAAAGATGACAAATATTCCAATCACCATTAGCATTGTTGTTAATGAGACAAATAAGACTCAGCCAGATATTGTGAATACCTACTTCATCACAAAGAGTGAGACCTAGCAACAAAGCTCAAATTTTGCTAAAGTGTACAAGTTGGCCTCATGTAGAAAGCAAAGAGGATCCAGCCATTATAATCCGTAATAGTGCCACCCCTAAGCAGCCAATCCAATACTCATCTAAAAACAACCATCCATATTAATCTTCAAAACACCATGCACAATTTTAGCCCAACGAACAAGGCATTGTAATTATGCTTCTGACCAACTACATTGAAAAAATTTCTACAAAAATATCTCCTTTGAGATTAGCAAATGAGCTATGTGCGAATAGCATACTCAATGTGATGAATGATTTTCCAAATAATATGATTGGTATTAAAATTAAAAATTTTGTATTTATAGCTATTTCTTTACTCCCATATATGTCAAACATTAAGAATAAGAAAGATCACACAAATATGGCCCACAGTAACAAGATTACCCGTTTAAAATGAAAGCACCAAAATTTAAACTGTGGGAGTGAGGCTTAAATTAGCAAGAATATCCAAACAGCTTTAGCCATGTCACCATTAAAAAATAAATGGTCTCACAACCCTTAGTTAAACAAACAACAAAAGCACTGTGACATGATATAAAAACCTTTTTCAATAAGAAACTCATAAACAAAATATTATTTTTTCGAATGATTTCCGCCAAAAAAAGAAAATAGTTGGTCTAATGGATTTGTTCCAAGTAATATTGCCTATGTTAAATTAATTTTTGATATTGCGAATATAATTATAAGCACGTTTAAAAACAAAGTGATTAGGGGAAATGCCTTTTCAGATTAAGCAATCTTTATCATTAACACCAAAAGGAACCTTAATGGTATCATTATGCTCATTCAACCCCATCAGTAAAGAAAGTGTTAACCATGCAAGAAGTATAATTTAAATTATAAAAACGCAATGCAAGGCTCAGATCACCGACCAGCAATCAAAACAGAAATAAATATTTCCTTTCCCTATGACCCAGGCCATATTATTTTCACAGGTAGCTTTAAACTGATTCTACTCCTGCTAGGAGAATCAGTGAGCATATACAATTTTATTGGGATGTTACACTAATTTTAATCTTTCACAACTAATGAACAACAAAGAAAATGAATAACAAAGAAAGTTGCATTGCACCCTAAAACACAACAGAGAAAAGCAAGAATATCCAATAACAACCCTTAGTTAAATTACAAAAACACAATGTACAAGTAAACTCTTCCTATTCATCATAGAAAAATATGCAAAAGTTAAAATAACGTACTTGTAAAGTTATGGTGCCTATAAAGCCAGCTTTAACTGTAACGGGAAGGTTCAATGAGTTCAATGCCTCAGCCTTCAATCTCAAGTCCTTCAAAACAACATCTCCTATAAAAATAAGAATACAGATTAAAAACAATGAAGAAATAATGTCCTTCAACATATAAAAAAATTCTAAGAAAAGAAATGACATTAATAAAAAATGAAAATGATTTAATAAAAATTCATACAGAATTCTAAATAGAAGCTAATTCAAAAAAACAAGTGGCAAAATCTGAGAACGCAAAGTCTTATGTGGTTGAGTACAAATATCATATTTTTTATTAAAACTCTGAACTACATCCATTCCTATCGAAGTATATGATATAAAAAATTAAATCAGCATCACGCCACCATTTTGAAGGAATAAACAAACTATATCATTCAATTTCGTGCACCAAAAACATTATTTTGTGATATTATACCAAAAATAGTAAGTCGCAGCATTCTCCATAGCTCACCAGCTGCTTAAATATGACTCCTAAAGAACTTTACTACTGGCTACAAATTGGCCAACACTTGAAAAAAAATGTGCTTTCTATAAAGTGTACTAATTTAAAGAAACGACAATAGAGCCGTGTGCAATAAAAGCTCATACTTGAGCATAATCCAGGATATAAATTCCTCAATAATTAGTTTTTTGATGCATGCGTGCTTAGCACTTGAAACAATATAACAATTAAAGAAATTAATACTAATTTTATGATAAGAAAAAACATCAGTAAAAAATAATTTTTGGTCGTATAAAAATAATTCAAGCTACATTAGTGTTTCCTTGTAATACTGGTGAAACATGTTTACTGCTCTTTTGGCATAAAACCACATTCAGATTAAAGCTGTCCTGTAAGATAAGGATTACACTCCTATAAGCAGCAAACAGCTATACTAAGCAAAATAGAAGAGAACAGAATATGTACAAAACCGTTTATTTTATTCTAGCAGTTCAATTATAGTTAACAGTGCATTCAAGCACAATTTGATTCTTGAAGAATGCAGAAGGGCAAAACAAATAGACGGAACCAAAAACATTAGCAAACAAATTGCTTGATAAATTAATTTATTTAGTAACGATTATGAATCTTTTAAATAAAGGTATAAGTTGAACTCACTTAACCTTACTCAGCTCGCTCTAGTCTTTTCCATTCTTCATTTGCTTTATTAGCTAAAGTTACTGCAGGCTTCAGTAAAAATTTTAAACGCACTTTAGGACTGTTCGGTTCACTAACATCTCGAAGCAATGAGATGTCATAGGGAGATTGCCGCCCATTTTGTTTGCAGCAATGTTATCTTCCACTTTTAAAAAAAAATTACTAAAAGCGAATACTTTGTGGACGTCATCCCAAATCGGTCGATATTTAGATGTAGCTAAGGGCTGTTTGGTTGGCTGACATTTAGGGTAATATTATGTTATTTAAAACTGTTGCTAAGATAACAGCTGTTTGGTTTGATGCTATCTAGTTAATGACAACTCAAAAATTACATAAATGCCATCGTATAATGTTATCTGAATATCGGTCGATTTCGACCAACATTCAGATAGTATTACGGACAATCTATCGGGAGAGGTAGGGTACCTCGCACGACTCCTGGAGATCTCGACGCCGAGATCGCTTCCGCCGTCGCTCCCGTACTCGCTCGCCTTGCTTCGTCTGCCATCGCTGCCGCCATTGTTACCGTCGTCGCTGCCAGACGCACGGAAGGTCGCAGAGGTCGCCCGACTCCCTCTCGCCGCTAGCCAGTTTTAAAATTTACGCACGGAAGGTAGCACAGGTCGCCCGATTCCCTCTCGCCCTGCTTCTTCTCATTCAACGCAGGTTTCTTTATCCTTTGAAGAACTTTGCAATCCTTCATCTTCTCCTCCTGATCGGTTTTTTCTCCTTCGAGAACTCTGCGATCTTACCTCTGGTAAGTTTTTCTCTTCTGGAGCAGTTCAATTTTTTTTTCAATGAAGAGCTGCGCGATCTTTTCTCCCGAAGCACCTATTCCACTCCTTATACCGCTTAGTTTGGTTTGCCTGATTTAAGAAGGATTTACTTCAAGTAAACAAAAAAAAACGGGATATTTAACTTAAGACCAAATTCACCGTTAGGACCTCAAATCCTGCAAACGCTGAATCTCTGGGTCTGTGAGATTTAGCGATTTACAAACTTGAAAAGCAATGCCGAAGAAATAGAGCAAAATACGCCGTGGGAGAAAAAAATTCGGAGAAGCAAATTTTTAGTTATGACCTCAAATCGTAATACACAGCTGCGATCAAGTTGAGTTTTAAAAGGATGATCATGAATGAGACGGGACTTCTCATAAAAGGATGAATTTGAATTTTTCCATGCAATGATATTACTAGGGGAATAGACTCAAGATGTAACTTGAACTCCTTTATTTATTCTTATTATTTCTATACAACATTGGGTCTTGTTTCAGAAACAATTATGTAACAGCTATACTAAGTAAACTTTCTGATATTTTTATTAATATAAACCCCAGGTATCAGCACAGCAACATGTCTTTAATGCACTCAAACGTATTATTGGAGAAAATTATTGATGACAAAACCTAAGCCCAGACCCTTTTTTGGGAGTATTCTTACCTCATGTGTAATATAACATGAATGACACTGAACCAAACAGCATATATCTGAATAACACTGACATCTGTTATTTAAATAACACTGAACCAAACAGCTCATGTTATCTGAATAACATGCTATCTTAATAACATACTATCTTAATAACTTTTCAAATGTCGGTGAACCAAACAGCCCCTAAATGATTCTATGTGGCAGCCAAGGAGTTTTGGAAGAACCAAGATATCTGTGGGAGACGTCGGTGCAAAACAAAAGAGAGGAAGATATGCTGCAGGAGAGAAGGTCACAAGTTTCTTCGCGTAACAAAAAAAAACTGAGTCAGGAAAGAGAAGAGGGATAGCATACTTCAAGAATAAAAAGGAAAAACGTAAAGGATCAAGAGAAGAACTGCAAAGCACATAATATGAAAAAAAAATAAAAGACTTTACATGCACAGCACTGAAAATCTCAATAAAATTGATTATACAAATATCTTTAAAAACTGCTTGATTTACTGTAATTGATTTTCTAGGATACTTAATTAATAGTGTTATCAAATTTCAAATAAAACAGAAGTAGTGTAAATAAATTTTGGATATTTGAAGCTTTTATAATGAAATTAGATTTTGTTGTTTGCATTAGTGATACAGAAAGTAAACAAAAAGAAAAAAACTTGATAATTTTTTCTCCTAGCACACGATACTCATCAGCAAGAGCTCCATGACGACCAACAAGGCCAGTCAAAGGTTGGCAAGGCTTACTTTGGGCCGAAGAGGCACACGTAGAGGTGTAAGTGAGCCAAGCTTGCAAGATAAAGATGTGCTCGAGCTTAGATCGTTTGAATTGGATCTAGCTCAAGTTCGGATCAAGCTCAAATCTGGCTAAAAATGACTCAGCACGAGCTTGGCTAGATTGATTTTGGCCCAACTTGATTTTAGCTCAAGATCAGTTCGTATGTCTGATCATGCAGCTCAACAACTCAAAGCAAAACAAAAATTAAGCTCCACTAGCTCAGCTAAAACCGCTAACCTAAAAGCATAGGTTAGGCAGCCCATATAAGCTGCAATATTGTTTCTATGAGTTTCTGTCGATCCTTCTATAAAACAAATTCCGGTTCCCTTTTACGATGTGAGACAAACGAACTAACAAGAGAGCTATTATATTGGCAAGATTACTGCGCACAGAAGCTGCAATAATTGGGCACAGAAGCCTGCATGCGTGCATGCAATTATATGATTTTGTATCTTAAATGGGCAAGATTATTGTAAAATTTCATAATAATCACTAGTCCTATAAAATTATATATTTAATATATAATTAATATTATTTTTTAAAATACACATTGAGCTATTATAACAGATAGATTCATTATCAAATCGAACTTAAACAAGCGATTTGTTCATGTTCGACTTACTAAGATACCAAGCTCAAATTATTTGTTCAAATTCGGCTCATCTTCTTATAGATAGAGTCGAAATCAAGTTGCTTAGAAAGTCAAACACTAAGTGTTCACAAACAACAAGCCTTTTTGATGTGGGCCAAAGGAGGAAGACATGAGATATTATAGCCGGAATGCCTACAAGAAAGAGTCAGTGTGGGCTAGCAAGGCTAGCCATAGGCGGGCGACGCCTAATTTTCACTAGCCAGTCCCACTGCGGGCCCAAAAACGAGTGCTAAGGATGTAATATCCCTTAACAAATATTGCTCAAAATTGAATTTTAGAAATTTCCCCAAACTCCAACGGCCTCCAAAAATTAACGATTTTACCCCTAATTTGCTATTTTGCAAAATCTGAAAAAAGGCCATAGAAATAACCAAATTTCATCTTTAACACACGTGAAAGATAATTATAAAAGTTTTAACTCAAGTTTCATCCAAAGAGAAGTTAGGATAAATTTTAGAATAAAATTTTATGAATCACATAAATGGTAAAACCCTCGGTCAACCATCAAATCCAACTCCTCCTTGCGTGAGCCTCAGCCAGCAAATGAGCAAAGCAAAGCTGATCGAAGGGGACGCCAACACACAAGATCGAACAGCCTCCAGGTTTTCTCTCATTTCTTCCTATTGCTGCCTCCTACCCCTCCTTACAACCACAAAAGAGCTGACTGGCCACCTCAAGATTAAACTGCCGGCCACACCTTCCCACACCCTCGAAAACCCCCTCCTCTCTTTTTCCCCTTACCTAGTTCCCTTCTTCCCAAACACTTTAAACAACCCCAGACAATTGCCAACAACTCCCAAAGCCCATAAGTTGTTGGTAAACAGTCCGGACAGCCTCCAACTCTAAAACCTCCCGAAGCCCATAAGCACTTGACAAACAGCTCCAAATAGCTCCTACAACCTCCAACAACTTTTTAAAAAATATCAATAGTAAAAGTTGCTTTCAAACAGCCTCGAAAGCTTCCAATAGCTTCCGAAAACTTCCCCAAAAGCTCCAATAGCTATAAATTCTTTCCAAATAGCTTCAAGCAGCTCCAATAGCCCAAAGCAGCCCTTCAAACCTCCCAAAAACTAATATACTGTAGCCCATTAAAGTCACTTTCCTTGTCTAGTTGTCAAAGTTTATATTTTTATATGCATGAATATATATATATATATATGCATGTATGTATAGAGTTGCCACCTTCCATATCAGAGAGAGACTAGCCTTCGACTTTAAGTTCCAACGGCAACCTCAACTTGCTTTCTAAGGCAACATTTTCATAATTTTGATATTCCAGTTTTTAAGATAGTAGCATAAAAGCCTCAAATCATATTTTATTTAGTTCAAATCCATTGGGACTCTTAGTACTTTCAAGATCAACTCAATTTCAAATGGTCAAGAGATATAAAGTGGGTAATCATTATTTCTATTTCAGAGAATTTTCTTTTTTAACAATTGTACATTGAAAATAATAATGCATTGAATACTTAATGTGAAGAGTAAATAATAAATATATATATATATATAATTTCTTTTTTTAATTCTCTCATACTGAGAAATAATGATAAATATGTATTATTGGAAAAATCATTAGAATTATAAAATTGTGGTTGTTACAAAATTAAATATAAACTAGTTTAATATTATACATAATTATATCCAAATTAACTTTGAGAAACATTAAGTATATATTTAAGATTACAACTATAATAACAACACCAAGCCTTAATCTCATTGGGTGGGGTCAACTACATAAATCCTTGGTTTGTATTGTGCATGATCAAATAGAAGCCTCTTCCTAAGTTCCAAATTGAGAAGATCCTTCTTGTTACTTTCTTCCCATATCTTTTTTATCTTCATCTTCCACTTTTAATATGGGCGAAAAGCATAAATTGAATTTTTCTAACAATGGCGTTGCACGGTCTACCTTTGCCCGAACCATCTATAGCAACATTCTCTAATTTTATCCACTATTGGAGCCACTCCAACCTTGCTACAAATAAGATTATTTCTCATTTTATCCTTACTAATATACTCGTTCATCTCCATAACACTTATTTAATCACTAAGTTTCTTCTTTGCTGGCCAACATTTAGCCCCAAATATTATAGCTAGTCGTATAGCTTCTCTATAAAATTTATCTTTAATTTTAAGTGGGATTTCAAATTGCACAACACTCCAAAAGCACTCAATTTCATCCAACCAGCTTTGATCTAATTAATCACATCGCTCTCTATTATGCAGTAATTTTGAATAACTGAACCTCGCGATCTTCTTGACCACATGGTCCTCAAAAGTTATGTTCTCAAGATTAGGATTTCTAATACAATTAAACTTAAGCCGAAGATGTGTGTGTAATAACCAAACCCCAAAATAATACGAGCTACAAATGCCGTATGAATGGTAATAGTAATGGTTTTTTTACTGTGAGCTCTTTAGATTATCACACAATAGTATGATATGCTATATCTTTATTATACAATAAATATTTAAAAAAATGAAATATTTGTAAATAATAACTATATTTAAAAAGTATAAAATCTTATGGCATTGGATAAATGGTATCGATTAAATGAAAATGGTTAAATGGTAGCGGTAAAGACAATTATGAAATATTACTAACGTTTGAGCAATTAATATTTATTATTTAAAGCTAACAAAAATTATGAAACTACATGATTTACAATATTAAAAAATTAGCATACATATTGCTTTCTTTTTCTTTGTGTAACTAAGATTTAGAACATAAAAAATCACGAATTTACAATGCAACTCACCCACAATACCCAACAACTTTCAGGTTTTAAGGTTTATGGAGAGACCAAGTTTACAAAGCTTGCTGCCAAAATTAGATTCCACTCAATATGCACACATATTTAGTTTATTTCTTACTCGTGTCTATGACCATTTATTCATGAAATGTTTATTGATGGTTACTATCTCTTTCTTCTATTTTGAAAAACCATTAGTTTGATTTGATAAAGAGATTAAAAATACAAAATCTATATTTTCGTCATCCGACATCCATTTCATGAAGCTTAACAGGAGATGTCGTGAGAGGACACATTATGGCTAGCGTTGTTTACAAACAAGGGTCGGTTAAGGATAGCGTGCCATCTGCAAGTAGGTGAGGGCTGATGAGGCCTGTCACAGGCTGGCAAGGGCCATAGAATCCAGCCAATGGACGAGGATGCAAAGGATTAGAAGAATATGATGGTCTACGGGCGAAAAAATAATTAGCTCGTGAAATCTATTGAAATTGAAATTCGCCCAAATTGGGTGGAATTAGACCACGCCAAAAATAAGCTAAGTGTTGGGAATTCAAACTTCTGCAAAATTAACAAGTGCACAATTATCTTAAACCAAGCACGCAAATTTTACAATCCCCAGGATTTTAATTAGTTTACACCCCATTTGCAGAAAACTAAATAGCCCCTTAATAATAATGACCTTTAATAGCATTGGCATCTTAACATTATTATCTAATAACATTGAACTAAAAATCCTCTTAGCCTCTTTCATTGTCAACACATGAGGCAGCCAAAGAGAACAAATCCAAGAATATGTACTTAAACCTTTTAGATATTTAAAATGATGAAATCAAGAGGCCTTAAACAGCATAGAGCCAATAATTTAGGTTGATTTGAGCCATTTTGGTACAACACCTAACAACTAAACCAAAATAGCCTGTTCATAGCTGTAATGTTTTTAGTTCGCTTGGAACATTGTGATCAACAATCCAAGAAACAGCTGAAATGCAACATGAGGATAATTGAAGCAGCTAGTGATGCTTGTGCAGCAAGCCATTATCCCATCAAGCACAAAATACACTTTAAACAAAGGAGTGATGGAGCTTAAAATTACTTTCAGAACAAACTAATTAAAATCTGTCAGCTAGGTTCAAATTTTCTGAAGGTCCTGCCTCTCTTTTAATCTGGATGGAGGTAATCAAATGTAACTTTTTTACTGAGAAGCCGGTAAAGCCTTTTTAATTACTGTAAGGAAACCAATAGAGTTACAAATGCTACAAAAAAAATGCTAACAGCATTATAGATAAAACACAGAATCAAACTAAAAATTTCAATAAACAGAAAAAACAAATAAGCGAAAAGCTTTTATTCCTCTCTGAGAAATAAAAAGCATCAACTTCAAATAAATTGAATCCATCAAAGAAATAAGCATGAGACATTATGTTTAAACAAATATATTTATCATCATTGAGGTGCCCAAGAGCAAACTACTTTTTCTTTAAAATGTTTTGTAGTTCAAATAAAAAGAAAAATATATTACAAATGACTTCTTCAAATTATTCTTGAAATGATGTTGTCTCTGCATGTTGGATGAATGGTAATGGGAAGCCCAATAAGAGATCAACGGCTCATCCAAATATCAGTCACAATAATTGATCAAAAATTGAGTAATGATTCAGACAAAGAGAACTGTAGAAGTTTCAATAGATCCTTAGCCCAAGTAAGAGATAACTTCTACTATAAATCTTTATTTGAAAAAACCAAATAAGAAAATACAACTATAAGAGGAACCAAAGCCTCCCAGATCCAGTTAGCAAGAATTGGGAATTAAGACCGAACCCTTACATAACAGGTAAGAAAATCAAACAAGAAAAGACATTTTCAAGAAAGGTTCTTGTTTGGATAATTCATCCCAAAGTTCAAGCTTAACGCATCCACTCCATGTAAAAATTGAATGTCATTAGATGCTGAAATGGAAAATAGCCTTCTCAATGAATATGCAAATCAACAATAGAGTCAAATTGAGTGAGTCTTTACAAGTGCTTTGGCTTCCAGGGAAGCTTAACTGGACGAATGTAGATTCTTTCAAGATAAACAAGCTTTCTCACCATTTGTGACAATTTCAATAAAAAATGCTAATGAAAGAAGCAGCCACCTTCTTGGTATTCTTAAGAAAATGAGAATTTGGTAAATTTGTACAGCCAAAGCCAGAAGCCTTAAGAAATGATTATTATAAGTAATCATGCTTATAGTATGTTTAATGTCCACTTGCACAGATTTTCAAATTCACTTGGTGAGAAGATAAATATTCATAGTTCGAAGGGCATACTTTGATAGCAGAATAATAAAGCACTAAATACTATTAATAATAGCCTTATTACTTTCACATTTGCAACCCTCAATCAAAAATCTTTGAAGCAATTTAATAAGGGTAAGTTCTAATAAAAAACTATAGATGGCAGGTCACTTGCTTTAGCTTTGACACTATTTGAATTGTTTATTGAGATTCCATCAACAAGAATCTAATAAATTGTAAGTGGGGTGAACCAATTGAGTATATCAAAATTTAAGCTAGATGGTCCAATTTAAATGCAAAAATTAAGCTTACAGAAGTTGGACGATTATTTCAATTTTACACCACTCATTTCCAATTACATTATGTAAAACTCAACCACTCTCAAATATCTCAACAATATCCCCCCATGTTATGAGAATTCGTCACTCCAACAGCATCAACTCCCCCACACAAGCCTCTTGGCACCACTACAATTCATGCCCCAATAGCACAGTGACCAATAGCAGCACAGTGGGCATCACCTACTATGGAACCTTGTTCAATCATAATAGAATGCATCAAGAGCCATAAGAGCCACAAATTGCATGAATTACTTAACCCCACATGACTTTGATACAAATTGATAAGACAATTGTCTATATTATTAAAATTGCAAATACCCCAAGATAACTCTGTCAATATAATTAGCTATTGCAAGAAACATAAGGAATGTCACCATCTCTAACGATGGTAAAAGTGAGAATGCAAACAAAAAAAAATCAAAATCGATGAGTTCAATGATTGTGACTTCATATTTTAGCGGATATAGATTAACGATTGAGTTAAGTAGATGAAAATAAAATAAAAACCGGCATACAATAGGTGCACTGAAAATGGTTGTCAAAAAAAAATTCTCTGAATAGAAAATTATTGGATGCGAGGACACTATTAGTAGTATCGTGCCAAAACTAAAAGCAGCTATTCTAAAGGTGAAAACTTGCTCAATTTGGGTCCTTCGGAATCCATAGCTAATCACACCAAATGATTTGGCGAGTCATTGTAAAATTTTGAGAAGCATTTGTGAAATCTCAAAACTTTATTAGCCTCATGTTAATATATGAAATTGCTTTAAGTTGTCTTAAGTGAGGTGAGAGAGAGCTTATGAGAAATAATTCATGAAATCTTAAGCATTTTTTGAACTCTAATCCGTTATTTCTTCTCCAATGCGTTTTCATCTCTTGTAACTTTGTCCTTTCTTTTAAAATTTAAAGATGGTTGCTCTGACATCACTTGTTAATGAGGGTTGAACAAAACATGAGAATCAAAGTTAGACCAAATACATTATTGATTAAACCAAATTTCAATCCAAAAGATTAAGCTTTTGGGTACATACCAACTATTACTATCTCAACATAACTTTCTTTCTAAGTACATAATATCAAACTCACCATTGTCACATTTTCTAAATAATATTTCCCTCATATGACAGCTTACCTCGGTATCAATTTCACTCCCTTTCATACAAAGTTTTTTTGCACAATCAAGAATCTTACACTAAGTGCTCACTCAATTATATGGCACCACAGCAAGAATCAAAGCCATATAGTGCAAAAATATTTGATCCTAGCTAAATCATTTACCCAAATAAGCTATTAGGAGAAGCAAGTCACCATAGTCTTCCTCCCTCCATAGGATCACACAAGAATGAGAACAAACAAAAAAAATCAACGCAACCAATCACAAATATAGAAATTTAAGAAGATGAATCATCACCAAACCATGTAAATTTATGTTTTTTATGATTGCTTGTGTTTATCTTTTCTTTCTTTGTTATCCTTCTTGTGTGATCCTTAAGACAAGGAGAACCCAATTGGTGGTATTCTTCTCCCAATAGAAATTGCACAAAATAATGACTTCATAAACAAAAAGATGAATTATGAGGGTAATAATTAGCCCATGGGAATGTTAAAAATGAAGTCCCAATAACAGCAATCAAATTCCTTTTCAATGCCACCTTTAAATATTAAGAGATTCTTTTTCTCAAAAAAGAAGTGCCAATGTATCGCACCCAGCCTTCAATTTATGCAATTTGAGAATGATCAACTCAACTATATAGATGGGTTTGAGCCTTTTATTAAAATGTTAGTAAGAATTTCAAAATTTTCATTAAGACGGGCTAATAGATCTAAAATGTTTTTGTGCCTTGCAAATCTATCAAAGCTCATTAAATACTGATCAAATTTTGATAGTAACGACAATTTGCACGAGCTTGAATGAAGAGTATCATAAATAACAAGGTTCATTGGGTTCAATTAAAATTTACTATACCCTAGAAACCTCTACTAATTTTTCACAACTAAGACCAAAAATTATAAATAATTGATGACCAAAATCATGAATAAATGGCAACCTAACAAAATTCATGAGAACCACAAGACAGATGAAACAGTTGGGTCTTGTATCTACAATTATGAAGACTTTAACTATTGATCATCTTGTGTATTGAACAACACACTTTAAATAAAAATTTAGATAAATCTTATTAAATCTAAAAAAACCTTTCCAAACACTGATTCTGAGAGCATCAACTGAAAGCCCCTCAATATATTCACCCAAATACTTCCGAAGTAGATAAAGAACCTGCAATAGATTACAAATAAAACAATAAACATGAGTCAAAAAAATAAAAACTGCATAGAACTGTCAATAAGAAGGAATTAATCATCCATCAGCCAACAATATAGCATACATGAACAATTGCAGTGCAACACACTTCATATCATCAACAAGTCAAGAAAATGCATATACTTCAGTATGATAATGAGCTTAATAGTTTTGCAAGACTTTGTTTTTGTAAAATGATCAGACAAAAAGCAATTTCCACATAAGGCATACTGGCAAGAATATGTTAAGGTCAACAACTCCTTTTTTACTTTTCCATGAAATTGAATTATAAGATTTAAATTCTATTTAATTTTCTAGAGCATAAGAAACATCATCAATTAAAATGAAACAACAGTTTAGATATAATTGAAGGATGGAATTGATCTGTTATGTAGCAATATCAGGAATCTGGTGAATGTTTTAACAAAAAGGAAGCTTTAGGGGTTATCCAAAGAGAATTAGCATAGAGAATTAAATGAAATTAAGTTGCATTACTACATTATTTAGTTGGTAAGATAATCTAAGAAGGATTAAGCAATTTAAATATAAAATTAAATAAAAAATGTTTGATTCATGATTAGCTTAATAAAATTAAAATAATTTCACAATTATATCATACATATAACAAATAACTATTTTGATTAAATAATATGTAAATAACTAGTAAACCTAAAATTAAGTAAACAAACTATCATCTTAATAACTTTAAATAATTATTATCTTGAGAACTATTTAATTGATTAAGCTAATAAATTAATTATATTAATTCAAAACTTAATAGATTGATTGATTATTTGAACAAGAACTATCTAATCTGGCTATATTAATAAATATTAATTTTATTAATTACATAAATTAATTAGATAGTTTAATAAAGTATAGTAATTAACTTAGTTAGCTATATTAACTAATCATGCAAGTTAATATTATATCAATTGATCTATTAAACTAATTGAAATTATGTTAACCAATCAATTATTTGTTCATTTATTTAAATTTTTTACTAATTAAATTAAAAATATTAATTCATTAATATTAGGGTTAAATAAACATATTCAATCATAAATTACATTAAGCTAATTAATTAATTCTGATAACTACATTAATTAAATTACATTAAGCTAATTAAATTAAAAATATTAATTAATTAATATTAGAGTTAAATAAACATGTTCAATCATAAATTACATTAAGCTAATTAATTTTTGATAACTACATTAATTATTTAATTATTATACATCAATTATGGAAATTATAATAATTAATTATAATAATGCAATTTAGCCAATTAATTATATTAAATCATAAATAAAAATAGGATTAACAAATTATTTGAATGAATTTTAATAACTAATTACATCAATTAATTAATTCACCATCCTCAATTAAGTCTAACCATGCTGACAACCCTCTTGCATGAGTTTTCTAAAGTAATGTGTTTTTATGATAATTTGTTAATTAATTATAAGAATCAAAACAAAGCTAATTGATTAATTTAATCATTAATTATACTATAGTTAGCTAATTATTTGCATTAATTTGCCCCAACCAAACCTCACAATGAGGACAGCCCTCTTCATGAGTTGTCTTAATATGTCAAATATGGCAATTAGGTTACTTATTAATAATAACAATCAAAATAAGGCTAATTATGTTTTAATCTTTAATTATATTGGGGTTAAGTAATTATTCTAGTTTATTTATAATAACTAATTACATCAATTAATAAATCTCACAGCCCTCAACCAAGCCTAATCATGCTAACAGCCCTCTTTCAAGAGTTTTCTTTAGTAAAATATGTAATTTATGCTTGATTATATGTTCCTTTATTTTAGGATTATTCCAAAAGATTCACATAATTTTGGGATCTATAACAAGGACTAGCAAAATATTGCATCGCTCACAAACAACAATAATTCATTTCAAAAAGAAGCTCTAATCAGTCAGTCATTAAGAAATGAGCTAAATTTGAACATAAAATTTGATCTCGATTCTAAGCATCCAAACAAAAACATTATGTTTGATCATGTTCGCGTTGTTAGAAGCTCAAATAAAAATAATTTTAAGTTCAGAGTTAGAAATTTCTTATAAAATTTCTTCTTTAATTTACGATCACACTTTAAACTTATAAAAATATATCTAAATTTCTATCGATAATAAAAATTACAGCACTTCATTATCAGCATTCAAGGGTAATAATTTCAAACATATACAAAAAGCAATAATTTTTACAATTGGATGAAAAATATGAATATATTTAGTTTTTATATGGTATGTGCAATTCTCTTTGACATTTAATTATATACATTTATAAACATTTATAAATCTAAATATATAAATATGTGTATCAAAATGTATATATACATATATATATATATATATATATATATATATATTATTTAAAGCTTATATTTGTAATGGGTTGTCAAAACTCGATAATTAAATTCAAATTTAACAACTTCATAATCTAAAATTATATATATACATAGATTGAAGTGTATAAAATATACATTTTATAAGAAAATTTTTTATTATACTCCATTTTTACGTATTTTGTACTATTAAACGGTTTTTCCTTCTTTTCTCACGTTCACATTCAACTTAATATTAAGCAAGCTGAACACATGCTTTTTGAAGATGTGAAGAAACTTAAGTTTGCTCAAGTTTGGCTCAATGGTTACTAAGCAAAACATAAACAAGAATGTACTCCCGTGTTCTTGGTTCCTTTAGCACAAACAAGCTAAAAAAGGAAAACTGTGACTGACTACTGAAGATTTCCAGAATGTCACACGGGATCTACCGAACCTAAAGATATCCACAATCACGTGAATTCTAATTGAAATTATGCCACATACAAAAAGAAAATGGCTTCGTGATTTCACCCAAATTCTGAAACTAAGAATCTTTCTAAAATATGAAACATGATTTTCCACATTTAGGAAAATAGTGCTCAAAAAAGATTCAATAATTCTATCTTATATTATTTCCTAATTTATCTTTTTTTCTAGTTATAGCACAAACTCTTATGTGCATGTGTGTGCACTTAGATCTTGTATGAATTATATAGAATGAATTTCTTATTCCATACGGTCTGAAAGTAGCAACAATTTTACTTAGGCCTCAACACTACAATTTTTCAGTAATAATCATCACCGCATACCCCTGCCTTGCCTGTCAACCCTACATATCATCTTCTATTCCTTTATTGAACTTGTCCAATAGCAAAACAAAAAACATCACTATTTTATTAGTGTCCCCTTCTACTACAAAGTCCTCTAACCCCATAAGCAAATTTTAAGCCTCTAAAATTTTCAATTACTAGATCAAAGATAAATGAAGTTCAATTAATTAATATTGGAGCTTCCCAATATTCAACGAACATGTGGATTATAAGAGATATATTATTTGAAGTATTATCAGCATGTAAAAGGCACTTGAAATGAAAAATAATTAAGCCTTTTTTTTTGGTGTCGGCTCAAAGGAGATCCCAAACATGATGTTTGGTATTAGGACTTCATGAAGATGTCAAGTCTTTGAAACTCTATAACTAAAATAAACAATACATGTCAAATCCTCAACAGCAATGACACCAAGCCTTAATCCCACTAGGTGGATAAGCAACAAGAATCCTTTGTTTCCATTAAAAATAATCAAATAGAAATCTCTCCCAAGGTTCCAAGAAAAGGATAATTTCCAATGTTTCTTCTATTGTCTTTTTGGTCTACATGTTCCTCTTTTAACATGGGCAAAATTCATATATTTAATTTTTCTAATAGGAGCATGGATGATCTGCGCTTAATATGCTTCATTTCTCATTCTATCCTTTCTACCTACTCATCCACCTTAGCATTCTCATCTCTATAGCATTTATTTAATCGGCAAGTTTCTTCTTTGTTGGCCAACATTCAGCCCCATATAACGCAGCCAGTCGTATAGCTACTCTATAAAATTTTCCTATACTTTTTAGTAGAATTTTTCAATCACACAACACTCCAAAATCACTTTTTCATTTCATCCAACCAACTTGGATCCTATTAATCACATTGCTCTCTATTTCACAATAATTTAAATAATTGAACCAAATAACTTGAACCTTTTTCTCTTATTTATCACATGGTCCTCAATCATTATGTCCTTAAGATAAGTGCTTCTATTATGACTCCACTTGCACTCCATATACTCAATTTTAGATCTATTAAGAAGAAAACCTTTAGATTATAGAATAGTGCTCCACCACTTGATTTTGTTTTAATTCAAACCCTAATTTTATCAATTAATAGAACGTCATCTGCAACTAGTATGCACCAAAGAGCCTCCTCTTGAATGTATTCAATGAGAGTATTCATATCTAAGGCAAAGACATATGGACTGAGAGCAGAAACTTTAAGTAATCCAATAGTTATATGAAAATCATTAGACACGCAACCCTGGGATCGGTCATGTATGTATTTCAAGATCCGCCAATGAATATCCTATCCCAACAATAATAAAAGAACATATAGTTGATTGGCAACAGCCTCAATACTGTTTCACATAGTGCATGTATGTATAGCGAGTGACACAGAATATGTCAAATATGCTTACGTGCGCTTCAAACATCTCGAAGAGGATTGGAATTGAAGGTGCCGATCATTTAAGCCTCAGAAGTTCGTAAGCCAGATCGCCGAAACTTTAATAAATCCGCGATTAGGAAACTCTGGATGACGGCGATAATGGGAATTTGGAAATATCAATGGCTTGTTGAGACAGCATATAGTTCGGAAGCCGATGTGTCTTAATTCCAGTGAACTTGAAATTGCTACAAGTTGGACTGAGAAAGTAGGAATCAGCGGGTTGATAGGCACTAAGGGAGGGGAAAGGGAGCAGGGCACCGATGAAAGAAGCTTGCCGGTAACAGCGGAGCACAGCTTCGGGATAGCGAAAGAAAAGGGGGCCGAGATGCAGCCAGGAACAACAGGCCAAGAAAGGAGAAACGTTAGGAGGAAGGAAGAACAGGGACTATGGAAAGGAGATCGGGATTCGGTAGTAGGGATCGGAATTGCCGAAGAGCGCTGAGTGCTCGTGCTATCGTGTTCTGACACGATCTTTTTGATCGGGTCAATTTGTTACAGTAACCAGAATAGGAACCTTTTTTAGAAAGAATTTGAGTGTCAGCCGATCAATTTTTTGAAGAAAAATTAAAATATTTAGAGTGCATAATATAATTTAATGAAAGAACTCAAGATTTTGAAAATAGAGTAGAAAATTCATGAATAAGCCTACAATAAGAGATAAGTTTCCTAAGATGATAAGAATATAGACTAATTAAATATTACCATCATTTCAGGTCAACTTAACAATCTTAAAAATTTGTGGGTGATAATTCCCATTAAATTAAAAAAACAAAAATAGCATCAATGATCAAGCTTGGGCTTTGAAGTTGCAATGCGGCTAGAACAACTATCACAAAAAATCTCCACTAGCGGTCAAAATCAGGAATTACAGTAGTAGGTTTCTAATTGATCATCAATGAATCTATCAAGACCTAGGATTATACATTTTTTTAAATATTAAATCATGATCACACTCATCTTTGTGAGTGATAATCTAAAAATTTGGATGGGAGTATGACTAAGAAATAGGATTTGAATAAAAAAAGAAATATCACTACACCATACCATATAATCAATAATAAATTATGAAGTAAAGTTAAGCTAAGAAGCAGCATCTACCTATAAGGGAGTTTATAATCAATTAAGGTACAATCATGTTTATGTTTTATAAATGAGGTTGTCGACCAATCATTACTATAAAATGATAAATTGAGTTAAGAAAACTAGCATAAATATTAAAAAGACTAATCACTAATATAGAATCATTCTAAGTTGTCAAATTATCAAAATTCAAAGCATAGATTAAGTCAAGTGAGTCCACATTGAGATTCAATTCAAAGAAATTCTAAAATCAAAATAACAACCTAATAGTCTAGATACAAACACTAATGTTTTTCCAAGGAAATATCAAATTTTCATTTAGTAACTAATCCAAATCAGTTAGAAATCAGAGAGAATGAAGGGTTTGCCTAAAAGGGAGCTCATTGCGAGCACTTGGAAGAAGGAGAATTGGTTTGTTTGCAGCTAGCTCCAAGTTCCTATAACTTTTAGCAAAATCTTTTCATCATGTTGGACAAAATACAGGTCCTTGGGAGGAATATCATGGCCCAAATAGTAGGCTTTAGACAAAGCATATGGGTTAAAACTAGAATTTTGGAGAGAGTTATTAGTCGTGTAGGCTTAATTAAAAAGTAAAATTTTGCTTTTAGGTTTTGTTCATTGGAATTCCACTAAGTAGAGTTTTCAACCCCTAGAGAGTCATTTTAGGTTACCGATTCAATATTTAAGTACATTAAACAAGAGAGTTTTCATTGATAGGGACGCTTAGTGCTAATTTTACTGAACGAGCTTAAATACATTATAAGTTTAGTTAAGATTTAGAGTGAATTTATTGGAAGTCAATGAATCAAATGGAATAGAATTTATTTGGTGTTTATTTGACATATTTTGATTAAATCAATTACAGATTTGGTGAATGCCTCTAGAGGTAGAAGACATTACTTCCACATTTGAGTTCGTTGAGTAAACAACTCTAATACAGTATTAACAATTTGGATCAATATTTTTGGGTTCAATTAATTTTGCAATCATCGAATGCATGGCATGCATCCCAAGCAGGATACAAAGCCTTAATATTGCTCTTAATTTTAAATACCATGCGGAATTATTAAAAAAAAGTAATTAAAACACATTAATTAATAAAAAAAACTAGAAAAATAATTAAATTCTACCAAAATATAAAAAAATTATGAGAGACAAAAAATACAAACCTAAATATGTATTAAAAATTATTTAATAGTTAAAAATTATTTAAGAATTAATTTTTTTCAAAATTCTTAAGTAAAACACTCATAAATATTTGAGAAATGCTATTTAGACTCGTTAATGTGGCGTGGCACCCAAAAAAACTCATCGAATTAGATTTAGATATCATTTCATTAGTGTTTATTTATTAACATTAAAATAATACAAATATAATTTTTAAAATTTATATTGAAATAATATACAAATCTCATTGGATAAATTTTTTTTGATGGGCACGTCAGCAGATTTAAATAGTATTTCTCTAAATATTCTACAAAATATGGCAAAATATATAAAATATAATTTAAATATAAATTTATCAAAAATACATTAATAATGTTATTCAAATTTATATTTTTTAATTTCTAATTAAACTGGTTGACTTAAAATTAATGTTTTCATCGACACAGGACTATCTAAAATCTGAAAGTTAAATGATTATCTTGATAAGTCTCCTAATCTCTTATCAATAAATCTAGCAGACTTTTTTACAGCTAATTTTTGTCAAATAAGATGAAAATGTGCTTACTTTGTCTAGCAACAATGACCAATACAGGTTCGGCTCCGTACTTAGTTTGAGAAAATCATATTATGAGGTCGTTAGAAAATGCCTATATATTCCCATTTTGGTCTAAAATGCTAAAGTTAAATGACTACTCTATACAATTTTTGTTGGTCGACATTTAACCCCATATCATATGGTTATTCTATACATATTTTCTTTAATTTTGCTTGATTTTTAGATCACATAACATTCCAAAAGCACCCTTCCATTTCATCCAACAATATGAATCATATTAATGATGTTGTTCTTGCACTTATCGTTCACATGATTCTATATAGTTAATTTGCATACCATTATATTATATGCTATTAAAATATGTGCACAATAATAATTTTTGATAAACATAATTTATATTAATGATGATTAATAAATTCTAATGTATTAAATTAGGTAATTTCATTTGCATGTATCTCTCAAAATACTTTACTAAATTATATGATATTATATATCATTTTGATCACAAAAATGTGTAGATTAATAATATGTAATTTAATTTCTATTTTATTGAATATTTTAATTTGTTAATACTTAGGATTAATTAATTAATAATAATTTGATTTCATCATTTTATGTGACTGAATTGGATCATTTAATATTCAAATTAAATGATCAAATAATTCATTTCACTCACAAAAATGTGAGGAATAATAATATAAAATCAAATTTAATATTTGAACTCTAATTTTCTTAATCACTTTTTAACCCTAATTAGGACTTCTGAAAATCCTAAATTTTAAATGTTGTCCAAAATTGACATACTTAGTATCATTTTTCTCCTTATGATATAAGGGTTTCAAATATATGTATATTATTTCCATTGGACAACAAATTGTGATCTTAAGTTTTTGACTCTTAATTAGTATTAATGTGATGAATTCAATCTTCTTTGATGGCATATTTTAGTATCTTAAAACCTTAGGATAAATAATGTCACATTATTTTCCTCCCATATCAATTTATACTACTTATATTTGAGCTTAGTTCTCATTTTCTAGATATATGAATCATTTGTAAAGTGCTTGATTCATATTTCAACCCTAAGATAGAAACCCTATGATTGATTTAAACATGAATTGTAGTTGATCCATAAATTTATTAATTATATCCATTAAAAGTAATTAGTTCTAATACCTTTATAATTATAAATTATTGAATCAACTAGGACTAGCCTTTAGTGACTAGACTAGAGCCTAGTTTATTCATCTTAATCCTTAAAGTCTTCACTTGAATTCTTTAGGAGCTAGTAATAGAAGTTCTAATTCACTTAAAATAGCTTAAGAATCTTATTGATTTCCTGAACCTTTAATTATTAGGAAACATAGAACTTGTAGTTCTAAATCCCTTCATTCTTTTACTTTAAATCTTTTATTTTACATTAACTTAGCTAGATTAGTATTTGATTTGGATAGGACCTTCAAATTACATCCTAGCTAGTGAGCTTTAGTGAATTAAAGTTTAACTTCTAAATTCCTTAAGTTTGTAAATTTTATAATCTCAATCCTTCTCTACTAGTCACCTAAGCCTTGATTTAGTTATCATAATTGAATCTTATAGTTTAGAATTATATTTGTATTGATTATACTTATAAACTATTTTTGTCACATCATAATAAATGAATTAAAACTATTATTTTCGAAACCTCAACTACTATTATTAATTAAAATTAACTTGAGATCAATATTTCAAAGTTAATTAGGAGCTCAGTTAACTCTAATCATTAAGTAGATCATTTAAAATTAGATAACTTTGAGTATCACTTAGTTGCAATTATTGAATTTTTCTTGAATGCTTGCTTAATTTTTCTTGAATGCTTGCTTAACTTTAAGCCTTATTCATTTGAATCATTCATATAAGACATTGTGCATGACTAAAACTTTCACATTAAAAATTATAGAGGTTTATATTGTTGGTTAAGCCAAGGTCAAGCAAATTAGAAGTAATAAGGAGCCCTCACATTTTCAGAGAGTGAATGTGAGTGTTATTTTTTTTTTACCCCACTTTTCTTTACTTGTTAAACTCCCTGGTTCATTCTGTATTTGCCCGCAGAATGAATACTTTCTTAAAAACAACTTTAATCATTTAAAATATGAGATCTTCTTCAATCATATAGATTGTTAAGACTCATCATAGTTTTTAGTTTTGTTACATTCCATAGTTCTAGACTATGTGAATTTTAGACTAGGAGTCTAAGATCTTCTCCTAATTTTTATACTATGTATTTTTCATGTTTAATAATGTACTTTACTTATTTATAATTTACTTAGATTATAGTGAATATTATTAAAATTACATTTAAATGCTTCACTGTCTTTTTTCTTTACTTAGCATAAGTTTATTTGTAGATATGCATGCTTTACTTTATTTACTTTCATATGCACTTTGGTTCCTTTCTAACCTATTTAGGATGCTCTTACCCTTGTTTAAATTACAGGCTAGGATGTATATTTATGTGAGTATCCATACTCATTTTGCATTTTTACTTCCTTTTTCCATACTTTTATGCTTATATTTTGCACCATTGCTTATCCTTAAGTTATAACTAGTGATGATATCTAATTAAATAATAATATACTTAGCCCGATCTTAAATTATACTTAGACCGTTTAGTCTAACCATATTTTATATTTCTTGACTTTACCCTATCATATTTAAATACTAAAATATGATAGATCAGGTGCATTTGGAGGCTAGTGGAGCTGGACCAAGTGCATAAGCTAGTTACTTCCACAAAAATATTATAAAAATTTAGCTTATTACTTTGCAAGTGAGCTATTACTTTCTTTACTTCTTTTAATTACTTTTGATCTGTAATAATTAAGTCATTTACTTTTGTATTTATTATGCTTATGTTAGAGTTTAATTTTTATACTTAAATGCTTAGCTTGGGATGAATGGATGAATGGATAAATATATGTGATGAATGTTAAATAAATATTTAGTTGCATATTTACTTTGCATATTAACATGGAGAGTAGTTATATACTATTTTGTATATTGAATTAGAAAGTAGTTATATGTTAAAGTTGAGAATTATTATTAATTCCTCATCCTCTTGTATATATTAAGTGATGTGGAATGTGCATATCATAAGATAGATAATTTCTACATAAGTATTTTCTCACTTTAAATTATTAGAATTATAAATAAGCAATCTCAAATAACGGATTGACTTTATATTAGAATTGTAAATAAGCAATCTCATTAAATAGATTGACTTTCTATTAAAATTATAAATAAGCATCCCATTTAACGGATTAACTTTATATTAGAACTAGAACTAAGTAATCCTATATAATGGTTTGATTTCATGTTAGTTTTAGGTTGTTATTATTTTTTTGAATTTAATCTTCCATTGGAATGGAAGACTCGTATGTTGAATTTGCAGGTGTACTTTTAACCAAATACAGTATAAGTCATGCCAAAATTTTAAAGATTTAATTAACTTATACTTATATTGCATATTGTACACTCATATCTCATATGCTAATCGTTAGTATCTTCACATCTAAACTTGCAAGTACTCATATCATAAGTTTTTACATGCATATTTTTCACAAGTATTGCATGTAATGCTTTTCATAAAAATTATTTTCATCTTAACTTAAGACCCTCTTCTAAATCCTTGGCCAAACACAGTATCTAATGATTTGGATTAGTTTCCTTCTAATCTAATATTAGATATTGTGGTGATGTATCAATATTGAGTTTAGTGATTCTCAATACTGGGATCATCACATCAGGACCTAGTTAAGTTATGATTGTCAAGGGTAACAACCTTGGGCTGTTATAGAGAGAATAAATTGTAACAAGATTTTTCCTTTATCTTTGTGCGCATTGATAAGTGCAGTTAAGCAAACTAAGTGTTTAAGTTATCCTTTCTTAAATATGCCAAATCATATATATGCAACTTCTTCATATGATGATTTAGAGTGCAATTATAATGAGAATCATAAAAATTCAGTAGAATTGGATCATAAGTCAAAATTCAATTGGATGAATTCTACACAATGGAGATAAATAAATTTATTACTTGGTTTTTAATCGATTTCTAGTTTTAATGAATTAAAAATATATAGTGATTAAAGCTTTGACATATCATAGATGTATAAGTCATATCAGCATTTGCGGAGTGATATGCTCACCTAAGATCTGTTAGCGGAGCGTTCGCTCATCTAGGAACTCTGTGGGATGTTATGTGACATCGAGTCTGGCATATCAATGGCATACAATTTTGTGGCATATTCAGATGTATATATATATATATATATATATATTCAGTGGCATATAGCACTTTTTTTATTATTTATTCAGTTTCAATTTTCTTACTACATTTTTGTTTTTAGTACTCAATTTTTAACTCCTGCCTTACCTCACTTTCAGTTGTGTGCTGTTTTCTTTATTTTAGATTTTTAGCTATTTTAATTTTTTTTTTCTACAGTTTTGTTTAAATTGCTTAAATGTTAAATCTTAGATAATTATAGTTATTTAGAGTAGCTCTAAATGTGTTAAAGTTATTATCTAACATATAGTACTTTTGAGATCTTGTAACTTATTAGATCTAGAGCAGCTTGTGGAATAAGTTCAAGAGGCTTTATAGAAGATTCAAAAGGAGTTCATGGAGCATTAGTGGACTCAGCATCAGCTTTTACTTTTCTGCTTTAACTTTATTTTAGTTTGAGTGAGAGGCTCTTTTACTGTTATTTTTATTTAAGCAAATAGTCTGTAATAATTAAATTATGCATATATTTTTTTATTTTCTAAGATGAATGTCTTACTTAGCTTCTTTGAAGAATGATCTGGATGAATGCATTTAGCTTCTGCACTCTGTTGTATTCTCTACTTATACTTATTATTATGATGTGATCAATATTATAAAAATACTAATACTCATGTATATCAGATGCTTATTGTAATTCCTTTCATAATCCAATGTACATAAGTACTTTATCTAACACTTAAGATAATGACCTTACACTTATCTTAAGAATTAGCACTCAGCTCTCTTTTGGAGTTGAGTCTCAGCAGTTTAGCCAACAGTATTTGGAGAGGTTTAGCAGTCTTTCCCGAGTAACGCACCGTTCCGTAGTCAATTATTTAATAAATTATCTCATTTGCGCGCGACGACGGAACAAGGCGTTACACTCTGAGTGTTCAATAGTTATACTATGGTAAGTTGGGGTTTTGAGCTCAGTTCAGTTGGCGAGGGCTCCCTGCCTAGACAGAGCTATTACCTAGTGGAGGTGAAGTGCGACACTCCACCCCATCACCGCGCACAAATGAGATAACATAAGCAATTTCGGCGGTGGAGTGGTTGACTCAACCCCAAATTAGGGTTAAGAGCTAATACTTAAGATAAGAGTAGTATCCTTATCCTATGTATTAGACAAATAAATACATTATATTTACTATATAACATGAAGAATCTAATATATGTATAAAATATCAACATTTCCAGTATATTGATCACATCACAATACTAAGTATAAGTAATATATGTTCAGAGTGCGAAAGTTAAGCATACATCCATAACATTTATCATAGATTTGAATAGGAATATTTATCTCAAAATAGAAAAGTAAATATATCTAGAATTATTATAAACTGTTTATTGAAATAGTACTCAAATAAAGTTTTACTATTGAACTGAAATAAACACAGGAAGAAAATGGCAAGGTTGAAGGAGGGTCCACTAAGGCTCCATGAACTCCTCCTGAATCTCTTGAGAGTCCTCCTGACCTGGCTCAATATGCTGCTCAAGATCTAGCAAATTGTCCGATACTAAAAGTATCACGTGTTACAAAATAAGTCTAACACATTGGGATTAATCTAAATAATTCTAATTATTTAATTTAATAGTAAAGTAAGCAAAGTTGTAGAAAGATTGTAAAAGTAACTGAATAATTAAAACTGTATAAAATTGAGTAAGTAAAGCTAATTGTTACTGAATACTAGAAAAAAAATAAAACCATATCTGATCTGAAACTGAGTAAATAGCATGTAAAACTATATTGTATGCTACTAAAATTATGCATCTGAATGTGCCACAATATTGTATGCCACTAATATACAACTGAACTATCACTGAACTGCTATGAGCTATATGGTTCAATGTCTACATACATATTATTGAGAAATACAGTTTACTGTGATGTCTGAACATCCTGAGTTTCCCTTATTAATATATGCAATATTCCGTAACTCATAAATCATCACTAATACTTATACATAATGCTTATAATCATGCTCATTCTTCTACACTACATGACTTAAAAATCTAGAGAATCCAAAAATGCCTTAAAATCAAATTATGGCTCAAATATCTCCATTGTGTAGAATCCTGCTATAAGGGTTTTAACTCCTGAATTCTAATTTCAATAATTAGTTTCTCTTGTTTAGGGTTTTTGCTTGAAATAATCAATTGTAAAGGTTGTATACATATGGTTGTATGTTCCCAAGAAGGTGAATTTAACGCTTAGCTTGCTTATAACTGCACTTATCGAGGTGCACACAAGATAGGAGGCAAAACCCTGTTGCAGTTATTATTCTCCAAAACTAAGATTCTAGTTTGCACTCTTAATTTTGGAGGATTCACTCTAGTAGGACTGTATTTGGCTTATCCCTCGGAAAAGCACTGGTCATAAGTCCACATTAGAGTGATTCATCCAAACCTGAAGATTTCTGAAGTGACTCAGTACCATGGGTATGCATGATCATAACCAACCAATAGTTTGAGCTCAGTTAATTCTATTTAATAATCAATAATTTATCAAAACTATAAATTCTTACTCTAATTGGGTGAGTCCTACTCAAGGCCCAAGGATGTGACCAAAAGGTCACTTAATATGGGCTATTACCACATATGATAAATTTCATCCTAATGTCTTAGGTGAATTCTACCACAAGGTTTAATATTAACTTCTAAGGTTATGGAGGATCATCTAAGTTTCTACCTCAATATATCATAATAAGCCATTCCTACCCCATTGTATTAGCATTAATTAGGCCTTTTAGATATTTAAGAATACTCATATAATAAGATCATCAAGATCTTACACTCCTAACAATTAAACTAAATTCATAAGGTTCACTTATTGAGCTTGGATTAAATTGATTAGATCAGATAGTTAAACCCATCTGATCACATCTTATTCTATGATCATGGGATAAAATCAAGAATAGTATTAGGATTAAATTATTCCATAAATCAATATAGTTTTATTATCAATTTTTTGCTAAGAATCTTATATAAGAGAAAATTAAGGATCTTAAGCTTAGATTCAAATGTTTCAATCACATAAGTTCATTATAAACCTTGACACTTCTACTTTAATGATTTAAAGTCAATACTAAATCAGATGCATTATTAGAATAATGTCAGTTGAATTAACTTTCAATCAAGTTAATTGATTAAGTGATTAATAGTTCAAGTCTTAATCAAACAGGTAAGAGTTTAGTCCCTATCCTTACTCAATTAAGATTAATTTATTGATTTATATATCAATGATCAATCAATGCATTATTGATGTATTATTAATGGCAAATTCATATTCAAATTAAGTATAATTTACTTAATCAAGTTCTTAAAATTTTTATGTTTAAATATAATTTAGTGCCAAATTAAGTAAATCAAAGTGTCCAAATCAGATTAAAGTTCTATAACATACAACTATTGTTAATGAAACATATAAACATCATATTGATTAAAACACCAAGTAAGCAAGGCCATTACACTAATTACCATTTTGCACAAAATATTCAAGCATTTATTTAGGAGTTTTAGGTAAAATGGTGGATTTCCCATTAAAATTCACCTACACATTCATACAATGCTTAATTTATGTACGCTACAGCACGTTGTAGTGCCTGTTGGCCAAAAGCCAGGCGTTACGACACGTTATGACGCGCTACGGTGCGCTGGGGTGCTACGGGGCACTGCGGCAGATTTCAGTGCGGTGGCGCGCTACAATGCCTATTACGGCGCTCCGTAGCGCTTTCAGGCGCTGCGGCGTGCTACGACGGATTTCAATGCTTCGACGCATTTAATTTAATTTCATCAAATTTGTTATGCTTCATAAAATTATTATGCTACTGCGGCATGCTGTAGCGCACTATGGCGGACCCAATTTTGAAACTTCAAGAGCTACTGCGCACTGCAGCGCCCGACGATGATTTTGCCTGTGCAAAAATCGTAATGGGTCTCCATTCGCACTCAAATATTCCCATTTTTGGGCACCTCACATGTGTTGCCATATACCGATGGAAAGGTCTTTCTGAGACCTTTCCATTGATACCAAAATTAGCATGAATGTATTATTCTAACAAATAAAAATTGATGACATAGTTACATGTATATAAAAATTTCACAGTTTTTAACAACATTTTTCAATGGAGAAATGAGCTTCGATCGGACTCATTTGAGTCCGATTGAGGCACGATGATCATACAAAGATTCCATACAATATCTAATGAACATGCCATTCATACTACTTTGATAATCTGAACAATAGCCAAGGAAGAGGGTAGCAAATTGGTACCTTTGACCTTGCAATAATGGAGGAAGAAGACTTGGATTTTTGCAAAAGCTTGGAGGACGAAGCTCCTTCTTTTTCTTTAGCCACCAAAGAAGGAGAAAGGCTAGGAATTCCATGGAGAAGGGAGCTTAAGTAAATGGTGAAGAATGAGAGGGGACTGAGCTCCATTTAAAGGAGGGAAGAAGGGAAGGCTCATGATTGAGCCTTCACATCAACAAGGAAGGAAGGAAGGAAGGAAGGAAAAGAGGCTCTGCCCCTTTGCATGCGCCAGAGAGAAGAGAGGCACTGAATGCAGGGTATGGAGCCGATCCAACGCAGGAGGGAGAAAAATGAAGGGAAAATGGAAATAAAGAAATAAATAATTATTTCTTTATAATTTTTAATTTATTAAAAATTCAAATTAAATAAATATGCTCCGAAAAATTCTGAAAATTCATCCCTAGTTAATTTAGGGGTAAGGAATTCAATGGCGAAGTTGGATTTCGATTCTGATGATTATTTAATTATTCTATTTTCTGGGGTATTTAATTACCTTAAAATATTCACAAAAATCTGACGACTTCCAAAAGCGTCCAAAATATCACCTCTAGCTAATTTAGGGTTGACAATCACAATGGCGAAGTTGAATTTTAATTTTGAGGTCAATTTAAATACGTCAATTTTCTAATTAATAAAATATATTAAAATATTTCAATTATTCAATTGAGCTCCGAAGTGCTTCAAATTTTTGGGGATTGGTTTTAACAGTTAGATCAACTTAATAGAATGATAATTATAATACTGATTAAGCTAAAATTAAGCTGAGTAACAACCTTGGGTTACTACACGAAGTCCCTCCACTGGGATCTAAAGCTCCAAATCGACTCAATCGCCTTCCTAAGTGTATGCCATGAGGTGTCAAATCAAATTCAGGATTCCTAAGTCTCATGCTAAGCCCTGATCGATCGAGTCTATCCATCAGGTTACACCACTGAACAGTGCTGGCACCTGAGTAAGGGTCTAATGATTCAACCACTTCCAAGCTGAGCCATCTTAAGTCTTTGATCCGCCTTAACACCCTAATGGTGTCAAGATCAAGCGTTAGTCGTTTGAAGGTTTCTCTGGGAATAATTAACTCCCCACACTAAACACAAGATGTTAAGGTGGAACGAATAGGGTCCCAGCAAATCAACCTTTCTCTTAGAGGTCTTTCATGTGAAATCGATGCGCCTCTGACCAATGATTGCCTAGAGATGGAGACTGAGCTATGGTGTTACTTATATCATTGGAATTTAATGAAAAACCCTAATTCGAATGAAATTTTCTGGCGGGAAAATCATGAGGAGGAGAAGAACAGTGCTAGTCAGGCTACCCCCCTACGTTCTTCAACAGTAGCGGGTCGTCTGGCCCCAACTGACCAGCACTGTCCCATTTAGCGCCAACCCGTCAGGTCCCGGTCAACCTGACGGAACCTAAAATAGAAAATATATTATGCTATTTGATTATTCTAAAATCTTAAAGTTCTATCTTTTTAATTTAAATAAAAATCAGAGCTTCAATTATTTCCTTCGATATGCATCCAAAATATATGATATTTTATATCATTTTGATTAGAAAAAAGTTTAGATTAATAAATTGTAATAATATTTTAGTTTATGTGGATGATTTTATTAATTATGTCATAATTGTCTCAAATAATGATTAGTGAATATTAGAATTTAGACTTGTCCAAATTGCATGTTTATGATCTCTATTTGTTCATTATGCCAATTAGAACTTAATTGTAAAGTTAGATTTATTTTTCTGTGATTAATTCTACTAAATATTCATTAATTATTTTATATCTTGATTAGCAAATATAAGTCTTATTTGTAATCTGATGTTTGTATATTTAGTACCTATGGAATTATTAGACAATAAGGAACCTAATGGTAACTTCATATTCCAATTTAGAGATGTTTGAATTCTAATTATAATTAATTAGCTCAACACCTTAACTAGCTAATATAAGCATTTTACTTATCCAAATTTAGCTCACTTACTGATTTTATTTTCATTAAACAGTAAGGAATGATTTATTATCATTTGATCTATTTCATATCTTAATTTTGTATGTTTGATTTTTAGATCTTAAAGAGAATTAAATTAATTAAAGCTAAAGAGCTATGCCTTGCATCTTATTGATTTTCTCCTAAATCAGAGAATTAGTATGCTTAATATCACTTAATTTGTCAATAAATATGTTGGTTAATCAAATAACAAAATTTTAGATTTATTGATTTGTTTTATGGATTTGAATGTAACTTTTAGAAATAAGACGATAAAGAATTTCATTCTTAATCATAGCTTTTAACTCCATTTAATAATCTTGAATTACATATGCTCTTACATGAGTTACCAATTACCTTGATTATGGTCTTAACTTGCACTATTAGTTGGTATAGTTTAGAACCTTAAAAGTATCTCTAAAGGTAAGATTTAATAACATGATTAGAGTTACTATAGTATAGCTAAATTATTGAGTTAAGATAACGTATTTGTGATGTATCAAGGTAGAATCCTAGACTTACCATGTCAACCCTAAGGATTGATCTTGTATTCTTATGGTAGTACTAACCTAATGCAAACTAGAATGAACATATGCTCTTATGGGAGTAAAACTAAATTGATAGACTTAGATGTCCTTTCCTTCGAACTTAGTGTTAGAACTAATCACATTAAGTATATTTTCTGTAGTTTGAAATTCCTTAAATATTAAAAAGTTTCTTGTAACTGAATGTAAAGATAATATTAGTGTTATTATATGGAAATGTAGTATACATCCATAATCTAACTGAGTTATAATTAGTATATAGAATTAGTTGATTTGCCCTATGTAGAACTATATAATTTCAATCTTATATTGGGTAATTAGATAAGTACAATTTAATTCAGAATAAATATCCCAATTCTAATGTATATTATAAGTAGATGTTTGGACATCTTAGTCTGAGAGATTAAACTATGAAAGGATGTATGTCTCATATCTATGTGCGCAAGGATTAATGCAGTTAAACAACTTAAGTGTCAATGTCACCTTTTTTAAGACATGCAAATTATGTATATGTGTGTACTTTTAACATGTGGCAATTTAAGTTGATATAGCAATGTAACTGTGGCGATTAGAGCCGGAGTTTGAGATAGTCTAAAGAATGATTTATTAGAGCCAACATTATGAAAATAGTTTTAAAAATACTAGATAATTAATAGTTGAATTTTAAGTTGGAGAGCCTAATAAGTATAGTTTATTATTTTCCCAGATTATGGAGAGTCATAACCAAAACAACAACAATCAATCTCAGGAGGAAAATGTTCCTCAGAATACTCCTAGCTATAATGAGATTGTTTCAGCTAATGTTGAAGCAGTCTATCCTTTTAATCATAGTGGAGCAAATCAGATGCTCCAATTCATGAATATGATGAGTCAATTCATGAACAATCAGCAAATATAGAATCCAAATCCTATTTCAATTCAGAAGAAGGCAGAAAATGAAGATATGCATGTATTTCTTAAACTCCAACCTCCAAGATTCAATGTAAAGGCAACTCCTTATTAAGCTGAAGAATGGATTCAAAGAATAGAAAAAGAGTTTAAATGTGCTAAAAGTTCTGAAGATCAAAAAGTATCACTAGCTACCTATCTACTGACTGAAGCTCCAAAAAAATGGTGGAAGACAATCAAAACTACTACATATTAGAATTTGATGATTTTAATTTCTATGGAAATCTCAGGATATAATCTACAATAAACTAACATAAATTTTAAATTTCATTAAGGATAAAAATTACTAATATGCCCTTATAAGATCAAATTCCCAATTTGACCTTACAAGGCATAATAATTAAGTAACTTAATAAAATAATTCAAATATTCAAATATTTATTTTATTATTATTATAGAAGCATAATATTTCAAATTATATTAAAAGAGTAAAAATATTAAATTAATGAATTAAATTATTTTTGGCAGATCAAAGAAATTGAATTGGCTGATATTTTATCAAAACAGTTAGATACGTAAATCTACTTATAAGTTTTATTTCAAGTATTCATATTTGAGTCATTTTCATTTGAGCACTATTTATTCCAAAACTGCTTACCACATATAAATCTGCAAAAGAATGTTATAAAATCAGCATGTAACAAAAAAATGAAATGTGGTATATATTATTGTGGTGTTTGTCTTTGGAGGATGGAAAGCAACACTGAGAATCTGTACAGATTGGGCTTGCTGGCAGCCCCTGTGAGTCATATGGAGGGATTTAGTGTGGCGCCTCACCCCTTAATCCACAAGATTAAGCTAAAGGGTGGTGTGTCACTCTAGCTAACCCTTCACTTATTATTGGATTAGGATGAAATCCACAATCCACTTTATAAGGGAAGGAGTAAGCATAAAATCAAATATTTAGTCACTTAATAAGAATTCATTACAGAGTGTGGAAGCGATTTACAATAAGAAACATCCAAACATCACAACATCAATATAAAGAAATACATCTCAGAATATAAGCATAAAATCCAAATACACAGTCACGAGTACCTATATTATTACATCAATTTAAGTTCAAAATAATGAAGATAAAGTGCACTCATCCTCACTTATAAAGGAAAGACTAAATAGCTGCTTCTTCCACCGACTCCTCCTTCAGATATGGCTCCACACCAAGATCCTGATCGTCCAACTGAAGAGGATCTGCTATTGTCGGTTTCACAATGTAGGGCCCCAGCCAAAAAAAGAAAAATCTTGTGTTAGACAATTGTCTAAGTACATTTTAAGCTGATAAATTTTATATGTGTTCTTATATCACCATTTTACCATTTCTAAGTAATAACCATACAAATATAGGAGCAACTAGCAATGCCAAAAATGAAGGAAAAGTTATAAACAATTATTTATAACTTAAGCAAAAGAGCGGCTAAAACATGCCTCAAATATAAGCTAAATAAGGTAAGGCATAAATATAGATAATCAAACAAGTATTGTAAGAGAAATACTATATCCTAAATATGCTGGTGATCAAAAAAAATATGCTAATTAAAAATAACATAACTCAGCAGTGATACATATAATAGCAGCAAAATTCTAACATCCTAAAATATATAAGCAGTACAAAGAAAATATCTGACTGAATATAATAATGAAAAGTAAACAAAACATCAATCTGCATATATATATATATATATATAAACATCTGTGTACAATCTGTCATACAGAAAAGAGCTAATCTAGCCCACCAGAAAAGCCGAAGGATCTTAGGACCAGTATAGCTAAGGCATCAACGATATAATCGAAGGATCTTAGCACCAGTACGGCTAAGGCACCAACGGTTTACCCCAGTGACATAAGGAGACTAGGCAAATAGGCACACAACAAAACAAAGTCCTTCCCCTAGTGTCATAAGATGACTAAACAATCAGGACACAACAAAACAAAGTCCTTCCCCTATGTGTCATAAGATGACTAGGCAATTAGGACACAACTGAGAGGCAGCTCAACACATATAACTATTATCTTTTCATTAATCACTTTAATATTTTTATAAGGAATCTAAGGAGTCTTCATATTTTCCTAACATTTTATTTATGCATCAAAGATCTTATATGATATGCTCAAGGAATTAAGGCACAAAAATACAAGGAATGCGTAGCAACAAAATATCAAAAGAAGCATGGGACTCTATTAAACATGATGATATCATTTGTTTTCTACTTAACAATTCTAACTATTCCAAGTTACACAAGTTCAGGATCACTATCTTCCTACTATCGAGTGTAACTTAGAAATTCATCCTTATAAGTTAAAAATGATTAGAACTGATCAGATTCTAATCTAGTCAATCAGATAGACGACTATGAGTTGAATCAATAAATCATACATCATAATTTTGTGAATTTAGATGTTCTATCTAAGATCTGATCAAGATCTTCTAAACTTATAGATTATGAATTAAACACTATGAGATTTAGTTTTAATCACATAATCTAAAGGATAAGACCTAAGTTCTATGTTTCATTCTATAAGTGATCTACTAGTTAAGGCCAATCCTATTAAGTAATCAAATTTAATAGGATGAATCTCATATCCTAAACTAAAATTAAAAGACAAAATAATCAGAACAAATTGTAAAATAAAAGAAAATTCTAGAAACTAATAAAACCAAGGTTTCACCTATCGGGTAACCCATTTACCCAAAGAATGAACTCTAACCTACGATCTAGTCCTAGTATCAGGAAAGGTCCTTAAGGTGTAGTGTTTAAGACTTAGAAGAATTCAAGAATCTGACTTAATGGTTGATCTCACTCACTTAAATGTCACTAATATGATTATAATATTAGTTTTAATATTTTGAATATTAATTAAAGGTTATGGGTGCTTAATCAAATCTTATGACAAAATGACTATTTTGCCCCTACTTTAAGGGTCTAAAAGTCAACTTTTGACTTACGGGTCAGAATTGAATTTTCTTAATCCCAAATTATTCCTTACTGTCTAACTTGAAGATAGACAATAAGTACGTCCAATTTGGACTTCAAACGGTCAAGATATGATCAAAATAAGGCTAAGGGTATTTTGGTCATTTTCTAAATTCATAGGGTTTAGAATCTAAATATTATTTCAGTTTATTGATGACATTGAAATTTTAAACTAGTTAGCATTTTAAATTTTCAAATTCGAAGTCGAATTGACCAAGTTACGACCATTTGAATCCTTAACTCAACCGCACTTAGTTAACCCATATATATATATATATATATATATATATATATACATATTGGATGTGATTATAAATGAGTAAATTTATAACAAGATTGAGAACAAGCTTACGGGTAGTTATTTTAGATAAATTGAAACATTTAGCAGAGATTATTAGGTGTTCTATTGATGATTGAGTTCTTCTAGATGATATCATTAATTTCCATTAACCTCACTACCATTCTTTTTATATGTAACTACCTTGGAGCTAGAAAATTTATTAACAAAATCTTCTTAGTTACATCTACTCTTTATGTTTGGGTGGTACAATATAGCCGTATTATTTGTTTATGTTTTTCAAGCCTTCATTTTAATAACAAGGTAGATATATATTGAATAGTTGAGCAAATAAATTGGCCAAAGAAAATAGTCTAGGACTAATTTAGTTAACTGAAAGAGGCATGCAATATGTTGGCAAATTATTCAAGTATTATCACACCCATACCATGATAGTACTTCGTCTCTCCTAACTTGAGGTTGCCATTCCCTTGAGCAAGCGGTCTCAGGAATGGATTCAGCACCCCCTCATCTTGGTCCCCAGCCCTCTTATGAAATCACATCAAAATGTTTTGAAAACCCATCCAAACATGTAGTAGAATCCTAAAGTTTTAACTACCGACCTTTAACAATGAGGAATTCCGTACTCGAATGCTTAATTTTGATGAGATCCAATTATTAATAGAATATAGCTTTGCGAACCCATATGTGCGAATTAATTTTATGGCCCTTCAATTACATACAAAACGTGTAGATGAGATGAGACGAGATGATTGTTGAGTGTTTTATTTAGAGCTCCTTAAAAGTTATATCATTTTAAAAATACGAAATTATAAAGCTAACCAAACTAAAGTTGCTGAAAGAAAACTGTAATAATCATGAAAGATCAAAAGAGTCCTTTAAGAGAGGGCCAAACATTATTGAAGTTATAGTAAATTAGATTAATGATATATTTAATCATGCTTTTATGAGCTTTGATATAATACCACTACAAGATTGTTGAAAAAAAAAAAATACCACAACTCGGATATAATACTACAACTTGGATATAATACTGCCACAATATGGCCTAGAAATAGCATTTAATATAAAAATATTTACAAGATATTACCTCCCAAAAAAGTCATGAAATTTCCAAATTCTGACTTGTTGACATCAAGCAAAGTATGTGCAACGCCATAATGCAAAAAGGATATGTAGATATAAAAACAGGCGTTGTAAAGAACCAAAATGATATTATAGGTTCATTTTATTTGATGATCAAGATATGAATGATATGGCATGTCGCGGAGTCTTTGAAAAGATTGGGAGACAAAAACAAAAAAAATAACTCCCATTGTTATTCGAACAAGAAGTTCCTTGTGGTTGTCCAAGTTATGGCTAAGAAAGATAGCTAAAATTCCCAATATGAGAAATAGATATAAGAAATTAGTTGGTTATTCCAAGTTTTGTTATATCTATATAAAAAAATAATAATAATAATATAATAAACAAAAAATAAGGGCAATTAATACTCTCTACCTATATCGAATCAACAATGGGATAGCATGTATGCAGATTTCTTTAGTAAATAATAGAAAACTAAATTAAAACACTATATTTTGTAAAACTCTTTGAGTAATAGAGAACATACCCCATGGCTTCCATTTACAATAAAAGAACATTTTCATTCAAACCATTGAGAGAAGAATTGGGCGAAGTGAAGTACTCAAGGGTCGGAAGGGGCACTTTTCTGATCGCTTTGCTATATAAATCTTGGGTTTGTCTTTTGAGAATTTCAAGGTTCAAAAATATATTTTAATAGTTGACAAAGCATACTGATGCGAAAAATAATGATGAACGAATCAATAAACTGATTAAAGATTCTATTCATGAATTTCATAAATGTGCCTAGAGCATTTGTTAGGCCAAAGGATATCACTACAAATTCATAAGGCTTTGTATGATGTTATCTTTGGCATAGCTTCTATGACTCATTTTTGATATCTAGATCTCAAGTTATTTTTTTTTTTTGAAAACATTGAAGCTCCTTTGGAGAGGTATTATACCCTTAAAAGTGTTAACTAGAAATTCTTACAAATAGAGTTTCAATTCTAGCAACTCTTTTGCTGTCATACACGTGAACCAATTGATCTTACAATAATTATAAAAGTGAAATAATTGAATCTGCATTTGTGTCATGCAATTTGAAGAAAAAAGGTAAACGATATTGCGATAAAGCTAGAGAAATCATTTGAAATGATATTTTGATAAGCTTGGCAACAATTATAAAATGTAAAAGATTTTGAAGAAACAACATATCCTTACTGTTAAATAAAATTGCAGTAACCCATCTTAAACTAGACTTCTATGCAAGCTTTATCCTTTTAAGCATTTCCCCAACTTCTATATAATCATATTATAGGGTAATAAGTACTTGCATGCGCGTAAGTCCGAAAGATCTGAACTCATCTTTCTTCCAAACACGACATGTCTAAAGAGTGAATGGGAGGAGAGGGTACCTGCTTGCGCCGAATGGAGGATCGAGAGGGACGAAGGGAAGAGGTCGGCGACTCCTTGTTGCCGAACGCCAAGTGGAGGGATGTGATGGGCTGAGGGGCTCGGACGGAGCTCTCGGCTGATCAACCGACGAGAAGGGCTCGGCAAGTGGAGGAGGGGCGCAAGCTCGGCTTTGAGATGGAGCGGGGTCGGCTGAGAGGCGACCCCTTGCTGCGCCGAATAAGTGAGGGGTGCTCGGCCGAGGTGGAGAAGAAATAAGAGGAGGAGCCGGATGGAGATTGCGAGGGTAAGGAGGACGCGTGACGAACGAGGGGAGGTGAGGCCGAGAGGGGAGAGCACGTGTCGCCGAGGAGGAAGAGGCGCGTGTGAATGGGGGTCGGCCGAATCAAGGGGCTCTTGCGGTTCGTGAGGTGAATTAGGGCTGCATGCATTTTAGGAAAGTAGAAGTATTGGGAGAAAAAAAAAATATAAAAAAAAAAGAAGGAAAGAATAATATATTTATTTATATTTGAAAATTAAATTTATTTAAAATTTTCCTAATTTCATTTAATTTATTAAATGGTTTCTAAAAAAATCACCAAATATTAACCACTAGCAAATTTGGGGGTGAGGAACGTAACGGAGAAGTTGGATTTCGATTTCGACAAGTATTTGATTTTCTCAATTTTCGGGGTATTTAAATATTATTAAAATATTCGTCAAATTTTGACGACTTCCGATTGCTACCAAAACTTCACCCCTAGCTAATTTGGGAGCAATGTGCACAATGGCAAAGTCCATTTTTCGATCGGAGGTCAAAATAAATAGGCCAATTTTCAAGTTCCTGAAATTTCCAAAATAAGGATTTGAACTGTTTGACTTCTGGGTCTTGGTGGTTGACTCATAATGACTTAATTAGTATTATGATCAAGATTAAGACTAAAATTAGTCATAATTAATAATGGTAACAACTTGGGTTGTTACATTTAGCCATTTTAGGAAGTGAGCAAATCCAGAGGAAAGACACACCATCAGTTCCTATTTTGAGTAAGCTATCGACGGATAGTGAGAAAAGCTTCCTACAGGTTATGCCTATGGGTTTACCCATTTGGGCTCAGGAGTCTATAGGACTCGACTTATTGTTACAAATACTTTTGATAAAATTATTTATTGCTTTTCGTTTATATTGAAATTTCACAGCTAATTTGTACGGCAATACTTAAAGTTGAAAAATTTGCTTTTCTTTCTTAAATGCTATGCAGATATTTCATTAAATTTTAAATTTGATTTATGCCTATTATAGGATACTAGAATTACTCTTATAAGAACGATTTGCGTACTCCTACCTGACTGGCAACTGAATTTTTTAGGTTTTGAAAGTTAAAGTATTGAAGATCTGTCAAAATAATAAAAGAGGAGAAGAGATAGAGATATGAGAATTTGAGAATATTTAGTTTTCATTGTAAATATTAAAACTGTTGTAAATTTCATATATGGATGGTTCTGGATGTAAATATGGACATTATGTATTTTGTTTTCCTTATTTTCATAAATATATATTTCTAGTGTATAAATCATTCTTTTGAGACTCTCGAACTTCGATCCCCAGTCGCCACAGTAACCATGAGATATGTTGATTTCAGTTGAATTAGAATATGATATATATAACAACTATAATTAAGAATTCTGAATATTATGACATTAGATTGATGTGGATATTAAGATGAAATTAGTTAAATAGTAGCTAACAAAAAAGGATGTCTTCTATTTTTTGAATTTGATTGATATATCATTGTTCCATTGGATTTTTGGTATAACATATTATTAGCAGTGCAATGCATATCACACATAGGATCTGTTTGAGGTGCGATTTGGAGCACTTCTAGAAAATATAGGATGCCATGTGGCATCATGGTCATGCATACTTGTAGAATATTTAGTGGCATATTCAGATGCATAAATAGTGGCATACAATATTATTTAGTTTTCATGTCTTATTCAATTTGTAGTTTATTTCAATTAATTTACTTTCAATACACTTGCTCTTTTTCAGTTTTTATTATATCTCTAGTTTTAGTTTTTGGGTTCACTATTATAGTTTTGTTTAAATTTTATGCCATTTTATTTTTATTTTGTTGTTAAGCTAAGTAATATCCCTTAAAATGTAAGAAAATAATATTTGTAGTATAAAATATACTTAGACTTATTCTCTAAGATAAGATTTTCTCTTTTTTGATTGGGGCCTTAGCATGCAAAATCGACATATTAAGTTTAAAGAAGTTTGAGGAGCCAACTTTGGAGGAAACTTAAGAGCTTCACGAGGAGGCAGAGGAGTAGTAGTTGATGCAGTGCTGCTTTTAGTTGCTTAAATCCTCTCATTTTAATTGTTGGTGAGATGAGAATATTTGTTTTTATTTTAAACATTTAAATTTTATTTTGTAATAATTAAATCTGGATGCATTTTTCCTTTTTTTTTTCTGAGATGAATATTTACTTAGCTTCTATGATAAATATTATGAATTGATGTTTAAGCTTCTGCACATTTGATATATTCTATCTTATATTTAGCATTGGGATGTGATCGGTACATATATAGTTTTACTAAATGTTCATTTTGTGCATCAAATTCATCTTATATGATATGTTCAAGGTAAATATTGCTCAAATACAAATACATGTGATATACATTGTTCTCTAATTTATCAATTCTGACAATTTTGAGAAGGTACAAACTCAGTATCTCCAATATGATACTATCAAGTACCATCCCAGACTCACGGTCCTAAGATTAAAATATTCAAACTCTAATGAAGTTGCAATTAAAATATGACAGTATCGCTCACTGAAATTTAATTGCCAAATCATTCATCCTAAATTTGTATTTTCCTTAGCCAACTTAACTAATCTGGATAAAATCCATCAAAATTATGAGTTAGTGATTACACTCTAATTATAGGATTTAAGTCCCTTAACTTAAAATTTCTGAGCTTTTAGAGTCTAAGCTACTTGAAAATAGACTTCATTAGGATTTAACCTAATGAACTAAAATTGAGTCTAATTAGTCTCAATATGATTCAATAATATTAAAATTATTCATTTAAGGTTTTAGGAGGGAAATATGGATCTTAAATCCATTTCCAAAGCATCTAAGATTTAATCTACTCAAACTCACACATTATCCACTTAAAGGAAATTCCATAGAGTATAATTAGTCCATACAAAATCAAAAACTACTACCACTACTGAGCTAATGCTTGAGGAAAATAATATGGATCTCCAAACCCCATCTTAAGATCTTAGAGTTTAAATTTCACTCACGTAGAATCTAACTAGGGTTTAAACTTAAGAGGTTGCGAATGACACAAATTGAATTAAACAAAAGTTATAAGCATTCTATTTACTATTTTATAGGTTATGGGACTTATCAGAGATACTAATTTACAATTTCAAGCACTTTGACTTTTTCCGAATTAAATATCATTAATTTAGGTGTCTTATAGTTGACTTTAAGAATTAGAGTTCCAATTTGATATTTCTCTATTTCAATAGGTTTCTTACAATTTAAGGAGTAAATTAACATTTTAAACACTTAATTTGGATAAATATTGACCATAATATTCACTAATCAAGTTTTAAGCTAATTAGAGGATGATTAAAAGAGTTACCCACTAAAATACATATTTTTTCATAATTCAGTTCATCATATTTTTTTTATCAAAATGATACAAAATATTATAATAATTAAATTTAAATTAGTTAAATTATATCAAAAATACATTATGAATTAATTTCACAGAGTTCTAATTTAATTATTTAATCAACGTCATTATTAAAATCAGAATATTCCACGAATATCCCACAAGTTTAATGCATGAGCTCATGAAACTCGATGGGTATTCGAATACTCTCAATATAATCAACCCAACGGGATGATGCGGGTCACGGGTCTACCCAACCCATGATAGTGCTTTGTTCCCGAAAATCGCTCAAACTAGGATAGACTTTTACTGCCAATTCCCGAAGATTCTGGCCATCACAGAGGACGAACCACATATCAAAACGTTTAGGGTGATGGGAAGCATCGATTGGCACCGGTAGCCCCATGGTTGGTGGCGTCGATCGACGGAACTTTACATAACCAAAGCTCTCAGCTAAAGCATGATCGCTAAGGTTTATTGTGCAGGTTTAATTATCCTGAAACAAGCCACGCCATAGGGGGATTATGGTGTTGACACCCTCACCATCCTTAGGCGGTTTGAACGGAGCAAACCACGATGTCTAAGCCCTCCCATATCATTGAGGGAATAATCGGCCCATGCTCCACTGTGCTACACTGTGGAGATCGACTGCATCGTTGATTGCTGGGCTAGCTCGAGCCCAATCGAGGCTCAGCAATTATTATCCAGCCCTCGAGATGCCAATCAGGCTCAACTCAGGGCTGGACAGAGCTTTTATTTGTCGGGAATTGCGGCGAGGACGCACCATCAATACTCAATAATTCCAGGTGATCACCGACCCTATAATCGATAGTATCAACTCAAGTTGATTCGTTTTTAATCCTAACAGCTCACAGACTAACCTAGCATGCATATCATAAGGATTTGACGACTAATTATGCAATTAATTGTTAAATGGAAAGCATTTCAGGGGGGTACCTTGCGCAGGGAGCTTGCGGGGGAAATTGTTGACGCTGAATGGGTTCCAGAGATTGAGAATGTGTATGATCACTTCCTTAGGACCTTAGCTCTCGATGGGGTGCTCAAACACCGAGCTGAGCCTATTGACATGCCGGGGAGGTCCAAGACAGCGCGCCTGGGTTCAACGGGCTGAGGGGAAAGTGAGGGCAATTGGGTTTGAAAATGAGCTCAGGAGCTGCAAAGGAACACATTGAAGCAAATGCTGAGGCTTTTATAGTCGGAAGCCATGGGGAGGACTCGGGCCGAGACTTGCTTATGTTGTGCCCGAGTGTTGTCTTCCAATGGCTATATGAGAGGGGCTCTGGTCCTCTAGTCTTTATGAGAGGTTCAATTCCACATAGAGAATGGTATGGTAATGATTAGAAGTCATGGGGAGCAGGCTCTGGCAGCAATGTACAAAGGATTCTGGCTATCGGTGCGGAGCAAGTTCGGGATGAAGGTGAACAACGCCAAGAGCTTCCAACATCGCTTTATCCTTAATAAAAGAAGCTGAAACGACTCAGATCGCTCAAATCCAAAAATTGGATTCGCGATGCGATCTGACATATGCGATTTAATCAAAACAGGAGACAGCGAGGTGACCCACTCAGGGTCACCAGATCAAATCCCCGGAACACAAAACGACTGAGATCCACTGGATCGGGCGTTCCGTGTCTTACCAAGCACAAGGGATTTCTATGATTTTGAATAAAATGATTTAAATAAATCCAAAAATTGATTTAATTAATTAAATCCTAAAGTTTTAGTTTAAATAAAAATATAATTTAAATTTTATGAATTACTCTCAAAATACAAGTTCAAACATTATAAAATATATACCATAGCTTATTTTGATATGGGGAACTTAAATATGCCCTCATATTTTTTATCAAGGGTTAAATTTAATTTAGCTAATTTTTAAGATACTTAACTAAATTGGAATAATTAAGAGATTCATTCTTGATCCGATCAATTTCAGGTTCTTAAAGTTAGGTCCTAATGATGATTAGAACCTAATGGTAACATCATTAAAGTCTAGATAAACCTTAATTTAGTAGGGTAAAAATCTTAGATTGTTACACTCGATGAGTGCTATTTTTAAGGAATCACTAGGTACTAATTTATTGTTATTATATAAAATTGAGTTTTGCTTATTTGAAGGTACAAATTTTCATTGGTAAAATTCTAAGCTTCCTAACCACCTAGTCCGAACAAGTCAAGAGCAATCTTATGGAATCTGGCCTAAAATTAAATGTCTTAATGAGGGTCAAAGGTTAAATATACCTAATAAAAGCTTTAGTTTACTCTAATTTAGTATTCGAACATATAATTTATTAAGTAATTATATATTTTTAGCTTAGAACATGAAAATTGCAAGGTAGACTATAAGCACAATTCTTAAGCCTTTCTATTGAGTCTTGAAGGTTCAAAATTAACACTTATTTTTAATGGGTATCTATAGGGTCTAAATTCAATTCTTACATTTCCAAATGAATCTCTAAGAGCTATTAATTCATCATTTAAGTTTACCTCTCCTTAGTAATTCTAAATCAGGTGTAGCGTTACCTTGAGTGTAGTTGATCTCAAGGGTTGCATCTTTTTTAGTCTCAAGGTGTACATAGACAAATATACAAAATTTAGCTATTTTGATACTTTTATTTAACTACTTAAATTTGTATTTTAAGTAGACTAACTTCGCACTAGGACAATTCTTACTAAGGTTGAAAACTTGCACTTTGATCTTTAAATTCTCAGACTTTGGCTTAGTCGTTCTTTATTAGTGCTAATTTAGGATATTATCTTACTAATTTATTAATTTATATGATATTTATGTTAACTTATGTGCTAAATAAGATGAATACATTTAAGAATAGTTTATATTCATACTTATTCAATTATGATGCCCACCACCATAGATCCCACACATGATTTAAGTAGCTTACACCTTAATTTACTAAAATTTCATTTGAATTCTTTATAAAGAATTTTATTCTGATATTATGTTTATTATATATTAAGTTCATATTTAGCATCTTAGGATCTTTTATAATTCATGTTTTTTCTTATAACTAAGATTGAAAGGCTTAGAATCTATGATGGAGGCAACTAGTCAAATCTTATGTTTAATTTTTTTCCATGTGAAGGTCATTGCCCTAAACATTGTATTACTTGTTGTTTTATCATTTTATGACCTTTATATTTTGATTTTAAGTTTAAATTAGACTAACTTTTCATGGAGTATAAAGTATAAGTTCATTTTTTTACATGGGTTCCTGCATGAGTACATAAGTTTTCTATTTACAAGGGTTTGTGCATGGATCTCTAAATTCATTGTTATGCCTTCTCCTACATAGTGTTTTCAATATTTGCTCACATAGACTATGAAGATTAGAGAATTAACATTTAGTAATACTTTTGATTAAGGTTTACATCGGTATACGTGTTGTGCATCACCTTTTTCTAAGTTACCAAAAGTCATGGCATGTAGTTGACCCTACCATGAAACAAGTCATCGGGTTTTAATTATAGGTTATATTCATGGAATAAGGGCGACAACATTAGTTTTCTTCATTACTCATAAATCCATATGATGAACTTGATAATTATAGTTCAATTATTGTTTAGAATGCATATTTTTGTTAAGATTAGTTGCTATTTTAGTGTGTTTTATGCCATTTCAGCTTATGAAGTGATCAAATTACAAAAAGAAAAGAATTTTGTGAAAAAGGATGCTACAACACGCTATGATGCGTCACAACGCCAGGCTATTCGAGGATAGCCGACGCAGTGCGCCACAATGCCAGATTGTTCGAGACCTCGGTGTCATTGTTCGCCACAGCGCCAAACCTGCTATTATCTTTGACAACACAATGCCCGTCTTCCTGAGATCAATCTGCCACAGCGCGGCGCAATACCAAACCAACTATTACCTCAGGTTCCACTGTGCCTATATGCTTGAGAGCAAGGAGCCACACACCAAACAGGCTGAATCCTCTGTGCCATAGTGAGATGTAGCGTGCGCCGGAAACCTGCCTTGAAAATCCTGCTTTAAGTCAACATTGGTGTGACGATCGAGTAATCAAGTTTGAGAATTTCTAAATAATAAACTCATCATTTGAAATATAAAGAATGAGATAATAATATTATAAGTTGTTTATCCATCTTAGAGTCAATCTTATAAAATTACATAAATTCAATTTTATTATAACATATAATAAAATAAAATATATTCACTCAAATCTCACTTCTCCTTTTAAGCCTTCTTAAGTAAGTATCTTCTTAAGCTTTAGTTTTCAAAATTTGAAATAATTATCAACAAAGCCAATCACACAGGAGTACGAAAATTATCAATTAAGAATTATTTTCTGGCATCCTAAAATAGGTGTAAGTCAAATGAAATAACAAGAAAATTAAATTTTCATATTGAAGCGCAATAAAATAAATGCTGCAAATTTTATTATGCTTGCCCTACATGTTAGATATGAAATTAAATATTTGAAAAGCATTAAGTAAAAAATTTTCAATTAAAAGTAAATTATGAACAAAACTGAGTCTTGTAACATTGGCCATGGAAGCTTATCACCATCCGTCTGTTGTGCCGCATCTTATAGATGTAAAATATGTATATTTTCTCTGGATCTTCTGCTCACTTTCCTAAGGGCTAGATTCCTCTTTATTTCATCGTGAACTACTAGTAAGTTCTACCTATACAAGTTACATTGTCATATTTTCCTTTAAAGATAAACATTGAAAATGAAATTTGCTTACTTTTTGTCACACACTTTTATATGAAAATATTAAAATTTAATAAATCAGTTTGTATGATAAAATGAATAAGCAATATTCAAATGGAAATAAGCTCAAAATTAAGATTCTTGAAATAAAATTAAAGAATAATTTTGTACCTGACTTGAAGAATAATTTTCTTAAATTTGCTAATTTTAATCTATTAAATTAAGATATGAATTTGTTAATCAATTATCTTAATTCACTTTAAATTATTCATTTAATAAATTATATGAAAAAAAATCATAATATTATTATTATTATGATAAATTATATTTATTAGTATTTCAAAAATAAAATTTATTACTTAAATTATTCATAAATATCAAAATTTATATTTTTATACCAATTATAAAGTTTGTAAATTAATTATGTATCATTTGAAATAAGAATTTCATTTTTATAAAATTTTCTTAATTTTGGCTAGGTATTTAACTCATTTTGTGTCATCCAAAAGTTATTCTTGGAGTGTTTATTTTCTGTTGAAGTCTAAGCAAAAATTATTCTCTATATATCAGAAAATATGCATGCCAAAAATCACAATTTGATTCTCAGTATTTTGGAAATTATATCATTTCTAACTTTCGAAATTTTATGAAATCCCAAAAATTTTACCTATGTCCAAATTTGTGATTTTCTTCTTTTTTTTAGAAAACTATAAACACTCAAATGACCTCCTTAATGATCTAATCAACTCAAGTGATTAACAGAGAAATTCCTCACAATATGATCAAGATTATGCTTGCCAAAGATCAATATCTAACTGTGCTTGGAATAAAAATAATACTAAGTTAAACTTCAAGAAAATTAAGAAAAAAATCTATTTTAAAATTGAAATTTTTTAAGGTTTTTATTGAACTTTGAGTACTTAAATGAAAATCATAGAGTATTTAAAATTCTGGGAAATCTTCAGTGAAGTTCTTCCCAATATATAGGAGAATATACAAGCAAAATTACAGCATTGTATTCTAGGTGATCAAAAAGTTATAAAGCTTCAAAGTATTACTAAAATCCTAAAATTTTAAAAAATCCAAAAAATTTTCTAAGAAAAAAAATTTAAAAATTCTGTTATACTTTGAGAGTAATTTAAATTAGTATAGAAGCAAAATCATTAAATAATTTCTTCTAATGACATGCAATCAATATATTGGAGAACATATTAGAAAATATTTCAAGTTCTAAATATGACGAATCTAAAATATATAAATATGCAAATTTATTATAAGAATACTTCTTAAGCATGATAAATATTTGAAGAAAATTAAGACTTTAGAAATTTATAAGAAAATAAAATAATCATGCATTAGATGATGAAATCAAATTAAATGAAATTTTGTATGCATATGTAGATTTCATTAATAAAATCAAGTTAAAAGAAAAATTTTGAATTAAAAGAAATATATATCTTAATGAATCTTATCTTTGAAATAGATGAAGAAGAAAATTTTAATCTTTTGTAAACTTCAACTATTCACCTTTGATCCTTTAGAAACCTTAGGAGATAAAGAGGAATTTTGGAAGATGAAGAAGAAGAAGATTTGAGATGGTGGGAGACGAGATAAGGAGAGGCTCTTTTAAAAAAAGAATGAGAAGAGATAAGAAGGATTTTAATAGTTTTAGGAAATTATTTAAATGATGATATCATTTCCCCTCAACCAGCTCTTAAATGCAATAAAATGAATTAAGAAAGTAGAATTAAATTAAAAGGTTCAAATTTGCTCAAAATAGATGGATGATTCAGACTAAGAGGTGGTATTTATCTTTATTTGGAATGAATTTCTCTCCAAATAGGATATGAATACTCTTAAGAATATAATTAACTTTTATTTATTTACAATTTTGTTTTCTTTAAATTAAAAATGAAAATGAAATTTTTTATAGAATCAGAATATCAATGTTGACGAAAATTAAATGTTAAGGTCTTAAATGAAAGGACTCGTCTATACGTTTACAATGATACCAAAAATGTCAAATTTGGACGAACTGTTAAGTGACAATTAGCCCAAAATTTTATAATATATATATTTTTAGACTATTTCTTTAAATAGTTTCAAAATTATGAAAATTTTTCCCTTTGCTTATTTCGACGTCCTGAATCAAAACATGTCAAAAATTTACAACTATGACACCTAATTATTTTTAAATAAATATTTTAATTTAAATTTATATTAAAATAACCATGAAAACTCCAGACATAAAATAATTTTTAAAATTTGTCAAATATTCTCTAAAATCATTTATAATATTACTATAATCATAATATTAAATAATAATAAGTAGATAATTCAAACTATATTTAATAATTAAACTTAATTAATTATATTTGAAATAAATGTATGTTATAATTAGGAAGGCTGAAAACATTAATTTCTCCAGTTTCCCACATTAGAGTTAATTGCAAATAATAAAGATTTTTAGTTTCAGGAGAAATAAATGAATAAAATTGATTAACTTCAATTCTATAAGGGGGAATTGATGGCTACTAGAAGTAGAGAGGTCCAGAGAGATTGTTATAAAAGGATAAAAGAAAAACTTAAAAAAGGTTCTGAATTTCAGTTGGGAAAACACCACTATTTAAGGGAAACCATTCTTCAAAGATGATCAAAAGGAGGCCGCATCTTCAAGAGGAGAAAAGTACGGAGAATAAGAGAGAATATCGAGATTGAAAAGAGGAATAGACTGAGAGAACACATACGGTTGTTCCTATGTATTGTATTATTGTCTCAATCTTTCATTCTTAGTTCTTGTAAGAGCAATGTATATGCTCATGATTTCCTGTAACTTTTGTTTTACTTTTATTGTAATGGCAGCTTAAACCCCCCTTTGGGGAGGGTATGGTGAAGAACATATAGTAATTCTTAGAAGGTGTGCATGTAATATCTTTCATTTATAATGAAAGGACAAGTCGAGTTGAAAACTTTCCATTTATGAATAAATGAAATAAGTTTGTTGAGTGATGAGTATTTTGAATATTTATTAAACTAGAGTATTTTTATAGAAAACATCAACTAGCTTGATGACCGCCTTGTTTAAAATATGAGCATTTCTGAGCGTTAATGTCGTAAATGAATGTAACATCATTCGTTGTGCAAAAACAGTTTGTACACAACTTCTAAATAAAATCTTGATCAGTTGAGTCATGAGAAAATTATAAAGAGTCTCTGAGCTCCATAGCTCAGTTTATAACACTTGGATGAGGTATGTTAGGTAGTGGACAAAGTGACATAGTTCACATATGCCATTGTCAACTCTAAGTTAAGGTACAAATTTTATGCATGTGAGCTGAGATACATCTATCGAGCCCCATTGCTCACCCTTGATTTATGCAAGATAATAGAGCCCATTAAGCTATGAGCGAAGTGACATAAGCTCATGTAGCTTCACAGCTCATTACCTTAGCTGAATCAAGAGTTTAAGTGTGTGAACCATCGATGGAATTAAGACCAAGTGATTATAAAAAATATATATATTTTATCGGTTATACGTATGGGTAACTCTCACTTATAAGAAGACCATGAAGATATTTATGTGCTGAGATTGAACCTAAGTCTGTTCATCTAAAGCACTAGACAATATATAGTAACTTAAATGTTAAAAATTAAAGAGCTGAATCTCTTGACAACAAATAAGAAGTCAAATAACTCAATTATACATGACATTAAAAAGTGGGTAATTATGCACATATTTATGATGAACTATATGTTTGAGTCATAACACTTCCCAATTTTTCAAACTAGATTACAGAACCATTTAAAGTTAGAATCATTTAATTATTAGAAACAAAACCCCAGTTGATAATTACTTTAAACATTATTAAGAGTAGATATACTCAAGTAACAATTCACACATCGCTCTCAGAGGACAATAAATCTCAGGATCTCACCATCTCACATTACTTAAGACCACGTACTCTTGCGTGCGACTGTAGACTACGTAATTTCGGTCTATCACCATGAAATTCCTCCATAACAATAACAATTTATTCTAACTTTCTAAACTTGAGTTATCTAGCATCCTTATAGCCATTTATGCACATTTATTATGAGATTAAGTGACATTAAAGTTACTTAATTAACTTTTACAAGCACTTAAGAAGATCCTCCAAATGAAATACTCATGCATACAAGATTTCCCAACATTAAATGAATGGAATATGAAATTTATTCTTATATCCTTTTATGTGGGGTTGACAAATTCCAAGTCTTTAATCATTATTCAACCATTTCCATTAATAATGATTTTTTAAGCATTAATAATCTTTCCATGTACTTACATTCCTTATAATGGATTGCATTAAAGGAAATTTCCTTAAATGAAAAGCTTGCCAAAGATTCAATAGGTTCACTATGATCAACTTGACCCTCCAAGTGGGTTTACTGAATTTTAATTGATCAAGCCTTCCGTTAGGTTAGCTTGGATTAAAAGGTGAATTAGCTTAAGTGGAAGAAGCAAGCTCTCAAGTCCTATATAAATTGGTTTCTAGTTGATGGATCCATTACTCATCAACTTCTAAATGCTTAGTGAAACCCCTTCTAGTTGTCTACAAGACTTGACTAGATCCTAGTTTGGTCTTGGGTAAGCTTATGCTAGCCTAATGTGAAAGAGAGAGGTTGTGGGTGCCTTCTTGATAGTTCTTATATCAATTGCTAATGCTTCATCCTCAGCTACTCCAGAAGCTCACAACTGCCTTTTGAGGATTGCAGGAACACAAGGAGGAACTCCGGTGGACTTTGATGGCAAGAGAGTCTCCATGTGATTTTGATGTTTTAAGAGCTCAAAATGGTAATGGATTGATTCCCATAATCTTTGGGACTAAAGTTTGATTGTTGGAGGTTGATCGGGGGCTAGGGTTGGTCGATGGGCCATTAATGATGGCCAATTGTTGGCAATCAATGGCCCAATTTGAAAATCACGCACTCTGTCGATGGCGCCTCCAACAACCCATGATTCTAAATGCCTCGAAGAACTAATCAAACATATTTTGAATGCGGGAGCACTATCGGAGGAACCATATAAACTCAGCCCGGCCATAAGTTTTTACCATAGCTTAGGGTCTATGGAGCAAACCAACAAAACTTATTTAACTTAAGGTCTAAACTTGACCTACGGCTTAAGACGATGCACTATGTATCATTGGGTCATTAAGAAATTTACATCATTCTAGCTCACTGTCACTCATCAAAGTCTCTATACGTCATAAAAGTGATATCAATCTGCATCTCAGAGACATGAATCAATTTGAATTAAATCTCCCCGATCGATGGCCGATGCAAGGTTTTGACTCAATTAAGGCTTAAGGTTTCAAGGCTGGTAACGACTACAATATTCTCAATGAATGATTAAGAATTTCTCAACCTATGAAATTAAATGTCGATTCACTATGAAATTATAATTTCTTATCACTATTTTGAATTTAATTAGATATATGACAGTTTAAATTTTCTTTTGCCTTTTAAACTCTTCCGTCAAATTAAATCCAATGGCCATGATATCACCTGATGTTAAGAATAACGATCACCGTCACACCATATCCTCTAATCTGACTGCCTAGAATTCACCAGTCATTTTACACATGACTAAAGCAAATTTTAATTATTTGAATAATAAAAAAAACAATTAATTTCATTCCAAAAACTTACGGCTATTCATCACTAATGAATTTTTTAGACTTTAAATTTTAAAAAAATTGGGGTTTGTATGTTAAATTATGTTTTAATAAATTTTTCAGATAATTTTCTTTCATAATTCATACAAAATAGTATACCTTAGAAAAAGTTATGATAATTGACTCATTATTTCTCATATATGTACTTAATATTTGAATAATCTAATAACAATCAGCGACTTTTAAGTGAACCCTATGGTTCAGTGAAAATTATAATGGAGTGGCTTTGGCTTTGTCACTCTCATTGTGCTAAAGTGAGTGGCAAGGTTTTGAGGCTAAAATGAAGCAGCCACAGAGCTGTTGCAATACAATTAGCATTTGCTGCAGCCCTATGGTCAGCATTTTAGTCGGTGCGAGACGGGTGACGTGCTTTCGCAACCCGCCTTCATACTATTAATCATAGCAATATCAGAGGTGGCAAATCAATCTCATTGTGGGAAAATTACTACGAACAACCATTTGTTAAGACATTTTTTCGCTCTGTTAAACTTCTCAAAATGCCCCTAATTATGTGCGATGATTATTGTGCCATGAGATCAATTGAGATGGACAAAAAAAACATCTACTTAGGAAGAGTTCTTATCTGGACGTTCGATATACATGATGGTTGCTTACAATGATAAATTATCAATTCTACAACTTAAGTATTCATAATACGTGCAAACGTTCACAAAAAGAAATTTGTTTAGCTTGAATTCCCAATCCTCATCCCATTTTCCAACACGCATTCAACATCAATGGATACGATTACACTCCCAACAGTAGGCCTGAGCTTCACAACTTTAAGAGAAACAGAAATGGAGATGAAAATAGCACCATGGAGCTCGCAAATGTGCTATCGGCAACAACTTAAGCCACCCAGTCTAAGCTAGCAAATAAGAGAGATGACTACTTCGCTCTTTAGCAGAGCATCACCATTACAAGCAAGGAACAAGGTGTTCATTATATTTCCTTTATAAATTCTAGCCATTTGAATCCTTTTTATAGTTAATCCCAACTCAATTTTATCCTATTTACTAACACTCCAACCGCCTCATTTTTACATATCAAAAAGATGTGACAAGCTCAAATCTGGTGCAGCTTCTTCAAGAATCCCAGATCTCAATTTCATGAGCAGCCTGCCCATATAATTCAGACCCTTCCCTTCTCGTTTGCAGTTGCCACCCCAGAAAAGATCGTGCAGTGAGGAATAAACCAGAGGAGCATCCTTTGTCGAGCGGAGCAAAGAACTCAACTGAGGGTGCATTGAGAATTTACATCTGAGAGCTCTATACATGACATCAATCTTCATGCTTTCCCAATCAGGGTGTATCTGCAATCATATAAATCGTGAGACCACAAAACCACATAATGGCATATGTACTGCAAGAGCTGATAATTTCAGTTTAATATTCTATGTAACAGGAAAATAACAGAATGGACGCGGGGTGCAATTACATATATAACATCTTATTTATACGGCCTTTCAAGCATGGTAAGCCTAGGTGCTAATTTTATAAATAGAATATGGAACTGAGGGCTGAATACAAAGATAAGGAAGATTTGGGTGCCAAATGGGAGTGAACGAAGACTTTGCTTTTCCCAGAAATTAAAAAAAGTCAAGGCTCCTGCTCTTATATATTTGAAATGACTCTAGCACAAATTTTTTTTCATCACACGCAAAGCTGTAAATATAAATTTGGGTTTTAAATATTGCATGACACAAAACCAGTGCAATTACATTTCTTAGCACTTTTTTTATTTTTTATTATTTTAGTTGAGCTTCAAATATGAAACAAATGTATGACAGGTAAGAATTGAACCTAATCTATGGGATAATAATTCTTGAGCCACAATCACTGCTCTACAACACTATTCATAGAACTTAAATCTTGATATTTACAAAACTAAGCCTAATATATCATTTTCTCCATTTTGAATGATTAGAAAATGGGAAGATGCTACTTTCTTAATATTTAGTACTTAGGTGTTAATTTTATTATATGAAATTTCCAGCTGAAAACTATTTGGGTATTAAGCATATGATTTCTTAAGAATTTGAAATACAGCCAGATACATACGTACAGCTCAGGTTTAATTGATATTATATAACAATATAAAACTCAATGTTTACAAATCAATCTTTCTTATTTACATATCTAACACCCAAGCATCACTGTTTACAGAACCCTCATTTAAATTTCCATCATTACTCCAAAACTAACATCCGACTTTGATCCTTCCATTCAACAAAAAGGGAATGAAATTCCACATAATAAGAGCATATGCAGCAATTTTGCAATTGTCAAAGTTTAAAAGTTAGAAATGTAAATACCAAAGATTTGAATGTTATACTCGTAATTATACCCTAATATATACCTATACAGTAACTCGTGCCACAAACTGATAAACCATTTAAAGCACACCACCACCAAACAATCTATAATCATCCTCATCTAAATTGATTATACAACCGATAAAAATCATGTATTTGGTACCACTTTTTAACAATAAAATAATAAATGAAGTGATCCCACGCTGTGCATTAATTTGCTTGCTTCTTTTCTATGAAAAATAAACATGTTACATGTTTTCAACCATACACTAAATCAATAACAATAAAATCATTCCTTGAAAGATTTTGTTTAATCACTCGGCTTTAAAATCGGGGTAATTTATAAACCCATTTTTATAATACATTCTCAATATCATAGCCATAGCCTCGTTTGATAAAGCTTTCTAGCAGCAATACCGTTAAAAGTCTGTGAGAACTTTAATTTAATTTGAGAGGAAAACTTGCAACCCATAACAATATATTCTGTACGCATTTCTTCCATCCAGCGGCAGAGCTATGGAGGGCTAGATGGAGGGGGTGCACTTGCTAAGCATGCAAATACCTTATGAGTTCAAGAAGTTGTCTAACAAGTTCAGCAACATCAAGTTTATTTCTAAGTAGTATAACATCACACTATGAAGTTAAAGTGCCAAGGGATGCTCAAATTTTCCTTTTCAATGACCCAAGTTAGTGCTCGTTTCTATCCATCTGGGAAGAAGCATTTTCCCCTTACTGTGTATTTCTCAAACGTAGGGAAGATGTAGTTGGAATCCAGTGTCGTAAATGGATTAATTGCCCTTCCCCGTCGACAGGTATCTCTAGTAAGCTTCCCTGTTCAACAAGGTTTTTACAAATGAATAAAAAATGAACGTGATAGTCCTAGTTTATAAATGCATCAGAATATATTGGAATTAATTTGTTTATCATACATTGTAATTCCCTGTCGATAGGTATCGCCAGTAAGTTTCCCTCCCTATCGAACGAGGTTTTCACGAATGGATAAAAAATGAATGCAAAATGATAGTCCTAGTTTATAAATGTATCAGAATATAAACAAATTAGTTCCAGGTACTTGTAAGTTGACTTTAACTAAACTAAATCAAGCTAACAAAACTTTTTGGTTCAAACTGCAAAGATAAAATAATTTAAGGCTTACTCTGGCTTAAGCTAAGTGGGAACAAAACTGAGACTAAATGTCGAAAAGAAGGAAGTGTACATTCCTAGATATTCCAAATTTTCAAGGCTGAAAAGAGTAAGACTACCACCTCATATGATAATGGAAACTGAAACGCAAGGTTCCATGTCTGCGATGAAAATACTAACCAATTCAGGCTGTTCCCTCTGCACGTAACTCCCAATGCGTGCTGCCTCCTCAGGACTCCTTGCACACTTAATTTGTTCTATCAAATGCTTTGCAAGTGGGTTATCAACACCCACAAACTTTTGTGCCTGCAATGAAATTATAAAAAATTAAGAACGCCTCAAACAAAAAATTTGATAAAGTGGTATCCAGTCAAAGATTGCCAGAAGTTTTGTACCTGATAGTAGTGTTCTACAGTTGACCACAAGCAAGAAACTCCGGTTTTATCAGGCATCAGTATAGAATTTGGAGAAAATGTGGAAAATGCTCCAAACGGATCCCATGTCTTATAAAAGAATATCATTTTTGGCTCATAAGGTAAGAATGTTAGATCAGCATTAACTGTTTCGTCCAATGGGATCACAGGAGCCATGCATGGAATGGGATGAAGAAAACCACTTATGAGAATGTCCGGACCTATCTGTAATCCTCAAAGTCAAAAATAAATACATAAACAAAATATATGCGCAAAGAAAAAAATAAACATTATAATTTGGCGCATGCAAAATGCTTAACCAAAATTTTCTCAAGTAACAACAATTACTATAAAGAGTTTCCCAACTAGATTGTGAGTCAAGGTTTTACGTCTTTTAGCACATAATTAAATAACAGATTTTAGTGATGGTGTTGCATACTTTATATAATGTAGTAAAATATAGGTACATTGAATTTTTATAATAATATGTGCTTCTTTTAGAGTTCAGAATAATGAGTTCGTGAATCAGTCTATATGGATTGAGAGTAATAGTAGCATAATTCATGATGCTTCTCATTGGCATAATGACTCAATTCTCAATTGTGTTGAGAGACAAATATAGAAAGTTATGATAGTTGTGATGAAGGTGTTATGAACATGACAGCTCTGATGATATTCAAAACTTCTCATATGAGAAGATGACGCATTGTCTTAAGAAAGTATTGATTCATTGGTCAAGATTAGTATTAATTGTGTTTGAGGCCATTCAAATTAAAAATAATGAAATAAATTATATGGTTTCTAAGAACGATGTAAGTGTACATTAGTAGTAGTGTAAAGAAAAAATTAAATGGCCCATTTTAAACCCAACAACACAAATTCAAAGACTTGCTTTGAGGTGGGGATAATATTTAGCAACAAGTTCAAAGTTGTGATTCAATATTGGTCGATTGAAAATGGGAAATTGATCAGAATTCCATAAATGATAAAAAATGTGAGTCATTTGTCGAAATTTCAATTGCTCATTTGTCGAAATTTTGTATATTTCAAGATATAAAAGGTGGATATATTACAATTAATAAGACACTAACTTCTTCAATAATTGCGAGGAAGTACATGAACAATGTGAGAATAAATCCAATGATACCGATGAAAGTTTTAGAGAAGAAATCCTAGATGATATGAGGAGCCATCGTCTGAGCTCGCAAACAAAGGTGGTATTAAAACAGCTGCAAGAATGGTGCACTTGAAAGATAAACAACAATTAAATAAATTTTGAAATTACCATTAGAAATTGTAAGAACTAATCATGATTAATAATTACTATTTAAACTTTGCGTGATAATGATCTAAAAGTTAAAAGAGGCTTTTGAGTTCTTATATATTGTTTTCAGCATACAAAAAAGTTTCAGGACAAGTTGTAGGCTCATAATCAAAGTTGATGAGTAATTTTTGAAGGGGCAATAAAGTTAACAATTATTGCAGTTACATTAAATGCAAATAATAGCATCAAGAAAATTATCAACATGGTTTAAAATATTTAAAATAGTCATTAACTCCTGTAAATTTTTTACTTATTGACTTTTATTTAAGTATTTTTTATTCCTACATTTAACTCTGTCCCTTCCATTAAATTTGCATTTATCAATCGGAATCGGACGCTGAAATCCAGCGGCCACTTCCAACAGCCAGAATCAACTGCTTGCAGCTGAAATCAGTCACTGGATTTCAATTACTGATTTTGACTGTAAAATGACAATTTAACGGACGAGAAAAAAATACTTAAACAAATGTCAATGAACTAAAATAAAATATTTACAAAGTTAAGAATGATAATTCCAATTTAACATTTATTTTTTATTAGCAAAAGACTTCATACGTGCATTTCTTAAAATCTTCCATAAAGTTACTATATTATATGTATCTCCACGAAAATTTAAAGATGATAGAATAAAAGGAAATCAAACTTAAAAATATTTTATAGTGAGTCGCCGTGCAACAACTAAGAATTAGTTCAGCGCTCTATAAATAAATAAAACACTTGAATGAGAAAGCTTTTCTTATGGTTAAATGATAAGGACTCGGACACTTAGTCAAATACATATTTTACAAGCACATTTTGACAGTTAATTATATGCGTGATTATTTCAACACATTTATATGGATGCACAAGAGTTATCAATTGTTTCCTTGCTAGAATCAAATAAAAAAAAATATTATGTCAAGGATGTTTAAATGTAAGAAGAAAAAAATGAACTACAAAATCAGGTTCTCGAATTTCTAAAAATTTTGCTAGCAACATATATGAGGTCGCGACATACATTGCAGTGAAGGCGAACAACTTTCAAGTGATCACAAAGCATAGAGCATAATTTACTATTAATTTGGAATCACAATCATGCAGTTGCAAGAAACAGAAATTAAGTGGCTCCTAATTGTTATGCACATGCGACAATCAACATGTAGATAGAAAACCCAAAAAAATACGTTCATGCTTATTATTCGACTGAAACTTACAATGAGAACTATATTTATGCTATTATGCCATATATTGGGGCAAAGAAATGATCACATAACAATATATAGCTGCCCTTACCGCCAATACATAAAGGCCTAACGTAGGCGGACACAAAATTTGAGAAAGATATCGTAAGAGAAAGATGCTATAAGCCATGGTAGGAAAATGGAAAGCAAATATATTATTAATCATTGTAAGAACAATAAGCAAGTTGGACATGAAATTTTATATTTCAAGACAAAAAACAATCAAAAGGTTCAATCATAACATGACATGCAAACATTGGACATTATGTGCCTGATGTTCAAGAACACAATGTTAAATTAAACAATATTAGTATTTTTTTATAGAACATATATTTTGAACGATATTACAGCTTATATATTTTCTTAATAATTTATCTGGACATATGATGGATGTATTTGATATTAATATGATAAATTAATGTATCTACTTCAATAACACAGGCTCACATCTACAATTATTTATTTGATTTTTTTTAAAACAGGTTTGCAGGCGCAAAAATAAAAGAATATTGCACTGTTTTGAGAATTATTGTTGACTATTTCAAACAACACTAAAGATATTTTGTTTATGTAATAAGCATGTTCATATGTACAAAGGCATGAGCTCATATATATATTATATATAGAGACATCAGTCTAAATGTATCAATTATAATATATACAAAGACATGAGTGTATGCTTAGTTTGCAATTTAATGTATTGCATCATAATAAATGTAATGAGATTTCTTTCAAAAAAAAAATTAGAACATCTTCATATTATCATGCATTAAAATCAATAATAGACAAAATTTCTATAAATTTTTGTATATATATAAAAACTTGATATAATATTTGGGACTTTTAATGGTATTATAAGTAATATTGTATCATGCATTAAAATCAAAATATCTTTGTTATTTAATTATAAAAATAGCAAAGATATATTTTGGATAGCAAAAAAAATAAAAAAATTTACTAATATTCAAGCAAAAATAAAAGAATATTCACGATTTTGACGTAGAATTAATGTTGGCTATTTCAAACAAGACAAGATTTTTTTTTGTCATGTTCATATGTACAAAGACATGAGTTCATATATATATTATATATAGAGATATCAATCTAAATGTATCAATTAAAATATGTACAAAGACATGAGTGTATGCTTAATTTGCAATTAAATGTATTGCATAATAATAAATGAAATGAGATTTCTCTTTCAACAAAAAATTAGAACATCTTTATATTATCATTCATTAAAATCAATAATAGACAAAATTTCTATAATTTTTTTTATATATAAAAAAAATTGATATAATATTTGGAACTTTTAATGGTATTATAAGTGATATTTTATCATGCATTAAAATCAAAATATCTTTGCTATTTTTTTATAAAAATAGCAAAGATATATTTTGGATAGCAAAAAATAATTAAACTTTTACTAATATTCAACAAAACTTTCACAACATCAAAGCTTTTAAATAAAAAGAAAAAAAGTAACAAAGTTAAAAATAAAGCATTAAAACTTCTAAATTTTAAGATCCCATCTTTAAAATGCTAAAAACTTTGACATTTAAGTTAATCCTAAGGAATTTTAGATCGATGTATTCAGCATATTTCCAAAAATATATTATATTTATGCCTAATTTAGACATTCCACAAACATGGTCTAAAACTAAAGCCAATTGTTTTGATTTTCCTTTATTTAGAGAATAGTTTCTGCAGATTATTATTAAATAGATAGTTTTCTAATTATTGACAAAAAAAAATTCTTTTTTTTGTTCTAATAATAAAAGACCAAATTGCATTTAATTATGAGTTGAGCGACTAAGAATAATAATTTAAAGAGTCATAAACATAAATGAGAAAATATAAGAGCCATGAAATATTTTGATCACTAGTTCTCTCTCTCTATAAATAAATAAATAAATATATATATATATATATAGTTTTAATAATATAAAAATTTTAAAGAACGTTTACTGGTATTTTATTTATACGAAAATAATATAGTAGATGCGGTCGGGGGAACCTCGAACAAATAGCAAAAGAAAAATAAAATCAACAACCAAAGATGAATAAAGAAAGCGGTCTCTAACCTCCAAAAAGAATCTCACATAAAAATTCCAATACAAGAATTAAAGCTTAAAAAAATAGTGACTGCCCTTCCAACCAAGCTTATGATCCTTAAATGAGATTAGTGGCTATTCCTCCGATATTTGAACTTATAGTGGGATTTGAAACCACTTTTCTTCTTTTTTTCTGCCTTTTTGTTTCTCAAAACTGTCTTCAATATCAACATATTCTTTTTCCAACAATAAAGAGTTCACCTCACCATCGAGATTGGAAACCTCCACTTTTTTTCTGTTTTTCTACCGTTTTGTTTCTCAAAATAGTCATCAATATCAACATATTCTTTTTCCGACAATAACGAGTCCACCTCACCATCGAGATCGGAAACCTCCACTCCAATTATCCCGTCCTTGGAAGGAGTAAATTCTTCGGCAAAAAGATTGAGGCCCAAAGTATTCTTTAAAGCTCTCTCTTGCAACACTTCAGGAATAACGCAAAACCATTTTCAAATGCATGGCCAAAGAGGCGTTTAGCATATTCAAATCTGAATTAGCCAATGTATCCCATTAGCCAACACAACAATCCATGGGTGATTGGCCATGACCTCATATGGGGCACCAGCAGTTTCTGCTCCCATCTGTAAAAGTTCTTGAATTAACTTAAGCTTGGTTGTTAGTCTCTCTTATATAAAACAATCGAATACCTCTTTGTCTTCCTTCCATGGAATAAAAATGGGGGTCAACAGGGTCATCGTCCGACGCTGACCCCATGGCCGCACCAGACTCAACCAGCACAGAATCAACAACTAACTCAAAAACTTGAGCAACCACCTATAGCCGCACATCTACACCCGGGGCATCAATGATGATTTCCAAATCCACCATCTCCACAACTTCATATCCAATGAGCAGGCCCGGATCTGAGACCCTTGCAGAGCTAGCCTCACCGAGGAGCATATCCTACCCACATGGTTCAACCACCGTAGATTAAATTCTTCTATTTTCAACATAAATCAATTTTGTTTCTTCTTAGGAAGTTTGGGAGCAAATGCCTCTAATAGCCCGACATTCTTTCTCAACTGAGGATTGAGTTTGAAGCATTGCAATTCATTATGATTAATGATTAAAAAATGAGGACACTAGATTGGTCGATTTTATATCACACACTCTTGGAAGTATCCTCCCTCTTCGTCCCCGATCCAAATTTTAGATTTTAAATCCACGGTTAAATCAAATTCAACTCTCTCGCCACAAAAGACCTTGTCAAATTCGTCATTGAGTATTCAATTCCCAAAGTAGGATCCCAGAGCAAAGATGATCGAATGTGTGACTAGGTAAACTGTAAGAAGAGGAAAATTGATCCAAACTAGCGCAAAAGGACGTTCACAAGAGGGTCAAAAGAAGTCATCCATTTTAGGATTTTCGTGTAATTCTCAATGAAATAGATTCCTCGAGCGAAAATACGTGAGTAGCCGCTTCATTCGAGAATTTAAGGAGCACGTGCCGATAGTAAATTAGGTCGGGCTTGAAACTCGTCGGATAGACCCAAGCTATTAAGAAATTTCCTTAAGGCCACCATAGGCGGTCGGCCATTCGAAAATTTCCCAACAGGGTGAATTCGAACAATTTTGCAAGCTTAATATCTTTATCCTTTGTGATGATCAAGGCAGGATTACCTCGAAAAGGTACAATAGGCTTGATCCCGATCAATCCTTCTGCAGAAGAGGCGAACGTCGGCACCTCCCGAAAGGATTTGGATACAAAGGGTTTCCCAAGCCGTCAAAGATGAAGGTCTGGTAGCGTGCCCGAACCCTCCAACATCAACGTGGCATCCATCGATCAAAGTCGAGAGCTTAGGCGATGCCATTGCTAGAAAATTCTGCGGTCCACGACGTTAGGGCTCCACTCGCGCTCTAGCTCTCGCGTCTGTGAACCATCTCGCATATGATGCATATATATATATATATATGTAATATAATCTGTTGTATTTTATATTTATCAAGAAAATGAAGAACAATAAAATAGGGAGTTGGTGACCTTAAAAGTTTAAGAACGAAAAAAAAAACAAGCAAAAAAAAATCGATCACCAAACCTCCACGAAAATCGAAATCCCAACAAAATATAAAAACCAAACGATCCACTTATGACGTGGAATGTTAACCCTTTTTTGTTTCTTTTTCTTTTTTCCTCAAAAAAAGTCAAAAAGTAGCTTCGAATCCGAAATGTTGTCCTTGAGAGATCCTCATTAGGATCCCCTACAGAAGAGTCAAATTCTTCAATTATATTGCATGAGAATTAAGGTTTGAATGCCCTTCCATACACGGAGATAATTTGATGGAGGAACGTTCTCCATGGTTCTCAAAACAATAGGAACAACATTAATATGATGTTGGAGCACTTCTGAGGGGACGTCCACAAGAACTTTGTCAGCCTCACTGAGCATCCCTTCAACCCCTCCTCTTCAGATGTTCGGGGGCTGCCACCCGAAAGTCCCGAAGTTGATGAGAGAACTCCACATACAATGCAACCAAAGCCTCTTCCGCATCATACAAGGTTCAAGCTAATGTGAAGTAGCACCCAAGCATTCATCCACAATATCCTAGCCCCTTCCACCAAAAGTGATCCTGAATCTCCAGCTTAGTCGAGGGCACAAAAGGCTCCCCACCGACTTAGGGAACCGCTCCAAGGCATTAATTTCTTTTTGAACATACAAAATTTGTTTACATTTTCAATCCTCTGGGGAAGCTATCACTGTCGGCAGATCCTTCTTCTTCAACTCAAGATGAAGTTTAAAACAAAGAGATGTCATACCGATAATCATACAATGAGAACAGTAGATTGGACAAATTTCAATGATACACTTTTGAAAGTATTAGTTTCTTTCGTCTCCAATCCATATCTTAGAATCAAAACCTTCAGTTAAATCCATCTCCACTAGAACCCAAGCCACGAATTATCGAGTCAAATTAGAGTCATGGAATCAACTTTCAATGGTTTCCCAAAATACTACCTTACGGAGGGAAAAATTGATCCAAACCGGAGTAATAGATGGTTCGCATGTAGGATCAAATGTCATTGTCCATTTTAAAATTTTCATTGGCAGATTTTCTATGAAATAGTTCCCCCTAGTAAAGATCTGGGGGTTTACCATTTCATTCGACAACTTTATAAGGACATGTAGAGCGTCGGCGAGACTGACGTGCGAGTCAACAACTAAACCAAGTTGTTGAAGAATTTCTTAGTAGCACACATGAATGGTCTATCACTAGGAAACTTCCCAATCAGGGTAAACACGAGCAGATTTGCATGTACTTGTATTTCATTTTCAGATAGAATAAGAGCAGGCTTACCTCGAAGACATAATATGGATTTGATACCTATCAAATCAGCCGCGGAGGAGGTGTTTGCCAATACTTCTCGGATGGATTTAAAAGCTACAAGCCGCACCACATGCCGCACTCGAAGGTCGGGTAAAACATCCAAACCTTCCATTGCCGCAGCCATTACAACACGACGTCGATCGACGAACTAGAGCTATCGCCAAAACGTCTAGACTCCCATGGCTCGCACAAAACACAAGCAGTCTATGCATAAAATAAAAATAAAAAATAAAACAATTAAAGAACTTTCTCTCACCTATAGAATTAATATTGCATAAAATATAAAAAATGCTACCATCATTTTTAAAAAGTATATTTAATTTTTAGCACACCACTTGCCAAATATTAAACAATTTTAATAAATCAAGCAAAAGAAACCTAAGAAATAAAAAATTGTCGAATCATCCAGACTCCTATTTAACAGTTGGCATTAAATATGATAATTAAATGTTGTTTAGTTTTGAATTATTTCTTTTAAGATAATCTAAGTGAAATATTAGTTAATCAATTTTTAGGGGATGTTTAGATTGCGGAATATCGGGTGAAAAGTAAAATATTTCCAGTTAATAATAAATTTGGATGTTTGGTTTGCTACAATTGGGGATATGAAGGACTTTTTGAAAAGATATGTTTTCCCTTTACTTTCACAAAATCATTGTACAACTATTATTCCCAAATTAAGAATGATATACTAACTCATGTTCCTGGGATTTAAGAAAAAATGGAGGCCTCTGGTGGCCATTGATGGCCTTGCCAGCCATTGGTTGATCAGCGGCTAGCTTTACCAGCCCTTGTCGATGGCTGGCTAGCCTGTGCCTGCCCCTCTGTTATTGTTCATGGTTTGTCGGTTCGTCATCGGCTAACTATCATTTTTCTTTGCTTGTAAGGAGTTATGGTCAGTCTTCACTGACACTATTGTCTATTGACCAACAATGTTGGCCCTTGTCGGCCACTGATAGCCTTCACCGGTCCTCTAGTCCACTATTAGGGTGTCAATGACCATTGCAGGACATTTTTCGTCCTTCACCACCATCATAGGGCCATGGTTGGCCTGCATCAACCTTTCTTGTCAATTGGCAGGCCTTCGCAGACCCTTGTAGGCTTTCGGCTAGCCTTCGGTTACCCTCCCGTCAACTGTTAGGGCATTGTCAGCCCTCTGATGCCTCCCATCTGATTTTTGTTTAAATTTTAAGCAAATTTCTTTACAATCAACTTCCAGCCAACAAAGTTTTAAATCTTGTGGCTATCAACAAAGTTTTAAATCTTGTGGAACATTTTATTGTAGTTTAACATGAAAGAAGCAATAATTATCTGAAATTAAATTAAAATTTCATTAATTATCTTGGTAATTTAGTTTTATTTAATCAAACATTCAATTATCTTAATAAAATCACAATCAATTCCTTGTTTTTTTAGTTGCAAAACTAACTCATTTTTAGATAAATATATATTTATTGAATATTTAAGCTTTATCATAACTACTTATATAATTTAATAAACATAATTAATATTTTGATTACTCTTATTTAGGTGACTTTGAAATAGTTTGTGCAATTTAGTTTGCAGAATCTAGTTTCAAACAATTCAATATAATTAATTTAGATTACAATTATTTAATTATTAATGAGTTCAATGTAATCTCAAATTTCTATTTTAGTTCATCTTAGTTCAAAACTTTTTTAGGGATAAATTTGGCTTAAATGTATAAATGAGGTATTTAAATGTTTTGATTGAATAGTATATGGAAAATTAAAGGAAGGCATGATTAGCAGGATCCATGCATGTTAAGATGAAATGTAGTCACACGTTTAGTTGTTTTGCCCTTGAAAAAACCATCTCAAATGTTATAGGAAAATTATAGGACCAACAATGTTGTATGGGGTAGAATGTTGGTTGGAAATACAAATTCTTCTTGATTTTTCATGAGTCTTTATAATGACACAAGTAAAAAAACTAAAAGAAATAATGAGAATACCACCCAATAAGAAATATGTTAAATGTTGAAAGACAACAGCATTTTAAAAAATATCCTATGTAACATTTTTCATGCTGAATCATAACTATTTAAATGTTTCAGATGTTAAAAAAATGGAGAAAAAGGGAGAATGCATGACCTTTGGCAAAAATAACAGTTAATTATTCTTCATTGATAATAGAGAGTGCTGGGCTTTGATAGAAAAGCTATAATGAATGACAATCTAACTCAAATGTTTTATTTGTATCACTAAAGCTAGGATTGCAAGAATGTTTACAGCTAATCATGTTTTAGGATTGTGGTTATGTTACAATAAATCAAATTATTCCTAATAATTATAATAAACATAATGCCAAGAAAAAAAGTTGAAACGTCATATTCAGCTTTGATACTAGATAACAAATTCTCTCTTCCAAAAGCAATATTACCTCCCAACAAAATACAATTTCATGAAAAAGAATCCCAATTTTTAATGAATCCAACATAATCAACATTAACATAGAATATAACGTTTATACAATTATGGTTCTAATAATCATACTTTCCAAAGGATCTGAAAAAAATATTATTAGTTAAGACAACATCCAAGTGTTTCTTCTTTAAATTCTACATTTGCTAACTATTTTTAAAGTTTGCATGTTTATGTGCATACATGCCAAAAAAAAAATTTCTACATGCGCGCTATATCTTAAGGGTTGTTTTGAATAAACAAATTCTAAGATCCCCTAAAAAACGAGCATTACTAAAATCCATTCAAAAAAAGGTTCACCCTTGATAAATAGAAACATAAGAATTCGGCAAATGGAAAAATCAACAATAGAGGAAAATACACAAAGCAGGCTAAGCTATGAATCTGTTAATAACCTGTTGGGCAACGAACTAATTTTGTTAATTTAGTAAACATCTTGTTGGAACTTAATATGAAAACACATTTATAAGATGAGATTAACCCTGAAAAAGGTGGCATGAAAACCAACATGCACTAATCAAGAAAATTGGCTCAATATTACAAACTAGCCAAGATCTTCCTTAAGGTTCCTACAAGACTTAAGAAAATAATATCTCAAAAAATAAATTGTCTCAAAATCAACCAAGTAATTACAAAATAAAAAAAAAAAAATTTTAAAGGAAGATTTATAAAAATAGAAGAAATACCAATGAATGGTCAAAATGCAGCTCATTTTAAACATATCTTACTTGAACCATAGTTTGCAAAGCTCAAGGGCAACCAAGAGGCTCTTCCCCTCAAGAATTATTTCATCCAACGAAGAATTTGTTATTGTATTAGGCCACCTAAAAGTCTTCATCTACCTGAAACTTCAATTGGCAAGGAAGGCTGCACCATTGCATGACCCGTCACCACGACTGGCCTTTCATTCTCATCTCTAACCACCATCCGCCCGAACACAGCTACAGATTTCAAAGAAAAATTGTTCAAATTTTCACACATGAGGTTTTGGGAGGAATATGAGCCAAACTAGTCATGGTGTCGTAGTGATCCAAAAAAGGGCAAGAGATACGTTGGTGACAATTAAGAAGAAAAACTTGCATATTGTCTCATTTTGATCCCCATGCTATTGAGGCAATGAAATTTTAAGCAATAGTACCCTTTAAACACAAAGAAATCACAAACATTGAACTTAAAGGTTTTTTGCTCGATTGAGTTATTAGAATTTTTCTCCACAAAGAAAACCCCTCAATTCAAGATATATAATGAATCCCTTGGCCAAAGTTGTTGCGCCATAGAAACATACATTATTTACTCTACCACAAAGAAGCGCGAGTCTTAAACTTCTAAAGAAAGCATGGCATAAAATTGATGGCAATTTAACATCAATATTGACAAAGAATGTTCATGCAGCATTGGGACCAAACTGACTATTAGCATAGCTTTTTATCCCAATATAAATGGTTAAAATGAATGACCCATTCAAACATTGGAAAATTTTCTCTAATTGTGTGTTTTCGACATTAGAGGTGATAAAAAGGTACATTTTATTTTAATAAATTTGAATAGAACAATAACTTCCAATCATGCATCAGAAAGGCACCATATGAAAAATTTTATGTAATGAAGTGCATAACATACTTGCATTGGGCTGAGAAAGGCTTATAACGACTGATTGGTCCAGAGCTAGTTAATGAACCTACAAACAAAATCAAATTGATTCATGATCGCCTAAGAATTGTGCATAACAGATAGAGGAAATATTATTATGATGTAAAGACAGGTCAGTTCAATTTAAAATTGGAGAAGCTGTATTTTTGAACCCATGAAGAGATTTTCAAGGTTTGGATAGGCAAAAAATAAAGTTAAAGTTCATGATGTAATCCATATTTTATCTCTCTAAAAGTATGTGCAGGTAAATCAAGAAGAAATATTTCTGAGCAGTAAAAGCTTAACCCAGCCTCACGTATGTTTAAGAGCCAATAAGAATCTTTGGCTGAAGTAAAGCGATTGAGGAATAAAGAATTTCTTTTGCCAAGGTTCAATAGAAGTGTACTGAAAAGAAAGCCACGAGAGGAAGAGAAAGTGATATGTGAAAACATTATATTCATTTTTAATAATTTAATTCACAAATTAAGAATTTTAAATATTTTTCATATTTTGAAGATGAGATTTTTATTAACGAGGATTGTAGCAATCAAATTTTTTGTCCAGAATATAATATATAATAAACAATTTTGTAATGTTTTGAGATTTCGTTATTTATTTAATATTAATTGAGAAAATAATGAAGTTTTAGAGTGCAATATGGTTTGGTGTAAATTAAACATATAAATTGATATATATATTAATTGTAAGATATATATTACGTAATTGGTAAAATAAATGATAAAAAATGAAGACCCAACTCATCATGGTTTCTACTCTCACCTCATTATTGTAAACAACTAGCCAAGTAGTGACAAAATAGGGTTCAATTTAAGAAGCATGTTCTTCCCATCTTATGCAACGACCCAATGTCAATACTACGCAAAATTAAGTCAAATTCCACCTAAAAAATTAGGATCCCGGGGAACTTCAATTTAGCGCAAACAAAAATACCATTAGATATAAATAAAATTTTAAGATCAAAATACCTTAGTTTGAGAGAAATCCGGATAACAGAAACTCTCGCTTTAATTTATATATATTTTTTTATTTTAACAAATTGAGAAAAATAAATAAAGTTCAAATTCATTGATTTTTGTATCATTGTGATAAGTATATTATTTAAAGGCTATGCTAAAAGTTTCATCAAATTCGAAGCTCCGGTTCGATCGCAATTAATTTTTGAAGTTTTCAAACTCCTGATATTATTTTAAAATAAAATATTGCTCTGAATCAAAGATTTTTGGCTTGAGGGTGTCCGTTTCATCATAACACACTCATGTGTCAAGTTTCATTATTTTTGAAAGTCAAACGGCGAAAAAATTAATTTTTAAGTAATTATTTAATTTTTCCTACAGTTCCCCTACTTCCTCTGATCCCCTCAAAAATCAAGAATTAAGTCCAATTCCAACTCAAAAATCAGGAACCCGGAGAACTTCAATTTAGCGCAAACAAAAATACCCTTAGATATAAATAAAATTTTAAGATCAAAATGCCATAGTTTGAGAAAAATCCAGATAGCAGAAACTCACGTTTCAATTTCTGTATTTTTTTTTATTTCAACAAAATGAGAAAAATAAATACACGTCCAAATTCATCGATTTTCGTGTCATTGTGAAAAGTATATTATTTAAAGGCTATTTCGAAGCTCTGGTTCTATTACAATTAATTTTTGAAGTTTTCAAACTACTGATATTATTTAAAAAAAAAAAATTGCTCCGAATCAAAAAATTTTGGAGAGAAAGTGTTCGTTTCGTCATAACACACCCCTGTGTCATGTTTCATTATTTTTGAAAGTCAAACGGCGAAAAAATGTGAAAAAATTAATTTTAAGTAATTATTTAATTTTTCATAAAGTTTCCCCTTCTTCCTCTGTCCCCCTGTCGACAGAGCGCAGGCTCTGTCGCTTGACACAGCTTGTGACACAATAGGCGCGCCGCTTGGGCGCATGTTGGTTGGCCCAGTTGGCCGACCACAACACCCTTCCCTCTCTCTATTTATACCCCCACTCAGCCCCTTCCTTCTCCAAACAGCAAACCCTCCTCTCCCCTTCCTACCAGCCAGCAGACTCCCTCCAACCAACCCTCCTACCAGCCAGCCGCCATCCCCCTCTGATCCGGCCACCCCCCTCTGATCCGGCCACCCCACTCTGGCGATCCCCTCCAGCTTCCTTCCGATTTCCGGCAACCCTAATCCTAGGTGAGAGGAGAATGAAAAAAATGAGGAAAATGAAGAGAAATTTTGCTATTATTTATTTTTTTTCATTTATATATATATATATATAATAATCATTATTATTTTCATAATAATGATAATTATTCATCATTAACATATTTATTGTTCTCATTAATTAATAATAAAAATAATACAAATATTGTAAAATAACTATTATTTCAATTCTATCAATTTTAATTCAATCATTTTAATTCTAATATTTTTATTATTACTATTATTATTATTATTACTTTCTGCAATTTTTTACAGTTATTTCCATTCTGTCTTTTCTTTCATATATTATTATTATTAAATAATGATAATAATAACATTATTATAACTATTATTGCTACCCTCAGTAACTTAAAATATTATCTTCTATCAAGAAGAGAGTGAAAGAAAGACAGAATAGAAAAGAAGAAAGTAAATATCCATAAAAATATCACTTCTATTATAATATTGGCTTAATGGCTAAATTAAATTATCAAAAATCTAAATGCAGATTCAATTAAACTGTTGCATTTTTGAACTTAAAGAAAAAGGTACCAGATATCTTTTACTTGTTTAAATATATTTTTTCACTCAGCATCGCACAAATTGATAAAAGTGCTTTTAAAAATCACATAAAATGATATATGAAAAAATTTGGATAACGGAGTAGCAGGAGTTCCATGTTGGTATAATTTTAGTCTGATCAGACAACTGCTAGGATGGGGTTGTCCGACATTGGGAGTTATAAGGAGTCTATACTGATAAGCCTTTGAGAGGGCATGTATAGAGGGAAATTGGGATATGTATCACAAAAACGAATACCATTTTCCTCGATTTTATACTTGCCCAACAAAATCATGTTTTGCGCCATATATCAAACGCTAAAATTCTATATTTACTTTTGTGACAGCAATTATTTTTATGCTAAAATTTTAGTGCAATTGAAACAAATTTACAAGGATAAATTTATACAGCTTTTTATTTCCTATCAAATTATTGCTTATTATTTAGCAATTGTAAAGTTGGCATCGATCAGTATCTAGTTTCACAACTAACTGGTATGCAAATGCATGCACTTTTGAAACGTGCTCAGATCAAGAGTTTGTCCTAGAGGAAAGGTGCTAAGAACCAAGCAGTGCTGATACTGCTACCTGTTGATTTATCGTTCTTTTTAACTCTTTTTAAAGTTTGTAACTTTTGTTTTACTTTGATCTTTGTAATCAAAACTTGTGAATTAATGAATAAATAAGTTATGTTTGATGTCTATATATGTCTTTTAAACCACTCAATATGATGCTGCGGCTAGAGGACTTACCGAAAAATCGGTGCTGTATTAGCAACCGCCAACCCAACATCGGGTCCCTACATCTTATTTGTTAACTAGATCCATCATCCACTCATCCATCTAGAGCTAGAGAGATGATGGTGCATGTGAAAAGCCTATAAGCATTAGTACTCTAATGCTTGACAATTAATAAACTGTGACAATTGCTAAAGTATGAAAGTTCACATCATTTGGGTGATAGAGATGTTTGCTCATCTACAGAGAGAACAATAGGTAGAAAAAGTTAAGACCCGCAAAACTTCAGCAATACAAACATATGGGCTAATATTCCATATAAGTTAACATACATCTGGAGTGCTAAGAGTAATTCATGTGGAACTCTAGGCCACACAAATAAAACTCAAGAAAACATTGAGTTCTCAAACAGACCGTCAGATTCAATAAAATACAGCTAATTATATAAAGTAAAGCGTTAAGTTTTATAGTAATACCAAAGATTAACATTAGAAAAAAGTCATTTATAGTAACTATAATAAGAAATATTGGCAATACAATGTTTTTAAAAGCTTATAAAGGTTTAATATGGAATTTACTGCTTCATGGGAGGCATCAATCAAATCGAGTGCTTGGGACATTTGAGCTATCCCTAGCTCACCAACAGGAGATGGAGCACCTTTACCACCAATGATTTTTGGTGCAATAAATGCATAAACCTGCATAAAGAACAAATAGAGTGCAAGATTACAAGAAATAACAAAGATCAAGGAAAATGGAACCATCTAATAGAAATATAAACTGCCAAAGAAGATAACAAACTTAAAGAAATAAACTCAAAAATCATGGGGAGTGGTAGAGAAAGAATTCTGCATTTACATCTTCAACTTTAAAAACACTCAAATAGACTCGGGATTAATCAAAATTTAGACTTCGCCAATCAATCATATGCCCACTACTCAGCATAGATCTCTGTTTAAGAAAATAGGAGAAAGATGAGAACAAATTCAATCTTACCTAATAGTTCAAGTTAAATTTTAGTCCCAGCGAGAATATAAATCACTACAATAAAACCACAAAATCTTAGTCCCAATAAGTAAGCCAGCTATATAATTCCTTTGCCTTCCGTGAGTTAAATTCAATAAAATCCCCCTAAACACAAGTGAGATCATTCAAAAAAAAAAAAAAAACAAGTTATTTCATCTTCCGCTTTAATCTTGAGCAAAATTGATTAGCTTAAATCTCCTAAAAGGGGCATCAAACCACTTACGAATGTGCCCAAACCATCTAAGACGCCTTTCACTAAATTTATCACAAATAACCGATATTATTTTACTAAGTTGTTCATATTTAAAATATACATAACTAAATAAAAGAATCAGACTAAAAATATAAAAATTAACCATAAAGATAAATGGATAAAAATGCTTGAAAATAGATCGAGTTTATTTATGTGCATTCGTTTAATAACCAATGTGTTGCATATTGTGATCATTTGTCATGTGTCGCATATTACAATGATTTGTCATGTGTTGCATCAACTCTTCAGAACTTTCCAAGAAAGTTGAGATCCATGTAATAATCCAAGAAATCATGATTTTGCCTATGTAATTGAAGTTATTCACAGGTCATATTGATACTATTTAAAGAACAACTTTCATTTCATAGAAACCTATTTACTATTTTTCCATAAATTTCATCATTTGAATTTCCATCAGTAGAAAAATCAAAAGTTAATTCTTGAAAACGTTCTTAATTAGGTGGTATACTAATAAGGCTGAGAAAAGGAGTGTCACAGTATACAATATGGCATACATATGTAACCCAAATTCAACCTGAAAAATTCATGTTTATTTGACACATAAATAATTGCTCAAATCAATATTCTAAGCACATTTATTCAGATTCAAGAAGACCTGTGAAACTAGAAATCAACCCAAATTTAATTTTTGTATAAATAATAAATGGATCATGATAAATTTAAAATTGGGTTAATTTCATGTCATACAGTTCTTTATAGTGTTAAGTGAATAATACAAAACAATTAAAATCAAAATACCTCTTAGAAGTTATGTGTCAAACGAATCAGCTTAGCATTAAACAGGTTCAAATCAAAATGTGTCAGGGTTCACAATTTTGATCCTCAATAAATCAAACAGAATTTGGGTTAGGATTATTTATAATAGGCCATTTTGAAGATAGGCCCAAACCTGGCCATCAACATATTATGGCACCTCCTAGATGAGCACATTACTAATAGGCAAAACAAGAGACAAATCTTAAACATAAACATTAATCTTGAATTGCTGCCAACTTTAAAAAAAGTTGGGGTTTTACGTATACATACAACAGACTCAATATTGATTTATATGTTCACTACAAAATTATTGAATATAACATATATAACACAAAGTTCCTTTTTATTTAACATCAATACCACAAACAACCCTTCTAATTATTCTACAATCCTTCTCACCACTGAGCATTCGCTTTTGGTGAAAAAATCAGAAGAATAGTAAAAGAATTATTGCAGTGATTTTTCAGGTTGTTTTCTTTTCTATCAATGGCTGGGAAATTCTAAAACTATTTTTTTCATTTATTTTTCACATCTAACTTCTGTATTTCACAATTGAAAATTTTATTGTTTTTCTAAGTTTACTTACTGATAGGAATATTACATTATCAATTTTGTTTCTATTATCTGCTTTATTGTTTTTACCTTGTATACATGAGCTGAAATTGTCAACTCTTCTTCTTTAATCCTATTACTTCCTATATCACCGTAATCAATATCTGGGCTTAAGTTTTTAATGTTTTAGTTCAATGCAGCCCTAGATCATTATTTTCTTCAGCTCCTATTTTTTGAGGTTTCCTAATGTTAGCGGCAGCAAATGTCCACGCCATCGTAGGTCATCTATGCTTATACTAACACGTAACATTTAAGAATTTAGTATCAAATATGTAAATTGATAATAAGTTTGTGAGATTAGAAAATGATCTTTAGATGGTTTGGTATATCAAGCATAGACAAATCGATGCCCCTATTAGAAAAATAAAAATTAAGTACATGAATTTTGTCCATGTTAAAGAGGAAGAGGAAAAACAAAAAAGACACTAAAAGAAACTATTAGAAATGATCTTCTTTATTTGGAACTTTGGAAGAGGCTTCTATTTGATTGCGCACAGCATAAATAATGAATTCCTGTAGCTAACTTCACCTAGTGGGACTAAGGCATAGTGTTGTTATTAGTAATAATAACTACATAGTATGTATGTGAGAATCCCAAAAATTGCCAATAATTGCATGCAATTATTTATACTTAAAAGCAAAACATTCAAAATGATGAATTATGAAAAATTTAATATTACTTCTAGCACAATTCTTCTAACTTTTAAAGTGCTACCAGCACTTGCCTACAAATATTTAAATCTGATTGGAGAAAGCAATCAAAAAGGTACAAATCCGCAGTTGTTAAACTGTATTTTTCTTTGCCTTTACACTGTCAGAATATTATAAAGGGGATTCATACGTACCATTCAAATCTCCTACTACACATAAGTAGCATCAAAACTCAATTCACACCATAATCTGACAGTGTAAAGGTCACACATGACATGCGTTTGATATATAGAATCAAAACTCTGTTTTTAAGCCATGATTTTTGTGTGATAACAGTCTATGCCTGGTCAATGACCCCCTATATATAGATGAAAATCAAAGACAATACTTCAAAGAAGATGGACCCAATTGTGATTAATTATACAAAGCAAACAATTAGATAATTAACAATGGTAACAGTTTTAAGAAAAATCACTTTTAGGATAATTGAATATTTTCTAACTTTTGATTAATTTAAATTCAATCAAGAAATTATTAAAATTTAGTCCTAAATTAAGTCTAATTATGCAAATTAATAAAACTGTGATTTGTGGCTTTCTGGTGCAAACTACAAACATGTATAACATAAACATAATAAGTGATAAATTTAAAATATTACAACTATAATAAATCTAAATTTTGATTATTAATAATACGTTATATTAAAATAGGCATAAATGAATAGTATAAAACTTAATAAGCAGGTCCTTCCCTTCCCCCATACTTTTGATCCCTTCATACACAAGCAAGTCAGAGCAGAAGCAAGAAAGGGGCGGGCATATGCTTCAAGCATGGGGGGCTAGAGTCAGTCGTGGATGACTTTTGGGGGAGGATAGAGCGCATTGACAGTTGCTAAACAGTCCAGCAACCTAGTTCCCTTTGTGTCCATGAATTTCAAGCTTCCTTCAAGCTATAGCTTTTCAAAAAAACAAAACACAGGATTTCTGTCTTAGAAAATCATTTCTTTGAGTTTAATAAGAGTTTTTAAATAATTTTAGAGTGAAGATTTGCAATTTCTTTCATTCCACTTTTAAAAAGAACTTGGAAAGCCCTGACTATGTACTCTGCATTGCACGTCTAAGTTTTGCTATGTGATAGTTATGGGGAAGTACTAATCAAAATTTTATGTCAATTTAGGTTTCTCAGAAAAGAAACTAATGACCCCTCTCATTTCCTTGGGATAAATTAAAAAACTAAACCTATAAAATATTTTAAGTTTATACAAGATCAAGTTAATGTAATAATAATAATCAGAAAACCAAAAAACACCAATTAAGGCTTGAATGGTAGTTTTATCAAAAAATACTATGTTAAACAAAAATTAAATTACTCTTATGTTATAATATGTAAGATACATAAGTATGGATGATTATTGTAAAGGATTGAAGAATAACATGTGCAGCAGAAGCAAGGTTTAGGAATTGAAGTTGTGATATGAGATATTTCATTTTGACTAAACAATAATAAATTCATGCTTCTAAACCTGTAATGATCCTAGGTCATTTTTTAAAAAAAGACACTAATTACCCGCAGATTTCCATTTTCAATTAAAAAAATTCCCAATTATATCAATTATGTATTATAAAGGATTGATTAAATTACTGTTTTATGAAGTTTTGGGATTTCATTCTACCCCAAGATTGCTGAGAGGGAAGTTTTGTTATGCTTCATAATTACTATTAATAATTAATTAAAAATTTCATATTATTTTGCCTCATTCAATCAAATTTTCATAATACAAAAAAAAGAAGGCATTTCGTTTAGGAGAGCTGTGAGCATTAAATTAATGATTTTCCCAAGCCATCCTGAACTATCGAACAGTTTTTAATGTAAAGCTGACAATAAAACTCCCTTTTAACGACCTTGAAACCCCCGATTCTATCCCAAGAGTCTATCGTTTCTTTTCTCCTATGAAACCATCGGCAAAGGTCTTATTTAGACCTCACGACCCTCTTCTATAAACGCTACTTCTTTCGTATGTTCTTCCTCATTTTCCCTCTTAGTTCCCCGAAGCCTATCGAAGCTATCAGTCGCCTGATGACCACTCCATAAGATTTCAAAAACTCTTCCGAGTCTTTAGCGATAGAGCCCCGTTCTCTCGATACCCTTTCATCACTGACAGAAATTATAGGAGACCAGCGATCGAGCCCTCCCGCTCAACTCTCACGCACGGAGGAACGGCCCTGGAAGCTTGCGGTAGAGGCACAAACGAGCATCGCCGAAGCCGGCTGGAATACAGACATACGATCAAAAAGTCAAATACAGCCCTTCCGTCCACTGTGAATGACACCTGCTCCGACTCTCCTGCGCACTCCTTTTTTATTCTCGACATTTGCATTTTCCCTGCACGATTTCTGCGCTCGAAAACAGTGCTGCCATCCTATTCTATAGATTTCAGCCACTACTATCTCTCGGGTTTCGTCGTCTTTATCAAGAACTTTTGATCGATTAAGGTATTAGTCTACTTACAAACGCATTTAGTCATAAAGCTTTATTTAATTAATTTGGAATCAATTTTATCAGTAAAATGTCTACCCAAATTCAAAACTTAAATATTATGCACTTAGTCCACCTCATGCTAGAACCTAGAATAGTGGATCTTATGATTAATCTTGTAGTTGTTTTCAATATGGAATGTATACATTAATAAAAATATAATTTTAATATCTTTATGAGGCTATTGAGAACTAATTTAGAGCATGAAATCACATCAAATGAAAAATAAATCTTAGAAATAGTCAAGTTAGTCTATTCAAAACTACTTACTGTTAGTGTAAGCTGTTTCACTGATTGGAGTTATTGAATTATAGATGTTAGGAACACTTTTTGGATACAACAAAATGACATTTATGTTCTACAACCATATATTCTTTATACGACCATTAATAACCAAAGCCACCAAAGATCTATTGTGACTCTAGTATCCATAAAACCTATGGATGTTTCTTATAACCTTAACATCTTGTTATAGTTCTCACATGACTCACAATTCAACCCATGCAAACTCACTTAGATTTTAAAAATACATGAATTTTAATACGGGTTTTTCTATATCATTCTAACAAATTAACTTAGATGATCCCTTAACTAAAGCTAGTTTATATGTGTCTTAATCAAGAGAAATAAGGAATCACAGGGTTGAAATTAATCAAAAGCTTATGAATGAAAATATTAGCTTTCATAGAGCAAACAAAACTAATAGAATTTCAATATCATTTTTGCAGACACATCAAATTTTTAGTACTTTTTCAACAGTCTAAAACAAAAATACACTGAATATTACTTCATATACTCTTATTTCTTTTATTGCTATTTAAGCATCACTTTGAACATGTTTCATATTGTTACTTAATGAGTTATTCTTACTACTAATGATGTATAAGAAACAAAATGATGTTTATGTATCTTGTGAATATTACAAAGAGTTCCAAAACAGAGCATGAATAGATTAGGGACATGGCTAGCCCTCGGGAGACATAAGAGTGCCATCTGGAACCTTTGAGGGAGCTCAGGTGAAGATTATGCTTTTATGCATTTATTGAACCAACCTCAAAATTCTGGCTTTGCCTATCAGAACTATTACCGTCATTTCATGATATCAAGTCATAAATATAAACATGAACTTTTATGTGATTACTATTTGAAAATTCAGCATATGACAAAAAAATATTTATTTGCAGAAATAATTATTATCTTTTATTTGCATTTTGCCATATTTTCCTGCAATGATTATTATCCCATTTTTGTCTTCTGCTTTTTGCTTAAAAGTAAATTATTTAATATACTTTGTATTTAAAATGTGCACTAAGGTATTATTTTTATAATATCAGACCAAATCATGCTGGAGGAGGCTGATGTAGTTTTAAAATGTTAAAGAGAATCATGGCCCAGGATATATTTTTAGTTTTATTTTCTTTACAAGAGGCAAACATTTATATTCTGCAGTTTGTCAATTTATGTAATAATCTAGATGATATTTAATTTAAATTGAATGAATGAAATGACCTTATTCTTCTGTGGCTCTGGATATTATTTAACTGCTATTTTACTTAACCGCCAATATGATCATGCGGAAAGATGCACCCGATATTAAATTGGTTGTTATTAACATAACATGGGTCATCACAGTCGTGGGCTCATACTAACTTGGAAGGCCAACTGATAAGATTGTAACAACGTCTGTCATTGTTAAATGAATACATTTTTCCTGTGTTAAAGTAAAATATTGCATAAAAATAGAGCCAAAGGGAAATCCATTCAATTTAATTTAAGAATTTCATAATATTACATATATTGATAAATGACAATCATAAATAATAACACGAATTGAAGACGATATGATTTGACAACTTAGGTACCTTTAGCGATCATCCTTAGTAAATGCAAAGCATGTGAGGTTAAACAAGAAAGTTATAATCCCTTTCCATGATTAAGATTATTTCACAAATGCAAAGTGATGTATTCTCTTAGAATTTATAGTGAACTTATGATTTATTTTCATGGTATTTCAAGAAGATTTTATAAACTATCTGGAAACTTTTAAAAAGTGCTTGTGATGATAAAAGTATGATGGTAATTTATGACAATTCAGCGAAATCATGCAATTTTGGAAGTTTTAATTGCCTAGGTTTTGTTGGAAGAATTAGATAATAGTCTTTTGTTCGACCTATATTATTTTTAAAGACTTATATGTTGCTTTTAATATGATATTTCCTTTATATATGAACATTTGGATACTCTTAATTGTTGAATAGTAATATAATGTTTGCTTATGATCTATGGTGACTATAAGAGAATTTTTAATGAGAATGATTAAATAGGAAGTAGATGAAAATGACAGTAATGAGAATAGTGATAAGAATGATAGTATTAAATTAATGATAATAATAAGGTATAAGTTTTGTACATGCATTCCATGAAAGTTTTGGAAAGATTTGTTAAGGAGATTTATGATTGAATTAAATTGTGGGGAGCTAGATTCTGAATTAAATTCTGATTTGCCAAGACTAAACTTGAAATAGAATGCACATGTTATGCAAGTATATTGGAGTTCAACTTGTACTTGATTTACATTAAATGTATTTGACTTCCAATTTAGGTAATTGAGGTTTATTGCAAAGTCATCTATTCTAATTTACCTTGTGGACTTAGATCTCATCTTTGTTCTTAAGAATCTACATTCCCTGTAAAGCAATTTTTTTTTTGTATTTTTGAGTTTACGTTGCAGCGCATTTAACTAGACTTACAATCATGGGAAGTCACTTCATACTTGCAAGTTAAAATTGAAGATATGAAATGTATGGTTTCATTTGTGAATGTATTTATCTTAATCTAGAATATTAAGTGCTGATAAACCATTTCATTCAAAAAAGTTAACTAGGAATGAAATGACATATCTTAATTATCGTAGTGTCATTTCTACAAAAGTAATGAACTCTTCTTTCTTGAGTCTAATAATTGTATCGAAGCAACATTGTACACAATTTTTCTTCTGCACATAGAATTCAAATACAAAAAAAATAATTGAATCCATATGGCTGACTGAGACTTCTTACCTTGTGCATCTAACTACATGATTAGTGTCTTGCTACCTCACAAAGTGAATGAAAAGTAGAATTATATAGAATCGAGATGCATAGTAGATTTAACAACCTTTTCAATTATAGAATTTGGCATTTTTCAACCATAGTCAAATTTTCTTTTTCTGGTAATTTATGACCTAAAAGGTGTAGTTAATGGTATATTAATAATACACTATAAATCTTGAATTTGGCACCATCAATTGAAGAATGGGAAATTTATTCTGCTTCAAACCCGAATTATTAGTGCTCAATTTGAATTGGTGCTTCAATGAAGGTGCTCGATGGAAGTTGACTTAGCAAATGCTGCTTAACTAAATCTGGCCTAACTACTAGCTAGTTCTGAATCTAATTAGTTTTTGGTTGATGTCCATTAGCATTCCACCAGTACAACGAACTAACGAGAATAATTTTGGCTCCCTGTAAGATCCAGGATATTCATTACACTGGTTTTAGATTCACCAACAGGATATTTATTCGTGTGCCAAATTTTAACCAAGTTTAATATATGTTAATGTTTAATTAGCGCTACAAACGAATGCTCTCAACAAGTTATTAAGAACAGTGTTCACTTAGAACTTGTCTTTCATCATTCGATTATTTAATTCAACAAGTTAAATGTAACTTTCTGAATATTCTACACTCATAAATGATCAAGCTTGAAGATATTTTATTTTAATTTATTTGTGGCAGCAACATTTATCTTATAGTTGTGAGCACGCTCATTAAATCCAAACTAAATGTGTCAATGTTTCTGCCTTCTTTGGCATGCTGTTTCATTTTTTTAGTTGGACATGCCTTGCAAAAATAAAATTAAAAATAAAAATAAAAACGCCTCAAACTGATTTGGAGATTGTTTCCATAGTTTTGCTAAAAGCAATTTTGATTGTTTTTCCATTGAACAAATGCATTTAACTTCAATGATTATGCATGTATTTCTCTTACTTAGTTTGTTCGAAAGCTCTAAGTGAATAACTTTGGAATCTCAATCATATATTTGAGAATATAAAGGTATGCTTCATTCAGGTAGGACGTTAAGCTTATAGTATGTTTCACCTTTTAATTTAATCTGAAAACTGATTTCAATTCATTGCAGAATAATAAATTAGATCTGAATATGATCCATTATTTAAACTCAGACTCCATCCCTTTTTTTTATCTTTAACTTCATCATATTATTTCATTGAGGTTCTTAAGTAATGGATTAGTAAAATGCTATATCTCTATAATATGTAAATGCTAATTTAGCAATTATTTGCTAAAGAGAAGTTACTGTGTTACAGTAATAAGCATAATTGAAAAAAAAAATATTGTGTGTGCTTCTAACCTATTATTGAATGAATTGAAATACTAAATGACCTAGTTGTTGTTATGCAAATATCGGTGGTGAGGTCGGAAGAAAGGATAAAACCAAAAAAAATTTCTAGATGAGCATAAATGATTAAGGAGTACACCCATTCGAGATTGAATTTCTCATAGTAAGATCAATTCAATTTAATTTGAAGGTTTTGGAATTAGATGCTTAGGAAATAGACAGTTTGAGCAAACATCATTATGATAAGGACATCAGCACATATAGCAATAAGAAATTAATAGCGATGCTGAGATCAGTAACACAAATTTGAGACACTATGATTTGATATCTTGATGATATTTTTATGAACAACATTAAATGATAAGTTGAGGAGAAATTCATGTTATGCAGGGTTACTTTAGAAATTAAATATTTTCATCATAGTAAAATCGGATATGTGGATAACTCGACAAAATATTGGACAATAACCATCGATTAAGGAAGAGAACCATTCCAATGATCAATGTGCAATGGAGAAATCACAGTGCCAAGAAAGCCACATGGGAAAGGGAGAAAGGTATGAGAAAGGAATATCAATCTTTCAAAATTCAACTAATCCTAATTAAATCTCCTCACGTTCAATTAAAATGTCTATTACTTGTGTAATGTCAAAAACGACATTATTTTTAAGTATGGGAGTTTGTAATGACCCCAAATCATTTTTTAAAAAAGACCCTAATTTTCTGCTATGTTCAATTTTTGTTGATTATCCACGATTTTCCGTTTTCAGTTATAAAGATTCCCGATTATGTCAGTTAATTAATATAAAGGATTGATTAAATTATTGTTTTAGGCAGTTTTGGGATTTCATTCTACCCCAACATTGCTGAGATGGAAGTTTCATTACTCTTCATAATTACTATCAATATAATTAATTAAAGATTTCATATTATTTTGCCTCATTCATTCAAATTTTCATAATACACAAAAGAAGGCATTTCTTTTAGGAGAGCTGTGAGCTTTTAATTAATGATTTTCCCAAGCCTTCATGTACTGTCAAACAGTTTCTAATGTAAAGCTGACAATAAAACTCCATTTAAACGACCCTGAAACCCTCGATTCAATCCCAAGAGCTCGATCATTTCTTTTCTCCTATGAAACCATCGGCAAAGGTTTTATTTAGACCTCACGACCCTCTCCTATAAACGCTACTTCTTCCTTAAATTCTTCCTCATTTTCCCTCTTAGTTCCCCGCAGTCTATCGGAGCTATCAGTCGCCCAATAACCACTCCGCAAGATTTCGAAAACTCTCCTGAGCTTTTAGCAATAGAGCCCCGTTCTCTCGATACCCTCTCCTCACTGACAGAAATCGAAGGAGACCTACAATCAAGCCCTCCTGCTCGACTCTCCCACACGAAAGAACGGCCCCGAAAGCATGCGGTAAAGGCGCAAACAAGCAATGCCGAAGCCAACAAGAAGGCAGATGTACGATCAAAAAGCTAACTATTGCCCTTCGGTCCGCTGTGAATGACACCTGCTCCGTCTCTCCCACACAATTCTCTTCTATTCTCGACATTTGCATTTTTCCTGCACGATCTCTGCGCTCGACAACAGTGCTGCCATCCTATTCTATTGATTCCAGCCACAAATATCTCTCTGGTTTCATCGTCTTCACCAAGAACTTTCGATCGATTAAGGTATTAGTTTGCTTACAAACGCATTTAGTCATATAGCTTTATTTAATTGATTTGGAATCAATCTTGTTAGTAAAATATCTACCCAAATTCAAAACTTAAATTTTATGCACTTAGTCCACCTCATTCTAGAACCTAGAATAGTGAATCTTATAATTACTCTTGGAGTTACTTTCAATATGGAATGTATATATTGATAAGAAAATAATTTTAATATCTTTATGAGGCTATTGAGAACTGATTTAAAGCATGAAATCACTTCAAATGGAAAATGAATCGTAGAAATAGTCAATTAGTCTATTCAAAACTACTTACTATTAGTGTAAACTGTTTCACCGATAGGAGTTATTGAATTATAGATGTTAGGATCACTTTTTGGATCCAACAAAATGGCATTTATGTTCTACAACCATACTTTCTTTATACGACCATTAATAACCAAAGCCATCAAAGATCTGTTGTGTGACTATAATATCCATTAAATGTATGGATGTTTCTTATAACCTAAGCATCTTGTTATGGTTCTCACATGACTCACAATTCAACCCATGCAAGCTCACTTAGGTTTTAAGAATACATGAATTTTAATACTGGTTTTTCTATATCATTCTAACAAATTAACTCAGATGATCTTTTAACTAAAGCTAGTTTATATGTCTTAAATCAAGAGGAATAAGGAATCACAAGAGTCAAGAATTAATCAAAAGCTTATGAATGAAAATATTAGCTTTCATAGAGCGAACAAATATATTCAGAAACTAATAGAATTTCAATATCATTTCTGCAGACACATCAAATTTTTAGTACTTTTTCAACAGTCTAAAACAAAAGTACAATGAATATTACTTCATATACTCTTATTTCTTTTATTGCTATTTAAGCATCGCTTTGAACCTGTTTCATATTGTTAATGAGTTATTCTTACTACTAATGATGTATAAGAAACAAAATAATGTTTATGTATCTTGTGAATATTACAAAAAGTTTCAAAACAGAGCATGAATAGATTAGGGACATGGCTAGCCCTCGGGAGATATAAGAGTGCCATCTGGAACCTTTGAAGGAGCTCAGGTGAAGATTATGCTTTTATGCATTATTGAACCAGCCTCAAAGTTATGGCTTTGCCCATCAGAACTATTACCGTCATTTCATGATATCAAGTCATAAATATAAACATGAATTTTTATGCGATTACTATTTGAAAATTCAGCATATGACAAAGAAATATTTATTTGCAAGAATAATGATTATCTTTTATTTGCATTTTGTCATATTTTACTGCAATGATTATTATCCCATTTTTGTCTTCCGCATTTTGCTTAAAAGTAAATTATTTAATATACTTTGTACTTAAAATGTGCAATAAGGCATTATTTTTATAATGCCAGACCAAATCATGCTGGAGGAGGCTGATGTAGTTTAAAAATATTAAAGAGAATCATGGCCCGGGATATATTTTAAGTTTTATTTTCTTTACAAGAGGCAAACATTTATATTCTGCAGTTTGTCAATTTATGTAATAATCTAGATGATATTTAGGTTAAATTGAATAAATGAAATTTTCTTATTTTTTTGTGGCTCTGGATATTGTTTAACTGCTATTTTACTTAACCGTCAATATGATCCTGCGAAAAGATGCACCTGATGTTAGATTGGTTGCTACTAACATAACATGGGTCATCACAAAACCCAATGCTATTTATGCTGACGTTGAATTGTTTCATGTACTCAAATTTTCATGTTATGACATTATTTTGCTTTCTTTAATATATTTATATTACAAATATTCATAGCCTATGCAAGTTATGTTTCTATGAAGATTCAACAAGGTATTTATCAATGTCATGATCATTATATAATGCACCTATAATTATTACGTGGCATGTAACTACCTATGACAATATTATGAATGTAGAATCGTGCAATGAATATCTTATTCCCAAATGAATCCTTGTATATGAAAAATGAAGTTTAAGGTCTCCTTAAAGGGTGCAAGCATGGTTCAACAATTACGACAACGTGCATAAAGCATATGAAATTGATATTTTATCAAACTGGGTAAGGCTTTATCATTATAGAAAGATAAAGAAATAAAGAAAAATAAATCATCCATCAAATTATAACAAGTGATTTGATCATTATGGCCAATAACAAGACTATAATTAACCAGATTTCTCCAAAAAACAGATGTATAACTAAACTATCTTCAACACTAAATAAAAGATGTATACTTTTATGGCATGGACTACTACGATTCATTTTAATTTTATTGAATAATTATCAAAACAGTTGTTTAACTAATATAGGCTTACCGATATACTCTCATGTTATTTAACCTGTCCAATTTAACCCCACAGACACGAACTATTCAATCCATCCAATTTATCCCCCAACGACTTGTTTTATCATAGATGCTCAATGTGTGGTGCAGATGCAAATAAGCCCAGAAAATTTAACACAGAACATATCTCTTAATACAAGATCATCCTAAAACAAGTAATACAAAATCAGTAAGCACGTTGGATCCACAAATATGCATGCACCCTATCATAAGAAAAAAAAAAATGATATAAGTTGGTCATGTAAATGAGCTACACAGGTTTTTGAATCTATGGAAGCTCAGTCTATACCTTGTGAATTATACCCGAGTTGATTGCAGGCGCAGCAAGTTCCCCACCACATTCCCAAAGTATTGACAGGCACCCATGATTATAACAAAATTCCATAACATCTCTGGGATTCAGACTGTCAAATTCAATAACTTCAACTCCTTTTTTAGCTAGCTTTTCCTGAATGTCCTTTCGAGCTCCACGTTGTGTGGCAACAATCGTATGTGCATCATTAGTATTCCAAAGATTTGCCTTTTCAGGAAGATTTAAACTCCTGGACATTACTATTCGAGTAGGTACATGGCCCCTACCGTGTCTTGCAGTCAATCTTGGGTCTGTCAACAGGGAACTATAACAAAATTCATAATGGACAAAGAAACAAATTTAAGACTCAAGAATGAAAATAAGGTTCCCCTACCATCTTGACGTACAGTATTTCCTCCTACAACAACAGCGTCACTCCGACCTCTTAGTTCAAAGACTCGACCTCTAGAAAGTGTGCTGCTTACCCAAGAGGCATCTCCACTACTTGCAGCAATCTTTCCTGGCAAATACAAAATAATTAACACTGCATCAACTAGTCTTCCCCACTATCACCCACACAATGCAGCAGATAAATCCTCGACAGCATAAAAAATAAAACCCGGACGTCATATTCTATGAAGCAAATCAACAACAATAAATCTTACCATCCAATGTCATAGCATATTTGAGCACAGAGAAGGGAACTTGAAATGCAGCTCTGTAAAGTAGGGGAGCATTTACTAGGAGGCAGGACTTCAAACCATCCTGAAAAAATGAACCTCAACATCATGAGATGAAGCCAGTGGTCAATTACATGTGCTAAAGCACGCAGTAAACAAAATTAGAATATCTTTTAAGAAATGACTATATATGATGTAATAACAAGTTACATGTTTTTAATGGTAACAAGAAAAGAGACATCACAAATACTTCCTGCCAGCCAAAGCAAGGGTTATATAGTAAATAATAAATCAAGACCCAATAGTCGGCAGTTATCTAGAGCTTCGTTCAAAAGTGCTAGTACAGAACCCCAAGCGTTTACATAAATATGAAATGAGGTCATGCAATTATCCATAAATACAATAATTTAATGATTTTTAATTTTTAATTTTTTTACATCATCTTATAGTAACACATAGTATATAATTAAAACAGGTAATAATTAAGCTTGGTAATTAAAAACTAATAACATACACATAAATTATATATAATCGCTAATATTTTCTTTCACTCTTGTTATCTTAAAAAGGTCTGCAATCATCATTTCCCTACCATTATGTACTTTTCACATAGCAATGTGTCAAACTATCATTAATATCCAAAATTATTTGAGTTTTGTTCTCTCACATAGCATCTGAATTTTTGTAATTAATATAGCAAGCACCTACACTTTCACAATTACGAACATAGCTCACAAACATTTTTAAATATATCAAAATCACTACCATACTTCAGTTTTAAAATCATTAGATTATAATGAGAGCCAATATAACTAGGGTTAATTGTTGATTTATTAAATATTAAAAATGTGTTAATTATATAAATTTTTAACATTTTGCTGGTATGCAAGTAGTTATATCATTTTCTTGAGAGAAATATGTGCTGATAATCCAACCCTCAAGAAGCATGAAAAAAAATTTACTAAAATTACATGAAATTCACATAAACCAGACAACCCGTATTACAGTTTTAAAAAAATTGCAATATGAGGTCAATAGAATATGAGAATATGCATAAAAATTTATTATAATGATTTTTTAAAATTGGTTAAATTTTGATATTAATTCTCCAATATTACAGACTATGGAAAAATATCAAAATTTAGCTAAGCAAAAAAAAATACATCATTGAAATTCATTATAGAATCACAGTTAACCATCAAATTTTATTATGTAGTATCCCAGTTTTGCTAAATTTTGGGAACTTCGCCGAACAAATAAGGTTTATCTGACAAAGATCGTTTGCCCGGTGAGACGAGCTAAACGAACCTCAAAAGACTTTAATTCTCTAAACTTTTTGTTTTGATCACCCCAAAAAGTGCAAAGATCTACAGCTTTTAGATTAAATTTCAAGAGTAGACTTTCGTGAGGTAGATTTGAGCTTAAACCTGACTTCCCATGATTGATGGTTCACAATTTATTTAAATCTAGAATTGACAATTTCTTAGTCACAAGCCACTATAATTAATCACCCCTTCTACTCATAAAAGAGAACTCTTAATTAATGAGTATTACTATTCATGCAAAAGCATTAAAAGGAGGAGTAAATGAAAGAAAAATCGATTAAGCTCTCATGATTGCATCATTTTAGTTCAACTTGTGATCTAACTTGCCAACATAATAGAGAAACTTATCCGTAACAATAAGAGATTCTGGCAAGCAACTATAGGTTAACTCGCCTTAGAGATCCCGAGCAGACTGGTTGGCATATGTTAAATAATTGTTCTTTGGGTGTGATGACCCTAGATAGGTTAGTAACAACCATTATATCATAGGTGCATCTTTCTACAGGATCATATTGGCAGTTAAGCAAAATAGCATTCAAATAACATCCAAAGCCATTCAAGAAATAAAAATTTCATTCATTCAATTTAATATTATATTATATAGATTATTACATAAATGACACCATACAAAAATAAATGTTTATCTCTTGAAAAGAAAGTAGAAGGTAAAGTTATAATCCGCGCCATGATTCTGTTTAACATCTTTAAACTACCTCAGCCTCCTCCAGCTATATCTGATTTGGCATTATAAAAATAATGCTTTAATGCACATTCTAAATACAAAAAATATTAAATAATATACTTTTAAGAAAAAGCAGAAAGCAAGAATGATATGATAATAATAATAGAAAAATATGATTTAATGCAAATAAAAGATAATCATAACTCCTGCAAATAAACATTTCCTTATCATGATTATGTCACATGAATAATTTTAAATGATGATCGCACAAAAATTCATGTTCATGTTTATGTATTGATATCATGAAGCGGCGTTAATAGTTCTGATAAGCAAAGCCAGAACATTGAGGCTAGGTTCAATAAAAGCATACCCTTCACATGGGCCGCTCAAAGGCTCCAGGTGGCAGCCTTATAGCTCTCGAGGACTAGCCCAGTCCCTAACCTATTCAACCACCGTTTTGAAACCCTTTGCAACATTCACAAGATACATAAACATCATTTTATTTATTTTACATCATTAGTAGTAAAAGTAATGCATTTAATCACAACACAAAACAGGCTCAAAGGGATACTTAAGCAGCAATAAAAGTAAATAAAAGTATAACAAATAATATCCAGTGTACCTTAGTGTAGACTTAATAAAACGAATCGCTCACAATTCTAATGTAGTACTGAAAGATTTAATGTATGCAAAAGTTATGTTTTGCAATTTTATCAGCCTTTGAAAATATCTGTCTTTATTATTAAAGCATATATTCTCCTTTCCAAGTTACAAAGTCTAGTTTATAATTTAGATTTATATTCATTCCCCGGTTACTTAAAATTCATACCATAATTAAGACAACTCAAACAATTTGTGTGGCTTGATAGGATCATTCAACGGATCATAACATGATGTTAGAGTTGCAGGATAATCAGGTGAAGTTCCAAGAGTGCAGGTGGGATTAAACAAAGGAGATTTGAAACTAATTTAGGCACATTGATCAGAAAATGTAATCGGGATCAATTAGGTATTAATTAATCCTTACTAATATTCTTTAATGTCCAATTAGAGAAACATTCCAAACAGTCTCCTTAAGCCTCTAAATGAGTCAAGGGACCTTTGGTTATATTACAAATCAAATTCTTTATCATATATGAATTCCCTACATCTGTTATAATCTCATCCTTCACATAATTCCTTAATAAATCTTTGCATCACTTAACTTCCCAATATCTACAAGGGATTCATTTAAATCTCAACTAAAAACTCTATTTATTTTTTTTATTTTTATTTTTAAATCAGTGGTGAACACTTATGATCCATTCATCATTTCTATTAGTGGGGTTAAAAGATATCCCTCCCTAACTATTTATTGTCTACTGCATTTTAAAATGACAAATGGAGAATTCTATAATTATGAACAGAGAATTAAGATTTAAGGACTGTGTAAACAAAAATACGAGAGAGCAATATAAAATTTCCTGTATTGGCAGTTATAGAAATTACAAAGTTGAGCCGAATATATTCTGCTACAGGTATTTAGGAAATTGACAAGATTATTCCACAGATTTTGAAGTTAAATTAACAAAGGAGAACATACCAGGACTTCAAGGCCGTGTGCAGAAAGAGATTGAGCGGAAGAGAAAAAATCATGCAAAAAGAGTAGATGTCGGCCGCTGGAACTATCAGGATCGTCTTTGTCTCTCTCGCGGATTCCTATGAATCGTCGATCCAGAGCAGAGAAGCTTCCGTGAAGATGTCGAGAGCAGAAAGGGGGTCGTGCGGGAAAGAAGGAGCGGACGTCAGTTGTTGAGGCGTTCAGGATGTCTCCGTCTCTTTTCGAAGGGACTCTAAGGTCAGTTGGTTCCGTTGTCTGAGCGTTGATGGGCTGGATCGAGAGATCGGGAGGAGTGCCGAGGGGTCGAGGCTCTCCCGGGTTGTCGTGGCTTGAAGAAGAAAGAGTGAGTCGAGGGAAAGCTTGTTGCGAGGGTGTCGTTGGTTCTACGAAGGTTAAATAAGATGTGTTTGTAATGCACGTCCGTTTCTTGTGTGCACAAGTTACGTGCGGCTCGTAAAATGTTAAAATTGGAAGAAGTGTGTTCTACCTTGATTTCGGATAGGTAAAAATTTTGAAATACTTTTTGCATTTAAATTCAATATTAATGACAAATCTAAAATTCCATCTTAGAATTATTAGGCTTTCAGGAACTTCCTCAAACAATCAATATGTAACGAAATAAACAGTAATTTGACGAAAACGGATTTTAGCAGGAGTTTTTAGCCTAAAACAAAAATTAGCGGGTAATAAACAGAAATTAGACCTAGCGAGAAGTTAACGTCTTTCGCATAAATGACCTAGGGTCATTACATTGGGTTCAAAATTTACTCTTGGACTTGGAGAGGGTTGGTCGTACCAAATGTACTAAGTAATTCAAAACATAGAGAAAATGACCACCAGGGTTCAGAAGTGTGCTGAACTAAAGATTCACTTAGAGTGTCATTGAACTTATACACGTAAGTCTAAAACTTTAAATTTTGGGTTTATATTCTTAGGTTTTTAACCTAGATTAGGGAACTTAAAATGGAATAAATTTTAATTAAGTCAGGGGACATCAATTGGAAGACCTAAGAATGGGTTCAAGATAGAATCTACATCCATTGGAAAGCTCTTGTTTGGATTTTGTATGAGATTTACATCAGTTTGAATGCCCATGTTTAGATTTAGAATAGGGCTTACATTCATTAGAAAGCTTGAAATAGTGGGTCATACGGCTTGGTCATTTGGACAAAGCAGCCCGATGCGTACATGTCTTAGTTCTTTCAAATCTGTAAGAAGATTAGAGATCATATACTCTAACAATGTTTCTGCTATGATTGATCATATCAATTGAATATTAAATCGCTTTAGCTTGATTTAATTCAACTAAGAGCTATTAGATGTGCTAACAATCAATTGATTTGGCTAGACTCAGCTCCGTTAGAAACTTTTAGATCTGCTAGAAACTGTATTTAGATATAAGATGATTTTATTGGTTTAAATTAACTAACTCTAACTAAAAATTAAGTATCTTAGCTTAGCCCCAATCTAGTATCACATATATCTACTAAGAGTTTTATTATTTGACTTAGGTTGATTCAGCTAGTACCATTTAAATCTACTAAGAATTAAGAATTTTAGGCTCTTTCCCTTTTAAGGGCCACACTAGATTTTTATTATTTTTATTAATTGCATGTGTATAATATTTAATTGATAGATTTCTTTTACTCACAAATTATTATTCGTTAGTTGTTATTTTGCTATTTATTATGTTAAAGATCACCTCATGTCAGCGTGCAAGAAACAAGTGGAAGAAAGCAATTACCTAACAAGCTAAGGGAATAAGAAATGGAGATTCGATTTCTAAGAACAAAGGCACAAGTCAATATTGTATACATAAAAAGGCTTATGCTGCTGAAAAATTACGAGCTCACATATGAGGGAATTGAAAGCGGTGTTTTGTACTCAAAATGATAAGAGACTTTGAGATGAGTGTTGGTATCCTACTGGTGTGAGCATAGTGGATAGTGATTTAACATTCATAGTCATATGTTTACCGAGAGTATATTGAATGTAAATAGCTCTTTCTTCTTTTTTCTTTCCTTTGTTATATCGGGAAGACAATGGCAAAGTTTGCTAGCATTTGGGTTGCCTATAATCGATCTCAATGTGACGTTTAAGCTAGAACGATATCCAAAATCAAAATTTTCATCTTTTACATTCTCAATGGAAATCTAAATATGACTGATTAATCAGTCATCATAATTGATTTATTTAATTTTTTTATTAATTAATTTAATAATTTTGATTAACTTAATTGATTTAAATAATTAATCTATTAATTCATGAAAATTTTGACAACATAACAATAAAATTTAAATTCTATTAATATAATTTTTTGCAACAAAACAAGTTGAAATATTGCCAAAAATAGTGCTCCAAAGGCTCAACTTTTATCAATATTTGTGTCAAAATTTTGACAGCATAACTAAGAATTGTCAAGATTAAATAAATCTAATTTTTAAAAAGCTAGAGAAACTTTAAATTTCCCATGCAGCTCTAAAAGACAATGGAATGTGATAATATTATAAGTTGGCTCGGTCAGAACTAAAAGACATCGGAGCATAATAAAGGGTCTCTATGTAATTTTAACCTTTAATTTTAAATTGATTTAATATCTTCCTTTCTCCTCCCTCCCCCTTTATTACTTTTTATCGCTTCCATCTCTAGCAATCTTCACGATGCATGCGCTAAGGGAGGGAGGTTTCACATGATATTTATTAAGGAAAAATGGAGAGCTCCGTCAAATGAGTTATAAAGAGCAATTACAGTAGTTTCCAAGCAGATGTGGGAGCAAGGGTTGCAAGCGACCACAAAAGAAGTTGTCTAGGAAGGTTTTGGGCAATGTGGCGGCCACTCGCGTGTGTTTAGGTCTTAGGCTTAACCGCATGTAAATAAGGGAAAGTTTGTGATTTATATCACGAATTTAAACACAAAATATGTTATATTCTTCACAATCCTTTCGGTGTGATTGCGAGAACTGTTGAGATCATAAACGGACAACTCGACCAGTTTGGTGAGTCGTGGTCCTCATATAAGCAAGAGAATCAAAGCATCTGGACATTGGCAAAAACATAGCTCGTGAGCACATTAGTGTGAATGAAAGCAGGTGAGATGGCGTTGGAGGAAGCTGACTGAGTTTGTTCTTGATTTTTTTTTTCAACTATAAACACATTGCCTCACAATGAACTATAAATCCAATCTTTTAAGCATATTGAACATAATTATATCCTATTGACTTTGTTCTAAAGCTCAATGAGTCATCAAAGATCGCTCAACCACTTAGATTTGTGAGCTAATGCTTGCTCTGTCCTTAGGCTTGTTGAACAAGCAAGAAAATATTTTATTAAATTCAACAATTTAAACTTATAGAACTTAAAGTTGCTCAAACTTGACCATTTAGACTTGTTGATCTAGTTATAAATCTTGGTCCTCTATGCTTGGGAATAATTTCCTACTTGTTCTTTTAAACTTGAGCTAGTTTAAGAACTCGATGAGGGGTAATTTTTTATGTGCAAGAGACAGATTCTTTAGGTTGCTTTTCTTTGACAATTACAAACCTTTGAAAGGACTTGGAGGTTCCTATATGTGTCTTGGGCGATTGAGCATTTTGTTTTATTTATATAGAGTCAACCTTTGACTTCTATTTAATATAATGCCAAGCATCCTTATACAATTTCACTTTGGACCTATTTAGCATGCTGAAAAATGGGTGTTAAGTAAAAATTTTTCAGGCAATTTAGGATTACATGTGTTTGGTGTGAAAAAAATGCAGAGTAAGGTAAAATTTTGAAGTAAAAAACTTCACCCCGCTATAAAAAGATTTGCGTAAAAGATTTAGAACGAATTGGCCGAAATTCACTTTTATGCAAAGTATTCTCTCGCGGTGACTGAGAGACGAAGGAAGGCAAACCTTTGTCCCCCAAAGAAGGCCAAGAATTGTCCTAAGAGCACCTCGACGACCGCACTTCTGCACATCTCCCGCCAAGTCTGCCCGTAGTTAGTTGTCACGAGATTCGCGTAGTCATAGGAAGTGAAGTGGCTGGACGGGAACCTGTAGCGGTTGGCGAAGGCGTTATTGGCGTTCAGGCACTCTTCTGCGAGGGCAGTGGAGAAAACGAGGACCTGGCGGATGCTGAAGCAAAGGAGGAGGATCGGGCAGATGCCGAAGCGAAGGAGGAAAACCGAGCGGATGCCGACGCGAAGGTGGAGGATCGGGAAGTGTCGGTCTGAGAGATGAGCCAGAGACCGGTGGAGGGGTTTCTTCGAATGAAGGAGATGCCCGATGAAGGGGGAAAGGCAGGTTTGGCGGCAGATTTCCCGCTCTCTAGCTTAGCTTGTGTGCAAAATGGAAGAGGAAGAACAATGCTGCTATGCGAGTGAGGAAGAAACCTCACATGAAAAAGAAAATTTGTAAAAAAAATGGAAAAAATTAATTTAAGGGATAATCTCACCCCACAAATTACTCAAAACATCATATTCTAGAAATTACTTTATTCCAAACAAAACATTTCAAACAAAGTAAATTAACTTGATTACATTGTAATCAAATTATACAGCAAACAGATTATACTGTGATTAGATTACTTTACACTTATTTTACTTCATTTCAACAAGCCTCTTCAAAAATAACAAATTAATGCATATTATGGTCAATCAAGCGTTATTTCCCATTATTGTTATACTTGGTATATGGATGAAGGGTGGAAGAAATCATGATGTACTCGCCTAACCATGACCAGTAGCACTTTGGACGAGGTCCCTAAATCGATCATATAGAAATTAGCTTCTAAGAACAGATGTTCGATTCTTAGTGGCAGAATGATAGAGCCCAATGTATGTTGATGAGCCTCGCTGAAACCATTTAAGTAAACTTTATCTTTGCAAAGAGATTGAACATCTAAACTAATCCTTCTCAATGTATTAATGCTCATCAAATTTCCAGAAGAGTCACAACCAATTAACATCCAATTTAGTTGTAGAGCATTAGTTTTAGTGGTGACATAGGGCAATCAATTATATTCAGAAGTTCGAAGCAAAACATCATATTTATCAAATGTAGAACTTGATGAAATTAGAGTGTACATTGCCTCTTTCAAATTCTTCTCTATAAAAAATGCTCCATACTTTTCAAACTCCTACAATAGCTTTATTAAGGTTTTAATGGTGACAAGGTTCTTAAGCATTATGAGAGCATAATAAATACTGAGCAATACAATGAGTTTGCAAAAGAGGATTAAAAACATTAACTAAATATTTTTTGCTTCATTTTAGTCCTTCCCTTTCTTTGAAGATTGAATCTTCTTCTAACTTTTTAACATTATTTTATTGATCTCTTCCTCAAAAGAATTATCCTCATTTTGAAATGCTCTTGAACTGTATCACAATCAAAATCATCAAACTTATCTAACCTGCCTAACTTGGGGAACCTGGCAATTACCATTAACTTAGACTCTTCTTCCTGATCTTAATTGGGAAAGTGGAGCTCATCAAATGAATCAATGAAAAGTGCTGTAATTTCACCTGACTCTTGTTATTGACCAGTCCGGTTAATGTTTCCTTCAAATCCTTTCATAATGATGCATCTGTGTCAGGCAATAGCCATGCGTGACTCCTTAAATGGTTCTTCATTTTGAGCTTCTTCTTCAGCATCAAGACATATTCTCCATGTGCTCTTCAATTTCATAGGCCTCTGAGACAGTTGTTCATAATGTCAAGCGTCTCAATGAATATTTCAGTTTCAGTGCTGAACTTCTTTTACCTCTTTTTTCTCAACTTCTTGATCTTTTAAAAATATGACAACTTAGTTTTATCATGAAATTCCCCTTTGTGGGATAAGAAATGTTCTAGTTCGAGCAAACTTTTACAATGTAGTGCATCAATTGTCATAAACACAATATGAGCATTTGTTTAATCATCTTTGAGACGAAGGCGTCACATTCTACTTCCTCCTCTATGATAGTGGGTGATTTCTCCTTTTGACCTTCACTTTGTGAAGTTGATGTTGCCTAAACCATATTGTCTTTCTCCCTTTTAGAGTTTTCAAGCGCATTGTCCGATATTGCAAGTTCACCATTATGGTCGCATTTCTCTAACCAGTCTTTGAAATAAAAAGAATCTTCGATTGGATAACTTATCACTCAAAGCACGAACAATAATTTGGGTTTTTTGTCTTATCAGCATGCTTCGGTCGTCACAAAACTCTGGTAACTGAAGACTAGCCATAAGAGCCTGTTAAAGATATAAGCAATGTTTTTTTTAGCACAACCTATTTATCTTTCTTAAAGAGTCGAAACTTTCTTCACTTCACCTCCTGCTTAAGAAGTTCAGCTCCTGGAATCAAGCGTATTGCAAATTCCCAAAACAAAACTTCCACAATAACTTTAATTGATGGTTATTTAAATTTATATTAGTTATATAGGTAACTTAATATTATTTAGAGCCGTAGCTTGCCCGATTTCATTTAAATCACTGTTTGGTATTGTCAAATGGATGTTTCATCTCAAACTTCCAGTTGGCATGATGTTACAACCTTAAGCTGAAACATTAATATAATGCAAGATATCTAAAGAATTGAAATAATTAATATAACTAACTATTACATTAAATAAAATTCACACATAATGAAACTAAATTTTGAATGTTCAAACACTACCAATTAAAATTTGCACGTTCTAACACTACCAATTAAATCAATCAATTTAGAAATCCTAAGCCAATAGAGGTAAACCTAATTAGCCCTTTGGTTCATCAACCCTGCTGATGAGATCATTATAAAGAAAATAGTAGGCGCAATAAAAGCAATCAGGAAACATTGATTGCTTTGGTGACCATTAAAGAACAACGTGAACTGTATTCGCAACTTTCTTTTTTTTTCATTTAAAAATATTTTAATATTATACTATCAAAGATTTTTTAATCATGTGGGGCAGAGTTTTTCCATCAGTGATTCTTTTTTGAATTTTTATATACGTAATATCCAAAACATAAACTTCATTTATCAAGCACCCAAAACATTATATTTGCCTATTAAAAACCCCAAACAACTAAATGATATCAAAATAAACACTTCAACATGCACAATTAGATTTTGATAGGTAAAACCAAGAAAGTCATATAAAACACAGTTCCTTCTTCTCTTTCTATGTTTTCAAGAGGGGATTGTCTGCTTGTCGCAATCTCAAGATGGGCATTCTCATCACACCCAATAATGCTTGCAAGGAACGTAAATTTGTTTACAACATTTTGTAGCTTCATTGAAGAAATGCATGAATTTTGTTAGGGGCTGTTTAGCATGAAGTAAAACAAGTATAAAGTAAAAATTTTCAATGAATTTATAATTACAAGTGTTTGCTATGAAAAAAAAGTGGGGCAGAATAAAATGTTGTGGTATAAATTTTACCCCGCTATAAATAGCCCGAAGTAATCCTTTTTCGACCGATTTGGTCGATTTTGTGTCTTACACAGAGGAAAGGTACGCATAGAAGCTTTGGTGATCTTCGCCTTGGCACTCAATTGGCTTTCCTTGTTTTCCTCCTGCTCGTTCAACAAGCTCGTCCTTGTTCTCCTCATAGGAGTTCGAAGCTCCTTCTCACAGCTCGTCTTTGCACCAAATCGGCTTCACACAAATTTCGCTTGGATAGCTTCGTCAATTCTGCCTTCAATTCACTCGATTCCAATCAAACGAAGCTTCAAAGGTTTTTGTCTTCGCACCGAAACGGCTTCAGATGAATTTCTCTTGGAGAGTTTCGTCGATTCCGCCTTCGATTCGCTCGAATCCGTTCGAACGAAGCTTCAGAGATCTTCGTTGATTCTGCCTTCAGAGCTTCGTCGATTTCGTTCGAATAAAAATCGAATTAGATAGCTTGAAGAACTACATTTAAGTTCGAATCAACTTCGCATGAATTCCATTCGAATGAATCCTAAACCGGAACGAATCCTAAAATTGGAGAGTTTCATCTTCCCACGATTCTGCTCCATTCGATTCATTCCAAGCTAATCGCATTCTATTTAATTCCGTTCCATTCCATTCGTGTTTAAAGAAGAAAATCATTCACATAAAAAATTTATAGAGGGGCAATCTTACCCCCACAAATTACTCAAAATGACATACTCAGCAGATTACTTCATTCCAAACAAATAAATTCAAACAAATTAATCAAATTGTATTGTAATCAGATTACTTTACCCTCACTTTTCTGCATCCCAAATAGTCCCTTAATCTTTTGCTCAATTATAAAGTCTTGAACTATTTTGAAGTCACATTTTCTGTTGAGAAATAAATTCATTAATTTACACTTCCGGTTTTAATTAGCATAATAATGTCAATCTATAATATAGTTGGCGACTCTACTAACCCTAAAGTGAAGCATTGACTCACATCAAATATATTGCATCATACATGTACTTCCAATATTTAAGAAAAGGTTGATATATTATTTACACTACACAAAATCCTCTTCTATGCATTAATTTTACTTGGGCTAATGTAGCTAGAGAGAAGTTTAACTCACTTCTATCATTTCCCTTTCAAGGAAAATTAAGTAAAGTTAAATGAAATTTATCGATATATCTAATGGTACCAAATTTTGTGGAGTGACATAGGGTTATGGAGTGACATGCAACAAATAATAAGAGATACTGCAAAGCATAGTTAACAAATAAACACAACATGGACAAATAAGATTAAAGAAAAAAAATAATCAGGTGAAGAAGAGAAGTGTGGGTTCTTCATCATACAAGAAGACAGCTCTTCATCTTGAAGCACACTGCTTTGTACAATGCCACACTAGGAATTCTCAAGATTAACTCGCCCAATTTGAAATTATAATAAGTAGTCAATCCCCTCCGGTGAACAAGAAGAAAGAAGATGGACTTACGCCTTCTACAATTTTTTTAGCATTTAGTATTTAGAATCAAACAGTGTAAATTGAAGTGTTTACATTTTATATTATTTATCTGTTAGGGTGTTTGACAGGTAATTATGATGTTTCAAGAATTTGACAAGGTATACATTTAGAGTGTTACGTATGGAAAAATCCTTTTCTTTTACTTGGGGAACAATATTCCTGCTGACTCTTTGGCATTCCCCCGAAAGGATAAACGATAGTTGTACCTACACTAATGTTTTTGCCGTCCTTTGATTTAACATATATGCTGGCCGGTTTTCAAAAAAAAAAAAAAAGCTTGCCCAATTTTGAAGTAAACCATATAAATAACTTGTTGCAAATCACAAATACAATTAACATAAACAAATCAATAATAGATTCTGTAGATGAAACAAGAATTAGACAAGCATTTACCAATAATAGAAGCCCATGATACAGCATTATAACTACTCTCAATAATTGGCAGTCAAACTTACACCACACTCAAATAACTCAGCAACCAACAAGCAGATTCCTTCAAATAACTCAGAAACTAACAAGGACATTCTCTCAAATAATTCAAGCGATATTTTCCGCGATCTTTCACGTGTGATTGTGCACTAGGGTTTCATTTTACAGCTAGGTCGCCGCCTTCCGACAAGATTTTCTGGTGGTTTTCGCTCGTTGTTACAAGCGTCGTCTATTGCGGATTCCCTTCGGGCTTGTATCGACTTCATCAGAATTGACATGGATCTCTACTTGGAAACTGTGTTTGTGGTTACATTTTGGGACATATTTCTTTGGTTGTTTCATCACTGATCCCTTATTGGGACTTCGGATGTTCCAATCAGCCTTGCATGTCCCAGGCTAATGGCAGGATTAACAACCTCCCTAATATGCATATCAAACAAAGTGTCGAAGCTATCCAAATCATTCATTGAAGCTTTGACAAATACTGATGCCGCAGCCTCAAGAGAATTGATTGGCATCAAACCGATTGCGTTGCGTCGAGGTAAACCAGCTCTACTTCTCTAAAGACGAAAGACTGCATTTGATGAAACCGTTTGAATATTTCTTGGTGGCAAAATTCTATAATGGTAGGCCGACGCTAGTTGCCATGAGAATATTTCACAATTATATGGATTAGTCAGAATCTTTCAGTGGGGGGTAAATCGCTTTCGGCATATCCTTATTAAGCTTTCAAATGAGATTGATTACGCAAGGATGTTTGCTTGAGGCTATTATTTCATCGAGAATTTTCATATGAAACTACTAAAGTGGACCACATTTTTTATTCGAAAAATGAGCCTCCCATTGTGCCAGTCAGAATCAATTTCTCATTGCTCAAAGTTCACTTAATCGCTCACTCAATCCTAATTCCATTCGGATCTTACTTTGTGAAGCCTCTCAAAGTAGATTTGCTACCGCCAACCTTTTAAGGCCATCGATAACACAGGCATTGGTTCAAATTGATCTCATGAAAAAATCAAATATGCTATTTAAATCGGGGATAAAGAGGGGGTTCATTTCCAAAAATACATTTTTAAAGATATTCTGAAGTATTGTTCTCATTGTTGTTTGATTGGTCATGATTTGGCAATGTGTTTTAAATTACACCCACATTTTAAGGAGTAACCGAAACTGGTGACACCTTTTGACCCAAAAGTCAATATTAAGAGGAAAAAAATGGTTTATGTGCCCAAGAAGAACCTCCCATTGGAAACATCACATCAAATGGTTGAGCTAGAAGATCCACAACCTAACCTAATAATGGGTGATGCAGAGATACAGCCGGATATAATCAAGGTTGGGGCTAATTTGCTAGTTGATCCAATAGTTATCGACAATTTTGAGAAGCTGGAAGAATTGTTAGCTAGTGAGCGTGTGGAGAGGGGCACAAATATTTTTGAATCATCAACAGTCGGGGAGAATTAAAATTTGTTAAAAGTAGAGTCAGAACATGCAAATGTCAGCATTGTGGTTGATATTTCGATGGAAGTGCAAACTCAAAAAAAATATTCAGCTCCAGATGAAGAGGTTGCCATCTCATTGGGTTACGCAAAAAGGACGAATGAGGATGTAGAGCAGAGGGGTTGTTTAGATCCATCCTTTTATGATGTCACCACTCCTTACTTTCTTCTAATAGAGGCAAATGTACTTTAAGGTGTTATAAAGAAGATAAATTTGTTAAGATTTTTCTCCGACGGATGGTTTGAACACCATTAATTTGAATTCACATATTTTTATTGAGATTCCTGCTGCGGAAATCCAAGAAGATAATAATGGGATGAATGAGATGAAATCGATACTTAATAATTTTATAAAAGAATTTCAGCTGAAGCATTTGGGTGGATCTCCTTATATATTATTTGTGCATGCTGGTTTAAATGTTTCAAAGCCTGATTCAAAATTGGAGAATGAATTGTTATCCGATGAAGAATTAATATCGGACGTTGAATTTGAAGAGTTTGATAAATTCTCCATAAAGATAGGAGAAAAAGAAGATAAAGAAGGGTTCAAAATCAGCAAATAAAAGGTTTCGACATACTTATCTCAGAAAAAAACTTTAGCGTTTGGCTTAGCAAAGGAGTTCACGGATAAAGTTTTTGTTTTCACTAACTCTAGAGATTTTAGTGTTTAATGGGTGATTTTTTATTGTTTTAGTTTTCTATGTTTTCTTTTAGAGGTCTACAACCATTTCTATTGTAATGTTTCAGTGCTATATATAAAATCTAACAACAACAAAGTGAAACAAGATCAAATACAATGAACTGAGACAAAGCAACAACAGCGTGCTCCACAATAAACCATTCGAGCCAATAGTGTACCAACCCAATATAGACATTGACGAACACAATCTGATTGCACAGAAAGCATTATCATAGGAATGTATGCACAAAATAATCATAAAATAGAAGTGTTTTAAGGAATCATTAACTGAAAAATACATTGAAGTAATAACAATTTGCATCAGTTATAAGCATTCAATCTTTAAACATTCTAGTTAATTGTGCCATAATATGCAATCACAATAAATAATCAACAAAATGGTTTTATGACAGGACATTGTATAAAATTTCAATCCATTCTATCCGCTTGTAATGGAATATATCTTAAAGAAACAAATAAAATGAAACTAATGTTAAATATGTTTAACATGGACATTAAATAATTAAATAATTCAACTGAATTAAACATGTTGATCATAGACATTTTAGGAAAAATAAAACAAAGAACAAGCTAACCAATTTTACCAATTCAAATAGATACCTATGATGAACTCATGATGATTTGCAAACTTTCTAAATTAATTCCTCTTGTATGGATGTTTTCAAGCTTTTGCTTATAGTTTCAGCTTGAAAATAAAAGTTAAACAAAATTTCAACAATGATTTACAGCTTTTGTTTATGAACAAGCTTAGCTCAATCTAAGCAACAAATAAATATAAAATTTTTAGCAGAATTGCGAAATCAAGTTAAATCAACTGACCTAAGAACCAAGTGAAAGAAACTTATGCACTTGCATACAAAAATAATGACATTATCACTTTCAAAATGGAATATATGCAAACTATAATCAACATGTCATTAGCAAAATAATATATATAAAAATTCAACTTTAAGCAAGATGAGTTGTTTAAGAAGAACCAAAATCATCCATGCAAACATAAATAAGGTAATAATTAGATGTTTTAAATGTGTAAATTAAACATGTTTATCATCCTCGGGAAAAAGAAATGTTTGAAGAAACCAAAAATTTAGTTATCATCATCATAAATAGTTTTTGTCAAATTTTATGTTATCAGATGAAAGGCAAAAATAAAAGGTTACATGTTTGAAGCTACACAATAATAAGAGACTGAATACAGGTTACTAAAATATGATGTGCAATTTCCTCATTATGAATAGCTAGAATTTTCCTTTGAAAAATGCACTTCATTTGAAGAATGACAAAGCAAGCATCTCAATTATATATATCATATGTTAGTCTTTTAAAAAATAAGCTAACAGTTAGATGTTTTAATATGTGAATTAAATAGGTTTATCATCCTCCAGAAAAAGAAACGTTTGAAGAGACCAAAAATTTAAATATCATTGTCAAAAATAAATTTTGTCAAATTTTATGTCAATGATATGAAAGGTAAAAAGTAAAAGGTTACGTGTTTGAATATACTACAAAGAGGGACTGATTTCTGGCTAGTAAGATACGATTTGCAATTATCTCATTATGAATAGCTAGAATGTCCTTTGAAAATTGCACTTCAATTGAATAATGACAAAGCTAGCATCTCAATTATGGATATCATATAATAGTCTTATAAAAGATAAGCTAGAAATCAGATGTTTTAAATATGAGAACTAAATAAATTTATCATCCTCCAGAAAAATAAATATTTGAAGAGATTGAAAATTTGGATATCATCATCAGAAATAGATTTTGTCAATTTTTATGTCAATGATATGAAAGATAAAATTAAAAGGTTACATGTTTGAAGATACTTTAATAAGAGACTATTTAATGGTTACAAAAATACGATGTGCAATTACCGCATTATAAATAGCTAGAATTTTCCTTTGAAAATTAAACTTTCATTTGAAGAATGACAAAGCTAGCTTCTCAATTATAAATATCATATATTAGTCTTATAAAAGATAAGCTCATAAGCATTTTAACCAATGCAAAAATATAAGCATAAAGATATACGGATGAGTTGCAAAATATATAAGAAAGTCGACTTGTGCATTATAATCTAAATTGAAAGCACAATCACCTCCATTTCCCTGCTAGGCAGCTCTTCCCCAACTATCTCAACTCGAACACCTTCATTTCTCAATGATTTGATTGCTTTGCCTCGCAAATGTCCCAGAGGATGTCTAATCCCCACTACAACTCTTGAAATTCCTGCCTAATGAGCAATCATTAGCACATTTTAAACCCTTAACAAAATAAAAATTAAATAAACAATGTCACAAAAGTGGGATATGACAAGCCAAGCAATAAAAGAAACGTATTTCTTACAAAATGAATATAGAAATTGCATTTGTTGATTAAGCATTTTAAATGTTATTAAATATCAAGAACGTTGGCTCACATTGCCATAAAAATATAGGACAAAGAACAAAAAGTGAATTTGCTTCATGGATACATCAAAAAACAAAATATTGTAGATAGACTAAGTCAAAACTCTCACATATACAAAAAATTAAATGCATTTCATATGTGAGACAAAACAACGTATTACTAGTGTGTAGATTTCGATCGAGGACATGAAAAAAGCTATAAAAACTCCACTAGTCAAATTCATGGATAATCATAGTAACACGTTATCATAAAAAATAAAACAATACATTTGGGATTTGTTTATCGCTTGCAACCCATGAGAGTATAATTTGAGATAAAAGTGACTAAATGTATAAAATATCACTTTTCATTCATTAATCATAAGCATTACTCGAGGCATTAAACTATTTTTAACATATACTTGAACAGCTTTAATTCATATTATCTGCTAGAAGAATTTCTACCCTTTCCTAATCATTCCACACTAATTTCATCAGCCCAAAGAATTGTGACATTTTTAATTACATTTTACCAATTCTTCAATAATCCATCTTCAACAGTTGTACTCCAATAATTCCTCTAAAATAATAATTCATCATTTTGTTTTCAAAAGTTCGTGTCTACTTCAACAATCTCAATTATATCAAACGTAGCTTAGCAATTGCGTGATGTAATAATGATCAACATTCTAAAATACACTGTATCACCCAACATTTGAATCCAAACAACATGGAAATATTTTTGCAATTTAATATCTTATTTGGGTTAAATCTCTTATTTCTCACTATCCATAAATAAAATTAAACAACAACGTAGAAACATCAAACACAAACCAAATTCAAAATTCACGGCACTTAAAAATCAAGGACAGCAACTTTATCTGATCTATTGCTCCACTGCATGCCCGTTGAACCCATAAATGATGTGAAAAAAAAAAAATTACGCCTTCATTTACTGCAAAACTGCTAGAGCTAACTCGCATGACTGCATGATCAATTGGCGGGTAGCAATTGATGATTGCAAACTGACCTGGACAAGGGAAGACACCGGAGTTTGATCGCCGTCGCAATCGCCAGGCTCCATGTTAAGGTACGCGGTAGCGCCAAACGCTAGATCTCTCGCAGATTCTACGGCATGAAGCTCGGCGCACTTGGTTCCTTGAGCGTAGAGGAAGCCCTCTCCGACGACTTCACTGTTACGAGTAATGACGCAGCCGAAGTTAGGGTGGGGTGCAGTATGCCCTGCGGAACGGTCAGCGACTTCCGCCGCCCGAAGGAGGAGGGCATTATCTAGTTCTACGCCTGTGGCGCGGCAGACTGAGTCGATGAAGCGGAGAGGTTTATGAGCACGAGTAGGGAAGAGCGTGGGATGCGCGCTGATTGAGGGCACGAGCGCCATTGAAGCCTTCTTACATGCAGAAATTTTAATTTGGTAAATTATATGATTTTAGTACAATTTAAGCAAATAAATTTTTAAGCTTTTAATTATTGTATTTTTCTTATAATATTTAGAAGCTGCTTCGCATATAATAATATAAAAATTTTGATTGTTAATTAATATAATTACAGTTAAGCTTGTAATCATATTATTTATTATGTTTTCTCTAATTTTATAAAAAATTTAATTTTTTCTAATTTTAATAGAGTAAGATGTAGTCAAATGGATTAAAGCCTCCTAAATTTTTTTTAGGATTTAGGATCATGCAAACGAACAAAATGTTCTTACAAATGAATCGATTTTTCGAATGATGTTCATTCGGATGAATTGATTCGATGGTTCGAGTGAACGAATAATTCAACTAACTTGTTCGTGGGAGAAGACGACTAACGGGATTCTTTGTCGGAATCATTCATTGGCTGTAATAATCGTTTGACAAACGACGAAATGCTTACTTTTAAATAATTGTATTATTAATATGTAAAATTAAAATATATATATGTTTGAATATGAACAAATTTATCATCTTTTTCATAAATGCTTTAAATGTTAAATTTGGCTTTCTCTTCCTCCTTCTTAAATCTTCTTTCTCTCTCATCTTTCTCTATCTACTTTCTCTCTCTTCCATTTCTTTTCTAGAAAATAATGAAACTTGACACGGAGGTATATCTTGATAAGAAAAATACACATAAAAATTTTTCAATTTGGAGCAATATTTTATTTCTTATTAATTTCTAAATATAAAAACTTTAAAAATTAATAATGGTCAATCCTTATATTCGACGAAACTTTTTCTATATCATTTTTATAATATTCTTAATCCAACGATAGTAAAATTATTAAATTTTGAGTTTTATTTAATTTTCCTAATTTATTGAATTTAAATAATTCAAAAATTAATTCATGAGTATCCGTTATCTAGATTGCTCCTAAATTTGAGCATTTCAATCACAAAAATATATTTTATTCAACAATATTTTAGTTTACCCAAAGTTTGAAATCACTTGGGAATTTTAATTTTTGAGTTAAGTTTAATTCTAATTATCTTAGTAACGACTTAGGTCGTTACAGTTGGCTCCTCAAACTGCTCCAAGCCTAATATATCAGTTTTATATGCTAGGGTCCCAGTCAAAAAAGAGAAAATCTTATGTTAGACAATAAGTTTAAGTATATTTTAGACTGTAAATAGTATTTTCTTATATTTAAGGGATATTATTTATCTTAATAGTAAAACAAAAAATAGATTGCATAAATTGAAACAAATCATAATTGTAAAATTAGATAATGAGACTAAAAACCAAAATAATACGGAAACTAAGTAAGTGCATTAAAAATAAATCAGCTAAAACAAAATTATAAATTAAACAAAATCAAAAAATTGCATTGTACTATCTGTCATTGTATATGAATCTAAATATACTACAAATTATGCCATAAATATGTATAACTTGTGAAGCCACAATGCATCCCAAAATCCAAGTGACATGATTCTTATTGCATCCCGTAGTTCCTTCTTAATCTTGATGCATACTGCATCTCGTAGTTCTCAAATGATTTTGATGCATTATATTTATGCATGTTATAGTATGCCAAAACTTAATAAAAATGGAGATAAAAATAATTAAATATAGAAAATAGAAATCACACCCCTTTTGTTATCTAATTATTTAACATATTTCACTAATATATTTTGTGAACTATATGTTATATGGTTCAAAATTTTAATCATAAGAGTTTTAATACTTATGTTCTTTAATTACTGAAATCTGCAAGTGCACTGAAAATACCAACTTGCATTATCACATGTTATGGGCCCACATACATGATTAGTATGTCTCAGGAATGGTAATAATGAATACTTATGTTGCTTAATCACACTTCTCCTCATGCACATGAATATGAGACATGTATTTTTTCATTATTTATTCTTCTAAACTAAGCTGATCAAACACCTACTTGAGACATACATTGGGATTGGAATATTTATCTTGAACTGAGCAGTACTTATATAATTACCTAAGATAAGGCAAGAACTCTCAAGTATGTTTTATGGATATGTACTACAACTTTCATATGATAATACTAATATTATCATCACTATAATTATAAACTGACTAATTTAGTAAATAAGAATTTTAAGCTATATAATCCATTCTCTATTGTAATAGATCCTAATCAAATAGCTCCAATGAAGTGACATTTAAATCATTTAAATTGAGTTTAACTACCACAATTGTACAAGTTCAATTTACATTTCATTAGGTTATCACTACTATAAAATATAAGATCAATCTTTAAGACGAACATGGTGCATATAGGATGGTGACAAGTAAGGCATTCCAACCTCAAGATTTACCTTAACCATTTTCTTACTTACGTGTTAATTTATCCTTTAACTTAACTTTATTTCTTGAAGCTCTAAAGTTCATAATTATCATATCCACAATCTACAAGTTTTAATGATAAAATTATAATCAAATTAAATATGATTTTATGTAAATCATAAGTTAAATTATTGATTGAAGTAAGCAAATCAAGGATGCAAAATTCCTTAATACCTAATCTTTAAAAACTATCAATCAAGTCATGAGATAAATCATTAAGAAATTAAGATTTGGCTATTTGATAAATCATACATCTTTATAGATAAATTAAAGGTCAATATATGCTAGTTCTTTTATTTAAGAGAAAATTAAGAAGATATAAAATTAAGATTAAGATGAGAATCATATTAATCATTCTTAAGACCCAATAGTCTAACATGCCAAATTATGATTAAGTGACAAATCAAAGGTCGATAAATCAATATTTATTATTTAACGAGGCTATAAATAGAAGTAACTACAATTTAGTTAATTAACATGTTTAATAAAAGCTAATTATGTTGTAAGCTAATTAATAATAATTAAAAATTTAACATGATAAAATAGAAATGTCTGGCAACCATTATAATCTTAGCTGTTTAAGAGTTCCATGGATATAAAGTTTATCAAAATTAGAAAATTATTAAGACTAATATGCACTAATTAAGCTTTAATGTAATTAGTAATTCATTAGCAAAATTAATTATGGTAAAGTAGTTTTAACCTTGCAATTAAGTTTTAAATAACATAATGAAGAATTAGAGATTATAAACATACCATTTGAATAAATAATCACATTAACAATTATTAATCATACATTTGGGTAATTAGGACATAATTAGTAAAATCATCTACCGAAACTAAAATATTATTGCAATTTATGAATCTAAATACTTTTTTTAATTAAAATAGTATATAATATCGTAGCATTTGGAAAACTATTGATAGAAAAAATGCAAGCTTTAGATTTCATTAAAATTACTTAATATTAGACTTTAAGAAAATCAAATTAAATTAAATTTATTTGATTTTAACAGCTTTGAGCCAGTCATGTTGACAGGAACCCAACGGGTCGCCCTCCAACGGGACAACGTGAGTTAGTCGGGGCCCGGTGACCTACTACTATCGAACAGTGCGGGTCGCGGGCTCGCCCAACCCAGCAATGTTCGGCATCATCACTTGTGATTCATGCTGCTCATACGCATTAATATTAGGGTTTTTATCAAATTGTCGAGTGCTCCAACTATGTCACGGCCCAAACATGATTGTCACATGATCAGTGGATCAAGGCATGTTGAACTCATCAAGAAGCCCCTTGGAAGTCGATCGGGGTTGCCCGTACCTTACTCACCCGATACCCCTGATTAGGGTTCACTGTGGGGAGATAATTCTCCTCATAAAGATGATGATTTGATCGGATCTCGATCCCAAAATAATAAGTAGATTGAGGCCAATCAAAACCCCATTCAGCACCAACGAAAGTGCTTTAGGATGGTGAAACCCTAATTGGCTCTACTCCACTGTTGAGCGATGTAGCAGCTCATACAACATAGGCGTCAATCAGTTAGGCTGATTGACCAGGACCCTATCAAACTTCATCATACGATGAGGAATCAATTTGCAAGCAATCAGGTGACCCAATTTAGGGCCAATTGCCTACAAATAGAATTATCTAATCACTCGACCCAGCAGCCCAATACAAGCAGTGACCTTCACTAGTCTGACCCTGCGAAGTCAAACTGATGCCTAATTGGATATCATTTGATTTTAGATCGAACCCTACACTTAGCATAATCCATTCATTCACAATTCAAGTGCTCAACGAGCTCCATTATCTCGAAAAAAGGAATGTACCTAGATTAGACGTGCTTGAGAAGGTGGAGCGTAGACTGGATCCCTAAGGTGCTTGGTGGGCTGCAGAGTATTGCTTGAGTTGAATTGGGTGTCTGACCACCATACCAAGGAGTTGTTGGTCAGCAGGCAGCAGGGTTTCAGTGAGCACCAAAGGTCACGTGGGAGGCTGGGGATTCAATTGGAGTTTACGATGAGCAATGGGCTCATTGTGATGGAAATTGAGTCTATCTATAGCCTTAGGAAAGAGCTCAGAGTGCTGCTAAGGAGTTTAACTTGACCCGAAAGCTCAGGTCAAAGCTCGCCCCTCTAATTTATAAGTGGCGCTAGCCAGGCCTTGGAGCCCAAGTGAAGGTGTCTAACTATAATAACCCAAAGATTATTAATCAATATTTATCAATCAAATTAAATAATAATCATCTATATTAGTCTCCATATGGTGTTTAGACCAAACCCAAAAAATTTGAAGTGATTCATAGCTCAATCAAATATTATGATTATTTTAATATATTTAATTAATTAGAAAATTAAGATAATTAATTAAATTACGGATCTAAATTCCAACTTCTCAATTGAACTCCTTACCCCCAAATTAGCTAAGAGTGATATTTTATAAAATTTAGGAAGTCATCGAATTTTCTCAAATATTTTAATATATTTCAAATATCATAAAATTTAAAACAATTAAATTAGTCTCAAAATTAAAAGCTGACTTAATCATTGGATTCATCACCCACAAATTAACTAATATTGAATTTTTTAGATTTTTGGAGCTCATTTAACATTCTAATTTTAATTAAAAAATTATTTTATATTAAATAAATTACAGGTGGGGACTACCACCTGTCCATCAGCTCTAGCCCATCTTCTCTATTATAGAAATGATAACTCTTTGAAGCTTATCTCCATTTTTAAGCCCATCTCTCTTCCCTTCTTTATCTATTCTCTATTTATAATAACACAAGTTGTTACCATAACTAATTAGGACTAATCTAAGTTTTAATTTTTATCTTAGTGCACTAATTAAGTCATTAGGAGTTCACCACCACGATATAGTCCAAATCAGAGGTCAAATGGATCAAACCCTAATTTTGGAAATTTTAGGAACAATAGAAATTGACTTAATTATTTTGACCTCATGTTAAAAATTAAAATTTGCCATTGCACTTAATGCCCCCAATTTAGCTAGGGGTGATGTTTTGGTGGTAATCAAAAGTTGTCAAAAATTTATCAAATATTTTGAATAATATTTAATTAATTAGAAAATGAGATATTTAAATTGACCTCAAAATCAAAATCGGACTTTGTTATTGCGCTCTTTGCCCTCAAATTAGTTAGGAGTGATGTTTTGGACGTGTTTGGAAGTCGTCGAATTTTATAGAATATTTTAATGTAATTAAATATCCCAAAAAATAGGAAACTTAAATACTTGTCAGAACTAAAATCTGACTTCGCCCTTGCATTCCTCACCCTCGAATTAGCTATGGGTGAATTTTTGGGATTTTTCTAAGTATTTATAAAATTTGACTTTAAAAGTAATAAAGGAATTAAATAAAGGAATTAAAAATCTTCATTTTTATCTTCTTTCTCCTTCTTCCCGGGCTGGGACCCGCAACTTTCACTTCACCTGCTGCATTTTGAATTTTTTTCTCCAGCCCTGCCATGCTCAGCCTCCCTTCTCCTCTCCACCTTCTGCCATCCCCTTATCTCCACAGCTGGGATAGGACAACTCATGACCATCCTATCCAAAATCATGTATTCCCTTCTCCTTAAAAAAATATCAGCTCTCCTCCTTTCTCCCATTTATTCAACTGAAGCTCTCCCCCTCCCCCATTCTTCATTTTTGTTGTGCTAGCTATTGAAGAGAATCTCTCTAGCCTCTCAAGTTCTCAGGCTCCCAAGGATCCCTAAGAGGAACTTCCATTTACAAGTCTAAGGTACCTCCCTTTTCCTTATCGTATGGATTCAATTGCTACTTCATTTTGCTCTTATGCTTATTTTGCATATTTAGAAATCTATGATTGGGATATGAAATCCATTAGAGATCCTTGAGATATAAAAATTTAAGGAAGAAAATTAGCTATATATTTCCTTCTTTGCATACCATAACCTTTAGCTTTGTTGTTTACATAGTTAAAATAATTATTTTATGCTGATTTTGGTATCAATGGAAAGATCTCAGAAATACCTTTTCAGCGGTATATGGCACCGCACGTGAGGTGCCCAAAATTGGGAGTATTTGAGTGCGAAAGGAGACCCATTACAGTTTTCGCACATGCGAAATCACTGTCGGGCGCTAAGCGCGCCGTAGCGCCTGAGTTTTAAAATTGGGTCCATCGTAGCGTGCCGTAGCGCCCAAGTTTTGAAATTGGGTCTGTTGATAAAATTAAATAAAATCCGCCACAGCGCGCCGCCGCATCCAAATCTCGGGAGACACTTGCGTCGTAGCACGCCGTAGTGCCAGAAAGCGCTGTCGCGTGCCCCAGGGCTGAAATCTTTTGCTGCACGCCGTAGCGCCTGACTTTTGGCCAGAATGTGCTACACCGCGCCGTAGCGCTTAGAAATGTCTGAAAGTGCCCAAAACTGTCTGGAATTGTCTGAATTTATGATTTTTTGCATTCTAATGACCCTAAGACCATAATGGAGCCAAAATATATCAATTTTAGTAAAATTAAATATTATATAGAATTGTATATGATTTTTGAATATGGAAAAATTAGGTATTGATGACCCCCTTTCAAGAAAATAGAACCATAGTATTGAAATGACCATAACTTAATCATTAGACATTAAAATTTAGTATTTTTGGACTCTATGGAATCCTTGTATAACAAATAATAATAAACTAATTGAATTTTTAGACTTCATTTAGTATAACTATCAAAATGCCCTTATACATTAAAATCTTTAAATTGGACTCTTATGACTTAATACTTGTCCAAATTTGATTTACCTACTGTCTATTTTTATGTTAGACATTAAGAAATTATTTGATATCAATAAAATCTAATTTAGAGCCCTGAATCAAAAAGTATCATTTTAGACCTTTAAGTAGGGGAAAAATGATTATTTTGCTCAAAATTTAGGTTAAGTACCATTAACCTCTAAAATATTATTTAGATCATTAAAATCAGTAATTAAACTGATTTAGAATCAAAATAGACTATTAAACTCATAAATTAAGTGAATTCTTAAAAATTCAATTTAAGTTTTGTAAAATTGATAAGTAAAATCTATTATACCTTAACTCAGTTAAAACTCATTCTTATCTCTTTTAAATGAACAAAATCAGTAAGTGAAGGTAAATTATAATCAATTACATCAAATCTTGAACTTTTCTAAGTTATTCTATTAGAAGCTCATTAGGATATACACTTCACTTTAGGATATTTTTCTTAAGATTAGGAATAGATACTAGGTTAGATTTTATTCATTGAATAAAGTAGTTTATTCAATGAATGGAACCTTGGTTTTATTAATTTCTAAATTTTCATACTTTAATTATGATTATTTTATCTTTTAAATTTAGATTAAGACTAGGAGATTCATCTTATTAAGCCTTAATTTTGCTTGATAAGATTTGCCTTAATTATTAGTTCATAATTTAGATTTAAACTATAGCCCTTAAGTATTACCTTGGGATTATGTGATTAACTCCAATTAGTGGTGTTTAATTCATAATCCCTATTTTAGTAGATCTTGATCAGATCTTAGTTTAATATGTCTAAATTCATCAATTATGATGTAATTTTTTCTTATTTAACTTGTATTCATTATTGATTGAATTCAATTAGAACTTGATCAATTCTAATTGCTTTTAACTTATAAGGCAGTGCTTCTAAGTTACACTCGATAGTAGGAATTAGAGATCCCAAACTTATGTAACTTGGAATAATTTGAATTGTTTAATAGATAACAACTGATATCACCTTATGTAGTAGAGTTTCTTGCTCATTATTGTTTTACTCATACTTTCACATTTCTTGTACTTTGTGCCTTTACCTTGAACATGTTATATAAGAACATGGTTGCATAAAAATTTAGAATAATTAGGATAACATTTGCATAGGGTTCAGTTACTTGTTGATCTTATACATTTTACCCTACTAGACAGGGGTGAGGAGAAATAAGGATTACTTAGCATTACTCATTGATGAGTGTTGTGCTAAGTTTGGAGCCTAAAAAGTCTTGCAGACATGCTTGACTTCTCAACTACTTCTAGATATGTCCACGGAAGTAAAGTAAAATAACTAAATTTTACTGCATTTGTGATCAATACCTCTTCAATTCAGTTTTTGTTCTGTTATTCCGGCCTAGCCTCAGTTGACATTAGGAATATACATATATTTGTTACAGCATGCTAGATTAGCCCTCTTCTGATATGATAGTCATTACATACTCATTTACTATTTATTATTTACTATTTACCATTTACTATTATATTCTACCTCTATCAGCTTTACTTTACGTACTTACTTTTCTATAGAATGCTAATTTCTTACTGTTTACTTATACTTGTTACAAATTAATTACTTACTCTTAGACTTACATATTTCATATAATCATCACCATATTTAAGATCAGTCTTTTCTTTTAGTACTTATCTTACTTTATTTATATATATATGCATAATCTTATCTTAGCTGAGTTTTGAGATATGCTATTTTGTCTCATTGTTATTTAGTTATAAATATTGTTATTTATAACTTATCACATCCTTTTGTATGTTTGTTATACCATTACATTTTGCTTATTTCATAGTACAAGTAAAATGATAATATCATAAAATTGATGAACTTAAACAACCTAAAATATACTTAGACAATATATCTGACTAAATTTTCTTCTATTTAGCTGGGGCCCTATTATTATGAAACCACAATAGCATGTTCTGAGCAATTTGAGGACCTTGTGCTTGAAGAGGAGTCATTCTTGGAAGAAGAGCAGGTTGGAGCTAAAGAATAGTAGATTATTTATCTTTTATTCTTGTGAGGATGAGAGCCTAATTTCTCTTTAAAACTTATTTAAATATTATAATAATACAGGTACCCATGATTGTGTTTCATACCATACTGTTTATTATGAATCGTATATTACTGCTTCTTACTTATATTATGGTGGATTGAATGTAGCTAATATATATAGAATTTATAGTAAAAATATAGTTATTAAGCATACAAATCATCATTTATATTTATATACTTTGGGTGGAAAATTGTACTTTTGCAGGAAAATGAAAAAAATAAAATGCATGAACTGAATGACCAAATTCTAGGTCAAAACTGCAATATCGCGCCATGGCGCACCACAACGCGCCATGGCAGCTTATGAAATATTCTGAACCTAGAAGTAAACTGCAGACCTGGAAAAAAGACCGCTGCAGCGTCATTTCACTGAAGTTAAATTAAAATCATTTAGAAGAGTAATGGTAGTATTTTTGAAAGTCAGTTTACTATAGCGCGCCACAGCATCATTTCTCGAGTAAATATTTAAACTATATAAAATAGAAATTGAATAGTTCTTTCGAAAATACTTTTGCTGCGGCGTGCGACAGTGGGTAAATTATCATTTTATAAAACTACATGTTAACTAATGAATCCGCATTTTCGAAGAATTTTTCGCTGTAGCGCGTCACAGTGTGCCACAGAAGAATATTTTATTAATCATTTAAACTATATGTGAACTATTTGAATATTGATTACGAAGGTTTATCCGCTATAGCGTGCCACAACGGACGCTGTGGCAACTGAAGGAAAAATACTAATCTTTATGCAGGAAACAATGTTTGGAGCATTGTAGCGGAACAGTATTTGGAACACTGCCGCAGTGTGCCACAACGCGTCACAATGGATATTCCAAAAATTTCCAGAACAACAATAATTGCAGCATAGGGAAGGCCACATAATGCAACCCTTGGCCTTCCTCAGCGTCTTGAAACTTGAAGAACATTATTACTGTTGAATCCTAATTAAATAAAGGAATGAAACATTAAAAAGGATTGGGATTTAAGGCCAATGAAGAGGAAAAGCCACATCATTAATACTTTAAGGATGAGTGCATCTTTATTTAAGGGCCAATCTCAAATCTTCAGAGGAAATAAGGCTGACGAAGAACAAGAAGACGAAGAAGATAGCAAGGTAAGAAAAGGTGGAGCTTTAAGAGGAAGGGCAGGAAGAGTCTATACGAACCCTAGAAAACCTTCGGGTGATTCTTAGTATTTCTTCCTAAACTCCCTTGATTTATTTCTGCTATGAACTGATGACGATGTTCACTTTTCCTTATATGTATGCTTATGTTTATTTAGTAATGAAAAGCTAAAACCTCTTTGGAGAGGGTTGAGATGTAGTTGTAAGAATATGTAAGGGTATGATGGTGTATGATGAATTTGTTTGAATGTATAAAAAAGTGCTTTTATCATTTATATTTTATGTTGAAATAAATGCTTGGATGAACTAAAATCAAAATTATATTATTTAAAAGAACTTGTGTTCCAATCTTATCAATTGAGTAAGAATAAGGAAGGTATTGCAAGTAGATCTGAGAATTATGTGGCAAAATTCTCAAGCTCATTCGCACATTTCCTTAACGGCTCTACCAAGAGATTAATGATTGTGTACCAAATTCTCCATTAACCTTGCTCTGCTGCTCAGCAAAGTAGAAGGGATGAGAGGACGTTTGGAAAACTCAATAGATGATGTGACATAATCCATTGACCCAACCCATCCTCTCATCTAGCTAAACTGCGTGTGATGCGCATGATGCATGGTTAATGGAAGTCTTGTTTGTGAGATCATCAGAAATAAAAGATATCCTTTGGTAACCTAGACATAGGGGATCAAAATCTAATTAATAAATTATGATCTCATGAGAGTTTAAGTGCTAAGGAAGAACCCAAAAAGAGTTCTCTTTGTGCACTAAACTTGAACCTAATGTAATTGTAAGGTACTCCAATTCTAATGGTGTTCACTTGATTTAATAAGGTAAGTAAACTGAAAATATACATTCAACATTGAAGTTATATCACCAACCCTTATAACTATTACAATGAAATCTCAACTCTCTCCTTTTTAATCAAATCGTATCTGAACTTAAGGTCATTTATATCGCTAAACTAGGAATCAAAAATCAACCAAAATTTGACATCTAAACATTAATAAAAGAAAATATAACTTGGTATTAGAGCCACCATTCCTTGAGGATCGATAAATCCCAGAAATTAAAACTTTTCACTTATTACTTCAGACCACGTACACTTACGTACAAATGCAAACGCCTATTTCCGTATGTCAGTAACATATTTACTGTCTTTGCTTCCGTACTCTGATGAATGTGTATACTTAATGAATAATTTTATTGCATTATTAAGGGCGCATCTTTCCCTTATTAATGAATTGAGGAATTACACCTTAATCTAATGATAAGTGAGAGACTTACCAAAGTGACACACCACTCCTTAGCCTTGATTGTTGGTAATCAAGGGGTGGGGTGCCACACCAATGGCCTTGGCTCTCCATTTTTGGCAGCTAAGGAAACTTCTTCCTCCCAAGCTCCTAAAAAATCATAGCTGGAACTTTCCATTCACAAGCTAAGGTACCCCTCTTCCCATTGATTTAATAAATGTCTTGGTGTAATGGTGTTTCAATTAGTTATTGCATGACAGTATGTTTGATTATCAAGCCTTAATCATGATCGAATGAGTTCGATCGAATCAAACTCGAACGAGTCCAATCAAATCAAACTCGAACGAGTCCGATCAAAGCTCGATTCGTCCAATAGAATATAATTCTAATTAGTAGAATTTATGTATACTCGTACCTATGATATTATTTTTTGCATCGTTAGAATGGTCATTTAGTGTTAATTTTAGTACCAAATGAAAGGTCTTGGAAATACATTTCTATTGATATATGACACCACCCTTGAGGTGCCATAAATCGGGAGTATTTGGATTCCCTTAGGGAGACCTTTTGCTTTTTGTTCGTGTATAATGAACGACAGGCAGTACAGCGTGCCATAGCGTTTGGCTCTCAGCCAGGGAGCACTACTATGTGCTACAGTGCCGTAGCGCTTGGCTCTCGGCCAGGGAGAGCTACCGCGCACAGCAGCATTTTAGCGCCTGCCTCTCGGTGAGGAAGCGCTATCGCGCGCTGATGCACCGTAGCTCGTCCTAGCGTATTGTAGTACCTGCCTCTCAGCCAGGAGTGGTGCAATGCACCGTAGCTTGCAAAAGGCGTGTCGTAGCACCGTGGCATGCATAAGAGCGCCATATTACGCTGCAGCACCCAATTTTATGCAACTTCACAATTTTTGTATTCTACCAACTCCATAACCTTAATAACATAAAAATACACTAAAACAACTTCCAATAATTGTATGGTTTTAGTAAAATAATGTATTTTTCATATATATATATATATGTGTGACTTTAAATATGAAATTCATTTCTTAACCTAAATTGCATGTGTTAGTTCATGAGGTTTACTTGAATGTTTAGTATTAAATGGTAAAGTTAGATTTATTTTCTGAATTTTACATTATTAATTAAATGCTAAGTACTCTATAATTAAATTAGTGATAATTAGTCTTAATTACTATCTGATTTTGATAGCTTGGGCACTTATTAATTTACATGAATTTGATTGTCACTTGCTAATTTTTGGCATTTGATTCTAGATTAGTAAGATAGAAGATTAGATTTTAAGGCGATTCATGTGATTAACTATCTTAATCAAAACCTTAAGATTTTCTTGATTTTCTCTTAAGCAAGATAATTAGCATAAACGATCCCTAATAGTTCAATAAAATATGACTAATTTGCAAACAAACAACTTCCAATAGTTGCTTGATTTTACTCCACAATTTTATTTCATATGGTTAAGGTAGAATTTAGAAAATTAGCATGCTTGATTTTGCATATTAACATAATGATTGAACTTATAAATCTACATGTAATTACAGTACTTGATTTTGCATATTTTATGTGGTAAATATAAATTTTAGATCTTTATAGTATAAAGATAGCCTTAAGTTTAAGTAAGTATTATATCTATAATAAGATAACCTTTGAGGTAGGAAATACCTTATTTGTTATACTTTCAAGTAGAATCTTTTATGAACCTTATCAACTCTAGATTATTGATCCTATGCATTGTGGTAGGATATTTTAAAGAGACTTAGATTGAATTATTTGTTATGGTAATTATCCTAAATTGAATGACTTATAAGCTATTTTCTTGAGGCCATTATTGTAGAACCTTCTACAATAGAGATTGGATTATATAGTTTGAATTTCCTTGATTTTAAATTAGTTTCTTAGAATTATAAGTGATGAGAATATTAATTTATTATATGAAGATTGTAGTGCATATCTATAGGATTGATTTGATTTAGTAGGATGGAATTGATTGATTTACCCTGAATAAAATTGTAGAGTTTTGGTCTTATCTTAAGTAATTAGATAAGTACAGTTCAATTTAGGATAAGCATCCCAAATCCAAATTATATTATAAGTTGGGGATTGACAGCTTAATTTGAGAGAATAAACTGTAAAGGATTCTGTCCATTATCTTTATGCGCATTAATAAGTGCGGTTAAACAAACTAAGTGCTTAAGATCATCTTTCTCAGGACATACCAATTATGTTTATGTACTCTTAACATGTGATAAATTAGGATGTTATAAAAATATAGTGTTGAGTAAACATTAAATTCAATTGAATTAAAACATATTTGTATGGTTCATACAATTAAAACTCTTAATCTATATAACATTCAAGGTGAATATGCATAAGAAATTAGGCTAAATAATTAGACAATAAGAAGAGATTTATGTAGTTTTATATATTTTTCTAGTTTTAGTAGTTTAAAAGCACATAGTTTATTAAACTCCTTGGCATATAATTAATCACATAAGCATATCATGCCATTAGTAAAGTGATTCTGCTCATCTAGGATATATTAGCAGAGCGATTCTGCTCACTTAGGATCTATGGGATGCCATGTGGCATCAAAGTGTGCATATTTTTGGTATAAATTCATTGGAATATTTGAATGCATATACAGTGACATACAATACAGTTTTTACTTTCAGTTATTTCACTTCACAGTTTCATTTCAGATGGCTTAATTTTAGTGCTTTTGATTAGTTACAGTTTTCTTATTTTTAGTTTTAGGGTTAAATTTACATTTTTCAGTTTACTTCAGTTTTCTACAACTTGATTTTTTGCTTTATTAAATATTAAGTAAAATCCCTTAAGAATAATAAAATGTTAGTTGCAGCTTAAAATGTCCTGACTTATTGTCCAACATAATTTTCTCTTTTTTTTTTTGCTGGGGCTCTAATATTTTGAAACTAATAATGTCAAATCCTATGCAATTGGAGGAGCCAGCTTTGTAGGCATCTCAATAGATCCATGAGGAGTTAGAAAAGCATTATCCATTTCAGCACTTACTTTATATTTTTAGGTACTATTTACTGTGAGATAAGAGTTTTTTACTGCTCATTTTATTTAAATTTATGGTATGTAATAATTAAATTTTGGATGTATTTTTCTTTCTTTCTTTTTTGAGATGAATGCTTTTACTCAACTTCTGTGATAAATGTTTTGGATGAATGCTATGACTTTCACACTATGTTATTACTATAACTTATGCTTAGTATTGTGATGTGATCTATATGAAAATCATATAGGATACTTATATACATTTGGTAATTGTTTATCACCCGTCCTAAATCCAATGTGTATAAGTACCTCGACTAGTACTTAGGTTAAGGATGCTATACTTATCCTAAGGATTAATTGTTAGCAATAAGTTAGATTAAGGGAAGTTCAATCTTCCTGAATAATGCACCGTTTTGCCGCCAATACTGTCATCATTATCTTCCTGTTGCATGCGGCGTTGGGGCTGGGTATTACAGTTGGTATCGAAGAAGAATCATAAAGTGTCAAATAAGGAGAGTGTTTCTATCTACTTTATGATCCATTCTCTAAAGCAGATATGATCATAATCACCAAGCTTAAGGAATGCATCATCCATAATTCATCAAGTTGAATCTCAGAAATGAAACTAAGAATATCTGGAATGTACACCTTATGGTATGAACAAATTTAAAGAAGTAAAAGACAATTAATAAAATTAAAGTAAACTCAAATACTAATCTTCAATAAAATGACATTTTAGGAATATAGAACCATTGTTATGGGTTCAGTCACTACCTTAGGTTATTCAATGACTACTAGACGAATGACTTTCAAGATGACAAGGTTTATGGCTAGACTATTAGTGGAGTATCTCCCCTCGGTGTAGAAGTGCTCGATAAGATCTTAGTTTGTCCAACTTTCTGAGAAACCAGCCTTTTAATCTTTGCTCGAGAATGGTTGAACTGTGTATCTACTACCTTCAAAAAAATTGGCATGTCTTGATGATTACTGTATATAGATGTTGGGATCATTGCTCAGCAGACAAGCTGGGAGATGGTGGTTTTGGACATATCTAATATTTGAAAGGAAGCATATGAGAGGAAACCGCATCATCCGTTACGATGATTTCTTCACTTATTTCATAGCTGAATTTTGTTGCTAATTCTATGGAGTTTTGTCCTTAAGTTGATCCATTTCATATAGCTTCTCCTTTAAGAAGTAATGATTGAAAATTTGCCTTTTGTTTCATTTTTTCTAACATGTGTTCTTGAAATAATAGTCATGAATCCAATATCCCCTTTTATAACTACTCCCATCAAGAATATTTTCTCTTCTTCTTGTGGGTCTGATGATATCAATTCATTAGTAGGTTTGGCCAGAACTCTAATTGAGAATTAGGCTCATCAAGCTCAGAAGACACGTGACATCCTCACATCTCATCAAACACCTGTGATTCATGTTGCAGCTCCATTTGCCCCTCACTTTTTAGCAGATGGCATTCTTCATAGCTTTTTACGCTTGAGGACACCTGCTTTTAATGGGGCTTTGAACCCCATGGACACCATTATTTGGCTCAAGCTAGTGGAGAAAAGTTTGACAAGCATTAAATGTCTCAATTCTGAAGCAATCCATTTGACCACCCATCTATTCAAGGATGAAGCAGAGTATTGGTGGGAGAACAAGCGAAACACAAAGTTCATGGATTTTAAAATTGAGGATATTCTATGATATTTATTTTTGGAAGCATTTAAAGAGTCTTTCATTCCCTTGTCTCCCAGAGTATTCTTGAAAATGAACTGCTTTATCTCACTCAATGAGGGAAATCTATCTCCAGGTATGAAATGGAGTTTCAACTTCTAACTCGTTTAACCCTAAATTTAGTAAGATCATAAGCTACTACTTATACTTAGTATTGTGATGTGATCTATATAAAAATCATATAAGATACTCATATACATTGGGTAATTATTTATCACACTTCCTAAATTTAATGTGTATAAGTATCTCAACTAATACTTAGAATAATGATACTACACTTATCTTAAAGATTAGCTATCAGCAATAAGTCAAATTAAGGGAAGTTTAAATTTCTCGAGTAACGCACCATTATGTAGCCAATATTGTATTCATTATTTTTCTGTTACACGCGGCGATGGGGTGGGTGTTACACAAATCGATATGGGGAGGTGGTTAACGATTTACCGACGTGGTGCAGAGAGTAGGGGACAGCCTCTTACGCGGATGGTACGAGAGAATATCCTTTATCGAGGCTGTTTGAGTGAAGAATATGATGAATAGGAGTGAGGCATCCTCTACCGTCTAATTGATCAAAGAGACGACACGATGGTCCTGAAGCAATTTCATGTAACGGATAATTGCGGGTGTGATCCTAGCCGTTGAATCATAGATCTGATCCGACGGCTGATGGATCCCTCGAGCATTGAAGATCACGGGTCGTTGAATCTATGTCACAGAAACGTGCCGACTGTTTGGATTTTGTCTGCCTTTTGAAGTTTACGACCGTTGGATAAATATAATGATTTATTAATTCAATTAATTAACCAAATTACCATTAAACCTAATTTATAGCTAAATAACCTCCAAAAATTCTAAAAAAATCATCATTAGTAATTTGAGAGTGAGAAATTTAAAAATAAAATTTAAAATTGATTTGAAGATCAATTTAGTTTAGCTAATTTTCAGAGTTCCAAAATTGGGTAAATAGTCAATTTAACCTATCTTAAATTCAAAGCCGAAATAAAAAGCGATCGTCATTATGATATGCAGCTGCATGGAAGTGTGATTTATTAGGGAGATCATCTTTGAATTCTTAGTTCCATGCATCAGGTGGTTCTTGTTGAAATTCACAAATCTGGATATAATGTTCACCATAAATGTACAAAATTGTACCATGATTTAAAGCAGTCATTCTGGTGGCCCGGCATAAAGAAAAGATAGCTAAATTCATTAAAAAGTGTCACACCTGTAATCTTGTTAAGGCTGAGCATCAAAAGAATGAAGGACTTTTGCATGCACTAGAAATTTTTGAGTGGAAGTGGTTCAACATCTTGATGAACTTCATGATGGGATTACCTCGCACAAGATCTGATGCTGATTCAATTTGGGTCATCATAGACTATCATACTAAATATGTGCACTTTATTCTAATATGGCAGATTGATTTCATTGAAAAGCTTGCCGTGATTTATATTAAAGAAATTGTCAGCCTGCACAGTATTCCCAAATTAATCATTTTTGACAAAGACAATAGATTCACTTCTAAGTTTTAAAATGCAATGCATTAAGATCTAGGGACCACCCTAGCTATGAGAATGACCTTTCATCCTCAAATTATGTAATAACCCTAAGTTGTTACTTGGCTTAATTATCATTCAACTAGGTTCATTTAGTCATTTGAACCAATCCCCAAAGATTTGGAGTGATTCGGAGCTCAATTGAACATTTGGATTATTTATTAATATTTAATTAATTAGAAAATTGAGATATTTAATTTAACATTAAAATTGAAATTCAACTTCGTCATTGCGCTCATCACCCAAATCAGTTAGGGGTGATATTTTGGAAGTGTTTGGAAGTCTTCAGATTTTTTTGAATATTTTAATATATTTTAATATCCAAGAAATTAGGATAATTAAATTGATCTCTAAATTAAAATTCTACTTTGCCATTGCGCTCATAGATACGGATGATATTTTGGGAGTATTTGAAAGTTGTTGAATTTTTATAAATATTTTAATATAATTAAATACCCCAAAAATAGAATAATTAAATAATCATTGAAATTGATATCCGACTTCGTCGTTGAGTTTCTCACCGCCAAATTAGCTATGAGTGAATTTTTGGGATTTTTCAGAGCCCGTTTAATCATCCATTTTTAATTAGAGAAATGTGTTAATTAAAATTAAGAATAATTATTTATTTATTTATTCAAAGTCCTTTTCTCTTCTAAGTTGGGCCCCACACCCACTTCATCTTTTTCCTGCAATCGACGCCTTCTCCCCTATACGCACGCAAGGAGTCCTCCCTCCCCTTCTCCTCCATGCTGATGGGTAAGCTTATTGCTATGGCCATCCCCCTCTATTCCTTTAAGTTGGAGCATCTGCCCTCCTCCCTCTTCATTTGCTCAGCTAAAGCTCATTCTCTTCTTCCCAAGCTCCATTCTAAGTTAAGGAAGAAGCTCCTTCCCTCCCAAGCTACCCAAGCTCTAAAGAAAGTAGAACTCAATCTTCTTCCATTTGCAAGCTAAGGTACCCTCTTGTATCATTTCCTTATTCTTTTATTTCCCCCATTGGATTAATCCAATGGCTGCTTCATATCATTCATATGCTTATTTCACAATATTATGAGCATGTATTTGAGCAATCGAGCTCAATAAAGCTCAATCAAAATTCATTTTAAACAGAAAATAAATTGTGATGTGTAGATAGGATCACGCATAGGTAGCTAGGGCATCATCATTTGCGACATTAAATTAATCTTTTTGTGCCAATTTTGGTCTTAATGGAAAGGGTTTGGACCTTTCCATCGGTATATGGTACCGCACTTAAGATGTCCTAAATCAAGAGTATTTGGGAGCACCGCGCTCAGGTCTAGGGTTAGCTGGCACCGTAGCACTCCATAGCACCTGACTCTTGGCCAGGAGGCACTACAGCGCATCGCTGCGCACTGTAACGCGCCATAGCGCACAAAACTATCCAATTTTGCCCAAATTCAATATTTTTCGCATTTTTATGACCCATAACCCAAATAATGCAAAAATATACCAAAATAAAAAATGGATTTAGTAAAATTAAGCATTGGGAAAATGTAGAAGTGATTTTGAATATAAAATATACCTGTTATCGTAAATGAGATGTTCTAATTTCCTAAATGATTCACTTGGATATTTTGCACCAAATGGTAATTAATGTAATATTTAACTTTAAGTGCTTTGTATTTTACTTAATTTAATGATTATATGTTTCAATAATAATAGTATGCATGTTAGAAAACCTTAACTTATTTTTGGACATATAATCCATGATTTGACATTGATCAACTCTTAATCCTAAGAATCTTAAGAAATGCTTAAGCTAAATATTAATGACCTAATATCATTTTGGACATCAATAATGCACAATGAATTTATTGAATTTGTTATTGATTAATAATTATGTAATTAATCTTGATTTGATCAAGTTGGGAGTTAAACCCTAGCTTGGTTGGATTAAGACTCAAGTCCTGATCAGTAAATAAGGCACTTGATTTGGACACTAAAAACTTATATAACTCCAATAATGATTGTTGATTTGCCATTTGATATTAAACTATTAAATTAGAAGAACTTAAGTTTATAACAAACTCATATGATTTATCACCTGAATCTAATTTTTGGATCTTTGATTTTCTTTTAAGAAAGATCATTAGCATAAACTAAATTTTAAAATAAGATTGATTTATGAAATGATCAATTCCTAATAATTCATATGATTGTATTGCATAATTATAGTACAATAGCACATGTCTAATGTAAAACTATCTAAAATAATAACCTGCCCAATGTAACATTTTTTTCTGGTCCCGACTTGGGACCCATATTAAATGTAATAAACCTCCATAAAGTGATATTTGATAGCCAAAGGTCAGTCCCAAAAATTTTCTAAAGTAATATTCACTATATAATGAGGAATATGACTACCAAAAATCTATGTGGCTACATATTTACTTGTAAATTGAGTATACTATAGTTATTGAGCCTTGGGAAAGAATTCTAAAATGGACTTCTGCACTAGTTGGATGGTCATGATCTTCCCAATCTTGTCCTTCATCTTCTGGAGGCTTAGCAGGAAGTCCTGGTTTAGGTTTGGCTGCTGCAACCAAAAGTTTTCGAAAGTATGCGTGTAACAACCCTAGATTGTTACTCTAGCTAAAACTAGTTAATTAAGCTAAACCAAGGCTTGATTTTGATTCCATTGGATTCAATGGGTCATTTAAACTTAACCCTAGAAGTTTGGAATTATTTGGAGCTAACATGGAAAATTTGGTATTTTTGGTTATTTTTAAGCCCTAAAAAATACCTAAATTATTTTGATCTCCAAATCAAAATTTGAGTTCATTTTTGAGTTCCCCACCCCCAAATTAGCTAAGGGTGAAATTTTAGGAATTTTTGGAGGTCATTTAGTCACATTTTGGATTTTATTTAAATTGGTTTAATTGCAAATTAGGGTTTTAAGCAATTCCTAATTGCAAATCTACTCTTCTCCAACGATTGGCTCCTTCCCAAACTGCAGGCGCCATCTGGACCATCCATTATGTGGTCTTGATCCAACGGCCTGCACCGTTGGTCAGATCCGTCTAATCTCGGCCGTTCCGCGGTTCTGAGGTTCGATCCGACGGCACCTAGCCCATCCGCCTTAAGTATCCCCGATAGCCGCTCAATCCTCAGATCTAATCTGATGGTCGATCCAGCTGCCTCGTGTGGACGTTATATGTCGGGAGATCAGAGCCATTTCGCATCAACCAACGATCCATCAGACGGCCCTGGCAACCCCCGCTACTATGGATCGTCTTCCTCCCCAGCTCGCGCCTGACAGCCGAATCTTCCCCATACTGCCACGTCCTCCAGCCTGTCTGTCACTCTCGCACCACGTCAGGAAGACCGTTGCAACCTTGCCCTAGCCTCCCTAGCACTCTTGGCCAAGCTTGAGGCCCGATTCACCCCAAATTGGGAAATTGAGGGAACCTCTCGGGCTGAGCCATTTCTTCAAAGCCCAAGCTCTGGTGTCCATCTCTAAAGCCTATAAATACCTCCAGAATTTCACAGTGAGTCCCTTTGCTCACTGTGAATTCCCAATCGTCTGGCTGAAGCTCTGCTGGAGTCCCGTCTTCCCCGACGAATTCTGGAAATTCCAGAAGCTTGAACCACTAATGGAGGGCCCATCTGGTGTTCAGACCCCCTGTGCACCTTCGTCCATCCTCCAGGAAGCTCAGGAGCACCTCAATTTCCCTCAGCTAAGCTTGCAGCCCGACTTGATGTACAGTATTTCCCCCATTAAAATTTCTTCAGCTCAATTTTGTTTCTGTCCTATGGATGAGCCCTGGATGTCACCTAGTGAACCTTAGCCACCTAGGAAACCTAGTGTGATTGTTGCCTGGGGCTAAGCTAGCTCGAGTCGATCGTATCGATCGACTGAGCTATCAGCTGAGCCAATGGCTGAGTCTGAGTAAGGACCCAATGATTGGCTGCACCTTAGGTTAAGATAGGTTGGGTGTTCGATGCGTCTTGACTCTCTGAATGTGAAGGGATCGAACCCCGGCCGAATCGAGGTCTCAGTGAGGAGAATTTTCCCCTCACAGTTGGCCTAATACGCCCGTATCGAAGGCGTCTCGGTCGAGTAGCACCCCATCGATCCAGAAGGATCCAGATAGGGGTTCTTGGTCCAATTGACGCGTCTTGACTCAGGGAACGTATATGGATCAAGCTGAGCCGCCGTCGTCGACTGTGCGCCGAGAATTTTAGCGCCGAAGTTCGACGGGCTCGGGACCCGTCGAGAGGAAGAAGACGAAGTCGTGGGTCCTGGGCTGGGCCGGCTTCCGGCCCGCGCGGTTTTGATTTTGGGGCGCGCCTAATTAATATTTATTGGATGATATTTTTAATGATCGCGAATTAAATTAATTAAATCATATAGTTTTAATTTAAATAAACATTCAGATTAAATCAATTGAATAACTTTGGCTATACTGATCCAAATGGTATGATCCAATATACCATTTGAATCAGAAAAATTCAAAGAATCTAAATATAAAATAAAATCTCAGATCCAATGGTTGGGTTAAAATTTATTTGCCAAACTCTTTCCTATCATTAATTAAATCATATAAAATTATTTAAGTATCCAATTTATGAGATTAAGGGCTCTGATTGCTCCTTGTACCCTATGGAATAATATCAGACCCTTAAATTTAATTTTGGATAATTACTTTTTCTTAATCACTCCTTAATCACCTTAAATAAGGATTAGTGAATTTAACCTTAATTAAGCCTCTAATTTGAATACCATTCCCAATGTCATATTAGGTCTATATTAACCTAAGTATAAGGTTGGATTGCCCTAAGAATGTTTAGGTTCACTAATCACCCGAATTGGCTTAAATACGTAATTAGTGCTAATTAAGATTAATTATGTTATCAAAACCTAATATAAGTATGTTTCTCGCTTCACTAATCAATATGAAACTCATTAGAATAGATTAGATCTGACTTGGATAGCTAAACCCTAATATCCTAATTTTACCCTTAAGAGGGGCATTTTGGTCATTTTGACCAAAATATGTTTAAATGCTCTTTAAAGCTTGGAAATCTCATTAAACTATCCTAAGGTAGATTAGAAATGTTCTCTGAACCCTTAGACTAATAGCAATGCTAATATGATCATTGATTTAAGAGATCTTCAATTTTAGCCCTAATTAAGACACTTAAATCTTAAGTAACCCTTAAGAAGTCACTTAAGCTTAGCCCTTAAATTTAATCATTTCAATAATCAAAATCACTTTGATAAGTTCAATTTAGCTAACTTATGAGCTTAAAATTCTAAAAGAATTAATAATGGAAAATTCTAAGTTAAGTCTAGCTTAAAGTCTAAAGTAATCAAACATCAGATCCTTAGATCTTAAGTAGCCCTAAAAAGGTTAATATGAGTTTAATGTTAAACTAATGCATATAATTGTCAATTTCAACCTTAATAAGCTCCTTATAGTTTAACTGTGAACTTAGATTCTAAAAGAATCACAAATGAAACCTCTTAAGATAAAACTCTAATTTAGAGATCTAAAGTGATCAAACCTCAGATCTTTAGATCTTAAGATCTTAGACTTAGATCTTCAATTTGAAATTGAACCATCTCCAACTGAAATTATTTAATGATTGATTATTTAATCTTTTGAAACCTTCCATATGGGTATAGGATGATTCAATCAATAAGATAATAAAATTATCTTAAAGATTAAATATAGATCTTAGATTCTCAAGTTCTTAATTGATTATTTTATCTTATAATCAGTATAATAACCTTTCAATAAGTTCTTAGTTCCTGGATCCTTCAGCTTATAGGAATATATACCTTAAATTTGTGGTTGTAAATGTGAACCATAGATCCTAGTTAGGCCATTACCTTGGATTTGGGATTTGAACTCAACATAGGGTTTAAGTTCTAAATCTTTAAATCTTGATTTACTTAATCAAGATTTGGGTAAGAGAGTAAAATATAAATTAATTAGGTCATTGATTTACTTACTTAAACCATATAGTCATCACATGATTTTGGATTAGAACTTATTAAGTTCTAAGTATTAACTTTAAGGACGTAAATCTAAGATTTTACTCGATAGCTGGATATTAGAGATCCTAAACTTGTACATTCTCAGAGTAGCTAGAATTGGTAATTAGATAACATCAGATATCACATGAGTCTAGATTGAGTCTCTCGCTTACTTTAACTAGATTGCTTTGCTTACCTTGGATATTGAGCCTTATTCCTTGAGCATACCATGAAAACTTAGGATATGAATGATACATCCTAAGTTAGTATTTGAATTGCATATCATTCAGTTTTGTCTTGTTTACAGTTGGTAGAATATGTCCTAGCTTAGTCTGCCTCTTTAGTAGTAGTATTGTATAGACTGGACCCAGACCTAACATATTTGGATGGCTAGGCTGGGGATGATTGATTAATATTGGAGGCCCTGTATGGCCTATTAGTTGGTATGGCAGTACTATGTCTTAGGCTTATTGCTACTTTAGCTGGATTGTATTATTTTCCTGATTTGATTTGCCACATGCTTCTGTGGCCTTATTTTTAGTATTTGCTCACCTTGCCACTTGTCTCAGTGGCTTCATATTTTATAGATTGCTTTGCTTTTGCGACATGTCTCTGTGGCTTTTATATTCTTTTCCTGCTCTTAACTAGCATGTTGTATATATACTCATATGGCTTGATTATATATATTGGCATGTTTAGGATGCTAGAATTGCACATTTTTAGTACTTGTGTTTCTATTTTATACTCAGCATATGTTAACATGATCATAAGCATGTTAGGTTTAGAATTATATTGTAATTGCTATGTCCTTTAGCTTTTAGCCTCACCATATTTATTTTTGCATTATATGCTGGCTATAAATGGATTATTTATAGTTACCTATTTCTTTCATATTTTGTCACACCTTTACTACTTGCATGTGTAGTTAAGTTAAAATATGATATCTTTAAATCTTCAGTTCATTAAAATAGCCTAAAATGTACTTAGACAATTATCTAACTGTAACCTTTTTATTTTGTTGGCTGGGGCCCTAGCATTTGTGATACCGACAAATGTCAGATTCAGATGTGTTCGTGGGTAGTGTCACCGAAGAGGAGCAGGTTCAGGAGGGGGATCGTGCTGCCGCTGAATAGATAGTTATTGTATTTTCATTTTAGTGAGATTGAGAGATATTTTCTTTTTATTTAAACTTCAGTTTGTAATAATTAATTCTGGATGTATTTTATTTCTGTATTATGATGAGTTACTATATTGCATTCTCTTTTTTACTATGTATGCTTGTGGATGTTACCCTATTATTTATTGCTTCTGCCACTTTGATATCTATATATTGATGAATATTATAGCACTTGGTGACAAGTCCTTGGCTTAAGGCAGGTTGGGTTTACCTAACTTTACTTAAGTTGGGGATTTACCATAGTTGGAGCACCGTACTTCCTTGTTGTCAATACAGGGGGCCCCACAGTTGGTATCAGAGAACACCATAAGGTGTCAGAATAGGATCTATGATTCCTTTCTACCTAATGGACCGTTCTTCTGAAATACAAGCATTAATATAAGTGACATCTATAACATAGTAGTGTCAGTAACTCAATGCAAAATGTAGGAGGAGAATACTCCCATCCTAATAAATTAGTCATCTGGAGTCTAACACAAATGTAATAAAATTCTGTCCTCAGAGTCAAATGGATTCTGAAGAGTCCGATATAGACTATTATCAGCGTGCCTTTAAGAGAGTTTGAAGTTGTAGTTTCAAATGGAGGCAAGAAAGCAACTGGCAGATTGAAGGAGTTTTAGCAAGAGGAATTTTGGTTCTGGAAAAGCTTCTACAGCAAGCTATATATTAAGGGCTCAACTTTCCCATATACGCACAAGAATGGTTAAGCCGAGTAGAGTCCATTCTGATACACATAGGGTGTCCTGATTCACTTTATGTAGATATTGTGACAGACCTGATGGTGGACTATGCCGGAGTTTGGTGGTATGAGACCATGGCAAGAGTTGAGAAGAAACGTAACAGGAAGCATCGGGAAGTCACTTTTGAGGACTTTTGTGTAATCCCTTATTTCTATAATTAATGAAAAAATTTTGATTTCCCTTCCTTAGAGTAAATTCTGAGTTTGTCTCCTTTTCTTAATTAACTAGAATGGATTCCGGATCACCACCCATAGTTACTCCTATCAAGAACACTATTGCCTCTAGTAGTTCTAACGATGAGGTGGCTCATCTGAGAGCCATGGTGGCAACTCTATTAGAAAACCAAGCTCAACAGGCACTAGTCATGAGAAAACTACTGAATGATCGTACAACTCCAGTCACTGTCGCAGCTCCGACAGTTCATGCTCCACAAGTTGCTTCTTCTTCATATCACTCGGCAGATAACCTCCTTCACAATTTTCTGAGGTTAAGACCTCCAACCTTTGGTGGAAACCTATCCCCGATGGATACAACCGACTGGCTAAAAGCTGTGGAAAGGGATCTCGTTAGTCTTAAGGTCCCGAACTCGGAAGCTATCCATCTCGCCACCTGTCTGTTTCATGCGGAAGCAGAATATTGGTGGGAAGAGATCCGAAATACCAAGTTCGTTGACTATGAGTTAGAAGACATTCATGGATGAGTTCGTCGAGGCCTTCAAGACTGAATTCATTCCCCCATCCGCACAAAACATTATTACAAATACAATCATGAGGTTGACTCAAGGAAGTCGTTCAGTGGCGGAATATGAAAGAGAATTTTGTAGATTCATTCGTTTCGTGCCAGAAGTCACTCATTCCGAGTCAGCAAAGTGCCACCGCTTTCTTTGTGGGCTCCGAAGTTCACTAAAGAACCAGATTGTGCCGCTCTGTCTGACTAACTTCTTCAAATTAGTGGAAATGGTTAAGGTGATTGAACATCACCAATCTGAAGAGGATCTTAAGCAAAAAGCACAAAGAACTCTGAACCCGCGAGAAAATGTCAAGAGACATGGATCCAACCCCGCGAAAGTATATTAGTTGGAAGTATCACCTACTGCCGAACAGGCTTAAAACTGTACCAAGCCTCATCCGTACGGCAAGTGTTACCACTTTGGCCAGAGATGTTTGAGCGTACAGGCCACCGGTACTATCAATGTGACCACATGGAAATGATAGACGGAGTTCAAATGAAGCCTTACCATAAAAAGCAAGTGTTCCGGGCAACTCCACTGAACCAAAGGGAACCAAATCTGGCTATAATGCCAGCCCCTATTTCTGAAGTTGCTCACACGCAACCACGAGTCCCTAATTCTCAGAACTATTAATGACGACAATCTAACAATCATCATGCTGGACCTGCACGAGTGTATGCCTTAACTTCTATTGAAGCTGCTGAAGATAACAATGTGGTTTCAGGTACACACTCCTAAACCTCTCTCATATTGCATTTTTGTATTTTAATTCTTTTCAAGTTGTTAATGCGAAACTGTGTAAAATTTATGCACACTTTACTTCAATAACCAACATTGTAGCGTATTGTTCGATACTGGTGCTAGTCACTCATTTAACTCTGAACGATTTGCTAATAACTTTAAACTTCATGCATGCAACCTAGCAGAAAAGTTGAGTGTTGAACTTCCATCGAGAATCCAACTAAGTGCCCAAAAATTTTGCAATATTAAAGTCCCAATAAATGATTAGGAATTTCAGGCCAAACTAATCATCCTGCCGATAGCTAACTTTGATATCATCCTTGGGATGAATTGGCTCAGTGACAATAATGATGTGATAAACTGTCATAAAAAGAGAGTCACTCTCCATTCTCAGGGCAAGCCTGAAACGTTTGTAGGAAAAACCAGCACACAGTTATCTTTAATAAATGCCATTAGAGCCGAACAACTGATTGTCAAGGGTTGTAGTGCCTACCTAGTCACCATAATGGGCGAAACAAAAGAAAATATCACTCTTGCTGATTGTAAGATAGTCAAAGAATTTGCCGATGTATTTCTAGAAGATTTGCCTAGTGTACCTCCTTTCAGAGAAGTAGAATTCTCTATTGAATTAATCCCTGGTACCCAGCCGATATCCAAAGCACCTTATAGGATGGCACCTAAGGAGCTTCAAGAGCTCAACGAGCAATTGTAAGAACTCTTGAACAAAGGTTTCATTAGGCCAAGCATGTCTCCTTGGGGAGCATCAGTGTTATTTGTGAAAAAGAAGGATGGATCTATGCGTATGTGTATAGATTATCGTGAATTGAATAAGGTCATCATAAAGAATAAATACCCACTTCCTAGAATTGATGATTTGTTCGACCAGTTATCCGGAGCCGTGATATTTTCCAAGATCGATTTAAGGTCTGGATACCACCAGCTACGAGTAAAAGAAGACAATGTAGGGAAGACTGCATTCCGTACTCGTTATGGCCACTTTGAGTTTTTGGTGATGTCATTCGGACTCACCAATGCACCATCAATCTTTATGGATTTAATGCAGCGTGTGTTAAAATTGTATCTGGACAAGTTTGTAATCGTCTTTATTGACGATATCCTCATTTATTCTAAAACTCTGAGAGATCATGAAGAACATCTGAGGTTAGTGTTGGAAATTTTGCGTGCGCATCAACTTTATAACAAGTTCTCCAAATATGAGTTCTGGATTAACTCCATTGCATTTTTGGGGCACGTAGTTGATGCCCAGGGTATTCAGGTAGATCAGAGTAAAGTAAGGGCTATTCAGGACTGGGCTCAACCTAAGTCTATCACCGACATTAGAAGTTTTCTGGGATTAGCAGGATATTACAAGAAGTTAGTTAAGGTATTTTCCCAGATTGCTTCGCCATTGACTAAACTGACTCAAAAGGCTGTTCTATTCATTTGGAGTCCAGAGTGCGAGGAAGCATTTCAAACTCTAAAGGATGCTCTTTCTACCGCTCCAATTCTTGTTCTACCTAAAGAAGGTTTGAAATATCAAGTATATACTGATGCCTCTGAAATCGGTCTAGGCTGTATTTTAATGTAAGAGGATAAGGTAATTGCCTATGCTTCTCTTTAAATAAAACCCCATGAGCGAAATTATCCAGTTCATGATCTTGAACTTGCAGCCGTAATATTTGCCTTGAAAATATGGCATCACTATCTGTACGGAGTGCAATGTTCAATTTTCACTGATCATCAATGTTTGAAGTATATCTTCACCCAGAGAGAATTGAATTGCCGCCAGAGAAGATGGTTGGAGCTCATCAGTGATTATGATCTCAGTATCCAATATCATCCAGGAAAAGCGAATGTAGTGGCCGATGCTCTTAGTCATTGTGCTACTTTAACCTCTATGATTACCTCCAGTTTCTTAGAACTTGAATTTCATAAGCTAGAGATTTCTTCGGTAAGTGGAGATATGTTGAGTTCGCTATTAGCAAATATTAATGTGGAACCCACTTTCCACCGAGATGTCTCTATCTCACAAACCAAAGATGATGAGTATCTGAAATTTAAAACAGATATTGAAGGTGCTCTTCATCAGGATTTGCAGTTGCGGAATGGTGTAGTTTATCAAGGTAATCGATTGTGGATTCCTAAATCCATGCATCAAGAAGTTTTAGTCAAAGGCCATAATTCGGGGTATCACATTCACTCAGGCAATACTAAGATGTACCAAGATATGAAGCAATCATTTTGGTGGCCAGGTATGAAGAAAGATGAGTTGACTTTGTAGCCAAGTGTCATGCCTGTAATTTAATAAAGGCTGAACACCAAAGACCTGGTGGTATTCTGCATCCATTAGATATCCCAGAATGAAAATGGTTCGATATATCTATGGATTTTGTCATGGGATTGCCTCGTACAAAATCAGGTGCCGGTGCGATCTGGGTGATAGTAGACCGCTTAACTAAATCAGCACATTTTCTCCCCATCTGTTAAACTGATTCTATAGAGAAGTTAGCAAAACTCTACATCAAGGAAATTGTTAGATTGCATGGAATTCCAAAGTCAATTGTATTGGATAGAGATAGCAGGTTTACTTCCAAGTATTGGCAAGCTGTGCATTAAGATCTGGGTACAACTCTAGTTATGAGTACAACTTTTCATCCTCAAACGGATGGCCAAACTGAAAGGGTGAACCAAGTGTTGGAAGATTTGCTTAGGCTATGTATTCTTTATTTTGCTGGTTCATGGGAAGATCACATCCCGTTAGTGGAGTTTGCCTACAACAATAGTTTTCAAGCCAGTATTAAGATGGCCCCTTATGAAGCACTGTATAGGAGAAAATGTAGTACTCCACTAGTGTGGTCAGAAACAGGAAGCGTTCAGCTTTTTGGTTCAGAATTAGTTGAAGAAACCAGTAATAAGATCAAACTGATTAGGCAGAGAATTCGTTCAGCTCAAGATCGTCAAAGCAAGTATCATGATTCTCATCACCGTCTCCTAGAATTTAATGTGCGAGATTCTGCTTATCTAAAAGTTAGTCCAATGAAAGGTGTCTTCAGATTTGGCATTGTTGGGAAGCTCAGTCCCCGCTATGTTGGACCTTTCAAAGTGTTGGCCAAGGTAGGATTATCTGCCTACCGGTTAAGCCTTCCTGATGGCTTTGCAGCTGTTCACAATGTATTTCATGTATCATCTTTGAGAAGATGTCTTGAGACCCTTCTCACCTCGTTCAACTTCCAGCAGTAGAGATTCAACCCGATCTTTCGTATGCCGAAGAACCTATCAAAATCTTAGCCCATGATCAGAAACAGCTAAGGAATCGTTCAATTCATATGATCAAAATTCAGTGGAAGAATCGATCGTTAGAAGAATCTACTTGGGAGAAAGAGGTGGAATATATATCCTCAGCTCTTTGCAAACCTAGGTAATGTTATTTTCTCCTCTATCAATTGTATTTAAACTTGTATTATATCAATAGAATCTTCTTCACTTAGGTGATATTGGGGACGATATCATTCTTAAGTGGGGAGTCTGTAACAATCCTAGGTTGTTATTCTAGCTAAAACAGGTTAATTAAGCTAAACCAAGGCTTGATTTTGATTCCATTAGATTCAATGGGTCATTTAAACCTAATCCTAGAAGTTTGGAATCATTTGGAGCTAAAATGGAAAATTTGGTATTTTTGGCTATTTTTAAGCCCTGAAAATACCTATATTATTTTGATCTCCAAATCAAAATTTGAGTTCATTTTTGAGTTTCCCACCCCCAAATTAGTTAATGGTGAAATTTTGGGAATTTTTAGAGGTCATTTAGTCACATTTTGGATTTTATTTAAATTAGTTTAATTGCAAATTAGGGTTTTAGACAATTCGTAATTGCAAATCTACCCTTCTCCAACAGTCAACTCCTTCCCAAACCGCGGACGCCATCTGGACTGTCCGTTCCGCGGTCTTGATCCAACAGCCCGCACCATTGGTAGGATTCGTCTAATCTCGGCCGTTCCACGGTTCCGAGGTTCGATCCGACGGCACCTAGCCCATCCGCCTTAAGTATCCCCAATAGCTGCTCGATCCTCAGATCTAATCTGACGGTCAATCCAGCCGCGTTGCGCGGACGTTAGATGTCGGGAGATCAGAGCCATTCCGCGTCAACCAACGATCCATCAGACGGCCCCGGCAACCCCCACTACTGTGGATCGTCTTCCTCCTCAGCTTGCGTCCGACAACCGAATCTTCCCCGTACTGCCACGTCCTCCAGACAGTCTACCACTCCTGCGCCATGTCAGGAAGATCGTTGCGACCTTGCCCTAGCCTCCCTAGCGCTCTTGGCCAAGCCTGAGGTCCAGTTCACCCCAAATTGGGAAATTGAGAGAACCCCTCGGGCCGAGCCATTTCTTCAAAGCCCAAGCTCTGGTGTCCATCCCTAAAGCCTATAAATACCTTCGAAATTTCACAGTGAGTCCCTTTGCTCACTGTGAATTCCCAATCGCCTGGCTGAAGTTCTGCTGGAGTCCCGTCTTGCCCGACAAATTCTAGAAATTCCAGAAGCTTGAACCACTAATAGAGGGCCCGTCTGGTGTTTAGACCCACTGTGCACCTTCGTCTATCCTCCAGGAAGCTCAGGAGCACCTCAATTTCCCTCGGCTAAGCCTGCAGCCCGACTTGAGGTACAGCCTTTCCCCTATTAAAATTTATTCAGCTCAGTTTTGTTTCTGTCCTCTGGATGAGCCTTGGATGTCACCAAGTGAACCTTAGCCACCTAAGAAACCTAGTGTGATTGTCGTCTGGGGCTAAGCTAGCTCGAGTCGATCGTATCGATTGACTGAGCTAACAGCCAAGCCAATGGCTGAGTCTGAGTAAGGACCAGTGATTGGCTGCGCCTCAGGTTAAGATAGGTTAGGGATTCGATGCGTCTTGACTCCCTGAACGTGTAGGGATCGAACCCCGGTCGAATCGAGGTCTCAGTGAGGGGAATTTTCCCCTCACAGTCGGCCTAATACGCCCGTATCGAAGGCGTCTCGGTCGAGTAGCACCCCATCGATCCAGAGGGATCCAGATAGAGGTTCTTGGTCCAATTGACGCGTCTTGACTCAGGGAATGTATAGGGATCAAGCCGAGCTGCCGTCGTCGACTGTGCGCCGAGAATTTTAGCGCCGAAGTTCGACGGGCTCGGGACCCGTCGAGAGGAAGAAGACGAAGTCGTGGGTCATGGGCTGGGCCGGCTTTCGGCCCGCGCGGTTCTGATTTTGGGCCGCACCTAATTAATATTTATTGGATGGCATTTTTAATGATCGCGAATTAAATTAATTAAATCATATAGTTTTAATTTAAATAAACATTCAGATTAAATCAATTGAATAACTTTGGCTATACTGATCCAAATGGTATGATCCAATATACCATTTGAATCAAAAAAATTCAAAGAATCTAAATATAAAATAAAATCTCAGATCCAATGATTGGATTAAAATTTATTTGCCAAACTCTTTGCTATTATTAATTAAATCATATAAAATTATTTAAGTATCCAATTTATGAGATTAAGGGCTCTGATTGCTCCTTGTACCCTAAGGAACAATATCAGACCCTTAAATTTAATTTTGGATAATTATTTTTTCTTAATCACTCCTTAATCACCTTAAATAAGGATTAGTGAATTTAACCTTAATTAAGCCTCTGATTTGGATGAGGGTTATTCCCAATGTCATATTAGATCTATATTAACCTAAGTATAAGGTTGGATTGCCCTAAGAATGTTTAAGTTCACTAATCACCCGAATTGGCTTAAATACGTAATTAGTGCTAATTAAGATTAATTATATTATCGAAACCTAATATAAGTATGTTTCTCACTTCACTAATCAATATGAAACTCATTAAAATAGATTAGATCTGACTTGGATAGCTAAACCCTAAAATCCTAATTTTACCCTTAAGAGGGGTATTTTGGTCATTTTGACCAAAATATGTTTAAATGCTCTTTAAAGCTTGGAAATCTCAGTAAACTATCCTAAGGTAGATTAAAAATGTTCTCTGAACCCTTAGACTAATAGCAATGTTAATATGATCATTGATTTAAGTAATCTTCAATTTTAGCCCTAATTAAGAAACTTAAATCTTAAGTAACCCTTAAGAAGTCACATAAGCTTTGCCCTTAAATTTAATCATTTCAATTATCAAAATCACTTTGATAAGTTCAATTTAGCTAACTTATGAGCTTAAAATTCTAAAAGAATTAATAATGGAAAATTCTAAGTTAAGTCTAGCTTAAAGTCTAAAGTAATCAAACATCAGATCCTTAGATCTTAAGTAGCCCTAAAAAGGTTAATATGAGTTTAATGTTAAACTAATGCATAGAATTGTCAATTTCAACCTTAATAAGCTCCTTATAGTTTAACTATGAACTTAGATTCTAAAAGAATCACAAATGAAAGCTCTTAAGATAAAACTCTAATTTAGAGATCTAAAGTGATCAAACCTCAGATCTTTAGATCTTAAGATCTTAGACTTAGATCTTCAATTTGAAATTGAACCATCTCCAACTAAAATTATTTAATGATTGATTATTTAATCTTTTGAAACCTTCCATGTGGGTATAGGATGATTCAATCAATAAGATAATAAAATTATCTTAAAGATTGGATATAGATCTTAGATTCTCAAGTTCTTAATTGATTATTTTATCTTATTATCAGTATAATAACCTTTCAATAAGTTCTTAGTTTCTAGATCCTTCAGCTTATAGGAATCTATACCTTAAATTTGTGGTTGTAAATGTGAACCATAGATCCCAGTTATGCCATTACCTTGGATTTGGGATTTGAACTCAACATAGGGTTTAAGTTCTAAATCCTTAAATCTTGATTGTAAATCAAGATTTGGGTAAGAGAGTAAAATATAAATTAATTAGGTCATTGATTTACTTACTTAAACCATATATCGTCACATGATTTTGGATTAGAACTTGTTAAGTTCTAAGTATTAACTTTAAGGACGTAAATATAAGATTTTACTCGATAGCTGGATATTAGAGATCCTAAACTTGTAGCTTCTCAGAGTAGCTAGAAGTGGTAATTAGATAACATCAGATATCACATGAGTATAGATTGAGTCTCTTGCTTACTTTGACTAGATTGCTTTGCTTACCTTGGATATTGAGCCTTATTCATTGAGCATATCATGAAAACTTAGGATATGAATGATACATCATAAATTAGTATTTGAATTGCATATCATTTAGTTTTGTCTTATTTGCAGTTGGTAGAATATGTCCTAACTTAGTCTGCCTCTTTAGTAGTAGTATTGTATAGACTGGACCCAGACCTAACATATTTGGATGGCTAGGCTAGGGATGATTGATTGATATTGGAGGCCCTATATGGCCTATTGGCTGGTATGGCAGTACTATGTCTTAAGCTTATTGCCACTTTAGCTGGATTGTATTGTTTTCCTGATTTGATTTGCCACATGCTTCAGTGGCCTTATTTTCAGTATTTGCTCGCCTTGCCACATGTCTCAGTGACTTCATATTTTATAGATTGCTTTGCTTTTGCCACATGTCTCAGTGGCTTTTATGTTCTTTTCCTACTCTTAACTAGCATGTTGTATATATACTCATATGGCTTACTTATATATATCAGCATATTTATGATGCTAGAATTGCACGTTTTCAGTACTTGTGTTTCAGTTATATACTCAGTATATGTTAACATGATCATAAGCATGTTAGATTTAGAATTGTATTGTAATTGATGTGTCCTTTAGCTTTTAGCCTCACCTTGTTTATTTTTACATTGTATGCTGGTTATAAATGGATTGTTTATAGTTACCAGTTTCTTTCATATCTTGTCGCACCTTTACTGCTTGCATGTGTAGTTAAGTTAAAATGTGATATCTTTAAATGTTCAGTTCATTAAAATAGCATAAAATGTACTTAGACAATTATTTAACTGTAACATTTTTATTTTGTTGGCTGGGGCCCTGGCATTTGTGATACTGACAAATGTCAGATTCAGACATGTTCGTGGGCAGTGTCACCAAAGAGGAGCAGATTCAGGAGGAGGATCGTGCTGCCGCTAAATAGATAGTTATTGCACTTTCATTTCAGTGAGATTGAGAGATATTTTCTTTTTCTTTAAACTTCAGTTTATAATAATTAATTCTGAATGTATTTTATTTCTGCATTGTAAAGAGTTATTATGTTGCATTCTCTTTTCTACTATGTATGCTTGTGGATGTTACCCTACTATTTATTGCTTCTACCATTTTGATATCTATATATTGATGAATGTTATAGCACTTGGTGACAAGTCCTTGGCTTAAGGCAGGTTGGGTTTACCTAACTTTACTTAAGTTGGGGATTTGCCACAGTTGGAGCACCGTACTTCCTTATTGTCAGAACAGAGGGCCCCACACTGCGTGACCTTGAGTGCGTGCATTGGCATGACACGAGGAAGCTCTTCTGTGTCATCTTCCTGTTCCTCCAGTTGATTTGATCGAAGATGTTCAACAATGATCTCTTCTCCATCTGGAGTGTAGGTGACCTCCTCTTCAGCAGGGTAGTCAAAAAGTACTCTGATGTCCATTGGGTTCTGTTATCAGAGCTGGCAAATTTGTGCTCGAAGATCTTCGACAACCTCATTATCAACCAGTTGCTGGGCATAAACTTCAGAAGTTCCCAAAGCAACTGAGCAAATGTTGCAATGAAGGAATCAATTGGAGATTATTTCGGCCTTGACAGTCAAGTTCCAAGCTGTAATCGCCATCCGAATGGCCTAGAGAACATCAATCTTCTCAAGATCTTCCACGTTTTGTTCGAGACGCTGAAGGAGCAAGAGATTGAAGCTTTTGCAATAATAGGCCTTCAGATTCCTGATTTGAAGACGTATTTGGTGGAAGGTAAAAAATAGTGGTGTTGCGCAACCGGAGAATTATCGAAAGTTGGGCAAGCGGGATATGAGCAATGCAGTTATCCATAATTAAAAGAACTTGGCATCTGGCCACGCGAGCATCAAAAGTTTTCAGCCACTCGGTGAAGATGATTTGCGTCATCCATGCTTTGTTGTTGTTTCGGTACGTGCACCCAATGGTGTTAAGGTTGATATTTTTGAAATAATGCAGATTCTTTGACTTTTCGATGATAAGGAGCATTAGCTTGTCACTTCCATTGCCATTGCGGGACACTGCCAAGGTGATACGCTTCTTGTTTTGTTTGTGACCTTCCAGCTACTTGGTTGCCAGTGAATTATCTACTTGTAAATTAGTTTGCATAAGCATAAAGTTTCATTCATGTGATAAACAAGGCCACCTGTAAAAACCCAACAAACCTGTAGCTGGTAAAATAGCCTAGTTTCATCCATATTGTAGATATCCTTCCACTCGTACTTGTCCAGAGTCTTCAATATATCAATGAGTGATTCCTCTATGAGCATCATGTCAACCGAAGGGCTCTCTTCAAAGTGGCAAAAGGAATTTAGTCCATGATGATCCTTGAATGATTCCAACTAGCTATTCAGAACTTGAATAGATCATGCCCAGGGTAGAGGCGGTCAAGAAAGAGTGATGCTTTCTCTTTGATGAGATGAACACTCACATTGATGCGATCCTGAAGGCTGAGAAAACACTTGACAAGAGCAGATTCCATTTGAGGACACTTAACAGTCTTTTTATACTTTCCATAAAGGTTGGTATTATCGGCCTTCGCAAGGATCTCGACTTTCCGCTTGAGAAGGCCCGAGATTGTAGGCTGACTGACTTTTACCTTGTACATCTGTTTCAGCCACTAGATGAGCTCATTCTGGTTGAGCTTGGGATTCTTATCATAGTGCTCACACAAAGCAATGCGGACCTTGTCCATCATTGTCATATACTGTGAGCCATTCTGAGGCATTTTAGAGGCGTGCTCGCGAATTGTTAGACTCTGTGCTCGCCCTTCGCCAACTTGATCGCTCTTCCCTCTGGGAAATAGAGCAGAAGGTTCAAAAAATGAAGAAAATTACATGATTTCTAGATCTGCATGAGACGAAAATCGAGTAAGCAGAGCCAGTAAGGCGATGCGAGCTTCAAGAGGGAATGTGCAAGTGAAGACAAAACAAGCAAAAGTATGAAAGGAATTGTTCCTTTTTTAGCGCTTCTTTTCTACTTCAATGGCTCGATCGAAGCTCGAAAATGAAATGAGAAGCAAATCAGACATCACTTTTTTTGCGGAGAAGAGGTAAGGAACACTTTAATCGCTTCGTTCCATAGAAAAAGCGGAGCTTTTTGATGGAATTTAAGGAGAGCGCTTTAATCGAAATTTTTGTAATATTTTTTCTATAGAAAAGGATACTGCATTACTTTAAGGAAGAAACATTTTTGTCATAGAAAAAGGGTACTGTTACTTTAAGGATGAAACATTTTTGCCATAGAAAAAGGGTATTATATTACTTTAAGGAGAAACATTTTTTGCCATAAAAAAGCAAAGCTTTTTATAGTATTTTTGTAGTAAAACTTGCATAATCTAATAAACTCCTTAAAGTAATATACTGCCTCGGTCCCCATGATATTACATTATAGAATTTTTATTATATATGCTATAATCAGATGAGTTTACTCATATAATATGTATAATCCATCTTAGTATGTTAATCTTAAGTGAAATTGTATAACTTAACTTAAAACTTGAATAATTATATATTTTAGTACTTAAAACCTTAAGATTAAAATGTAAATGGTTCAGTTCCATCAATTTCTATACCTTAAAATAGATAAATTATTGAGGTAGGAAGAGCTTATTGTATGATTTTGAGGTAGGAGCTTAGATGAACCCTTAATATTCTTAGATTTTGATCTTAAATCCTTGTGATAGAATAACCTAATGATTCTAGAATAAGATTCTTCTTTATGGTAGTATCCTAAGTTGAGTGGCTTTCATATCACATCCATGGCATCTTTAAGTAGAACTCACCATAAGAGTGTGAATTTATTTAGTTTGATATTCCTTGGATTATATGGGGCCCTCGTACTAACAACAAGGAAGTACGATACTCCAACTGTGGCAAATCCCTGACTCAAGTAAAGTTAGGTAAACCCAACCTGCCTTAAGCCAAGGACTTGTCACCAAGTGTTATAACATCATCAATATACCAATATTAAAGTGGCAGAAGCAATGAACAATAGAGTAACATCAACAAGCATACATAGTAGGAAAAATGAATGCAATATAGTAACTCATCACAATACAGAAATAAAATATATCTAGAATTCATTATTACAAACTGAAGTTTAAAGAAAATGAAAATGTCTCTCAATCTCACTGAAAATAAAAATGCAATAACTATCTATTCAACGACAGCACGATCCTCCTCCTGAACCTGCTCCTCTTCAGCAACACTGCCCACAAACACGTCTGAAACTGACATTTATTGGTATTACAAATGCCAAGGCCCCAGCCAACAAAATAAAAATTGTCTAAGTATATTTTAGGCTATTTTAATGAACTGAACATTTAAAGATATCATATTTTAACTTAACTACACATGCAAGCAGTATAGGGTGCAATAAGCTATGAAAGAAATGGGTAACTATAAACTATCTATTTATAGCCAGCATACAATGTAAAAATAAATATGGTGAGGCTAAAAGCTAAAGGACACAGCAATTACAATACAATTCTAAACCTAACATGCTTATGATCATGTTAACATATGCTGAGTATATAACTGAAACACAAGTACTGAAAATGTGCAATTCTAGCATCATAAATATGCCGATATATATAAGTAAGCTATATGAGTATACATACAACATGCTAGTTAAGAATAGGAAAAGAACATAAAAGCCACTGAGACATGTGGCAAAAGCAGCAATCCATGAAATATGAAGCCACTGAGACATGTGGCAAAGCGAGCAAATACTGAAAATAAGGCCACTGAAGCATGTGGCAAAGTAAATCAGAAAAACAATAATATCCAACTAAATTAGCAATAACCCTAAGACATAGTACTGCCATACTAGCCAATAGGCCATACAGGACCTCCAATATCAATCAATCAGTCCCCAGCCTAGCCATCCAAATATGCTAGGTCTGAGTCCAGTCAACACAATACTACTGCTGAAGAGGCAGACTAAGCTAGGACATATTCTACCAACTGCAAACAAGACAAAACTGAATGATATGCAATTCAATTACTAACTTAGGATGTATCGTCCATATCCTAAGTTTTCCTATTATGCTCAAGGAATAAGGCTCAATAACCAAGGTAAGCCAAGCAATCTAGTCAAAGTAAGTAAGAGACTCAATCTAGACTATGTGATATATGATGTTATCTAATTATCTAATCTAATTACTCTGAGAAGGTATAAGTTTATGATCTCCAATATCCAGCTATCGAGTAGAATCTCAGATTTACGTCCTTAAAGTTAATATTAGAACTCAACAAGTTCTAATCCAAAATCATGTGACGACTATATGGTTTAAGTAGGTAAATCAACGACCTAATTAATTTATATTTTACTCTCTTACCCAAATCTTGATTATGTAAATCAAGATTTAAGGATTTAAAACTTAAACCCTATGTTGAGTTCAAATTCCCAAATCCAAGGTAATGTGCTAATTAGGATCTAGGGTTCACATTTACAACCCAAATTTAAGGTATATAATTCTATAAGCTGAAGGATCAAGGAACTAAGAACTTATTGAAAGGTTATTATACTAATTATAACATAAAATAATCAATTGAGAACTTGAGAATCTAAGATATATATTCAATCTTTAAGATAATTTCATTATCTTTTAGATTGAATCATCCTATACTCACATGGAAGATTTCAAAAGATTAAACAATCAATCATTAAAGAATTTCAATTGGAGATGGTTTAATTTCAAATTAAAGATCAAGTCTAAGATCTAAGATCTAAAGATCTGAGGTTTGATCACTTTAGATCTTTAAATTAGAGTTTTATCTTAAGAGTTTCCGTTTGTGATTCTTTTTGAATCTAAGCTCATGGTTAAACTATATGGAGCTTATTAAGGTTGAAATTGACAATTTTGAGTATTATATTAATCATCAAACTCATATTGATCTTTTTAGGGCTACTTAAGATCTAAGGGTCTGAGGTTTGATCACTTTAGACCTTAAGCTAGATTTTAACTTAGACTTTACCAATTACATTTCTTTTAAGTTTTAGCTCTTAGGTTAACCTTACTGAACTTACTAAGGTGATATTTAATCATCTCATTATTAGATTCAAGGACTAATGCCAAAAGACTCTTATAAGATCAATTAAGATCTAAGTGTCTTAATTAGGGATTAAGTGGAGATTTCTTGAATTAATGATCACATTATACTATTATTAGTCTAAGAGTTCAGAGAATATTTATAATCTACCTTAGGATAGTTTACTGAAATTTCCAAGCTTTAAGGAGCATTTAAACACATTTTGGTCAAAATGACCAAAATACCCATCTTAAGGGTAGAAATTATGATTTTAGAGTTTAGTTACCCAAGTTAGATCAAATCTATTTTAATGAGTTTCATATTGATTAGTGAAGTGAGAAACACACTTATATTAGGTTTTGATGACCTAATTAATCTTAATTAGCACTAATCACTTATTTAAGCTAATTAGGGTGATTAGTGAATATAGGCATTCTTAGGGCAATCCAACTTTATACTTAGGTTAATATAGACCTAATATGACATTGGGAACAACCTCCATCCAAATCAAAGGCTTAATTAAGGTTAATTGCACTAATACTTAATTAAGGTGATTAAGAAGTGATTAAGAAAAATTATTATCCAAAACTAAACTTAGGGGTCTGATCCTATTCCTTAGGGTACAAGGAGCAATCAGAGCCCTTAATCTCATTAATTGGATATTTAAATTATTTTATATGATTTCATTAAAGACAGTAAGGAGATTGGCAATATTTTTAAATCTAACCATTAGATCTGAGATTTTATTTTATATTTAGATTCCTTGAATTTTTTTGATTCAAATGGTATATTGGATCATACCATTTGGATTTGTATAACTAAAGTTATTTAATTAATTTATTATGTATTTTTATTTAAATTGGAATCATATGTTTTAATTAATTAAATTCACAACCATAGAAAATGTCATCCAATAATTATCTAATTAGCCGCGGCCCAAAATCAAAAGGCGCGGGTCGGGGTCGGCCCGGCCCAAAATCCAGCGTCTTCTTCCTCTCGCACGCTCCCGTAGCCCGAACCCTAGGGCTAGCTTCCAGCGCCAAATTCTCTGCGCTCCGGTCACACCACGCCTCGATTTCAACTGCTACACGATCCTTGACCCTAGACGCACTGATTAAACCAAGAATCCCTAACTGGGAGGCACCAGATCGATGGAGTGCTACTCGGCCGAGACCTCCCAGAAGGCGCACCTGTGAGGAGTGAATTCTCCTCACACAGGCCACAGATTGGTGCCGTCTCAATCCCTACACATTCAGGGACCTGAGAGGGAGCGATTCGGCAAAACGGGAGGTTCTGAGGTGGTCTGGATCACTAGGGTGCTACTCGGGGTATTTTACTGATTAGAGCAGCGACTGGACCGATCGAGTCTAGTCGAATTGATCGATCTGGTCGAATCCAGCCTTCGATATGGTTTGACAATTATCACCGATAGCTTCTACTACCTATTGGATGGCCAAATGCCTCGAGGGAATGCAGCATTTGGGCGAAATGGCTCAACTGGCAGTGCACACTCAGATGGCGATTATGCCGTCTGGCCCACTGCCAGGCCTTACCAGAAGACCTGAACATCTGCTGTGAACTAAGGAGGGGTCCTAACGCAGCATCTAGGCCAGAGAGGAAGCGAGTCGAGCTGAAACCAGCTCGACAGAGAGAAAGGACAGAGGCTATACTTGAAGTTCGGTGGCTAGCTGCATCTGGGATGAGAGGGAGTGTTCTAAATACTCCAGACAATTGCAGAAGCTGGCTGGGGGTCTGTACGCCAGACACACACCCACTATCAGCGGTCATAAGCACTGGAAGCACATGGAAGATATGGGGAGAACGCCGGGAGGAACGGAAGTATTAACTCTCAATTGAGGGGATTACGGTGAGTAAAAGAGCTCATTGTGATTCCCTAATGGTATTTATAGGCTTAGAGAGACCTAGGGAGGGAATGCCGGAGCTTGGGTTTGGAGCTTGGCTCGGCCCGAGGCGTTTCACTCGCCATTGCCCATTAGGGAATGACTCAGCCAACCCTACCCATCCCTGCGGCTCGGCCACAACGGGAAGGACCCTAATGGTCTAGCTGATCTGGCGGGAAGGTGGCAGACAGGACCAATGTGGTGGGGTACGGGAAATTTCCCGTTGTCGGGTCGGGGATCTTCTCGGGACGAAGATGAACAGGGCGAGGTGCTCGGCAGCCGTCTGATGGCGAAGACGTTGGAAATGGATGGCTTGATAGGGATACTGATTAACGGCCACGCGGATTAAATACTGGACGTTGGATATAAGATGCTAATCGGGCGTCTGAGATTAGATCACGGGGCGAAGCGGCGCAAGCCTTTGGATCATGCGCTAAGATGAGTGATAGCGCATCGGGTGGCTTACACTCATGCACCGCTGTCGGGACCCCGCAGCGGATCTGCTACGGTCCCGACAGCAAATCCTGCCTTTAAAATTAATTTAATTAAAATTAAATCTAATTAAATAATGTATAATTATTCTTAAATATTATGAATCCAATTTAGGGCCAAATGAGCTCCAAAAATTCTCAAAAATTCACATTTAGCTAATTTGGGGGTGAGAAATTCAAAAATGAAATCAAATTTTGATTTGGAGATCAAATTATTTTAAGTATTTTCTAGGGTTCAAAAATACCCAAAAATATCAATTTTTTCATTTAAGCTCCAAATGACTCCAAACTTCTAGGGTTAGGTTTAAATAACTCATTGAGTCCAATGGAATCAAAACTAAGGCTTGGTTTAGCTTAAATAATCTAAGTTTAGCTAAAGTAACAACCTAAGGTTGTTACAGAGTATAAATTAGTATGTTTTGAAATGATAATATTAGTATTATTATGTGAAGATTTTAGTGTATGTCCATATGATTAATTTAATTTAATAGGACATAAAATTGGTTGATTTGCCCTAAATAAGAATGTAAAAGGGTTTTGTCCCCTTATCATTGTGTGCATCGATAAGTGCAGTTCAGTGTAGGATAAACATCCTTTTAGTATGTTTAATTAAGGCATTAAACCTCTTAGTTTGAGAGAATAAACTATAAAAGGGTTTCATCCTCTTATATTAGTGCATATTGATAACTGTAGTTAAACAAATTAAGCGATTTATATTACCTTTCTTATAACATACTCAAAATAATATATCAATAAGGATATTGAATATCTTAGTTTGAGAGAATAAACTATAAAAGGGTTTCATCCCCTTATTTTTGTGTGCATTGATAAGTGCAGTTAAAAAAACTAAAAAATTCAAGTTTACCTTCTTAAAATACTTACTTCATATGTACATGCACTCTACACATATGATAATTTAGGAATTAATGATTGGAATTCTTGCAGATTTTGAATTTAGTAGATACAAGCATGAGTGCTTGTTATGATGAGTATGAGAATCAAGAATTATGTTAAATGATTATTTTCTTGAAATGGATTTATATTTTTGAAGATTTTACAATTCATGTTGAGTTGAAATCATTGACATAAATTCATAAGCATAAGTATGATAGAATTATGAAATACGGGATGCAGCATGCATCAATGTAGGTAGGACTACAGGATGCAGCATGCATCATGGATATTATGATACTTTAGGGTGCATGAGTTATCAAATACATAATGATAGCATAAATCAGTGGCATAATTAGATACATATTCAGTAATATACATCACAATCTTATTTTAGTTTTTATTTAGTTTTAACTTCTTTACTATTTTTTATTTACAGTACTTAATCTTTCAACTACCATTTTACCATATTCTTAATTTTGTACAATTTTATACTTTTCATCTATTTTAGTACTTTTCTACAATTTGTTTAAATTGTTGAAATGTTAAACCTTAGATAATTATAACTGTTTATAGCAATTTTCGATGTGCTAAACTCATTATCTAACACGTGGTACTTTTGAGATCTAAAGCAGCCTGTGGATCTAGTTTGGGAGGCATCACAGGAGATTCAATAGGAGTTTGTGGAGCGTAAGAGGACTCTACATCAGCATTTACTATTTTGCATTGGCTTACTTTCAATTCAGTCACTAGACTATTTGCTGTAATTTTATTCAAGTAGGTTATTTGAAATAACTCTGGATGATAATTTATTTTCCTTTCTGAGATGAATGATTTACTATATTTTATGATGAATGATCTGGATGTATGTTTTAGCTTCCGCACTCTGTATTTACTACTACTTATACTTAATTATGTGATGTGATCAGCATACTCGAAATGTTATTATACTTATATATATATATATTTTTTATTACTTATATTCCACTCATAGTATATACTATATTGTATAATACTTAAGATAGTATTTTATGCTTATCTTAATGATTGCTCAAGCAGCTTATTATTCAGCGGTTATTCAGGGAGGTTCAGCTATCCTTTTCAAGCAGCGCACTATTCTGCCACAAATTATTAACCCCTTTGTGCACAGTGGCTGGACGGGTCACTACAAATTTATTGCCAGACTAAAAGAGTGAACCAAGTTCTTGAAGATTTACTCAGACTCTGTGTATTAGATTTTGCTAGTTCCTGAGAAGATCATATCCTGCTTGTGGAATTTGCATATAATAACAGCTTTTAGGCCAATTTTGAAATGGCTCATTATGAAGCTCTATATTGTAGAAGGTGCAATACTACTCTGGCTTGGTCAGAAGTAGAAAGTATTCCACTCTTTGGGTCATAATTAGTTGTATAAACTAGCAAGAAAGTTCAGCTCATTCAGCAGAGGATTCATACAGTTTAAGATCGGCATAGTAAGCACCATGATGCTCATCATTATTCTCTAGAATTCAGTGTTGGTTATTTTGCATACTTAAAGGTCAGTCCAATGAAAGGATTTTTTGGTTTGGCATAGTTGGAAAGCTTAGTCCCCATTACGTTGAACCATTTAAAGTGTTGGCAAAAATAAAATTCGCAGCAAATACGCTCAACCTCTCTGAATATTTCTTTGCAATTCATAATGTGTTTCATATCTCATCATTGAGAAGATGTCTTAGAAATCTTTCTCAGATTTTCTAGCTTCCAACAGTTGATATTTAACATGATATACCACATACGGAAGAGCTAATTAAAATCTTATCCCGTGATCAAAAGCAACTAAGGAATCATTCCATTCATATGGTCAAAGTTCAGTGGAAGAATCATTTCTTAAAGAATCTACTTAGGAAAAATAAGTGGATATGCATCACAAATATCTGAAGCTCTTTGAAAACACTAGTACTCTCCAACCTCTTCTTAAATCTCTCTGTCATTATTTCCTTATTTCATTTATTTGCACTTTTCTTCACTAGAGTGATGTCGATAACGACATTGTTCTTAAGTGAAGCAGTCTGTAATAACCCAAGGTTGTCACCATGATTATTCGGGGTTAAACTAATTTTTAATCTTCATTCAAGTAGTTTTAATAAGTCATTAGGAGCAAACCCTAAATGTTTGGTCCAAATTATAAATAAATCGAACCAAACCTTAATTCTGAAAATTCGGATAATTAAGAAAATGAGCTAATTAAATTGACCTCAGATAAAAAATTCAAGATCACCATTGCGCTCATCACCCCCAAATTAGCTTGGGGTGATATTTTGGAAGTGTTATGAAGTCGTTAAATGTCCCTGAATATTTTAATATATTTAACATACCCTAAAAATAGAATAATTAAATTGACCTCAAAATCAAAATTCGACTTCATCGTTGCGTTCCTCACCCTCAAATTAGCTATGGGAAAATTATTGAAAATTTTCTAGAGTCGTTTTATAATTAAATTTTAATTAAGAAAAATTTGAATATTATTTAAATATTTTATTATATTTATGCATCAACAGCTCCCGTCATTATCCCTCCAGCGTCGTCAGCCATTTAGTCCATTCGAGTTAGATCAGACGGCGTTGTATTTAAGCAATCAGATTAGATCTAGCGCCAAGATCTGATGGCTCAAGATCCATTGTCCTGTCGCTACGCATGCGATGCACGTGTCGCATAGGGCTCGACCGCGATCGCTCGGCCTCGAATGCATGGCAGCTTCTACCGCTTTGAGCTCCACCTTTATCCCTACTCGATATTTAAAATTCTTTTAGATTAATTTGGATTGAGATTGAGAGTTCCGAATCTCGGTGGAACTATTTGGTAATTTATTTGAAATTTTTTAATTTTTCATCGTTTCCTGGTTATTTTATTATTTTATTTAATTAAAAAAATGCTAATTATTTTATTATTAGATTGAAAATTTGACTTCGTCATTACGCTCATCACCTTTGAATTAGTTAAGGATGATATTTTGGAAATTTTTGGAAATTGTAAGTTTTTCTCAAATATTTTAATACTAAAAAAAATATGATAATTTAATTTATCTCGAAATCAAAATCTGACATCGTCGTTATGTTCCCACTATCATATTAGCTAAGTGTTAAATTTTGAGATTTTTCGAAACTTATTCAATTTTTGGTTAAAAAAACAAAAAACACCGTCAACCGCGCGCGTCAACGACGCCGTTTATCTAAGCGATGGATTCTGTGGCTGCCATCATTTACAGCTCAAGCGAACGGTATAGATTGAATCTACGCCTGATAACGTTCATGGTATAAGTGATCGCTATTAACAGCATTAATGGCTAGGTTAACGTCGTTGTTAATATACGGGTCAGCTAAAAATAAGAAAGAATCTAAAATTTCAAATACAAATTTTGGAACCACTTATCCAAATTGGGCAATTTTGGTGTATATAGAATGTTTTCATTAAGACCTATCTAATGGACACATAAATTTGTTTTTTATGTGATTTAGGGATGATTAAACTTTTATTTTTAGCACTTTTGGGCAAATTAAATAAAAGATTCATCTTGATTCTATCCATAGAAATATATTATTCATATAATAATAGATATTTTCTTCATTAGATGACAAAATGAGCATCATCCAAATCTCAATCATTCAAGCCCTCCAAGATCAAATACCCTCAATTGGATATATCCTAGTGCATTCACTTGGAATCTACTTAATCAAAAAGGGCATGACATTTTTATTTACCTCCTTTAGACTCTATTGATAACTACCTTAAGCACTCAAAGCCCTCTCCATCTCTTTCTCTCATACTTCTTCCTCAAGCTAGGACACTTCACCCTACTCCTTCTCAAAGTCTAAAAGAGCATCAAAAGACTTCAAGTTTCTATCAAGGTGATACAAATTCTAACAAATCATCATCATCCTCCAATCTCTCTTTGGTCCCAAGATGAACAAGCATATTGCAAAGGTATCATCTTTCCTTATGTTTATTATATGAAACCTAAATTAAAATTTAAAATCATGAATAATAACTTAGATTTGATTTAAATTATTTTATAGAGTAGATATAGATCAATAGTATGTCATAAAAAAATTACAAATCATACTTAAACTTAAGAGAAATGTGAAGTTTTTCTTAAATATATATGTTCATGCTAATAATTAGGATAATGATATATATATAATATGTTGAAATAATTATTTAAATTAATGTTTAGATTTAAATTTATTTGCAAAAATTATATCTTTCATAAACATGAGTTTCATATGTTTAAATTATTACTTAAATTAATATTTATACTTATTCTCATATTTAAATAAGATTTAAGAAATAATATATTATGTTAAGATGAAAAATTATATATTTTTTGGAAACTTTAGATTTACTTCCATAAGAATGAATATTGTATGTTCAATTTTTATTTTTATTTAAATTAATATTTAAATTTTTTCACATCTTATATTAGGATTAAAATTATTCAATTAATTTTTTTATTTGATGATTAGTTTCACTAATCACTTTATTTGCCTAATTAACGACTGAACCTCAAATATTGATATTATCATAACATAACCAAATTACATCCAAATATATTGATCCAATATATAATTTTGATCAAAAAAATACAAGAAATACTAACTTGTAAGAAAATTTTAATTTTTATCATTATATTTCTTAATTTAGCCTAATAACTCTAAAAATGGATTAGTAAATATTAGACTAATTAAATATCCAAATTTTAAATTTCAAATTTTGATCACTCACAAAATAGAGGATAACACATTGGCACAGTCAAATAAATGTTTTTATAATTAATTTCACTAATAACTCTCTAATCACCTATTAATGAGTTTAAATCTTAATTTTAAGCTCATTAGTCTTAAAATTTTACCAAATAAGATCTTGTAACAACTCAAGCTATTACCCAAGTTGATTAGAACTAATCCAGGTCCTATTATCAATCTTAGTGTTCTAATTAGGTCATTAGAAGTCTTCAACTAAGATCAAGTCCAAATCAGAAGTTAAATGGATCAAATATTACTTTTGGGAATTTCAAAAACCCTAGAAATTGACCTATTTTATTTGACTTCGGATCAAAAAACAAACTTCGTCATTACGCTCATTACCCCCAAATTAGCTATGGGTGATATTTTGCTGTCAATCGGAAGTCGTCGAAATTTCGTCAAATATTTTAATATTTAAATATCCGAAAAAATAAGAAAATTAAATACTCGTCGGAATCAAAATTCGACTTCGCCGTTGCGTTCCTCACTCCTCAATTAGTTATAGGTGATTTATTGAGAATTTTTGGAACATATTAAACTATATAATTTTTATTGAAAAAATTGTAATAAAATTTATTAAATAAAATATTTAAATTAATTAAACTAAAAATATTCCCTTCCTTTTTCCTCTAAATCTCATGCATAAACCTAATCTCATGCATGACCTAAATCGCTCGCATTCGGCAGATCGCCTCCCGTTCGCGAGCGACGACGCCTCCTTCCCCCTCGACACGACACGTGTGCTCCGCTGCCTTGGAGCCTCCGCCACTCGACGTGTGTCCTCCCTTCTTCATGTGATCCACCGGCTGCTTCCGTTATCTCCATCTTCCCCTCAGCCGAGCGCTCCAACTGAGCCCCTTAGCCCAGCGCATCCTCCCTATGGCGTTCGACAACAAGGTTCAGCCGATCCTTCTCCATCAAATGGTGCTCCTCCATGCGCCCCCTCTCCCCCTTTCGGCGCCATCAAGGTACCCACCCTTCCCATTTACTTTTTAAGCATACTATGTTAATAAATTTTCAGTTGGCATGCCTCTTAATTTCTTATGCTGGATATAATTTTTGAAGACTACCTTCTTCTTCTTCAAGAAGAGCTGGAGTAATTTTGACTTGGATGGCTTGATATCAAATACGTTCAGGAAGGTCATCCATAAGTAAGTGTAATTAATTTGATATCCTTATTTTTTTAAATGCTCATTACAATGCCAAACTTCATTTCAAATTAAAAGGATGAATGTATTCTAGACATTTTATAGCAATGAAATTTTTTGTACTCTTATAATGCTTGTGTTAAAAATAGAAGGCAGCATAAAATAAGGATTTCCAAAGGTAGAATTAGTGGTATGATGCTATTTAAAGGAGTCACCAAATTCAGTCAAATTCCATTTAATTTCAATTTAAGAGAATCCAAGTTTAAATGGCAATTGAAGTTGTGCCCCTACGAATCAATATTACAAAATTGCTACCCTTCACCACTGATTTTTGTCAAGTGTCAACTTATAGTATTTATTGGAACGCAGATGGCATATCTCAATGCAATTATAAGACATGATTGTTTGAGAGACTATAGCGCTCAGCACACAAATCTTTTTAAATCACATATCAGGCACCCATTACTAAATCACTACATAATAGGAATACAGCTCTCTTGGGAAAAAAAAAAAGGATGATAGAAAGGTAAACCATATTGAGTTCGCTGGTATGCACCAAACAAAGGGATTACTTGGAGAATTATTTTGGCAAATAAAAAGTGCTAATTTGCAGTCTATTTGATGTTAGATAAATTTTCTTCTATGAGATGATGCAAATGTTTATTTGTATTAGAAGAATTACAATTCATTGGGTTTTAGAAGTAAGCTATTCCCTTTTTGAAGTTGTCATATTTCAATAATGAAACGATATATTTTTTGGCGTTAAGATTTTATGTGGTTTAGTTTTTTTTTTTCTGTAATTCAAAAATTACCAAATGCCATTGTGTAGATAATGTTTTTTTTGACAAACTATCGTTGGCTACAAAGTTCTTCGCGTTTGTTCCTGAAGCTTGCCTCCGCGAGACGCAGATCGCCTCTGCGAGATGCAGCTCGCCTTGCTAATGCGCTCATGTCTCGTTTTGTGGAGTATATCGAGTCTCTTCTTGGAAATGCATAACTTCGTTCAAGAAATCATGCTTCAGCATATACATAAATAAAAGCTTCTTCCCCTGATATTTGTAGGCTAAAAATTGGGTAAGAGATGATATGAACTTGTTGATGCATTAACTAACATTAGATAAGTGTTCGAATATGTTATATAACTTAAGGACCCATTTAGAGTCAACATCCTTCCTTGATTTAATGAAATAATAGAAGTTTTTTTAGGGACACTTGATCGCTCTTCAATAATCTTTCATAAATTTTGAGAGCAAAAAGGAAATGTGTTTGAAATTTGATAAACTAATAATCATAATTTTCTCCATGAAAAGTTGAGTGAGGAATAGATGAACAATTAGATTCAGTCATTAGATAGTTCAATGCATTTTCTTTGATCAAATCTTTGATATCACTTTGTTGAATCAATTATTTGTGAAAGTGATATTTTGTTCTTAAGTATTGCATTAAATAATCCTCACTATCACATGAGTATGCTTTGTCAACTATTAAAACATATTTTAGAGTCTTGTAATTTTCAAAATACAAACCCAAAATTTATAAAATTGTATAGCAAATCGATCAGAAAAGTACCATGCACATCAATATAAGGTTAAATTGTATTATGATAACAATTATTATTAATCATTTTTAATATTCATTAAAAAGCATTAAGTCTTAGAATGGGCTTAAATCATCCAAGTAAAATATGCTTAATATCAGAATATTACAACTGTATCATGAATCTTATGTGTATATATTATGAAGCATTTGGGTGCTATTATTATAAATAAAATTATAGCTCTTTTAATTAATGAATTAGAGAATTGTAAAATTTCTTATCATAAGTTTTATACATCCATATATTATGTCCAGCAGAGCTTAGAATTTTTGTAACCTCGCATTTATAAATATATAAGCACCATCGAAGAAGCTTTAAAGTCTTAAATTATAAATGACCACAATCTTATAATGGGATCAAATAATAAAACTTAGAGCAAAAATCGTTATCTTAGCATGATCACCTTTAGTAATTTATTTAATCCTCCATCAAAATATATGAAAGGTACCTTAGACATACAATGTGAATTATCATAATACCTTACAAACTTAGAATTGTTGCTAGCATAATAAATTAATTTTTATTTCATTAGCTTAATCCATTTTATGAGTCAAATCATTATCTTAAGCTAATAATATTTTGATAAACCAAGTGCTTTCTAAATAAAAACAGCGGATTGAATAGTAAAAATAATGGATTGAATAGTAAAAACAGCGAATTGAATAATAATAGATTATTAGTTGAATTGCATCTTTTTTTATTTTAAATAATTAAGTAATAAGCTTCATGATATGAGATTCATCTCACATTATGTCTTAAATTTTTATAATCATTAAAGGAAGCTTTTAATCAAAATTGGTTAAGGTGAGTGCTTGAGTGTTCATCTTAGTTGCTTAAGAGTTTCTTCCTTAAAAATTAGGAATAGAACTTAGGTTAGAATTCATTCATTAGGTAAATTGGGTTACTCAATGAATGAAATATTGGTTTTACTAATTTATAGATTTTTATAATTTATTCATGATTATTTGATCTTTTAACCTATTAAGATTAAAGATCTATCATATTAAATTTGACTTTACTTAATAGGATATACCTTAACCCTTAAATAATGAGATTGGGTGGTAAAACTTAGATCCATAGACTTTACCTTTGGATTATGTGTTTAACTCCAGCTCATGGTGTTTGACTCATAATCTATAGCTTAGTATATCTTGATCAGATCTTAGTATAGAACATTTGAATTCATCAAATTAGAATGTTGTGATTTATTTCTTAGATCTGTAGTCGTACTTGATTGAATTAGATTAAAACTTGATCAGTTCTAATCCTCTTAACTTATAAGAATGTACTTCTAAATTATATTTGATAATAAGAATTGAAGATTCTGAACTTATGTAACTTAAAATAGATAAAATTGTTTAATTAGAAAACAAATGATATCACTATATTTAATAGAGTCCCTTACTTACCACTTTATTTTTATGCTACGCATTCCTTGAATTTTGTGCTCATTTTTCCTTGAACATGTCCTGGAAGAAAATATTATTACATGAAAATAAAAATATAGAATATTAGGATAACATTTACATTGGGATCAGTTATTGGTTGATATGGTGCATTTTACCCTACTGGACAGGAGTAAGGAGACATAAGGATGCTTAACATTACTTATTGAGGAGTGTGTATTAAGCTTGGAACCCATATAGTCTTACAGACATGCTTGAATCCTTAGTTGTTTCTGGATATGTCCACAGAAATAAAAGTAAAATAACTAAAAGATTCTGCATTTGTATTTATTACCTTTTTAGTCTTAATGTTATGTTCTGTCTGCCCTAGCCTAGAAAGGCTTTGGGAATTTTTATCTGGGCCTGATTGACCAATTCTTTCTAAGATGGCAGTTATACATACATATTTTAGTTACAGTTTACTCTTTAATGTATTATTGATGCATGTTATTTCAGTCAACTGTATTTCTTTACTTACCTGCTCACTTATACATATTTATAGGATACTAGATTTTTACTGCTTACTATGTGTACCACTTTCATACTTATTATTTTAATCAACATATGTCATGTGATCATCAGCATATTTAAAGTTATGCTTTTCTTTCAGTACTTTTACTTACTGCATTATATATGTATGCATATTCCTTGCTTAATTTGCTTGAGGTGTGCCTTTTGCCTCAATTTTTGCTTAGTTATAAATGCTGTATTTATAACTTATCTTATTCCATGTATGCTTACTGCTTCTATGCTAGTTAGTTCACTTTTGTTTATTTAAGTAAAAATGGTGATATTAATAGTTCATATAAAATATTCAGCCAAAAATATACTTAGATAATTATCTAATAAGATTTTTCTTTTATTGGCTGGGGCCTTAGCATTGTGAAACTGACAATATCAAAATTTGAGCAGCTTAAAGATCATATTATTGTGGAGGAGCCTTATCTAGAGGAGGCGCAGCATATTAGAGTTGAAGACCTTTAGCTCTTTTATTTCATTTGTGAGGATGAAAGTTGCTTTTACTTCATTTATAACTTTAAGTAAATTTTTATAATAATATATGTACCCTTGTGACTGTATTTACTTTCTGTACTATTATTTTTGAGTACTTTACTTTTTGTTTCTCATTTGATGTATGGTGAAATGAATGTACTATTTATTTTATATGCTTCTGCACTCTGTACTTGTATTAATTTAGTGACTGGTAGTATGTATTCATTCTATGCACATCCTTCCCTTATTAGTGGATTGTAGATCTTACCTAATCCAATGATAAATGAGAGGTTTGCCAGAGTGGCACACCACCCCTTAAGTCTAATCTTGCGGATTATGAGGTAGGGCGTCACAGTTGGTATCAGAGAATTCTATAAGGTGTCAGATTGGAATTTGCATTCCACTCTACCTAATAGATTGTTCTTCTGCCAATTAGTCACTAATTGGATACTAGAATTACATCCATAGTATCATAATCATATGCTCAGAATAAAATGCATGGAATAGAAAATGCTTTCACAATAATAGAACTTAAGTAAGAAGGAATTTAGGGCGAATAAGTAACTAATTAAACTTGAATTAAAAATCCATAAGACTTATAAGATCAAGAAATTGAAATATCAGGCATTGACTCGTATACTAAGAAAACTTAATTACTATACAAGTTCAACCTTCAAATAAGTTTTCCAGCACTCTTAAGCAGTTTCCTTCTACTCTATAGATTGTGTCTTCCTTGGTATGATAATAGCGCAACCTACTTATGTGAATCATTAAAGCTAATGGTATTCCCCCTTAAAGTTTAAAATATACATTACTTCCAAATCAAGTGGAAGTAAATCATGAATGTTCATCTCCCACCTCCCTTTCATTCCACAGTTCTTCTGGAGAGATCAATGTTTTGGTTTAGAGCCTTAGTAGATATTTATCTAATATAAAAAGATTAGATTGAAAAACCATCATCCATTCCTTAAAACCACCAAGGCTCTTCACTAGTGTGTATAACTTCTACATCCTAGTATCTCCCTCAAAACTCATTATCAATTCACTATTAAGTGTTGTATAGCCTTATCCACTTAGGAAGCCTGATTTAGAACTCCGACTCTTCTTCTTGAATCGGGTTGTGGCTTGTTCAAAAACTAAGTTCAACAACCTTTAAGAAGAACTTATATTATCCGAAACATAATTATATTTAGGGTTCTATAAATGGCTTAGATTTCCCAACTAGATTGAACTATGAATAATGTGTAGCTTATATACATGGAACTCCAAGAATCAAGAGTAATTTTACGCTTTAAGGATGGCTATTTCACCCGTACGCTTAAATTAATAGTTTAGACTTAAACTTTTATTATCTAAACCACTTCCAAACTTAGGCATTGAGTCAATTTGACTTATCCCGAGTGTTATTTATAGTATATATTATTTTACCCTATCTTAGTAGGATAAATCCCTATCTGAACATACTACTTATAATAAGCCTAATATTACATTCAAGGTGTCCTTTCATTGATTGGACAAATTACTTCTTTTTATTTTTGTCAATCAAACCTTAGACCATGAGTCATGCTTTTGTGACTTATAATAATAGTTCCTCTGCTTAGTAGCAACTTACCCAATTAGGTAAATAGCTTCTCACTCCTTAAGTGACTGAGGCATCGAATCCCTGAGCCTATTTTAGGTGGGTCACGGTTGTGACTTAAAATGCTAGTTTAGCATTCTCTTAGGTCTCCAACCCATCTGTAACAACCCTAGGTTATTACTCTAGCTAAACCTAAATGAATTAAGCAAAATCAAGTCTTGATTTTAATTCCATTAGATTCAAAGGATCATTTAAACCTAACCATAGAGGTTTGAAATCAATCGGAGCTAAATTGAAAATTTTGGTATTTTTTGAGCCCTAGAAAATACCTAAAATAATTTGATCTCCAAATCAAAATCTGAGTTCATTTTTGAATTCCTCACCCCCAAATTAGCTAAGGGTGAAATTTTGGAAATTTTTGGAGGTCATTTAGTCACATTTTGGATTTAATTTAAATTGGTTTAATTGTAAATTAGGGTTTTAAACAATTCATAATTGCAAAATTATCCCTCCAATGGTCGACTCCTTTCAAACCACGAGTGCCATCTAGGTCGTCCGTTTCGCGGTTTTGATCCAACGGTTCGTGCCTATGATCGAATATGCTTCATCTCAACCATTCTGCGGTTTCGAGATTTTAATTCAACGGCGTCCAGCTATCTGCCGTAAGTATCCTCGATCCGCCGTTAGATCACCAAATCTAATCCAACGGTGGACATTCTATCTGCGCCATTCGTTAAGTGTCGGGAGATCGGGGCCGTCCCGCTTCGATGGATGATCAATCAGACGGCCCCGAGCACTGTGGATCATCTCCTTCACCTCTCCCGTCGCTAGCTGATCCTCCCCCCCCCCCCCCCCCCCCCCCCCCCGACAGCCATAACCCCTCCAGCCCTCGTGGCAGTACAGTAAAAAGATCAAAATTCCTCTCCTACCTTGGGCGCGTTCGTTTGGCCGGCTGTCTTCTCTCCAAATTTCCCAAAGCTGTTAGCCCTAGCCATTTCCTTCGGCCCAAGCCTCTTGCCATTTCCAAGCTCTAGAAACCACCCCCAGAGCTCCCAGCTTCCTATAAATACCCCCAGGACTTCACAGTGAGTCCCTTTGCTCACTCTGAATCCTTAATTCCCTAGTGAAGGCCCTTTGGAGCTCCCATTATCTCAGTGGATTCCCGGCATCATCCCGAAGGCTTGAACCACCAATAGAGGGCCCGTCTGGTGTTCAGACCCCTGTGAACCTTCGTCTATCATCCAGGAATCTCGGAGGCGCATCAATTCCTCTTGGTCGAGCCTGTAACCCCGTCTCCACAGGTACAACCTTCTCCCATGGATCCCTTCGATCCATATTCTCTTCTGTCCTTGAGTTAAGCCGTTGTATGTCGTCTAGATTACCTTAGCTACCTAGGAAACCCAGTGTAATTATCGCCTGGGGCTAAGCTAGCTCGAATCGATCATATCGATTGATTGAGCAAGCGGTCGAGCCAATGGCTGGGTCCGAGTAAGGACCCAGTGATTGGCTGCACCCCAGGCTATGAAATGTTGGGGGATCGACTCGTCTCACCACCCTGAAGGTGTAGGTATCAAGCTTCGGCCGGATAATGGCTTCTGTGAGGAGAATTGTCTCCTCGCTGTGCGCCTGAAATGCCCGTATCGAAAGTGTCTCGAGTGAGTAGCACCCCGTCGATCCAGAGGGATCCAGATGGGGGTTCTTAGTCCAATTGATGCGTCTCAACCCCAGGAACGTGCAGGGATCAAGCCGAGTAGTCGCCGTCATCTGAGCGCCGAGAATTTCAGTGCTGAGTCTCGCCTCAGATGGATTCGTCGAGAGGAGGAAGACGATGCACTGGCCCTTCGGGCTGGGCCGACCCCGACCCGCGCGGTCTTAATTTCGGGTCGTGTCTATTTAATTAATTATAGGAATGCATTTTTAAAGGTTATGCGATTAATTAATTAAATCCTATAGTTTTAATTTAAATAAAAATACATATTAAATTAATTAAATAACTTTGGCTATACTGATCCAAATGGTATGATCTAATATACCATTTGAATCAGAAAAATGCAAGAAATTTAAATATAATATAAAATCACAGATCCAATGGTTAGATTTAAAATAATTGATCAAACCTTTTTTGTTTTTAATTAAACCATAATAAATTTAATTAATAACCAAATTTAATGATTTAGGGCTCTGATTGCTCATTAAACCTTAAGGAATAATTTGAGACTCTTAAAGCTAAATTTGGATGTTAAATTCTTAATTGCTCCTTAATCACCTTAATTAGGGATTAGTGAATTAAACCCTGGATTAACCTCTGATTTTGGGTAGGTCAATCCTTAATGGCATATTAAGTACATTAGAATCTCTGGGCAAGATTGGATTGCCCTAAAATGCCATAAATCCTCTAATCACTCTATTAGGCTTAAATAAGTAATTAGTGATAATTAGCTTAATTAAGTTGTCAAAACCTAGGATAAATGTGTTCCCCACTTCATTAATCCATATGAATCACCTTATAATAGATTAGATCCAGTTTGTATAACTAAACCCTAAAATCCTAATTTTAGCCTTAAGAGGGGCATTTTGGTCATTTTGACCAAAATGTGCTTAAATGCTCCTTCAAATTTGGAAATTTCTGTGAACTATCCTAAGATAGATTAGAAATGTTCTCTAAACTCTTAGACTAATAATAATGTTAATGTGATCATTAATTTAAGAAATCTTCAATTAAGCCCTAATTAAGACACTTAGATCTTAAGTGACCTTAAAGAAGTCACTTAAGCTTAATACTTAAATTTAATCATTTTAATTATTAAAACCACTTTGATAAGTTCAATTTAGTTAAATTATGAGCTTAAATACTAAAAGAAATTTCATTAATAAAAGTCTAAGTTAAAATCTAGCTTAAGTCTAAAGTGATCAATAACTAGATCGTAGATCTTAGATCTTAGACTTTAGACATTCTACTTGGATTAAACAATCTCCTTTGTAAATCCCTTAAGTGATTGATTGTTTAAGCTTTTGAAACCTTTCATGTGGGTATAGGATGATTCAATCTCTAAAGATAATGAGATTATCTTAAAGATTGAATATAAATCTTAGAATCTCAAGTTCTTAATTGATTATTTTATCTTATAATCAGTAGAATAACCCTTCACTAAGTTCGTAGTTCTTTGATCTTTTAGCTTATAGGATCCTTTATCCTTAATTTTGGAATAGAGTATGAACCCTAGATTCTTATTAGGACACCCCCTTGGATTTAGGTTTTCAACACCAAAGTGGAGTTCAAATCTAAGATCCTTAAATCTTGATTTACTTAATCAAGATTTGGGTAGAAGAGTAAAATATTAATAAATTAGGTCATTGCTTTATTTACTTAAACTATATATTTGTCACATAATTTTGGATTAGAACTTGTTAAGTTCTAATATTAACTTTAAGGACATAAACCTGAGATTCTACTCGATAGCTGGATATTGGAGATCCTAAACTTGTATATTCTCAAAGTAGCTAGATTTGGTAATTAGATAATATCAGATATCACATGAGTTTAGATTGAGTCCCTTACTTACTTTGATTTGATTTGCTTGGCATACCTTGATTATTGAGCCTTATTCCTTGAGCATAATAGGAGAACTTAGGATATGGATGATACATCCTAAGTTAGTCTTTAAATTGCATATCATTCAGTTTTGCCTTATTTGTAGTTGGTAGAATATGTCCTAGCTTAGTTTGCCTCTTCAGTAATAGTATTGTATAGACTGGACTCAGACCTAGCATATTTGGATGGCTAGTCTGGGGATTGATTGATTGATATTAGAGGCCTTGTATAGCCTATTGGCTGGTATGGCAGTACTATATCTTAGGCTTATTGCTACTTTAGCTGGATTGTTCAGTATTATTTTCTGTTTTGCTTTGTCACATGCTTCAGTGGCCTTATTTTCAGTACTTGCTCGCTTTGCCACATGTCTCAGTGGCTTTACATATCATACATTGCCTTTGCCACATGTCTTAGTGGCCTTTTTCTTTTCCTTTTCTTAACTAGCATGTTGTATGTATACACATTTGATTTACTTATATGTATTGGCATGTTTAGGATACTAGAATTGCATGTTCTCAGTATTGGTGTTTCTTTTATATACCCAGCATGTGTTAATATGATCATAAGCATGTTAGGTTCAGATTGTATAGTAGTTACTATTTCTTTTAGCTCTTAGCCTCACCTTGTTTATTTTGCATTGTATGTTACTTTTCATACTAGTTGTTGGCTATAAATGGATGGTTTATAGTTACCCATTTCTATCATAGCTTGTTGCACCCATTATTGCCTGCATGTTTAGATAATTTAAATGTGATATCTTTAAAATATTTAGTTTATTAAAATAGCCTAAAATGTACTTAGATAATTATCTAACTGTAACCTTTTTCTTTTATTGGCTGGGGCCCTGTCATTTGTGATACCGACAAATATCAGTTTCAGACTTGTTCGTGGGCAGTGCTGCAGGAGAGGAGCCCATTCAGGAGGAGGACCTTGCTGTTGCAATTTAAATAGATTATGTATTTCTTTTCAGTGAGATTGAGAGACCTTTGCATTTTCTTTTAAATTCAGTTTGTAATAATTAATTCTGGATGTATTTCATTTCTGCATTGTGATGAGTTACTATATTGTTTTCTCTCTTTCTACTATGTGTGCTTGTGGATGTTACTACTCGCCTATTGCTTCCGCCACTTTGATATATATATATATATATATATATATATATATATATATATATATATATATATATATATATTGATGAATGTTATAGTATTTGGTGATAAGTCATTGGCTTAAGGTAGGTTGGGTTTACCTAACTTTACTTAAGTTGGGGATTTGCCATAGTTGGAGCACCGTACTTCTTTGTTGTTAGTACAGGGGCCCCACACCATCATTCCATTGGGGTGAGTGTCTCCAAATCTTTTTGGAGTGGAGAATTGTCACCATGGAACCTTAGCTGATCAAGTCATAGTTTATGACTTGGTAGTAGTCGTATGATTCATATCCTAGCATATCACCGTGATCTAGATGAGGAACCCATCGTCTTAATTCAGTGTAGATTCTTCTAACCCTTCAGTATTGAGTCATGATTTGTGACTTGATATATTGAATTTCTTTTTTTTCTGGAGGTTAATTATTCATGTTGGATGATCACCCTCTCTATCTTAATATTATTCCCCAAGCAAGGAGAAACACCTTATTAATAGTAAAAGCCTTATTATAAATTAACTTGATGGTTAGTTTGCCCTAGTCCCTCTAAGGGTGGGGATACATCATGGTTAGATCATTCTAACTCATGTTGGTAAACTCACAAGTGTAGTAAAGCCTGCCTCATTAGACTTAGTCTAATGATGGAGTATTAGCTAGCTTTAGTTATAGAATTCATTCTAAGTCAAAGAATATTTGTTCTTTGAAAATCTAACCTCCCTTTAAGTCATCAAGCACTTGAATTCTAATTATGGGATCAAAATTCTCAAATGCACTTGGGAACCCTTCTTAATTGAGTCACTTTTTGTGGCTTAATGAGATAGCTTGGTATCTCCCTTTGCCCATCTCAATGGAATTAAATCATTATTTAGCAGATCAAAAAAATTAATTTGGTTGTATTTTTATCAAAACAGTCAGGTACGTAGATCCACTTATAAGTTTTACTTTAGCATACCTACTTTGAGCCATTTTTATTTAAATCTTGCTTATACTTTCTAATATGCTTATCGCTTATTAATTTGCAAAAATTATCATAAGGCATATGTAAAAAAAGATGAAATATATTATATTATTGTGGTGTTTGTCTTTGGAGGATGGAAAGTAACACTAAGAATCTGTACTGATTGGGCTTGCTGGCAGCCCCAGGGAGTCATATTATTTAGGAAGTGGACAAATCCAGAGAAAAGACACATCATTAGTTTTTAATTTTGAAAAAGCTATCGATGGGTAGCGAGAAAGCTTCCTAAAAGTTATGTCTATGTGTTTATTCATTTGGGCTCAGGGGTCTACGGACTCAACTTTATGTTACAAATACTTATGATAAAATTTATTTCATATTTCTTATATATTAAATTTCAAGGCTAACATGCAGGGTAAAAGTTTATTTTAACTGTCAAATGCCTTACTTTCTTATTTGTGATGTAAAAATTTCTTCATATCACCTTTACATTGATTTATGCCTATTATAGGATACTAGAATGTAATTCTTATAAGAATGGTCTACGTACTCCTGCCCGACTGGCAACTGTTTATAATATTTCAGATTTTGAAAATTAAGCCTTAAGGAGATATTCTTGCATTAAAGATAATGATAAAGTTTTGAGAAGTGAGCAGAATGAATACATTTTAAAATTTCAGACTTCTTTTGTAATAATTATAAACTATATAATTCATATGGATGGATCTGAATATAAATATAGACATCTATATATATATATATATATATATATATATTATTTTCGTTACTTTTATGAATGTATATTTTCAAAGTATGAATTATTTCTTAGAAATTATAAAATTCGATTCCCCGTCCATCACAAATTGGTATCAGAGCAAAGTTTGAGAAAATCTAAGAAAACTTCATCAGAGCCAATAATATGAATAAATTTTTTTGAATTTATAAAGTAAAATTAGTTTAATTAGGGGTTGAATTTCAAGTTAGAGATCATAATAGTATTGATAATATTAATAATATAATTAAATTCCTCAAGTTATGAAAAGTCATAATCAGAATAACAATAATAATCAATCCCAAAATAATATTATTCATCAGAACACTCATAGCCACAATAAAATAATTTCATCAATTGTAGAAGCAGTTTATTCTTTTGACAATAATGGGAAAAATCAGATGCTCCAATTCATGAATATGATGAGCCAATTTATGAGTAATCAATAATTCCAAAATTCAATTCCCATTTCAGCCCAAAGAAAGCAGTAAATGAAGATATGCAAATATTTCTTAAACTTTAGTCTCCAAGAGGACAGCCAAAAAGTATCCTTAGCTACCTACTTACTCACTGAAGCTGCATAAAAATGGTAAAAGACAACCAAAATCACCACTTTCTAAGGCAAAATAGAAGAAAATATATCATGGACCGATTTTGTCAAAGCTTTTCTTAATAAATATGCATCCCAATATGCTAGGCAGATAATGAGGAAGGATCTTTTAAACTTAAAGCAAGGTAGCCACACCATGACTGAATATGAAGAAGAATTTACTCGACAAGCAAATTTTGCATCTAAAATGGTGACTACTGAAGACGTAAAATGGCACCTATTTCTTAATGGATTGAGAAATAATTATCAACATATTTTGACACCCTTGCAGTAATCAGAGTTTGCACAAATTGTAGAGATGGTGAAACTTATGGAAGCCCAGGAAGTACAACATTTTTCAAAGTTTACAAAGAGGCCAGCCATTCCTCATTTTCCACTAAAGCGGCAACAATTTTCAAAATCATAAGTAAGAATTCACAATATTCAGAGCAACTCTGGTGGAGCGATCGTTAGGGAAAATTCCACTTGCAGGTTCTGTGGAAGATCACATAGTACAGATAAATGTTTTACTAGTGTAGGTCAATGCCTTCAATGTGGGAGCACCAATCATCCGATAAAATTATATCGTGCTACTTATACAATAAACGGGCATCAGCTCTCAAACCAAGGCAAAGTAGTCATGAAAAATTGAGGCAGACCACTAATAAATTGAGAAAATAATGCAGCATCTTCTAGTAGTATGACGTATTACCCAGCCTAGGCCAAAATATTCAATCTAACTTAAGAAGAGGCAAGAGATGAACCTGATGTAGTTACAGGTACTATTCTACTATTTCAATACACTTGTTCAGTTCTTTTTTATTCTAGAGCTACACACTCTTTTATTGCATCAAAGTTGGTTTAAAAATATTCATTGCCAGTAGAACAACTTTCATCAACATTTAAAGTTAATATACCATCAGAAGATTTCTTTAAGCCAAGCGTCTTTTGTAAATATAAGTTACATATAAATGGAATTTCTTAGAAGACTAAACTCAATGTCATTCCTACACTTTTGATATTATTCTTGTGATGGATTGGATGAGTCAGAATGAAATCTTAATTGATTGTGCAAAAAAGAGAGTACATGTATATAGTGGAAGTAAGAAAGTACCATTTATTGGTCAAAGAAGTACAGTTATCAGCCTTATTCTAGCTAATAAAATTAAAAAGTTTATTATAAAAAAATACTTTTATATTCTTAACCTTACTCCCAAATTCTGATGTTAAATCTACGCCTCTCAAAAAAACTCTTATAGTAAAAGATTATGCAAATGTTTTCCCAGAAGAACTTCCAAGGTTACCACCTCAAAGAGAAGTAGAATTCAACATTAATTTGATTCAAGGAACGAATCCTTTATCCAAAACACTATACAGAATGGCACCCAAAGAATTAGAAGAACTTAAGAATCAAATCCAGGAGTAAACTGAATAATGGTTCATTAGACCTAGTAGTTCCCCATGGAGAGCTCCGATCTTATTTATTAAGAAGAAAGATAGGAGTATGCGCTTATGTATCGATTACTGAGAATTGAATAAGATTACCATTAAAAACAAATACCCATTACCAAGAATTAATGGTTTATTTGATCAGTTAGTCGATGCTTCAATATTTTCAAAAATTGATTTAAGGTCTGGTTATCACCAACTCCGTATTAAAGAAGAGGATGTTTCTAAATCTGCCTTTAGAACGCGTTATGGGCATTATAAAATTCTAGTGATGCCTTTTGGGTTAACCAACACCCCATCCTACTTCATGGATTTGTTGCATCAGATAATGAAACCTTACTTAGATTCATTTATCATCATCTTCATTGATGATATATTGATTTATTCCAAAAATGCTAAGGAATATGAAGAGCATCTTAGGATTACCTTGAACTTATTAAGGCAACATCAATTGTATGCCAAATTCTCAAAATGTAAATTTTGGCTTCAATCAATAGCCTTCTTAGGGCATGTAATTAGAAAAGATGGAATATCAGTTGATCCAAGTAAAGTTAGTGCAATTCAGGAATGGCCCCAGCCTACTTCAGTAATTTAGATACACAGTTTTTTGGGAATAGCTGGTTATTCTCGTAAATTTATTAAGAATTTTTCCCAAATTGCAGTTCCTCATCCTTGTCTTACACAAAAAAGTGTACCTTACGTATGGGATCCATCTTGCAAATCAGCATTTCAGAAGCTAAAGGAATGTTTAACATCGGCTCCTATTCTAGTACTGCTAATTAAAAGAAAAGATTATCAAATTTATAATGATGCTTCTTGGATTGGCATAGGTTGCGTTCCTATGCAAGAAGGTAAGATTATAGCTTTTGCTTCAAGACGACTGAAAACTTATGAGAAAAACTATCCCGTCCATGATATGGAATTGGCTGCGATAGTGTTTGCACTTAAGATCTAAAGACACTACTTATATGGAGTAAGATGTGAAGTCTTCACTAATCACCAAAGTTTGAAATATATCTTTACTCAAAAAGAAATAAATTTAAGGTAGCGAAGATGGTTAGAGTTAATCAAGGATTATGATTTATTGATTCAATATCATCCTAGAAAGGTAAATATAGTAGTAGATGCACTAAGTTGAAAGGCAACTTCCCATTTGCATATGTTGACCTCTAACCCTATCTTACTCAAGGAAATAGAAGATCTCCAATTAAAAGTAGTGTTACCATTGAATTCTAATCTATTTCAAATGATTATAGAATGCTCATTAATTGATGAAATTAAAAAAGCTCAATGGAAAAATGAAGAGTATAACTCCTTAGCTGTATCTATTCAATTAAGAAAGCATTTATAATTAATTTTGGATTCAAACAAAAATATTTGGTGTGGATCTAGAATTTGGATATCTAATAAAGATGAGTTAAGATCAAACTTATTGAAAGAAGCCCACCATTCTGGATACTATATTCATCCAGGAAATAACTAGATGTATCAGGACTTGAAATCACACTTTTGGTGGCCAGGAATAAAGAAAAGTATCGATGAGTTCATATCCAAGTGTGAAGCATGTAATCTAGTAAAAGCGGAGCATCAAAAACTAGGAGGATTACTCCAACCTCTAGCTATTCCTCAATGGAAATGGGAAGATATTTCTATAGATTTCATAACTGGTTTTCTTCGCTCGAAATCTAATAATGATTCTATTTCGGTAATTATTGATAGGCTTACAAAATCAATACATTTTTTACCCATTAAGCAAATAGATACAGTGGACAAATTAGTAAAGTTTTACCTTAAAAAAACTGTAAGATTGCATGGTATTACAAAGACCATTATTTCTGATAGAGATAGCTGATTCACTTCAAGGTTCTAGAAAATAGTTCATCAAGATCTTGGTTCCCAGCTTTGTATGAGCACAACATTTCATTTGCAAACTGATGAACAAACTAAAAGGGTGAATTAATCCTTAGAAGATCTGCTTCGCTTGAGTACCTTAGATTTTGGAGGAAATTGGGACGATCATCTTCTGTTAATCGAATTTTTCTATAACAATAATTTTTACGCAAGCATTGGAATGGCTCCTTATGAAGCCCTTTATGGAAGAAGGTGTATCACTCCTTTATCTTGGAACAACATTGCAGAAAATAGGATATTGAAATCGAATCTAATTCATCAAGCAATAGAAAAAATTAAGTTAATTCAGCACCGAATGAAACAGCTCAAGATAGGCAGAAGCAGTATTTTGATGCTCATCATCGTCATGTAGAATTTTCTATTGGAGACTTTGTATATCTAAAAGTAAATCCATTCAGAAGAGTTTTAAGATATGAAGTTTCTGGGAAATTAAGTTCAATGTTTATTGAACTTGAAGTCTTGAAAAGAGTTGGCCAAGTGGCATATCAAATCAAGCTCCATCACATTTAAGTCTAATGCACAACGTATTTCACATCTCCTCATTAAGAAAATGCTTATCAGAATCTTCAATGAGAGTGGGAATAGAATATATTAATTTGCAACTAAATCTTAGTTATGTGATCAAATCAGAAGAAATTCTAGATTGAGACGAAAGGACATTGAGAAATAAATCCATTCCCATGATAAAAGTTCGATGGAAGAATTGCCACAAGGAAGAAGCTACATGAGACGAGGAATCAAGTATGAAGAAAGTTTACCCTCATTTATTTTGCTAGTAAGTGATTATAAATATAGTAGACTTTTTTAAAAATTTTAGATTAATGTCGTAACGACATCATTTTCAAGTTTGAGAGAATGTGAAATACCATATTTCTTTTCAAATTTAGTTTTCTAATTTTAAAATTCATAATAAATTAATAAAATAAAATTATAGGATTGCTAGGAATATTCTTAGAAACTTTTGGTAATTTATTTGAAATTTTTCAATTTTCTGACATTTCCTAGTTATTTTATTATTTTATTTAATTAAAAAAATGCTAATTATTTAGTTATCAAATTTAAAATCTGACTTCACCACTATGCTCATCACCTCTGAATTAGCTAGGGGTGATATTTTAGAAATTTTTGGAGTCATCAAATTTTCTCAAATATTTTAATACCCAAAAAGAAAATTATGATAATTAAATTGATCTCGAAACCAAAATTTGACTTAATCGTTGTGTTCCTCAGCCCCAAATTAGCTAAGGGTGTAATTTTGGGATTTTTCGAAACTCATTCAATTTTTGGTTAAAAAAATAAAAACAAAACAAAAACACAGTTAACGATGTTAACGGCGTTAACTGGCGCGTCAACGATGTCGTCTATCTAAGCGGCGGATCATATGGCTACCGCCATCTGCCGCTCGAGCGGACGGCGCAGATTGAATCAACGCTTGATGCCGTTCACAGTGAAAGCGACCGCTGTTAACGGCGTTAACGGCTCCGTTAACAACGCATTTAACAGACATGTCGGCTAAAAATAAGAAAAAATATGAAATTTCAAATGTAAATTTTAACTCAACAACTTATCCAAATTGGGCGATTTTAGTATCTATAGAATCCTCTCATCAAGACATATCTAATGAACACCTCAATTTGTAATTTTAGTAATTTTTATGTGATTAATTTTAGGGATAATTAAACTTTTATTTTTATCACTTTTGGACAAATTAAATAAAAATTCCACAAAAATTTTATCTTAATTCTATCCATAGGAATATGCTATTCATATAATACAGATATTTTCTTCATTAGATGACAAAATGAGTATCATCCAAATCTTAACCATTCAAGCTCTCCAAGATCAAATACCCTCCTCCATTGGATCTATACTAGTGCCTTCATTTGGAATCTACTTAATCAAAAAGTGTAACGACCGCCTCTTAACCATCGTCGAGTTACACTAACTCAACTACGATTAAGTGGTGGTCGTCACTAACACCATAGATAATAAGCGGAATATCCATGGCATTAATCCTAAATTGAGCAATGCCTTATCTGAATCATAAGTAAATCAGTGCAGAAAATAAAAAAAAAATGTATTTAAACAATATTCACATATCCATTCACATAAAATATAAAAAATATAGAATAATAAGAAAGAAACTCATTTATTATATTTAAGTTAAATATGGGCAACATAAATTTTAATATCAGCAATTTCTTCCTTTTTGATGGCCACAAGCTTCACTTAACCTTTTATTATAAGCACACCCCAAGCACAAAATCTGATTTGAACCTAATGCTGTAATATGTATATATATGATAGGGCCAAGCCAACAAAGAAAAAAAAATAATATTAGACTTATAAAGTCTAAGTACAATTAAGCTGGAAAATAGCATGCTTGCATTTAAAATATATTATTCAACATAATAGTAAGATAGAAATAAAACTGCAAAAGTACTGCAAAATAACTGAAAGTGTAAAGCTGTACAAAATAGAAGAAAAGTAAAGTAAAGCTAAACTGTAAATTGAATGCTGAAAGTAAATAAAATAATAAATGATCTGAAATGGAGTAATAATAATGTAAGACTATGTTGTATGTCACTGAAGTCATGCATCTGAATATACAACAATAATGTATGCCAATATCGTGCAATCAAAATATCATTGAACTGCTACGAGGCATACAGTCCAATGTCTACATACATCCTATTGAGAATATAGTTTATTATGATGCTGTTGCATCCTGTCATTCCCCTGTCGATGTATGCAACACTCTGTAGCTCATAAATCATCACTAATACTTATGCATCATGCTAATGTTTATGCTCATGACCAATGCACCACATATCTTAAAATTTAGAAAATCTAAAAAATAATTTAAAATCAGAGAATGAATCAAATGTCTCCAAAATGAATCTTATGAATTTAGTATATTGTTAGATGTGTGAGATCTTGATGATCTTACCATAAGAGCATTTTGTAATATCTGAAAAGCTTAATAAATATTAATACATTGAGGTAGGAAGAGCTTATTGTGACATTTTGAGGTAGAAATTTAGATGATCCTCCTTAAACTTAGAAGTTAATCTTAAACATTATGGTAGAATTTACCAAAAATAATAGTATGAGATTTCTTCCATGTGGTAGTAACCCTTATTGAGTAACCTTCTGATCACATCCTTGGAGCCTATTATAGGAATTACCCAATTAGAGTAAGGGTTTATAGCTTTGGTAAATTCTTGAATTTTAAATAGAATTGATATCGCTCATATTATTAGTTGGTTATGATCATGCATACCCATGGTGCTGAGTTACTTCAACAATATTAGGTTTTGATGAGTCACTCTAATGTAGATTTATGACTATGTGCTATCTCAAGGGATTAGACGAATATAGTCCCCTAGAATAAATCCTCCAAACTTTAGAGTGTGAACTAGATCCTTAATTTGGGTAAAGAATATTTATAATAGGGTTCTGCCTCCTATCTTGGTGCGCCTCGATAAGTGCAGTTATAAGCAAACTAAGTATTAATTTTACCACTCTTGGAGATATACGACATGTGTATACAACCTCTCAAACTAATGATTTCAAGTAAAATCATAAGTGAAAGAATTAAATCTTTATAGTTAGACCTAGAAGTTAGAATCCTTTTAGTAGGATTCTACACAATTGAGACATTTGACTCATAGTCTAATTTTAAAGCATTTTATGGATTTTTGGATTTTTAAGTCATGAAGTGTAGAGATATGAGAATCAATATGAGCATGGTGTATGAGTATCAATGATGATTTATGGGTTATGGAATATTGCATACATCAGTAGAGGAAATTCATGATGCATCGGTATCATAGTAACTGTAGTTCCCAATATAATATATGTAGATATTGGACCGTATAACTCATAGCAATTCAGTAATATTTCAGTTGTATATCAGTGGCATATAGTATTGTGGCATATACAGTTACATAATTTCTATGGCATAAAGTATAGTTTTGCAACTATTTATTCAGTTTCAGATTATATACTGCTTTTATTTATTTTTAGTATTTAGTATACTACCAGCTTCACCTTTCTTTAGTTCTATACAATTTTAGTTATTTAGTTACTTTTATAGTATTTTTGTAGCTTTATTTATTTTACTATTATATGTAAATAATTAGAACTGCTTAGATTAATTTTGATGTGTTAGACTTATTATCTAACACGTGGTACTTTTAGGATCCGGGAATTTGCTAGATCCTGAGCAGCATATTGAGCCAGGCTAGGAGGACTCTTAGGAGATTCGGGAGGAGTTCGTGAAGCCTTAGTGGACCCTCCTCTAATCTTACTATTTCATTCAATTTTTATTTCATTTCAATATTTATACTTTATTTCAATATTATCCCAGTAAATTGTTTATAATAATTCTTGGATGTATTTTTTTTTTCCATGATGAATGTTTATTTCAGCTTCTGTGATGAGTGTATTCTGGATGTATGCTTAATTTCTGCACTCTATTTATATATACTTAGTATTGTGATGTGATTGTCATATTAGAAATGCTGATATTATTATACATATGTTGGATTTCTCATCTTACTTTCATAATCCAATATATGTATTAGCCTAATAATAAGGATAAGTACTACTCTTATCTTAAGTATTAGCTCTTGACCCTTCTCATAATTGAGTTAGTACTATTTAGTGGTTCAGTTACAGCTATTCGGGGAGATGGGTTATGTCTTCTCGAGTAGCGCACCGCCCCACCGCTGAATAGAATTTAGTTTACACTCTTATGCGCACTACGACGGGGCGGGGAGCTACGTCATGTTATTTGAATTTAATATTAATCTTAGTGTTCAATTATTAATCTTTTCTTAAGTCATTTTATTAGAAATTTCTTTTTTAAGTATCTTTTCCCTCATAAGTTTTTAGGAATCTCTTTTCTTTAGTGCTTAGGGGTGAACTTAAGTTAAATTTCATTCCTTGGGTAAATGGGTTACCCAATGGAATGAATCATTAATTTTAAATTCAAGATTTATTTTTTTCATTTTGATTTTTTAAATTTCTTAACTTTAGTTTAATATTAAAAATATATCTTATTAAGTTCAATCTCGCTTAACAAGATTGTTTTAACCTTTAGTTTGTGAGAATTGTGAGAACCTTGAACCTTTAGATGTTAGTACTTTGGATTTTAGAGTTTGAACCTCATGTTTGGAGTTTGACTCTAAAACCTTAATCTTATATTAAGTTCTAATATTTAACTTTATAAGATTATGAATCTGAGTTTATACTAGATAATAGGATATTGGAGATCATGAGCTTGCATTATTTTAGAATATATAGAATAATTAAATTAGATAATAATAGATATCACATATATTTTAGTAGAATCTTGCTTACTTTGAACTTTGATGCTTTATACACTTTATATTTGAGCCTTATACATTGGACATTGTGGCGCCCCGCTCCCTGAGCCCACAATCATTAAGCTAAGGAGTGGAGGGTCACTTGTGCAAATCCCTCCCTTATCATTGGATTAGGTAGATCCACAATCCACTAATAAGGGATGGACGTGCACAGAATATTTGAGGATCAGTCACTAAATCTGATATACATACAAAGTGCAGAAGCTAAATGAAGTGAATAGTATATTCATTCATCATGCATCACATAAGAAACAGTAATAAGATAGCTCAAAAAATAATAAAGTACATAAAATAAATCACAGTCACAGTACCTGTATTATTAAAATATTTAAATAGTTTAAAAGACTGAAAATAAATCACTCATCCTCACAAGTGGCTAAAAGGAACTAAGAAAAATTCGGCTCTCCTGGCTGAAGCTCCTCCTCTAAATAAGGAACCTCTGCTTCAACACCTAGCTCCTCAAACATATCTGAATCTGACATTACAGTTTTATAATGCCAGGGCCCGAACCAATAAAAAAAATCTTGTTAAATAATTATCTATGTATATTTTAGGCTGAATATTTTGTGTGTATAATATGTCACCATTTTTATACTTAAGCACAACAAAGGGATAAACTAAAGCAGTAAGCGTACAAAGAATAAGATAAGTTATAAATACAGCATTTATAACTAAACAATAAATGAGACAAAAATACACCTCAATAACTAAGCAAGAAAAGGGCATATACATATATATATATATATATATATATATATTGCAGTAAGTAAAAGTACTGAAAGTAAAATCTAATCCTAAACATGCTGATGATTATATGACATATGCTAATGAAAGGCAAAAATCTGAACATGGTACATATAGTAAGCAGTAAAGTCTAGTATCCTATAAATATGTACAAATGAACAGGTAAGTAAAGAAATATAGCTGACTGAAATATGCATCAAAATACAGTACACAGTAAGCTAAAACTAAAACAGGTATGTAAAGACTGCCATATCAAAAAGATGGCCATCGGGCCGGTGAAATTCTCAAAGCCTTTCTGGGCTTGGGCAGATAGAAATTCCCATAGCCTTTCTGGGCTAGGGCAGACATAATCTAGCAACAAAACTGAGGAGGTAGTAAATACAAATGTAAAATCTTTTAGTTATTTACTTTGTTTCTGTGGACACATCCAAAAACAGCTAAGGAGTCAAGCACGTCTGTAAAATTATATGTGTAACAACCCAAAGTTGTTATCCAACTTAGTTTGAGCCTAATCAAATCTTAATTATTATTCTGTAATTTTCATCTAACTTTTAGAACCAAACCCTGAAGGTTTGGAGCAATTCAGAGCTAAATCTAATATTTTAGATTATTTTAATATTTAATTAATTAGAAAATTGAGGTATTTATTTTGACCTCAAAATCGAAATCCAACTTCGCCATTGCGGTCGTCACCTCCAAATTAAATAGGGGTGATGTTTTGGACGCGTTTGGAGGTCATTGAATTTTTAATAATATTTTAATATAATTAAATACCCTGGAAAATAAAATAAATAAATAATCGTCGGAATCAAAATCCGACTTCGCCGTTGAATTCCTCACCCCCAAATTAGCTAGGGGTGAATTTTTGAGATTTTTCGGAGCACATTTCAAAAATCTGAATTTTAAATAATTAAGGGAAATAATTAAGCAATTATCCGATCCTTAATTTGCAATTTCTCCTCCTCTCTCTCCTAGCTGGCACCTAAATTTTGGCTGGCCATCTCCTTCATTTGGCTGGCCCCTCCTCCTATCTCCTTCCTCCAATGCTTTGATGTGAGGTCACATCATCATCCCCTCTCCTAGCTTCCCTAGGCTCATGATGGCTCCCTACTCTTCCCCTTCTCCTTTAAAGGAAGAGCTCAGCACTCCTCTCTTGCTTGCTAAAAAATTCCTCACATCCTCCTCCATTTTTCCCTTGTGTTGAAGAAGAGGAAGGAGCTCATCTCTAAGGTTTTGAAGAAAGAAAAAAGTTCCTTCTTCCTCAACCTCTTGCAAGGCTAAGGTACACATTTGCTTCTCTCCTTTTTGCCTTCTTCATGTTGTCATTATGCTTAAATGCACCTTTGGAAGTCCATAAGCAAGTATGAAAGTCATTAAGACTCCTAAAAGTATCATAGAAAAAAGCTCTATTTTCATTTACTCTGCATACCCTTGCATTCATTGCTATTTTTGTATAGCTAAAATGCTTCGTTTATGCCAATTTTGGTGTCGATGGAAAGATATCAGAAAAGTCTTTCCATTGATATATGGCACTGCACATAAAATGCTTTGGATTAGAAGTATTTGAGCTCGAAAAGAGGGCTTACAGTTTTCATCCAGGAGAAAATCACCGTCTAGCGCTGCAGCGGGATCTCGGCGGACTATATAAGAACATTAATTAAACTATTTGAACAGTATTTTACAAAATAGACCGCTACAGTGCACTGTTGCGCGCTGCAGCAGAAATTTTTGGAAAAACTTAGGGCAATATGAAAAATAAATTAATTAAACAGTGATTTTCACAAGTTGAACTACTACAGCATGCCATAGTGCGCCGCAACGGGCCGCAGCAGGCCGCGGTGCACTCCCAGCGCGCTGCTACGCGCCGCCGCGCTAAAAGCGCGCTGGAGCGCGCTGTAGCGCCCAAACTTGCAAAATGCTTAGAATTTCTTGTACAACTACCCATTTTTGGCTGAAATGGCATGAAACCTACTTTGTAACTTTAGATATATTATGTCAAATGCTAAGTAATAGAATTTTTAAGTGCTTATATTGAATAGATATATCTTAATAACTAAATAGCATGAAATTTAGATATTTTAGGATTGTGATTAAGTGCTAATCTCTTTAGCTTGAATTAGAATTTGATTAGCATTAATTATCCTTTTATTCTATGTCATTTTTACATTCTTATATTTTCATAACCTTAGGGTGTATGTTAGAGAACCTTAACAATTATTTGGACTCTTAAATGTGCTTAGTGGACAATAGACTAAACTTGAACATAAGAATCTTGATAACTTGATTAAGTAGATGATACTTAATCCAAACTTAAGTTTGACATTAATAATATACTAATAATACATTGATTTGTCATTGACCTTTAAATTAACATTGGTCTTAACGATCGAAAGGTTAGGGGTTAAACCCTAGCTTATCTTGATTAAGATTTAAACCTTAATCACTTAATTAATTAATTTGATTGTAAGATAATTCAATTGACATTATTCTAATAATACATATAATTTGATATTGATCTTAAATCATTGAATTAGAAGTGTTAGGGTTAATATTGAATATGTGTGATTGAACCATCTGAATCCAAACTTTAGATCTTTGATTTTCTCTTATATAAGATAATTAGCATAAGATGAAAATAAAATTATAATGATTTATGCAATGATCTAATTCTAATAAGATCTTTGATTTTATCCCATAATTATAGAATAGGAAATGATCAAATGAATTTTAATTATCTGATCTGATCACCCTTAACCTAAGTATAACAAGTAAACCTTAAGAAGAAGAAAAGTGAGATCTTAAGGGTCTTACTATATGATCATTATTGAAATGGTTAAAGACCTTAACTAATAATACATTGAGGTAGGAAGGACCTTTGTAACTTGTTGAGGTAGAAACCTAGTTGATCCTTCATAACTTTAGAAGTTGAACTTAATATCTTGTAGTAAGAATCACCTAAAGTACTTAGAATGTGGCTCATTCCTTGTGGTAGCAACCTATATTGAGTGATTCTTTGATCACATTCTTGGAGCCTTATGTATGATACACCTACTTAGAATAAAGATTAATAGCTTTGATAAATTCTTATTAATTAAATAAAATCATTTGAACCCAGATTATTAGTTGGGTATAGTAAGATATACACATAGTACTGGATTATTTCAGTAGTATTTAGGATTGGTTGATTCACTCCAATGTGGACTTATGACTAGGTGCTATCCCGAGGGATTAGACAAATACAGTCCTGTTAGAGTAAATCTCTCAAGACTAAGAGTGTTATAATTAGTGAACAATATCTTTAATTTGAGATATAAACTGTGACCGAGTTCTGTCTCCTATCGTACTGCGCTTCGATAAGTGTAGTTTAAGCAAACTAAGTATCTTAAGTCACTTTGCATAAACCACTAAGTATACTTGTAATTAGGGCATTTAATGGCTTAGCTTGAGATGTAAACTGTGACCGAGTTCTGCCTCCTATCGTAGTGTGCTTCGATAAGTGAAGTTTAAACAAGCTAAGGGTTAAATCCACTTTTTTTGCAAATATGCTAACTATGTGTATACAATCTACTGAGTTAATGATTCTTAAGTAAACTCTCAACTTTAACTAATTATCGAGATTAGAATTTAGGAGTCAGAATCCTTTTAGTAGGATTCTACACAATGGAGACTTTGGATTCATTATCAGATTTTAAGGCATTTTTTGGATTTATCTCATGCAGTTTAGAATCATAAGCATGCGCATAAGCATGATGTGTGTGTATCAGAATAATGTGTGAGTAACAGAATGATGTATAAGTATTAGTGATGATTTATGACTGGGGAATTTCATGATGCATAGGCATCATCAATAAGCAGTATTCCCAACTTGATGTATGTATATATTGGACCATACTACTCATAGCAGTTTAGTGATATTTTGGTTGCATATCAGTAGCATACAGTGTTGAGGCATATTCAAATATACTATTTCAATGACATACAACAAAGTTTTACCTATAATTACTCAGTTTCAGATTCAGTACTATTTTGATTTATTTTGGTATTGAGTTATAGTTCATTTTTACTTTACCTTGCTCCAGTTTTGTACAGTTTTATGCTTTCAGTCATATTTACAGTATTTCTGCAGATTTAATTTCATTATCTAACTATTAAATGAATAATTAGAACTATTAAATTAGTTTTGATATGTTAGACTTATTGTCTAACACATGGTACTTTTGGGATCTAAAAATTTGCTAGATCCTGAGCAGTATATTGAGCCAGGTCAGGAGGACACCTAGGAGATTCAGGAGGAGCTCATGGAGCACTAGCGGACTCTCCTTCAGTTTTACTTTCTGCTTAGTATTTTTAGTTCAGTACTTAGTTTTATTTCAGTATTTCGGTAAAAATGTTTGTAATAACTCTGGATGTATTTTTTTTTCTGAGATGAATGTTTTCATACAGCTTCTGTGATGAATGTTCTGAATGTTTGCTTTAAGCTTTCACGCTCTGTTATATACTACTTATACTTAGTATTGTGATGTGATCAGTACAACTGAAAATGCTGATATCTTATACATATATTGAATTCCTATTGTATTCTAAATCTAATGTATATATTTATCTAATACTTAGGATAAGAATATTACTCTTATCTTAAGTATCTCAACCCTCATTGAGGTTGAGTCAGCAGCTCTTCAGATGGGTTTGGTGGTTTTCAGCCGTTCGGGAAGATGGGTTGTTCCTCCCTGAGTGGTGCGCCGCTCCACTGCTGAATTATGATTTTTACCTCTTTGCGCACGACGACGGGGTGGGGCGCTACAATATGGGTTCCAAGCTTAACACACACTCCTCAATGAGTAATGTTAAGCATCATTATTACTTCTTACCCCTATCTATTAGTGTAAATCCAAATCTACTAAAATATACTGAACCCAAAGGCAACTATTATCCTAATTATTCTAAGTTTTCATTTATGCACAAAGTTCTCTTATATAATATGAACAAGGAATTTAAGCACAAAATACAGGAATGCATAGTAACAAAAATTAATCAAGTAAGCAAGGGACCATTCTATACATGGTGACACTATTATTATTTAATTTAACCATTCTAAATATTCTAAGTTACACAAGTTCAGGATCTCCAATTCCTACTATCAAGTGTAATTTAAAAGCACAACCTTATATGTTTAAAGGATTAGAACTGATCAGGTTCTAATCTAATTCAATCAAGTACGGCTATAAGTTTAATTAATAAATCACAACATCCTAATTTGATGAATTCAGACGTTCTATCTAGGATCTTATCAAGATTTAGTAAAGTATAGATTATGGATTAAATACCATGAGATTGGGCTTAATCATATAATCCAAAAAGGTTAAGACATAAGATCTAGTTTTCAGTCTAAATGTGATCTATTGATTAAGGTAGACCCTATTAAGCAAATCAAACATAATAGGATGAATCTCTTTATCCTAAATCCAGGGTTAAAAGACAAAGTAATCAAAATAAGTTATAAAATTTTTAAAAACTAATAAAACTAAGGGTTCATTCATTGAATAACCCACTATATAATGAATGAAATCTAACATATGAGCTAGTCCTAGTCTTAGGAGTAGTCCTAATGTGAGGTGAAAGATCCTAAGGAATAAGTTCAAAAAAAAACCTTACCTCATGCAAAGGAGGTAGTCCAGGCAAGTCTTCAGGGAACACATCCAGGAACTCTCTAATGACGATAGTCTCTTCTAGACTACTGATATGCTTTTCCTCGTCGATTAAGGTTATTATAATGGCACAATAACCTTTACTAATGAGGCACTTGGCTTCAATTGCATTGATTAAGGATGCAGTCAAGTCAAGCTTTCCTACAAAAACTTTAGGTTTCCTTCTAATCTTAAGCGAAACTGTCTTTCTAAAGCAATCTATAATGGCATTAAACTTATTTAACCAATCCATACCTAATATTATGTATAAGTTTGTAATTGACATAATAATAAGTTTGGATTGAAAGAATTAGTTACTGATTGGGATATCTAGCAAACAGAGCTCACTAATACATATTTCAGCACCAGATGGCATCTGCACTCTCAATACATGGCCTAGGCTAAAATGTTAGAGGTTAAGGGAAGAAGCACAACTCACAGACATAAAAAAGTGGCTAGCACTAGTGTCAAAGAGTGTGTTATAGAACTGATCTTTAATAATTAGAGTTATTATATCATGAAAATTAAACTCTAAATATAACTAATGGAGGATAAAATAGAAAATATTAAAAATCAAATGCAAAAGAAATGAAAAATAGAAAATAGAAGATTAAATGTAGAACATACCAATAACAACGTTGTTGTCATCCTGGGCAATTGAATGAGAAAGAGCGTAGACTCACGGTACAGCAGGAGGTTGAATAATAGACTTGCCCTTATCCTTTCTATTATACTGACCTTGCTTAGAAGAAGATGGAGGTAGACCTTTTTGATGTTGTGCACTTCCACTTGTAGGATGAGGCATCAAGGCAAGTGCTGGCACTTGGGAATTAATAGGAGTAGGGTTTTGAATTGAAGGTTCGTGATTAATCTTCATCTTATCCACAGTCCAATTGGCTCTACAGTCCCAATGACGATGATTGGTTTTGCCACTAATGTAGCATCAACCGTTAGTGTGGTAACACTTCCCATAAGGATGCGGCCTGTTACATCAAGCACCAGGTCTTCCTTGCTGAATCTATTTCTAATTTTGATTCTGACTTGAAGTGAGCTGGAAGATCTTAGGAACATGAGGATGATTTCTCTTAAAAGTTCATATGTAGATGGTTGAGGATGAGAACGCTTCTTTAAATCCATTTGAGCTTGGTGGTACTCGACTAAGCGGGCACTTTCTAGAAGCTTAGAGAAATCATCATGATGTTGAGACATCATATGACTCTTGATGGAATCCTTCATACTAAATAAGAATCTAGTACACCTTGCCACATCAGTGTGAACTAAATTGGGAGTAAAACGAGAAAGCTTGCAAAATTTCATCTCATAATCCTGAATAGAACTACTTACTTGAGTAAGCTGCATGAAGTCATTTTTCATTATGGTTTGTGCAGAATGAGGAATGAATTCCTTGCGAAAAACTTGTTCGAACTCATCCCATGGAATATCCTCTAACTGAACATCTGAGAAACGAGTCTTCAACTTACCATCCCACCAATATTCAGCTTCGCCATGAAATAGGTAAGTGGCAATATGAAGACATTCACTTTCAGGACATTTAATACTGGCTAAGGTTTTCTCTATTGCCTTTAACTAGTCAACAGCTTCAAAGTGAAAAATGGAGCCATTGAATGTTGGAGGGTTCAGACGAAAAAAGGTGAGGAGAAAGGCATCCACTACAGGGCTAGCAGTTAGTTGTGGAGCCACAGGAACTTCAGAACAAATAAGAAAAAAAGCTTGGGGAGGAGTTGGGAACTGTTGAGATGGGATAGGAGAAGGTTGGGAAGGACTAGGAGAAGGTTGAGAAGGGGTACAGGATGAGGCCATCCTTTATGCAGCACGAGTTTGTGCTTCTATCATAACCCTCATCATCTCCAATAGATTCTACATTTTATCACTATGGGAAATCATAGTGGAAGTAGGTTCTTCCACTATAGATTGAACATGATTGTTTGAATTGGGATTCATTCTAAATAAAGAAAAGAAATCACAATTCAAAAATTGAAGAAGATAGGAAAAGAGATTCTCATTAAACTTGAAATATTTAAGAGATACAACTTTGCAGGAAAGAATAAAGAACATAAGTAAAATAGAAGCTATTTACAAGAAGTTACTAATAAAAAAAAAACTAGAGCATAAGGAAACTAACACTACTAGTTACAAAATTTTACATAAAACATAAACTCAAAGTCTTCATAAGTAGGAGCATGATGAAAATGTCTACTTCCACGAACTAGCACTTCATGGGCATGACACCACCAATCCATAGCATAGTCGCTGAAGAGTTCGTTCAAAATTTTAAAGTGTATGTGACCGGGGCAAGCTATGGCTTCAAAAGTCATATAGACTCAAGAAAGTCATTCTCTAGCCAATTGTGGGATGCAATTGCCTCGAAACACACAATACCTTAAAATATTGTCCAAAACTTTACCTTCGGCTTGAGATACACCAAAGTACTCACGATCGTAGGTTGAACCAAACCAATGATCATCCTCCCAATAAAGGAAGAACGATCTAAAAAAGGATCTTAGTTCACTTTCACTATTTTCCATCTAAAAATTAGATTACAATTTAAGTTAGAAATTAATTATTGGATTAGTAATGTGTTTACTATCCTAAGATGTCATCTTAAATGTCTTTACTATTTTGTGTTATTTACTTTAGGATAAATGAATATCTTTATCTTAACTTAAAGTTCTCAATTTGGCTCTGATACCAACTGTGACGACCCCAGTATTGAGTAATAACTAAACTCAATATTGATGCATCACCACAGCATCCAATACTAGATTAGAAGAAAGCTAACCCAAATCTTTAGATGCTGTGTTTGGCCAATAATCTTGAAGAGGGTCTTAAGTTAAGATGAGGAGTGTAATGAAAGAATGATGTATGTATGATACATATGATGAATGTGAATTCAAATGCATGTAATTAAAATGATAATTGTATATATATATATATATATATATATATATATATATATATATATATATATATATATATATATATATATATGCGGAAGCAAGGAATCACATATTGATAAAAGTAATTGAGATCAAAATATGTGAATAAAAGGAAAAGAGTAACATAAATAAATGATAGGTTACAAGCATACTTGTTAATTACATGATGTAAAAGAGTAAAATATGAGAATGAAATTACTTGCAAATTATATGTAGGATTAGTAGTTGTAATTAAATAACAACATTAGGAATTTGTCATTATTTCAATTACACACATACAAGTAACAATTGCAAGTAGTAAAAAAAATATATTCTCATATAGCACTATGAGTTTACAAGTATGAGATGTATGAACAATCATGCAACAGTAAGGATATATATGATAGGCAACATTTAGTTTAGTGAACATGACATATAATTATACAATTCATCCATTCATTTATCTAAATTTCCATATAAGTATCTGTGGCGGCCCTGCCCCACCGTGGTCCTGTTAACCCTTAAGTTAACATGATTACAGTGGAGGGGTCACCAAATGACAAGGTCCCCACTTAAGATTGGATTAGACACATGTTCTAATCCAACTTAATTAAGGACTTTGCCAATCAACCCAAAATACTATCACTAAATGATCATACAAGAACTCAGAGTGCGGAAGCAATAAAACTATAATATCTATCCATACAGTATAAATACAACAATACAGAATAAGTAAAGAGCTGAAAAGAAAAGTTAACCTGTATTATTACAACAATTTAAAAAAAGATTAAAAGACTGAAAAGAACACTCAATCTCATAGGCAGAAAGAAAACTAGAACTAAAGATCTTCAGGAACGGGCTCCTCCTCTAAAGGCAAAAACTCCACTGGATCAGCTACTCCAACAAAATCTGAACCTACCATTATCGGTTTCATAATGGTAGGGCCCCAGCTCACAAAATAAAAACTGGTTAGACTATTGTCTAAGCACATTTTAGGGTAAACAATTTTATTAAGTTACTTGAATATCACTATAAATCAGTCAAAAAGGTGCAGAAAGCGTACAAAAGAATAGTAATAAGTTATAAAATACAGTTTATAACTAAACCAATAGGAAGTAAGCACATACCTCCTCCGAGCAACTGCAACAAAGACAGGTAAGAAAAAGAAAGACTAAACAAAATTGTAAAGAAAATACAACCTAAACATGCTTATTATCAACAGATTATACTAAGTAACATATAGAAATTGAATAGTCTAAAACTGAAAACAACTAACATCCTATGTGAGCATATGAAAACAGTAAGTAAAACTAGCATCCTATATAAAACACGTGCAGGAAAGCTGTAAGTAAAACAGTGCTACAATGCAGAATATGCAAGTAAAACAGTAATTGAAAACAGAAACTGCAGTGACCATCCAAGTCACTCAAACTGAAAACATACTCAGCAAATCTTAGCCTGATGAGCTAAGAAACTCTGAACTGAACATCACTGAAAACTCTTAGCCTGATGAGCTAAGATAGAACTGAATGTAAGTGTACTTGAATTAGTATAACCATATCAGAATCCTGACTCTATAGTCAGTATGGCAAGAGTCTATCCATCCTATCACTCGGACTAGGCATGGCCATAGACTGTCGGACATTAAACCCTCGAAAGGTTGCCGGCCCGAACGAGTTGATCGAAGAGGTACACTAATCAAGCTACACCTTACAAACCACTTCTAAAAAGAAAACATAATGCTGCTTATGAATGTTCAAAATTGAAATATCTTAGGTACATAATATATGCTCAAGGTATAAAACTCAAAATCAAGGAATGCGAAGCATCAAAATCAAAATGAGCAAGAAACTCTATCTAAAATATAGGTGATATCCGTTGTTGTCTACTTTATTCGTTCTATCTACTCTAAGTTATATAAGTTTCAGAATCATCAATTTTTACACATTCTGTAACTTAGAATCACGAATCCTACTAGTTGAAGATAGTTAGAACTGGCCAAGTCCTAGCTATTTCTTAATCAAAAGACGACTATTTGGTTAAAATGAATAAATTATCGACCTAATTTTGTATTTTAATTCACCCCAAACCTCATCTTGATTAGCCAAATCAAGATGAAAAGATTAAGAATTAGACTCCAGATGATGGGGTCTAATCACTTAATCCAAATGTATAACTAAAGATCTAAGGTTTAGAACCCAAATCTCACAGATTAAGTTAAGGCAAGTCCTAATGATAAATCAATTCATTAGACTAGATCTCTATTCTTAATTTTAGGGTTTAAAGATCAAAAAGTCATTTAATAAACTAAGAAAATCTATAAACTAGAAAACTCAAGGTTTCACCTATTGAGTAACCCAATTTACTCAATAGATGAAATCTAACCTAAGATCTATTCCTAATCTTAGGAATTAAAGCTCTTAATTTCTAAGAGTATTTCTCATGACACACTTCCTAACTAATGTTATAAGTTTTAAGGATAGATCTAAGAATGATTAAGGAAGGAGAAATCACTCACTTAAGACTTGGGAAATTTTCCTTAAAAAAACAAATTTTGAGATTTTAATCAAAATCTAATTTAGACTTGAATTTGATTAATTTTAGTTCTAAATCATTATATTTATTGATTTTAGTGATTAGAAACTAAATTTAGGGCTTTTAAAGGCTAAACCCTAAATTTGGGCAAAATGACAATTTTGCCCCTACTTAAGGGTTCAAAGATCAAATTTTGATCTAGGGCTTAAATTCTAAAATTTTCTTTTGGAAGGTATTTCTTACTGTCTAATGTAATATTAGACAGCAACTAAATTAATTTTGGGTGATTATTAAGACATATGAAGTCAAATTAGTGAATTTAACTCATAAGGGCAAATTAGTAATTTGGCTAAGTGAAAGTTAAATTTTCTTTCAAATTATAGCTATTTACTGTCTAAGCTTTCCATAGAATCTAAATTTGCTAAATTTTGATAAGTATTGACCAAGTTATGGCCAATACAAGATTTAGGGTTAAAAGGTGATTAAGGAATCCTTAATTATGGATCAAAAATCCTAACTTTGCCAATTAGTGTCCAAATTGAGTAAAATTTGTAGCTAGGGTTTAAAATTAGTCCACTGATCATAATGACATGTGGTAGGCTCAATTTGGATCTAATTTGACTAAGTTATGACCAATTTATGGTTAAGAGATTAGCAAAATTAATCACTCAAACACTAATCCAACCATACAGATGGATTTTAAATGACTCTATGAGTCCTCTGAAACTTAAATCACTCAATTTGGATTACTAGATTTGCTAATATTCACTAATAAAGTTTTGGAGTAATTAGGGGTTGATTAGCAAATCTAACCGTTGGATCTAAAATATTTTTACAGATTACTATTAATTAGGTTTTTTTAATCTAAATTAATATTTGGATCATCCAATTTGGAGCTCAATTGACCAAGTTATGGTCAATTGCTGTTCTAGGTTTAATTATGTTAATTAGGGTTAGGTCCTAAAAGTGATTAGTCAAATACTAATCCAAACAGCAAAATAAACATTCTCAAATTTATCCTTAGGGTTTGCTGATCACTTTAAGACCCATATTAGGTATGTTTGGGCTAAGGGATATAAAGTTATGGCTAAATGAATGAAAGGGTAATTTTTTTGGAAATTTATTAAATACCTAAAATGTCACTAAAAAAATAAAAGTCCAAATATAAATTTGACTATTTCATAACATTCCTCTAATTTTGCTTATTAAAATGGTATATTTAATTGCAATATTTGGACAAGTATTTTGTGAATTATGAAAGTCCAAAGTTTGATATTATTTGCATTTAATTAATTAATAATATATATATATATATGATAAATATTTTCTATTTAGATTTTTATACTCTGAAATTTAATTATTTTGATTGATTTAACTAATACATTATTTATTAATTAATTATTCATTATTCTGTTTATATATATATATATATATATATATATATATATATAACTTTAGGCAGATTATGTATATATATAAGTATTATATGAATTATAATAATTATATATATTAATTTATATTAATTTTATAACTTCTTTTTGTCTGCCCCACCGGTCAAAACGGCGGAACAAGTGGGTCCCGCCAGTACGCATGCGCGCCAGGACCGCCACGCGGAGTCCCAGGCTCGTGCCAACTCAGCCACCTGGCCCCACGGACTCGCCACGCAGGCAGCCCTACGGGTCGGGCCCGACACACCGGCCCGACCCAAAAACGGTTCGTCTTCTCGGATCCTCATACGAGACGAAACCCTAAAATTCTACGCATCGATCCCGTTCGATCGATTTAGGTTTTGATCGAACGGGATAAAAAATAAAGCTTGCAATGATTGACGATGAAAGTAAATGGAAGAATCGAACTAAGTAAGGACGTACCTGACGATGGCTTGGAAGGCTTTAGGGTTTTGATCGAATGAGGCTCCCCGAGTGTTCAACTTTGATTGAGATAAAAAAATTTTCGCAAAGCCTAATGATTCTTAAGTATATAAATGGAGAAGTTAAAGCAGCGGTTGCCACTTGCTTCGCGCGGGGAGTCGACGCATGAGCTCTGGCCGACAGACGCAGGGTTTCTGCGCCGCGTGTTCGTTCCGCAGAGACGAAGCTTCTCGGCAGTCTGATCGAGCGATCAGACGGCACGAGTGCTTCGTCAAATCCAACGGCCAGAATAACAAAAATAGGGGCGGCGTTATACTTAAGTAAACGGCGCCGCTTAATTAATATATTAAATATTATTTTTTTAAATATTCTCAACCTATTTCATTAATTAAAATTAACCATAAAAATGCATTCCAAAAATTTTCAATAAATCACCCCTAGCTAATTGAAGGGTGAGGAACGCAACGGTGCACTCGGATTTTTGTTTCAATGAGTATCTATTTATTTGAATTTTCAGGTATTTAAATATTATTAAAATATTTGACGAAAATCTAACGACTTCCAAATGCCTTCAAAACTTTGCCCCTAGCTAATTTGGGTGTTCTGAACATAATGGCGAAGTCAGATTTTCAATCTAAGGTCTAGATAAAAAGTCAACTTTCTAGGGTTTGGGATTTTCTAGAATTTATGATTTGACTCAATTGACTTCTAGTTTGACCTAAGTTTCAGAGATGAGTTTTAAATTACTTAATTAGTGACTTAAAATCCTTAATTAAGACTTAGATTAGTCTTAATTGAGCCAAGTAATAACCTGAGTTATTACAAACTCCCCCACTTAAGAATGATGTCGTCCTCAACATCACTCAAATGAGAAAAAGAATTTAAGCAGATATAAAGAAATGAATTGAAATAAGATAGAGTTGAAGAATCACCTTGATTGAAAAGGTTTGGGTAATTTTGATGCATATCCACCTTTTTCTCCCAGGTGGCTTCATTACAAGACCGATTCTTCCACTAAATCTTTATTATTGGAATAGATCGATTCCTTAATTTCTTCAGATCACGATCTAAAATTTTAATTGGTTCTTCAGTGTAAGAAAGATCAGGCTGAATTTCAATTGCAGGATGTTCAATAAGATGAGAAGGATCTCGAAGACACTTTCTTAGTGATGAAACGTGAATTACATTATGAACAGTAGTAAAGCCTTCTGGTAGCTCTAATTTATAAGCTGCTGATCCAATCTTCTGCAAAATTTTAAAAGGTCCAACATACCTTGGACTGAGCTTTCCAGAAATTCCAAAACGATAAACTCCTTTCATCGGGCTCACTTTTAAATATACAAAATCTCCTTCTTTGAACTCCAGAGGACGATGACGGTTATTATGATATTTACTCTGCCTATCTTGAGCTGTTCTGATTCTTTGCTGAATGATTTTAACCTTTTTATTTGTTTCTTCCACTAGCTCAAATCCATATAATTGAGTATCCCCTGTCTTAGACCATGCTAGTGGGGATGAACATTTTCTCCCATATAAGGCTTCATATGGTGCCATTTTTATGCTGGATTGAAAACTGTTGTTGTACGCAAATTCCACCAAAGGAATATGCTCTTCCCAGGATCCTGAAAAATCCAACATACATAAACGGAGAAGATCTTCTAAGACTTGATTTACTCTTTCTGTTTGGCCATCAGTTTGTGGATGGAATGCTGTACTCATGGCCAGAGTTGTGCCTAAATCTTGATGGACAGCCTGCCAAAATTTAGAAGTAAAATGACTGTCTCTATCGGATACAATTGTTTTAGGAATTCCGTGCAATCTGACTATTTCCTTAATATATAATTTTGCTAACTTTTCCACTGAGTCAGTTTGACGGATTGGGATAAAATGAGCAGATTTTGTAAGGCGATCTACTATAACCCATATTGAATCAGCTCCAGATCTTGATCAGGGCAAACCCATGACAAAATCCATTGATACATCAGTCCATTTCCATTCTGGGATTTCTAGTGGGTGCAATAAGCCACCAGGCTTTTGATGCTCTACTTTTATTAAGCAACAAGCGTGGCATTTTGCAACAAATTCTGCAACACTTTTCTTCAATCCTGGCCACCAGAATGATTGTTTTAGGTCTTGATACATCTTAGAATTTCCTGGATGAATTTGATATCCTGAATTGTGACTTTCAATCAAGATCTCTTTATGCATGGATTTAGGAATCCAGAGACGATTATTCATGTAAATAGCACCTTTCTTAAACTGCAATTCTGGATGACGACCACTTTCTATTGCCACTTTAAGGTTTAAATATTCATCATCCTTGATTTGAGAGATTGAAACATCTCTATGAAAAGTAGGTTCTATATTATTCATGGATATCATAGTACTGACTGAATTACCTTTAGCAAGAGAAATTTCCATCTTACGAAACTCATTCATTAACGGACTTTCTGAAATTATGCTGCTAAGAGTAGTATATCGACTTAAAGCATCAGCTACCACATTAGCTTTTCCTGGATGGTACTGAATATCTATGTCATAACCACTAATTAATTCCAGCCATCTTCTTTGCCTACAGTTCAATTCTCTTTGGGTAAAGATGCATTTCAGACTTTGGTGGTCTGTAAATATAGAGCATTGAACTCCATACAAATAATGGCGCCATATCTTTAATGCAAAAACTAATGCTGCCAATCCTAAATCATGTACAGCATAGTTCCTTTCATGGGTTTTAAGCTGGCGAGATGCGTACGCTATAACTTTGCCTTCTTGCATTAATACGCATCCTAACCCAATTCCAGATGCATCTGTATACACCTGATAATTAACTCCTTCTTTAGGAAGAACTAAAACTGGAGCAGAAGTTAATGCGTCCTTTATAGACCGAAATGCAGTTTCACATTTTTCTGACCAAACAAATGGAACTGCTTTCTGAGTTAATTTTGTAAGTGGCGCGGCAAGCTGGGAGAAGCCTTTAACAAACTTTCTGTAGTATCCTGCTAGACCCAGAAAACTACGAATTTCAGTAACTATCTTGGGCTGAACCCAATCCTGAATAGCACTAATCTTGCTCTGGTCTACTTGAATTCCATGAGCATCAATCACATGGCCAAGAAATGATATAAAATTCAACCAGAATTCACATTTTGAGAACTTAGCATATAACTCATGCTCTCTAAGCTTCTCCAGAACCATTCTCAAATGTTCCTCATGATCTCTTACTGTCTTTGAGTAGATTAAGATATCATCAATAAAAACTATAACAAATTTATCTAGATACGGTTTCAAAACTCTCTGCATTAAGTCCATGAACAGAGATGGGGCATTAGTGAGACCGAATGACATTACAAGAAACTCGTAATGTCCATATTGTGTTATGAATGCTGTCTTCTCTATATCTGAGTCCTTTACCTTCACTTGATGATACCCTGACCTTAAATCAATTTTAGAGAACACTATAGCACCGGCAAGCTGATCGAATAGATCATCAATACGAGGAAGTGGTATCTATTTTTAATGGTGACTTTATTCAGCTCCCTGTAGTCTATGCACATTCTCATAGACCCATCTTTCTTCTTTATAAATAATACTGGAGCTCCCAATGAGGACATACTTGGTTTAATAAACCCCTTATTTAGCAGTTCTTGTAATTGCTCATTTAACTCTTGCAGTTCTTTCGGGGCCATTCTATATGGTGCTTTTGATAGAGGTTGTGTCCCCGGAACTATATTTATTTCAAATTCTACTTCTCTGGTTGGTGGTAAACCAGGCAAATCTTCAGGAAAAACATCTTCAAAATCTCTAACAACTTTTATTTTAGAGATTGGGGTTACTTCTTTGCTACTACCCATCATCACCATCAGAATACAATTATAACCTTTGCACACCATTTTCTCTGCTTGAATTGCGTTGATTAAGGAGCTACTAGTGCTGAACTTCCCAATAAACGTTGTTGAAGCTCCTGGAGTTTGCAAGAGAACCTTCTTCCTTTGACAGTTAATAGTAGCGTTATGCATACTAAGCCAATTCATGCCTAGTATGATATCGAAATTTACTATAGGTAGCATAATTAACTTGGCTTGGAAGGTATGATTATTGATTGGTATTTGAACATCACAGAATTTGTTAGCACTAAGTTGGGCTCCATAAGGTAGTCTAATACTTAAGATCTTCACAAGTTTGTAGCAGGGTAGTCCTAATCTCTTAGCAAAATTTTCAGAGATAAATGAATGATTAGCCCCAGTATCAAACAATATACTACAGGGCTCATCTTTAAAGTATAGGGTGCCTAATAAAAATACAAATTTTAGGAAGTTCTAATTCAGTAAGAAAAGAAAAAGTTGCAAATTGTACCTGAGACTACGTTATTGTCTTCTGCTGCTTCTACAAGAGTGAGATTGTACACTCTTGCCTTTCCAGCAGGTCTGCTGTCAGATGTCTGAGCTGTTGGTTAATTTGGGTTTGAAGGTTTTGCAGCATATTGAACCTTTGCAAGGGTTCGCTCTTGAGCAGGAGGTGGCATAAGAGTCCTCTGAGGCTCTCTGAAATTGATGGGAGTGGCACGGAATATTTTATTCGTACGATTCCGTTCAATAGTTACTCCATCAATGGTTTTATTTGATCGATAATCCCGATACGCATGACCTTGCCTTCCACAAGTAAAACATACTCTGCCAAAATGATAACATTTTCCATAATGATGTGGCCTATTACAGGCAGCAGTTTGGCTTGATGTTTCAGTGGTCTCCATCTGATATACCTTTCCTTGGTTTGTTCATTGTTGCTTGAAGTTCTGAGGGTATTTGTTCATGTTTAAATCCTTTCTTTTCATGTCCTTGACTGATTGATGATGCTCCACAACTCGTGCTGTCTCAATCAATTTCTTGAACTGGGTGTGTTATAAGGGAATTACGTGATCTTTAATGGATTCTCAAAGTCCATTCTCAAATCTGAAACATCTATCTGCTTCAGTAGGAACCAAATGAGGTGAAAATCGAATGAGCTTCCAAAATTCTGAGGTATATTCAACTACTGATCGATTTCCTTGGGTTAATCTCAATAATGATTCGCCAATGATGTTTTTGGTGGATGGTGGAATAAATGATTCCTTGAATGCTTGGACAAACCAGCTCCATTCTATTTCATCCAGTTCAAATTCCTCGAAACGCATATTTCTTTCTTGCTCCCACCAATGTTCTGCTTCTCCTTGCAGAAGGTGAGTGGCTAGTCTTACAGATTGGTTGCTTGAACAACCAAGGCTAGTGATCTTTTTCTCTATTATCTTCAGCCATGCCAGAGTGTCCATTGGTGATTCAGACCCTTCAAAGGTAGGCGGCCTTAGTCTTAGGAAACTGTGAAGTATCCCATCTGCGGACTGTCGAAAGGTATGGGGAACTTGAGGGGCGGGAGATGCTGAAGAAGTGCTGGCATTAGTAGAGGGTATTACAGATACTAACTTTTGAATAGCTAGAGCATGCTGATTTTGATTCTCTAGCATTGTAGTAACCATATTTCTTGGAGAGGTTATTTCATCCATAGTATTAGAAGCGGCCACGGTATTGTTTGGAGCGTTGCTTACAGACGGTTGAGGGTTGAGTGGAGTGTTATTTGGAGATGTTGCAGGATTCATCTTTCTGAAATCAAAACATGTATACTTAGCTTACTTAAAATGAATCATACAACAAAGATTAAATTCCTTATTTATTCATCATTAAACTTTTATTATAATAGTGAAATATATCATACTTATTACATCATGAATTACATACTACTCCCACCCTATATACTTAGTGAAAACTGCTTTACGAAAATCTTCATAAGTTACTTCACGATGCTCCTCCTGTGCTTTATGAAATAATTCTTCGTATGACATAATCCACCATTCTTTTGCTTGCATACGCAGAAGACATAGCACCACTTCTAGTTTGATGTGACTAGGCCACTCCATAACACTAAATATATGGTCAACTCTCGCGAGCCACTCCTTGGCTAATACTAGAAAATCAAGGCCTCTATAGACGCCTTCTTTCAGTAATTTATTTATTACTTGTGATCCTTATTCTGACACTCTTTCAATAGTTCTTCCTTGCTTCTTTCCTAACTTATGTTCATATTTCCAAATAGTCTCGAACTCCTTTAAGTATGTCATGAATGCCATTCTTAGATGATCTTTTTATTCCTACAATTATAATCATTCTACTTAGATTTGTCGACCATATATATATATATATACATAATTTGATATTTATGGTTTATTATCTTTTATAGTTATTTATTTACTTAACTTATTCTGAGTTATACTCATAATGTGATGGATGTTAATTCAAGTATTCATTTAGTGATCAAGTGGCAGAAGAACAGTCCATTAGGTAGAAAGGAATGCAAATTCCGATCTGACATCTTATAGAATTTCTCTGATACCAACTGTGGCGGCCCTGCCCCGCCGTAGTCCTGTTAACCCTTAAGTTAACATGATTACGGTGGAGGGGTCACCAAATGACAAGGTCCCCACTTAGGATTGGATTAGACACATGTTCTAATCCAACTTAATTAAAGACTTTGCCAATCAACCCAAAATACTATCACTAAATGATCATACAAGAACTCAGAGTGCGGAAGCAATAAAAGTATAACATCTATCCATACATTATAAATATAACAATACAGAATAAGTAAATAGCTGAAAAGAAAAGTTAACCTGTATTATTATAACAATTTAAAAATAGATTAAAAGACTAAAAAGAACAATCAATCTCACAGGTAGAAAGAAAACTAGAACTAAAGATCATCAGGAACGGGCTCCTCCTCCAAAGGCAAGCACTCCACTGGATCAGCTACTCCAACAAACTGTGAACTTACCATTATCAGTTTCATAATGGTAGGGCCCCAACCAACAAAATAAAAACTGGTTAGACTATTGTCTAAGCACATTTTAGGGTAAACAATTTTATTTAGTTATTTGAATATCACCATAAACCAGTACTGAAGCAAAAAAGTGCAGAAAGCGTACAAAAGAACAATAATAAGTTATAAACTACAGTTTATAACTAAACCAATAGGAAGTAAGCACATACCTCCTCCGAGCAACTGCAACAAAGACAGGTAAGAAAAAGAAAGACTAAACAAAATTGTAAAGAAAATACAACCAAAACATGCTTATGATCAACAGATTATGCTAAGTAACATACAGAAATTGATCAGTCTAAAACTGAAAACAACTAACATCCTATGTGAGCATATGAAAATAGTAAGTAAAACTAGCATCCTATATAAAACACGTGCAGGAAAGCTGTAAGTAAAATAGTGCTACAATGCAGAATATGCAAGTAAAATAGTAACTAAAAATGGAAACTGCAGTGACCATCTAAGTCACTCAAACTGAAAATATACTCAGCAAATCTTAGCCTGATGAGCTAAGAAACTCTGAATTGAACATCACTGAAAACTCTTAGCCTGATGAGCTAAGATAGAACTGAATGTAAGTGTACTTGAATTAGTATAACCATATCAGAATCCTGACTCTATAGTCAGTATGGCAAGAGTCTATCCATCCTATCACTCGGACTAGGCATGGCCATAGACTGTCGGACATTAAACCCTCGAAAGGTTGCCGACCCGAACGAGTTGATCGAAGAGGTATACTAATCAAGCTACACCTTACAAACCACTTCTGAAAAGAAAACATAATGCTGCTTATGAATGTTCAAAATTGAAATATCTTAGGTACATAATATATGCTCAAGGTATAAAACTCAAAATCAAGGAATGCGAAGCATCAAAATCAAAATAAGCAAGAAACTCTATCTAAAACACATGTGATATCCGTTGTTGTCTACTTTATTCATTCTATCTACTCTAAGTTACATAAGTTTCAGAATTATCAATTTTTACACATTCTGTAACTTAGAATCACGAATCCTACTAGTTGAAGATAGTTAGGACTGGCCAAGTCCTAGCTATATCTTAATCAAAAGATGACTATTTGGTTAAAATGAATAAATTATCGATCTAATTTTGTATTTTAATTCACCCCAAACCTCATCTTGATTAGCCAAATCAAGATGAAAAGATTAAGAATTAGACTCCAGATGATGGGGTCTAATCACTTAATCCAAATGTATAACTAAAGATCTAAGGTTTAGAACCCAAATCTTATAGATTAAGTTAAGGCAAGTCCTAATGATAAATCAATTCATTAGGCTAGATCTCTATTCTTAATTCTAGGGTTTAAAGATCAAAAAGTCATTTAATAAATTAAGAAAATCTATAAACTAGAAAACTCAAGGTTTCACCTATTGAGTAACCCAATTTACTCAATAGATAAAATTTAACTTAAGATCTATTCCTAATCCTAGGAATTAAAGCTCTTAATTTCTAAGAGTATTTCTCATGACACACTTCCTAACTAATGTTATAAGTCCTAAGGATAGATCTAAGAATGATTAAGGAAGGAGAAATCACTCACTTAAGACTTAAGAAATTTTCCTTAAAAAAATAAATTTTGAGATTTTAATCAAAATCTAATTTAGACTTGGATTTGATTAATTTTAGTTCTAAATCATTCTATTTATTGATTGTAGTGATTAGAAACTGAATTTATAGCTTTTAAAAGCTAAACCCTAAATTTGGGCAAAATGGTCATTTTGCCCCTACTTAAGGGTTCAAAAGATCAAATTTTGATCTAGGACTTAAATTCTGAAATTTTCTTTTGGAAGGTATTTCTTACTGTCTAATATAAGATTAGACAGCAACTAAATTAATTTTGGGTGATTATTAAGACATATGAAGTCAAATTAGTGAATTTAACTCATAAGAGTAAATTAGTAATTTGGCTAAGTAAAAGTTAAATTTTCTTTCAGATTATAGCTATTTACTATCTAAGCTTTCCATAGAATCTAATTTTGCTAAATTCTAATAAGTATTGACCAAGTTATGGCCAATACAAGATTTAGGGTTAAAAGGTGATTAAGGAATCCTTAATTATGGATCAAAAATCTTAACTTTGGTAATTAGTGTTCAAATTGAGTAAAATTAGTGGCTATGGTTTAAAATTAGTCTACTGATCATAATGACATGTGGTAGGCTCAATTTAGATCTAATTTGACTAAGTTATGACCAATTTAGGGTTAAGAGTGATTAGTGAGTGATTAGCAAAATTAATCACTCAAACACTAATCCAACCATACAGATGGATTTTAAATGACTTTAGGAGTCCTCTGAAACTTAAATCACTCAATTTGAATTACTAGATTTGCTAATATTTACTAATCAAGTTTTGAAGTAATTAGGAGTGATTAGCAAATCTAACCGTTGGATCTAAAATATTCTTATAGATTAATATTATTTAAGTTTTTCTAATCTAAATTGATATTTGGATCATTTAATTTGAAGCTCAATTGACCAAGTTATGGTCAATTGCAGTTCTAGGTTTAATTAGATTAATTAGGGTTAGGTCCTAAAAGTGATTAGTCAAATACTAATCCAAACAGCAAAATAAACATTCTCAAATTTATCCTTAGGATTTGCTGATCACTTTAAGACCCATATTAGATATGTTTGGGCTAAGGGATATAAAGTTATGGCTAATGAATGAAAGGGTAATTTTTTTGGAAATTTATTAAATACCTAAAATATCACTAAGAAAAATATAAGTCCAAATATAAATTTGACTATTTCATAACATTCCTCTAATTTTGCTTATTAAAATGATATATTTAATTGCAATATTTAGACGAGTATTTTGTGAATTATGAAAGTCCAAAGTTTGATATTATTTGCATTTAATTAATTAATAATATATATATATATATGATAAATATTTTCTGTTTAGATTTTTATACTCTGAAATTTAATTATTTGGATTGATTTAACTAATACATTATTTATTAATTAATTATTCATTATTCTGTTTATATATATATATATATATATAACTTTAGGCAGATTATGTATATATAAAGTATTATATGAATTATAATAATTATATATATTAATTTATATTAATTTTATAACTTCTTTTTGTCTGTAGGACGCGACAGCGGTGGGCCCTACAATTGACAGTGTCCAGACGCTATTCGTCTGGGCTGCCACGTAGGCCCCACTGGTCAGAACGGCGGAACAAGTGGGTCCCGCCAGTACGCACGCGCGCCAGGACCGCCACGCGGCGTCCCAGGCTCGTGCCAACTAAGCCACCTGGCCCCACGGACTCGCCATGCAAGCAGCCCTACGGGTCGGGCCCGACACACCGGCCCGACCCAAAAACGGTTCGTCTTCTCGGATCCTCATACAAGACGAAACCCTAAAATTCTACGCATCGATCCCGTTCGATCGATTTAGGTTTTGATCGAACGGGATAAAAAATAAAGCTTGCAATGATTGACGATGAAAGTAAATGGAAGAATCGAACTAAGTAAGGACGTACCTGACGATGGCTCGAAAGGCTTTAGGGTTTTGATCGAATGAGGCTCCCCGAGTGTTCGACTTTGATTGAGATAAAAAAAAATTTCGCGAAGCCTAATGATTCTTAAGTATATAAATGGAGAAGTTAAAGCGGCGGTTGCCACTTGCTTCGCGCGGGGAGTCGACGCGTGAACTCTGGCCGACAGACGCAGGGTTTCTGCGCCGCGTGTTCGTTCCGCAGAGACGAAGCTTCTCGGCCGTCTGATCGAGCGATCAGACGGCACGGGTGCTTCGTCAAATCCAACGGCCATAATAAAAAAAATAGGGACGGCGTTATACTTAAGTAAATGGCGCCGCTTAATTAATATATTAAATATTATTTTTTTAAATATTCTCAACCTATTTCATTAATTAAAATTAACCATAAAAATGCATTCCAAAAATTTTTAATAAATCACCCATAGCTAATTGAAGGGTGAGGAACGTAACGGTGCACTCGGATTTTTGTTTCGATGAGTATTTATTTATTTGAATTTTCAGGTATTTAAATATTATTAAAATATTTGACAAAAATCTAACGACTTCCAAATGCCTTCAAAACTTCGCCCCTAACTAATTTTGGTATTCTGAACGCAATGGCGAAGTCAGATTTTCAATCTGAGGTCTAGATAAAAAGTCAACTTTCTAAGGTTTGGGATTTTCCAGAATTTCTGATTTGACTCAATTGACTTCTAGTTTGACCTAAGTTTCAGAGATGAGTTTTAAATTACTTAATTAGTGACTTAGAATTCTTAATTAAGACTTAGATTTGTCTTAATTGAGCCAAATAACAACCTGGGTTGTTACAGTATCCATTTATCTGAACCAAGCTTTTAACAATAAGTTCTAATTTTCAACACATAATAAGTAAGGACAAGCAATTAACTTAAAATACTACATGCCATTTAAAATAGAGAATAAATAAAGTAAAGTCTCTCTCTCATAGTTAACATAAAAGCAAGTAAAATTAACAAATGTGGAAACAATTTAAATATCTTTAAGCTTAAGCACTTGGTCTAGCTCCACTAGCCTTCAAATGCATCTAATAAATTATATTTTGGCATTTAAATGTGATAGGGCAAAGCTAACAAAAAGAAAGTGTAGTTAGACTAAAGAGTCTAAGCACATTTTAAGATCAAGCTAAACATTTTAAAGTTTAATTTGAATATCACAACTAGTTATAGTTTAAGCATAAAAATGGTGCAAAATGAAAGCATATAAGTATAGAAAGGAAATAGATAATTATAAGGAAAAACAATTGAAATAAAAGAGTGAGTAAAAATACACACAAGTAGAGCCATTCTAGCCTGCATATAATATAAGTATAAAATCATCCTAAATAAGCTAGAAAAATACTAATGTGCTTATAAAAATAAATGAAAGAAGTATGTAAATATTTAATAAACTTATGCTAAGTAAAAGAAAAAAAATAGTAAAGTATTTAAATAGAGTTATAACAACATTCATTGCAATTTAAATGAAATATAAGTAAAGTACAGTACTAATGGACAAAGAAAGTGCAAAGTATAGTAATAAAGAAAATATCATATTATCAATCCAACAAACTCATAGTCTAGAACTATGAAAAATAATATAGCTAAAAACTATGATGAGTCTTCACAATCAATAAGATTATGGAAGAACTCATATATTAAATAATTGAAGTTATTTTATGAAAGCATTCATTCTGCGAGAAAATACAGAATGGGGCGAGGAGTTAAACACGTCTGTTTAGCAAGTAAGGGAAAGCGGGGTTCAAAACAAATAACACTCATATTCACCCTCAAAGAATCTCCTTGTCACTTCTAATTAGCCTGCCCTTGGCTTAACCAATATTATACCCCTATAATTTTAATGTGAAAGTTTTTTTATACACAATATCCTATATGAATGTGTTAAATAAAATAAGCTAAAAGCTAAGCAAGCATTCAAGAAAAATTCAATAATTGCAAATATGTCATATCCAAAGTTATATAACTTTGATGATCTCCTTAGTAATTAGAGTTAATTGAACTCCCAATTAACTTTAAGATATTGATCTCAAGTTAATTATAAGTAATAGTAGTAATTGGAGTTTTAAAAATAGTAGTTTCATTTCATTCTATAAGATGACAAAATAATTTATAAGTATAACAACATTAATAGAAACTAGTTATATTCTTATTATAAACCATAAGATTTAAATATGATAATAAAAATCAAGGCTTAGGAAACTAATTATGAAAGGTAAGATTAAGTAAATACTATGATTAAGAAAGTTAAGAGTTGAAGTTCTATACACTAAATTTATCTAATTATGTTAAATTGGAAGGATCTTATTTAAAATTAACTACTAATCTAGCTAGGTTAATATAAAAGAAAATGTTTAAAGGAATAGGAAAAATGGATTTGTAAATTATAAACTCAATATTTCTTATAAGTTTAAAGTTAAGGAAATTAATAGGATGCATAAACTATTCTAAATGAATTTAGGACTCCTATTATAAGTTCTTGAAGGAAATAAGTAAAGACTTAAAAACAAATGTGAAGTGAGTTAGGCTCTAATCTAAATACTTAAGGCTAATCCTTATTGATTTATAATCTACAACTACATAAGCATTAAAGTTAATTACACTTAATGGGTGTAATAAATAGCTCTAAAGATCATCTATAAATCAAGTTATAAATCAATCATATAGCTTCTATCTTAAGGTGGAAAGATGAATCAAGCAAATTGCTTATAAATCAAGCATCTAAATAATGATAAGTAAGCTCAATCATGCAAATTTAAAAATGACATGGGAAGAAAATAATGGGACATGTTTGCTATCCTAAGGTTCCATTACCTAAACACATGAAAATTGTGGAAACTATTAATTATGAAAAATTCTTTAAGTTAGAAGCCAAAAACCAAAAATCACTAAATATTGTCCAAATAAAATAATATGTATTAATATGAAATCCTTATAGTATAAGGAGAATAATGACACTAAGTGTGGCGACCCACCGCTGGGTCAGTGTAGCTAATCCAGCGTTAGGTGCTCACTTTCTAGGATCATATCAGGGTTTAGTATAGCAGTGTATTTAAAGGCGTATAAAATATACACTTCCACATTTATTGCAACATTCAGAAATACCAGAATAATAAATGAAACATATTCTTTATAAAGATAATAATTGCTTTACAAAATCTATTATATGCTAAGTAAAAATTTAAAATTTTAAGAAAACCAGCGTCTAAGTTGCTCCATCATATATCAGCTCCTCCTCAAAGGCTTGATCCAGAGATTGTTCCTGAACTGCTATATATATATATATATTTATATATATGACAGGGCGAACCAAGAAAAAGAAAAAAAAAAAATATTTAATTAGACACAAAAGCTTAAGTAAGATTTGTAGGATATCAAAATTTGTATTTAAGAAGCATGATTCTACATGAGAAAATAAAATATGATATTTAAGTATGATATGCTTACGATTATTAATGCAATATACATATTTAAGATATGTACTCATTCTGAAAGAAAATACAATAATATATAATATTTATTCTGTTGAATAAAGTTATAAAATAATCGAGGAGTTAAGTACATCTATCTAAGTATCTAAGATGTGGGTTCTTGACTAACTACACATTCCGCTTTAAAGACTATGTGCAGTCTCTTTAATTCTCTTGATATCGGTCTGTTCTGGCCTAATATATTATCTGTACAGATCTGAGATCAACCTGAATGAACTCATGATACTGATTTCTGATCATTTATTTCAAGTTTTAAGTACAAAATCTCATAAAAATATATCTAAGTTGGTCAAAGCTTAATAGTGATGCAACTGCTGTAAATGAAAAAAAATGATTTTCTTCATTTTATTTTAATAAAAATATAAATATTAATATTATTTTGATTATTTATCTTTATATATTAAAAATAATAATTTTTATTATTATAAGTAATATATATATATAGAGAAAAAAAGAAAATAACATAAATAAAAGTTGTAGAAATTAAAAAATATATACATATATAGAAAAAAAAATGACAGAAATGAAAGTTGCAGAAATTAGAAAATATATACATATATTGAAAAGAAAAAAAAATGACAAAAATGAAAGCTGCAGAAATTAGATACATATATAGAAAAAAAATGACAAAAATGAAAATTACAGAAATTAGAAAATATATACAAATATAGAAAAAAAAGAAAATGACAAAAATAAAAGTATAATAATAATAATAATAATATTATTATTATTATTATTATTATTATTATTATTAAAGAAGAAGAAATAAAAAGAGAAGAAAATATTTCATTTCTTTCTCATTTCTTACTCATTTTTTACCCTATATTAACATTAATGAGGCTTTACTGGAGGTTGACGGGGGAACCGGTGTTGGATGAGGAAGAAGTGGAGGAGATGGGAGGAGAAAAGAGGTGGGGAAAGAGAGAGAGAGAGCGTGGGGAAGGGAGTGGGGGAGGAGAGGAGGAATAGGGGACGGGATGTGGAAATGGAGGGGGTGGGGGTGTATTTATAAACTTTTTTTAATTAATTAATTTTTATCAATGGATGAGAAAAAATTTGTCATAATTGTTGGAGTGTTCAATTTGATCTTTACTTCCTCTTTTTCTCTCCTATTTCTCTCTCTACTTTCTCTCTCTTTCATTTCTTTTCCAAAAAATAACAAAACTTAATATGACAGTGTATCTTGATGAGAAAAACATGCTTGCACAAAATTTTTTTAATTTTGAGCAATATTTTATTTTTTATTAATTTTTGGTCAATCCGGAGCTCTAAATTTGACGAAACTTTTTCTGTAGAATTTTTATAATATTTTTAATCTTATGACACTAAAATCGCTAAATTTGAACATGTATTTAATTTTCCCAATTCACTGAATTTAAATAATTCAAAAATTAATTCAGGAGTATTCATTATCCAAATTGCTCCCAAACTTTGGCATTATGATCACAAAAATATATTCTATCCAATAATATTTTTAGTTTTCTCTAATTTTGAAGTCACTCAAGATCCTGATTTTTGAGTTGGATTTAGTCATAGTTATCCTAGTAACGACTTGGGTCGTTACACTAAGTAGGTCGGAATCGGGCAACGTTGGATTTTTAGGGTTTTAGGGAGTATTAATTAGGGTTAAATAATCATTAAGAAAAATAGATTTTATACCCTAAATTTGATTTCATATTATTATTTCTCACATTTTTATGAGTGAAATGGATATTTAATTATTAAAATTGAACTCTTAATGTTCAAGTTATAACACAAATAAGATTATAATTAATTTATAATTAATTAGCTAATCTAAATTAATAATTAAATTAAACATTCACCAAAATAGAAATTAAATGGCATTTTATTAATCTACATATTTTTGTGATCGAAATAGTATATAATTTTGTATTATTTGGATGTGTATATTTAAAGTTATGATTAAATAAAAAATTGTATTAATTTAATTCATTTATAATTAGTTTAGTTTTAAATTAAATCAACCGTCTTCAATCCCTTAATCCCACGAGCACGCAACTAACAAAAAATGACGGCACAGAAATCCGTGATTTAACGGACACGAAATCCCGCATTGCACCATCGCTTTACATGCGTCTGCACAGGAATGCGTGTGGCGCATATAATAGCGCGGTCTGAAATGGGGTTGAACCGGCCGGTTAGAGAGTCGTACCGCACAGTTCTTTCTTCCTCGATAAAAGCCCTAAATATTAAACTGATAATCAGCATTCATTCTTAAGGAAAAGATTTCTGAGAATTTATATTAAAATTAGGGTAATTGAAAATTTGCAGAAGTAGAGATCGAGCTCTCTGAGCTCGATCAATGAGCTAGAAAAATAGTTTATAAAAGTATAAACTACCTAATACCATAGCAAACATATAAGAGGAGAAGTAGGGTGAGTACGTGGAGGTTCATGGCAGCTTCTTATAGGGTTAGGCCACAACTCGGCAATGCAATCGGCAACAGGTCTCTATACGCTCCTTCAGCATGAACTCAAAAGCATTGACAACAAAAGATAAATGAGAGGATTGGAGTGACTTGATGGACGAGGAAGGGACAGCTGGAGGCTCGCCATGTGCCGTAGTATGCCCTTCAAACGACGCAGAGTGCCGATCGTGGAAGACGTGCAGTAGATGCATCTCGGCCATCCAATCCAAGCGACGATCCAATGGCTAGATTGTTTGATAAATATTGGATTAAGTCTGGACCGTTTGATTTGATATCTAAATTGCGCAACGGCTTATATTGCATTGGACGGGTGAGTCCTACATCTGGTGCCTGCAGCAGATCTCTGGATTTTAGAAAATATTGTTGGATATATTTAATTTAATTATATTAAAATTATTTAATTGCAATATTTAATTAATTAATTTAATCAATTTATTTAATCATTTTTAAATACAGAAATGTGCTCCAAAAAGTCCATAATTTTCACTCTCACCTAATTGAGGGGTGATGAACTTAAAAATGCAAACAAATTTTTGATTAGAGGCCAAATTAATTATCTTAATTTTTTTGATAATTAATATATTATTAAAATATTCGAGAAAAGTTCGACGACTTCCTAACACTTTCAAAATACCACTCATAGCTATTTTGGGTGTTGTGAGTCCAATGACGAACTCCATTTTTAATTCTGAGGTCTAAATAAAATAGGCATTATCAGAATTATCAAAAAATCAGGAAATGTCGTAATTGCTAAACAATCTCCAAATGACACCAAAATTGAAATGAAGGCTATTAAAGCTATTATAAGACTAATGGAAGATGATTATAGTCAATTATATTAGTAATTGACGGGTAACAACACTATGGTTATTACAGTTACCCAACATCTCTGGAAGTGTACACATTATATGCCGTAAACAGAAGCAATGTTTAGCCGAGAAAAATGCTTTTGCTATTATAGCCTCTATTGATTTGCAGTGGTCAATTATGTTTCCATCGAGATATTTACCCAGCATGCACGCTGACTATCTTTTAAAGAGCCATGAGAATGTTTTGATTGGTTCATCTGCTAATAAAGCTCACCCAAAAAAATAGACTGCCCATGATGGTTAACCCCAACAAATGAAGCAAAAGGCATATCATATATATATTAATTATGTAAGTAATGCCAAAATCAATATCTTCAAAATAGAGATAAGCCATCATAAAATGTGAGTAAGCTCAAAATACATTTATAAACTAGTTTCATATGATAATTGAACACAATAAAAAAAATGAAATCAATAGTTTGCAAGTTTTAAAAGTGTATCAGCAATGAATTTACATCACAATCGGCTAACGTTAAAACACTGATTTGTAACAAATTTGCAACAATCTTTTTCAGTGAATGTGCAATTTTTATAATCATCATCTACTATAAATATTGTGCTGACGGACTTGTTGAGTGGAACACCAGTTTTATCAATTATTATAAGTTGTTTCTGAACTGTTGTAGATAGTTCACGATAACAATGCATGAAACGTACATTTTGAGATCCAAGTCGTACCCCTCCCAAATACCATTCAAGCATCAATCAACAATAACCAACATGGCTTTGCATCATGTGCGCACTGTAGATTTTCGGCATATTTTATAAGAACCAACATTATTTTGAGGGTGTCATTCTTTAAACAAGTAAATAAACAACGTGGGATTGTGACTGTAAGATTATAATTTGATATTTTCTTATTTTCAAATCCCATCAAATAATCATATATAATTTATATTTACAGCATTATTGGTCAAATTTAATTTCATTCTAATTTGAGGAATTTTTTAAAAACTTTTTATGTGCCACTACAAATTCTGTCACGTTCATCATCAATACGTTCTTACAATTAACTCTTCAAGTTAGTAAAAAATATGGATATACAAAATTTTTAACCTTAACAATATCTTAAGATATCATAATTACTTAAATATCATAAATAATAACAGGGCACAATATTCAATATTTAATATGATTCATATTAATTATTGTTAGGTAATTACTTGTTACATATAATAAATATTTCATGCCAGTATTATCGTCAGTCATTACTGTAACAACTCTGTTCAAATAGGAAAATTCAAACTGAATATAAGAATTGAAGAATATATCTGCATTGTAATATTGCTAGATGTTCATAAAATTAAGATTTGAAAATACACATTTTTCAATTTTGCAATATTGCTAGATGTCCACACAAACTAAAACATTGAACAAAAAATATCCAAACAAAGTTTAAGATTGTTAGAGCTAAAACAGATGAGTTGGATTGCATCTCATTATGAGTCAGCATATCTGTAAACAAACTAAATGATGCAAGATGAACAAAATAACGTGGTTTAAGCCCAAAAATGTTATTTTAAATTTGCACATATTACGAGACTTCCTCAGCCTAGTATTAGCCAAAAATAGCCCACAAGTCGACACTCATTGAATTTTAAGTATTCCTCAAATATATGTTCAGAACAGCCCCCAAACATTTATTAAAATTATCAAAAACAATAATTATTGTACCTCCCTAATAACTTCTTAAAAGCTCTTAACAACAATCACAAAACAATATTTCCATCCTTAAAAGCAACCAAATATCTCTTTACTAGTTTACAGCTCAAATAAACAACAACAAAAATGCAACCAAAGAGCTAAAATGTATTTAGAAATAGTAGTTTATCAATATTAGTTTATGGTTAATCTCAAAACAGCAAAAAATTATAACTCTCTACTCATTAATAACTTAAAACATAAGTTGATCTCAGCTCAAAATATAGAAGATAAAACAACAATGAAGCAACAGTGAAACAACAATGGCCAGATAATTTACACACTAAACCATCAAGCAAGATTTACTCACTATTTCCAAACAATAAGCTAAAACTTTGAAGAGCTGTCGTTGGAGTCTCAAATGTGAACAGTTGGAGTTGTCACACAGGATGAGATAGTCAGAGTCCTTAGTTTTCGATTTCTCCACGAAGCAAACTTTAGCTAGCTTTGCTGGGGTAGCTTGGAGTCCTCGGTCGTCACACCGAATGAGGTAGTCGCCGCCTCGATCTTGTATCGATCGACGTTACTGGCGGCGAAGTCACACTAGTGCGACAGAGAAGGCATTGACAAATGCATGGGAGAAGGCAACGTGAATGGATTAGGTTTTAAGTTCAACGAGCGAACGAATTTGATTTTTTCCTGATGATTTTCCCAACAATTTTTTTATAAAAAATTGGCTGTTTGCCATATCAGCAACCAATTCATCTTTACACTAGAACAACAATCTGATGTAAAGATAGAATTTTTCTTTTTCATATATTGTATCGTCTGTCTTCCCTATTAAATTTGGAAAAAAATCCCCAGCCCATCAATCGATTGGAATTATAAAGCCCAACGAAACCCTTTTATAAATACGGAATTATTACGCTATAGTAACCAGAAATTCCCCGTCTTCCTGTTTTCTCCCCCTCTTTCAAAACTCTTCACCCGAAGCCACCAACTCAAGCCCGTCGTATATCGCCTCGAGCAATCTCGGTCTTAGTTTATGAGGTAAGAAAATCTCTCTTTAAACGATTAATCTTTTCATCTATGCCAACTGATGCAATGTTTTGCCCTTAACTACCCGATTTTGAAAAGGCTTTTTGTTTATCTTAGCATATGTCGTGTTATGTAACGTTTATTGCCAGATCTATTTATTTAAGGGTGATTTTGATCTATTTATTCAAGATTATTTTGATTGTGATGTAAATTTTCTTACCTATGTGTGTTTCTGTTTTGAAACTTTGCTGGATAACTTGCCTATAATATTCTTTATTTTCAAGAGATAAGTTTGTTCTTTCTTTATCTTAGATTTGGGTATGATGACTGTAAAATATTTATACTAATTTTTGTATTTGTTTTTGTTCAGCATCAAACTAGCTACAACTTTGTCATAAATTCTAATTTTTTATTTTTGGTAGATTTAATTTTTGATGTAGCTCCATTAAGAGCTTGAATTTGTGGTATTGATTTTGATTGGTATATTGACCTATTTTTATACGTGACTTTGCAGCTCAAAGGAGAAGCCGACCCTCGGGTAAGTTTAAGCTGTTTTCATTGCGGCAAAGATATTTATTATAAATCTTATGTTTGTTTGGTAACATGAGTAATGCAAGATTTATGCTAGTAAATCTCTTAACCTCCAAATGGTATTAAAAGAGATAGTAATAAATTTTATTTGGAAACATCTGTTGCATTCGTAAATCATATGAAATAGAACAAAGTGGTAAATTGCTAAATTATTCATTTCTAAAGATTTAGCAATGTAGGGAATCAGGTGAGGGGGGAGGGAGGAATTGAGCCATAGGAAGTTGAATGCAAAAAAATTGTTACTGTCAAATATGCTATTCTTTCCTTGTTTGGGTAGATATTATTTATGGGATATTTAAATATTAATATAAATAAACTTAATTTTAAATATTTATCTCTTACCTTTGTTACAAATGCGAAACTAAGTAATACATATACAAACTAATCACACATTGACAAGCAACAATTATTCTAATAAGATGTGCTAAATGTTAATTAGATCATTCAAAAATTACTAGTTACTATTAACATTGATCACTATTCATAATTACAAAGTTCAACTAGTTTTTTTTTAATACCAATTACAAATTAACCATAGGCTAATAAGCAGTAACTGATCAAATGGCATGTATTGAATTAGCAATAGAAACATTAACTTTTAATAACTGTTACAAATTTAAACTAATATTGATGACAAATTGATTATGGAATTTTTACTCTAACAACGCTTAAATTCTTTATATTATTCATCTAACACAAATTGTAAACTTTACTTATGCAGCACCCTGAATTGTAAAATTACACATGAACTACCATCCTCTTCTAACACTTGTTTATTAGATTGAGTAAAAATAGCTGGACAGTTGGGTGGCAAGGTGTTACTGTAACAAGATGGTGGGTGGCTGGCGGTGTTGTTGTGCGCATGACCCATGGAAAAAAAATGCAAAAATGAAAGAACATAGTCGATAGAAAGTTAGGTTGAGAAAGGAGATAGAGAATGAGGAAATTTACAGATTAAATGGCAAAAAGCTTAAAGGTAGGATGACAAGGTGGTTGATGGTCAGCCGTGGGGTGGTGTGCATGACTAGTGGCAAAATAACTTAAAAAATGAAAGAACAATTGTCGGCAGTTAGATAGGTTGAGAAAGAGACATTGCAAGGGGAAATTTATACAAAGAAGAGGAAAAAATTTGCTTGTTGTTGTAGCCCTTTCTAAAATTTTTTTACTGATGTTGCACTCATTTTTCACTTTGTTCTATTATTAATAGAGCGATATAGGTGTAAAAATTCTGCGAGATAATGGGAGTGAGGAGGAGATTTAATGCTGATAAACAATAAACTTTCTATGGAAAAAAAGTAGGATATGCCTTTATCTATTTCAACTGCAACTTATGTGCAAGTAGACGGTTCATCATCACTTTGTTCCTGATCTTGTCCAAGTTGTTAGTATATTTCAGAATCTCGTTTTGTGTATTACTTATAGTTATCCAATAGTGTCTCCTTCTTAAGAAATCAACATGATTTTTCTATAGAAGTTGATAATCTTAAACTTGTTCATTAATATAAGCCGCATTAATGCTCCTATTTAAACAAGATGCAAATTTAGATACTTAAAACACCTCTTTGATGTATAAAGGCTAAGAATTTCGAATAATTTATCTTTTTAATAAAAGTTTCTTCATATTTACCGCCTGTAATTACATGCAATATATCAACTATTTTGTTTTTTGTACTTTTTCTATTTTAGATGATGAAAATTCTCACTACTTTCAATAGTTGACGTAAGAAGTCATAGAAATGAACTGTTATAAACTCTTGGTATTCTTCTTTATATCTTTTTCCTTACTTCTTTCATTTGCTATTCTGATTATACATAATTCAGCAAACACTTAAAACTTCTTAATAAGCTTATTTTAAAATACTGAATTCATCCAAATAAAATCATAATCATTTAATTAGCTTGACAAAATATTATGCTACCTCCTTCACTTGAACCATATCAAATTTGTTAATATGTTACACTCAACTGATCTATCCAAGTAGATTAGGCTATATAAATCAATTCAACCCTAATATAATACTTTTTTAGTTCAGTTCAATTACTAAGCATACCCCGTCCATGTATCGTACCATGCCACCTCTATGGTTTTCAAGCAACACCTTCCCAAAGAAACGGTTTTTTCTGATGACCATTTTTAGATTATTTTGCTCAATTTTATTTTTTAAAATATATTATACATATTATATTAATTTTTAAATGCTATGTAAATAAACATAGTAATTTTTTAGGACTTATGGCAAGGATCTAGCAAATATGGTTAAAAATTTATTCTTAGTAAATATAATATTATAAAATGTCATGACGTTTGTAACAGTTTAATTATAAATAATAAATTTGTGCTAACCTTGTTGTTGATGAGTTTATAGTTGAGAGTTTTCACCATACCATACAATGGAGATTTATAACTCACTTGTCTTATTATTTGTCTCATTTATCTTTTATATGCTTGTGTATGTGATATTTGCTCTTTTAGTTTTTTTTACCTATATATATATATATAGATATATAGTTGCATATAAATATATTATTCTTTTAATAGGATAAATCTACTTTCTTTGCACATCATCCTTTATTCATCAAGAAAATATATTAGACTAATTTATAGAAGCTTAATAAACTGCATTATTTTTTAATTTTTAGGATTCTTTTACTTGATTTATTAAAATTGTTTAATATTTGGCACTAAAAAATTAAATATACTGTTTAAAACTGATAGTAGTGTTTTTTATTTTTTATACAATATTAATTTTATAGGTGAGAGTTTTAAATAAGAAAGCTCAGAGATTCAGTTTAAAATAAAGTTCTTCAAATTTATGCTCAATAATTTTTTTAAAGCTTTTTGAGCATAAATTTAGCCTAGCATGTTAATTTATATTTTAGCATTAAATATCATAATTAAATATTGTTTAGTTTTTAATTATTTCTTTAAAGATAATCTAAGTTGAATATTACTTTAATCAATTTTTTAGTGGATGCTTGCAGAATTTTTGGTGTAAAGTAAAATATTTCCAGTTAATTATAAATTTGGATGTTTGAGATATGAAGGACTTTTTGAATGGATTTGTTTTCCCTTTCCTTTCACAAAATCATTGTATAACAATTATGCCTAAATTAAGCATAATTTAATTAATCCTGCTCATGGGATTGAAAAAAAAAATCAAGGCCTTTGGTGTCCATTGATGGCCTTGCCAGCCATTGGTTGATCGGCGGCTAGCTTTACCGGCCCTTGTCGATGGCTGGCAAGCCTGTGCCTGCCCCTCTTTTATTGTTCAGGGTTTGCCGGTTCGTCATCGGCTAGCCTTCGTTTATCTTTGCTCGTGTGGAGTTATGGTCAGTCTTCACTGATGCTATTGTCTAGTGACCAGCCTTGTTGACCCTTGTCCGCCATTGATAGCCTTCACAGGCCCTCCAGGCCGCTGTTAGGATGTCAATGATCATTGCAGGTCATTTTCGTCCTTCCCAACCTTCACAGGGCTATGGTTGGCCTGCATCAGCCTTTCTTGTCTATTGGCTGGCCTTCGCAAACACTTGTAGGTTTCCAGCTAGCCTTCGGTTACCCTCCCATCTACTGTTAGGGCATCGTCAGCCCTTTGATGCCTCCCCCTCTGGTTTTTGGTTTTATTTTAAACGAATTTCTTTACAATCAACTTACTTCCAATCAACAAAGTCTTAAATCTTGTGGAATATGTTTTACCAACAAAGTTTTTAAATCTTGTGGACTATTTTATTGTGTAGTTCAAACATGAAAGAAGCAAAATAATTATCTGAAATTGAATTAAAATTTCATTTATTATCTTGGTAATTTAGTTTTATTTAATCAAATTTCCTATTAATCATTTCTAATTATATATTGCTATATGTAATTAAGTGATTATTTGTTAACTTGCCATAGCATAAATTAGAGGCAGCAATTACAATTATCTTAATAAAATCACAATCAATTCCTTGTTTTTTTAGTTGCAAAACTAATTCATTTTTAGATAAATATATATTTAATGAATATTTAAGCTTTTTCATAACACTTTTATTTTAATAAAGATAATTAATATTTTGATTACTCTTTTTTAGGTGACTTTTAAATTGTTTGTGCAATTTAGTTTGCACAATCTAGTTTTAAACAATTCAATATAATATATTTAGTTTACAATTATTTAATTATTAACGTGTTCAATGTAATCTCAAACTTCTTTTTAGTTCATCTTAGTCCAAACTTTTTTAGGGAAAATTTTGTAAATGAGGTATTTGGATGTTTTGATTGGATAATATATGGAAAATTAAAGGAAGACATGATTAGCAGGATCTATGCATGTTAAGATGAAATGGAGTCACACGTTTAGTTGTTTTGCCTTTGAAAAAATCATCCCAGATATTATAGGAAAGTTATAGGACCAGCAATGTTGTATGGGGTAGAATGTTGGTTGGAAATATAAAATCTTTTTGATAAGTTAGGGTCTATTTGGTGTTGTTGGAGTTGACTGAAGAAGCTGCTAGATAACTACTGATGAAGAAGCTGCTACATTAAGAAGTTGCTAGATAAAGTTAATGGCGGAGTTATTGTTGGAATTGTCTTTTGGTATTAATTTATGCTTGTACTAATCGTTCAAGTTAAGGCATACAGAACTGCAGAGTAGCAAGGTGGCTTATTGAACAATTGATGGGGTAGGCCAAGTGACTGATGGAGCAACTGCTTGGCTAATAGGAGACTGGTTGAGTGGTGAAAAAGCGGGCAGGCCGGTGGGAATACTAATTGGGAGGCAGGGGAGGTGGGCAGCGAGGCGGCTTTGGGAGGTCATCCAGTAGGATACTGTGGAGAAGGTAAGGTCAGTTGGCCGGTTGGCTGTGCGGGAAAATTTGTGGGGGCAGTGACACCGTGAGACATACTAGCTAGCCGGAGTGGCTATTGGGCGGACCTTTTGGTTATTTCATCTTTAAAAGGTATTGAGCTGGGAAAACGCTAGACTCTGATTGCTTTCTAAAAAGCAACTTTTTAGGGTGGCCTTCATTTGAAGCAACTTGTAACTTGGCCACTAAATATTTTTCCCAAATAGCTTAATATTAAGTTCAACAGCCATTATGAAGTGCCAAACGTGCCCTAATTGTTGTGTAGGTGAGGATGCTAAGATGGATGAGTGGCTACACTGTAGTATTTTATGAGAAATGAGTACATTTGTATCAAATTTAGAGTAGCTGTTGCTGAGAATAAGCCCAAAAAAGATTGTATTAAATGGATTTATTAAACATATATCGATGGAAGCCCTTGTTTGTGGATCTTGATTACTTTTAAAAAGGAAACAGAGGACTAGAGAAGACATGGCAAAGAAAATATTAGGAGTGATTTCACATATTTTGAACTTAGGGAAGAGTTGTTATTTGAAAGAACATAGTGGATACATAGGCTTTATGTTTTCAACCCACTTTAGTGGGATTAAGGTTTGGTTTGTTGTTATTGTTACTGGCATTTTGGGCTATAATGGCCAAATTAGATTTTTTGAGAGGACTGTTTCTCTTGATTTGTCAACACCATTAATTTCTTTTTATTATTTTTGATAATTAATACATTTAAGAACTACAGTATCCATCTTTTTTTTGTAAAATATGCAAATAAAATTGTATTAATCATATGTAAACCCTGATAGAAAGCCCCTAAAGATTTGTTAGAATTGTAATCTTTTTTTTTTTTTTTTTTTTTTTTTTTTTTGCTTGAGGTAATTTATAAATTAAGTTAAAATAAACTTAAACAACTGTTACTTGAGCCAGATTTTTGGCGTGGATGATGCAACTTTAAAGATTTGTTTGGAGCATAATCGGTTGTCTGGCTCAAAACTGTCAGAAGGATTGTTTTAATGAGAAGCATCTTTCTGCAGAATTATGGGTTCGTGATTTTGTATTTTTGTCTGCAAGTCTGATAAGGGTGCTTTTTGGGTGATTATATGTGAGGAGTGATTAAAGTGAAACCTTTTGAAATCTAGTTAATTGCAATGTAACTTGCAGCTGTTTGGACATGCAATACATGAAGCTTAATAAATACACTCATTAGATGTGGGCAAATTATTGTTTGAGAACTAAGACGCTGTGGGTAGTAACATGGTTAGAAGTGATTCAAAACGATTTGCATTGACTGCTTAATACCTTGGGCAACACTTCTTAGTAGGATTAAGCTGATCTAGCATAGCTTTGCGTGGTCATTATCCCTCTTAAGGTTAATTTCATACATATCTTCTGCTTGACTTTTCAAAATTGTTGGGATGTGAATGATGACAATTTTATTCGCTATTTCTTTTTGTTTCAGTTTTTTATTTCATGATATCACATACTTTTTAGTATGCACTTAATATAAGCTCTTTTATGTTTTTTTTTTCTAGTTAATTATAGCATTTTCTTTATTGGTTTGTAGGGAACCCCTGTAATCTGTATATGATAAGCTATCTTGTAAATGAATAAATATTGTAGTAAATAATATTATGATAATCGATTTTAAAGAAAATTAATGTGAATTTTGTATGATACAATACCAAAGTTCTTGCCATTTTCTGTTTTCATGACTCATTGTTAACCATTATTGTGCAATTTTGCAGTGGCACGCGGATTAAGACCCGCAAACGGAATATTACAGCTCCTTTAGATCCTGCAGCATTTGCTGATGCAGTGGTCCAGATTTATCTGGATAATGCTGGTGATCTTGTACGAATCATTTAAGAATAATATCATTTATTAAAAGATTTATTGAGTTTGAGAATTTTGAGTAGTTCATTCTTTGCTACAACATTAAAGAAAGTTAAGAAAATGATCTCCTCTTTAGTTAAAAGTGCAGGGCGCCTTGCTTTGAGCATATGATATTGGGGAATTGATAATAACTGAAAAATAATCGCTATGTGCTAACACATTTGTAAAGTATTGGAGATAGAGCTGTTAGCATAGTTGACGTTGGTTTTTTAACTAGATCTGAATATACAATGCAGCTACTTTTAATCAAATTGTTGACGATCTGACATCTAATTTTGAGTTTTATGCTGACATATGATGGATATTACTCATTTATTTGAATAATTGGCAACTTTATATTTAAGACTCATGTTGTATGATTTTTTTGTAATGTCAGGAGATAAAGTTGTTGAAGTATATTTGGTTTGCCTAATTCTACGATTTCACTATGTTCCCTAATTTTGCTTTTTTTTTTTTGTTGGGTATTATATTATGACTTGATGAAATCATTTGGGGTGTTGTAGCCTTCTAATTGGGCTTTTGTGGTTGCACTTTTGACAAAAGTTTAAATACCTCCGGTTGCACCTTTCTTTCTTAATGTGGCTCACCCAGTAAAAAAAACATTAGGCATATTTTGTTTTCCTGACTTTGTAAAACATTAAACAAATCAATATTTTGGTTTTTATGACTTATCCTCAATCAACTAACCTATTTCACAGGAAGTTGTTGCCAAAAGCATTGAATCTTCGGATCTTAATTTCTCCAGATATGGCGACACCTTTTTTGAGGTATTTGTTTTTGATATGATGTCATAACTTTATATTGCTTGCAAATTATTTTCTTGTATTTTTTAAATTAATATTGAGGCATTTCTTCTGTATTTAAACAGTATTTAATTTTAATTGTTTTTTTAACTTTTCATTGACTATTATTGTGCTTTGTTCCTGAATCCGATGATTGAAGGGCTAGGTGGTTAAAATGTGTTATTCTCACTTGAATTTAACTTTTGAGATGTCTCATAAAATTGTTTGTAGATTGCATGTATAGGTACTACTTGTTAGCACATGTTATACATGCTACTAATTATATAACTAAACTTGTTAAAGGCATTAAAATGAACTCTGAACTTATTGAGGTGATCAACAATCATCCATCTCAACAATCTGTTTGGGAATTGAGGAAGCAGTTGAGCTGAAAAGCTTCTGTTAGCCCTCTAGTCTATATATTAACATTGTTTTTTGTTACAATTGAAAAATTTTCCCTTGTTTGCTACAAGATTCTCACATCTACAATGTTTTTTTTTTTCAAATCACTTGCACGCTAGAATTGTCGCCAATTCACACTAAGCGCAAACGAACAGTAAATCATCCTGTACAATATTAATGACTTGTGCCTTGACACACCTCCCAAGCATATTGATGATAAAGCCAAGGCTTTACTGCTCATGTTATAATACTATTGAATGTAGGCATTCTCATCTTGATATCTCATGCTCTTCAGAACTTAATGCAGGTTACAACACTTCAATTTGCTCTGGTTTGAATGAGGAGAGATGAGTTTGGAAAATCTTCTACAGGAATTTTGAGAGGGTTACAACAACCTGTTTTTGATAACAAGCTCCTCAATTGTCATGTTCTCGATATATCACTTCTTTTATGTTTAAGTATGCATTCATTATATTTTGTTATCGATCTACTAAATAATTTTTTTAATATTTTAAAGTAGTTCTCCAAGCCTTGTCTTTTTCTTTAGCCCAATCTCTAACTTGATAAATAAGAAGAATATCTTCTACAAAGCAGATGCAATAAGATAAGGCACCTACTCTTGTTTGCTCAGCAAGACCATCTTTAACTAATAAAAAGAGAGACTTAGAGCTGAACCTAAATATTGTATCATTGACAAACAAAATCATTTGGCAATTCACTTTACGTTCAAAGACATCTAATTGCTCTATTTTGTATCTCTTTAATAATTTCAGTAGAGAAATACAAACTTTTTTTACTCTTCATACCTTATCACTTGCCTTTAAAATTAATTTAGAACCAATGAAAAAAATTTCATTCTCTAATTTTCTCTATCAAACACCTATCCGTTATGGTTAGCCTTTATATACCTAACACAAAATCAATCAATTTGTCAAACTTAGAATCTTATCATAATTAGTGTTTTATCTCTCAAAATATTTAAATTATGCCTATTTTTTTGTAATTGGCATAATGTTGCACTTCGTATTTGTTCTTGTAAGTACATATCCTTCATTAAATAAACAACTTGCTTTTAAAATCATTTTAAATAAATTGATGGGACTAGAAAATTATTTCTCATCCAAATATTTCACACATTTATATGACTTATCTAATCTATAGATTTTCTACTTATGAATCTGCTTGTCATTTTCTATAGAAAATGTTATTTTATATTTCAAATTTAGATTTTCTTACTTTAAGAAATGTCCGACAGGTCCTTGCTATGGGTTTGTTTTATTTGAGTTAAAAGAAATACTAGATAAAATAATTGCATCATGAAAATCTTCTGGATAGGGCACGATGGCATCTACAAAGCCTTGGTATCTCCCATGTAGGCTCGTCAAGGGTTCGACAAAGATTTGTGGGCTTATGAGGGCCTCGCGGAAGCTATGGATGGTAGCAATGAACTAAATGCAATCAGAATTATTTGAGCAAGGATGACCTGGATTCGGCTTGAGTGATGGTTGGGGACACTCAGCAATGGCCAGGCTAGTTTTGCATGGGTTTGCAATAACGACCTTTGTGAAATGGTCGGATTTGAAAGCCAGCCTAGTCGAATTTGAAATTTTGTAGAATTAAGGGCCAATGTTTTTTGTAGAAAGTGATGGTTTGGGTGGGAAATAATTTCTCCTAAATTTTACTTTAATTTCAAAACAAAAACATGGATTTTATATTACCTGTAATTTATTTACATTTTTTTCAAACTTAATAATCATTGAGATAAAATGAAATCCGTGACCATCACCATTAGTGTCAAGATAAGGGTGATATATAGATCACAAATTAGCATGACAGGTCATGGGCGAACACTGTTTGCTGATCACCTTTATTTGTAATTTACATTGGCAAACATTAATTTATTTCACAATTCTGGTTTAAAATAATTTAAGATTTATCAAAGTTGCTCTTATAATTTAATTTGATGCATAGATTTATAGCCGTATTCATAAAGACATGGCTTTTTTGACATGGATATGATGATAACGACAAAATAAACATGACATGTATACTCTATAAGGACGATATCTGATCATCAACTTTACACGACAACAGGAAAATATGTTATATAACTCGAATTTATGTGGAAAATGTAGTTCTTCAATATATATGTGAAATTCATTCATTCTTAAGAGACAGGAAGTTTAACTCCATTTTTATAAACAATGCCTATACTACATAGATTAAATTATAATTTTATGTAAGACTTGGTATTTTTTTTTATTATATTTATGATAATATTTTTGCGCCTCTTTAAGAGCATTATTGGCTGGCATTTTATCCTGTAACTTCCATGCACAACGTGAACATTTCATAAATTCATGTTGGACTCCAATATTATTCACCAACATGAATTAATGGTTTGCACACAAGCATATATATGTTCGTATACGATTATTGAAGTTCATTTCTGCATAACTGTTGAATATTTTTTGCATTGAAGGTCATCTTTACTGGCGGCCGGACTCAACCAGGAACAATAAAGCCTGATGAAGGTGATAGACATTCTTATTCTGTTTTAGATTGTGAGGCAACACGTGAAGCTATATTACCTTCTGTTCTCTATATACAAAAAGTCCTGCGCCGAAGACCTTTTCTAATTAAAAACTTGGAAAATGTTATGCGAAGATTCTTACAGTGTTTGGAACTGTTTGAGGGCAATGAAAGGAAAAAACTTGCTATTTTCACAGCCCTTACGTTTTCTCAGAAGCTATCTGGTCTCCCTCCAGAGACTGTTTTCCAGCCATTGCTTAAGGATAATCTTGTTGCCAAGGGGCTAGTTCTTTCATTTATTACTGATTTCTTCAAGGAGTATCTAAAGGACAGTAATATAGATGATCTTATAGCGCTTTTGAAGAAGGGAAAGATGGAGGATAATATGCTTGAATTTTTCCCAACTGCAAAGCGTACTGCTGAAGGTTTCTCTGAGCATTTCACGTAAGCATTGCATTCAAATTACTTTATTTTCTTTAATTTAAAAGCATACATGAAAATTCACCTGACTCTATTTTCTTCCTGTCTAGTGATCTCTATATCATAATTGAAATGTATACAAGCTATATCTTAAACGACCAAATTTGTTGAAAGATAAGCTTTTGAATTACAAATTTGTTTTTATGCTACAAGTTAGTGACGCAGTGCATATCAGCTAGAAGAGATCAGAAAAGAACAGTTGGTTATAAAAAAATTTGAATTTGGCCGTAAAGAATCTTTATGAAACCCATATCTTAAGTTAATTTGAATTAAATTTGATCAATGTTGATTTTCCTCATATTTTTATTTGAATTTTTTATTTTGTTGAACTTCTTAGATCAGATTATTTTTTTGCAGGATATTATATGATTTTGGATGAAGATTTGATTGTTTCCAAATATTTAATAATTTTTGTAACCTATTTCTATCAGCCAGTATCCATGGCTTGGAATTGACTATTGACTATTGATGAATGAGTACTATTTATTAGGTCAATTGAGTGTTCTTGCCCTTGTTGTATATACAGTTTTTTCTCCACATCACTAAATAATGTACTTTAAAACTCTTTTTCTTTTCTTCTTTCACGTTCAAGTTCAGTATCAGAGTGATATTTCATCAGATTTTAATGCCACTTCTTGGTTTTTGTTAATTATTTTAGCATAACGCGCTGCTGTTATTAACGTTACTAGGGATCCCGTGCCTACACTCATCTCTGCAATTGAAAATTCCCCGCATCCTCATTAGCGTACTAACCAAATTCCATTTGATCTCTCACTTGTGTTGACCTTTCTGCTATGCATGCAAATTCTAATTGTGAGCTCCCACAATCTCTATGATCACTCTTATGTTTTCTTCATTTGCCAGCTTGCTGCTTGCTGAACTTCATGAATTTAATTTTTTTTCATACCTTGTTTGTTGCTTTTTGCAATACTTTTCATTCTTATTCATTTTCTATTTTGCCACCTTTACAATTTTGTAATAATATTTTTTGTTATGCCGCTCATCACAACACATCCACAGCCCCTGTACCCCCTATTTTCCCTTATCCAACTTGCACCTTGTGCCTAAAGTTGCAAATTTCATCTAGTCAGTGCTTGTACTAATCCTACTGCATTGACACGTACAATCATCTCTGTTATTCTTCATAAACTGTCTTGTTGGCTCACTTCATTTGATTTTTGATGAAGATAGCACTGTTGGTGAATGACTTTCGTTTGAATCATAAATCAACTTGCTAAAATAAATTACTTGTTGGCTATAGGAGCCCAAATGGCATGACCCAGGTTGACTTGGGTATTGAAATTAAAATTTTGGAATTTAAAACTTTTATTTGAAATTTGGAATATTTATACCAAAAGTCTTTAATAAATATGCGCAGCACAAAGTAAATATAGAAAGAAAAATTAAAAAGGCAAGCGTACAAAAGAAAACTATCATGGCATTGTAAAATTTCTTATGGTGATACTCTTTCGTATTTATAAAGCAGGATCATTAAATTTGAATTTGTTTGTAATGAGATGCAAAAAAGCATATTTTCTATCATTTTCTTCTCTTGGTCTTATTTTTTTGCTTTGCAAAATTTTCTGAGCTTTTTTATACGTTTTCAGGAAAGAAGGTTTGGTTACTCTTGTTGAATACAATCAAAAGAAAATTTTTGATGTGAAGCTGAAGGAGATGAAATTGGCATTGAAAACACAAATTGAAGAAGAAATTGATATTTCTGAAGTTATTGAGACCATGAAGCAGCAAGTTAAGGATGCCAATATGCCAGATACTGAGGTGGTACGCTTGCTGTGGGATGTACTAATGGATGCAGTGCAGTGGTCTGGAAAAAATCAGCAGCAGAATGCTAACGCGGCATTACGCTTGGTTAGTTATGCTAAATTTTCTGACTTGTCTAAACTCGTTTGGGGTAACAAGCAGCAATCCTATGTGGGATTTTTTTCTTGAAGCCACTTTATAAAATTTAAAAATCAGATAAACTGTTATGGATATAAAAATAATAATAACTATTATTATTGTTATCATCCACTATATTTTATTGTTAATAAAATATCACAAAATACCATTAATTTGTATTTTATTTATTCAATTTTCTTTGTAATAAGTTGAGACTCAAAAAGGAAAATTTGAATTTTTCTTTTCAATCTAATGTCCCTAACTACTGGGTTATAACACCATTCACCAATATTTTTATATATTATAAATTCCTATAATACCTTGTCTTTATTCTGCTGTCCCATCTCATAAAAAAAACAAAAGAATATATTTATTAATTTTTTGTATTATTATCTATCTTTATTTTACTAAAGAAAACTTATTAGTCAAGTTTAGAATGCCTTAGGAATCTGAATTAACTTATTTAATAAATAATACTTTTTTAAACATAACATTTATGTACTATTTTATGACTTATTTTATAACCTATTTAAAATTATGAAGTAGATGTCATTTTTGTTACATTTTTTTTAAAAATAAGCAATATTTCAGATTTATTTGAAGAGAATTGTTTTATTTTTGTTGAATATTCTTCTAAAATAATAAAAATCATGATGAAAATGTGATTCAAAAGAGTTTTGCTATTTCTTAATATATTTTTGTAAAGGAAAAATAACAAAATTTAAGTGAGCTCTATTTTAAACTGGAGCCTTGTTATAGTTTTAGAAGATTGCCTGATCTCCTCAATAAAATTATATATATATATATATATATATATATATATATATATGTTAGATATGATGTATATTTTTGTGCACAATATGTAGTCATTTAATTTCCAGCACTGAATTTCTCCATATGATATTTGTTTGCAAAATATCTGTCCATGTCCTGTAATTCTTTCAGAACATTATTCATTCTTGATGTATACATTTAGCTGTTTATTTTTACTATTTTTTAATTATACAGGTTAAAACGTGGGCTGAACTCTTGAATGCTTTTTGTGCAAGTGGGAAGTTAGAACTTGAACTTATTTACAAAGTTCAGGTTCATTGCTATGAGGATGCTAAACTGATGAAGCTATTCCCAGAAATCATCAGGTCTCTTTATGAACAAGATGTACTTGCTGAGGATACTATTCTTCTTTGGTTTCGCAAAGGTTCGAACCCAAAGGGAAGGTATGGATGATATGCAAATACATAAGATTTTGGTTTCATGCAAGTTGTTAATCCTTTTTATTATATGCCGCATTTGCTTAAATAAACTTCATTATTTTATTCTCCTTTATATGGGTATAATGGGAAGGAGGGGGCTGGCTAGGGGTGAAAAGGGCATAAAAACAGATACTTGAAATGCAAAAGCTTAAAAAAAAAAACTTATATGAGGTTTCATTCCAATTTAACTGTTTCTAATTAGGTCCCTGGCTTTTGATTTGTCCTGCTCTTGGATCTTTTTTAAATGATTTTTACCCATGCTACTTGATTCTTTCATATTTGTCAACTTATCATCAGAACAATTTTGTTTATATATCAGAAAAATTCATCCAATTCTTATTAAAAATTGGGATGATTATTTATCCAGTATTTATGACATAAATCTAAAATTTAAAATTGAATACTTTGTATGTACAGTTACTAGATGAATTTAAGACATTATTTTGCTAATAAAGCCAGCTGTTTAATACAGTTATTAACGTTTATAAACCTGTATGTTATCTTCGATTAGAATGTTCTGTTTTTTTGCAGTTCTGTAAGAGCTGATTGCCGCCTCTAGTTTCTATTTAAAATATACCTTGCAACTTTACTTGCAGGCAAACTTTCGTGAAATCTCTTGAGCCATTTGTTAAGTGGCTTGAAGAAGCCGAAGAAGAAGAAGGATAAAAGTCAGTGAGCTGTGAGAATCTGTTGAAGACTTGCTTATATTAAAAGAAAATAGCAGAAATGCTTCCTCATTTACAAAAATATATTCACAGGCGTTCGTGCTCCTTACACCACTCCCCCCCTCTCCCTTCCACTTTTTTATTCTAATCAGTGTGTTTTAAATTGATTGCAACAGATATTTATTATCTTGAAGCTGTCGTTATTGTTGTTGCTTCTCAATACATTTTAACTGAGTTATTATTTTTAATAAACTCCTTATTTGCATCATTTAGATTTCTCCCATGAGTGCAAACTGATGTTTGAGAGTGCAGAATTCAAAGTTTAGGCGTTGAATATGTAAATATCTATGTTTTGAATTATGCCTTCAGTTATCCCAAGATATGTTTTTTTTTTTTTTCATTGCCTGGGTGCCTCAATTTTTGGCAGCAATGCCAAGTGTGAAATTGGATTAGTTTCACTTTACTTGTGGGCTCTGTTAGCTCTATCGTTATTTTTATTTAAAATGTAAATATAAGAGCCCTAACTAACATAACACTATAAAACTAAAAAAATATAAGTAGATATGAGGTAGTATGTAAATATGATTACATATATGACTCAATTGCAAAACTATCTTTCAATGTTGGAATGCGTCTATCGGACATTACATCTTATAAAAGCATTGTCAGAGCACTTCTATATATCCTACTAGTGTGTTTTAATGTAAATTACAATGTTAAGACAATGCCACGATTTCATAGCAAATCCAGCAGTGTTCACTAGGTTGTTCTCAAATGCATTTTACATTACTTTGAGACAACTATGCATGTCATTATTTTTCAACCAATTTTGTTCATGCAACTTTCAGGTTATAGTAATGATGATTCAGTGAACTACACATGGATTAAATTCATTCTCACAAAGCTTAGGCATCCACCCAAATCACCTCCCATTCTTTGTTGTGACAATGTTGACACTACTAACCATGCTCATAACCAATTCTCAACACATGGATGAAGCTTGTACAAACAAACTTTCACTTTATGTGATATTTGATTCAACACAACACTTCCAGTTGTACACAACAATAACATATCAAATTGTAGCTGTATTCTTCAAACTGCCGTGAAAGTAAGGCCACTACTTCATGTTTGTCTTTATTGTGTCACGTCAAGCATGAGGGGGTGAATTAGCCCACATATCTCTATCTGGTCTAAACTATTTTATCGCACAGTATGTGCATACTTGTCTTGAATTTTCTATTAGACCATATGTGCTTACCTTGTTTAGAAAATTTTATCAGGCCTATAGTATTTCATATACTCTATAAATGAGTACTTGTACAAAATAAAGTAAGAAATCATGAATTATTACCAAAATTTACAGGTCTGCAATAATATTTGGTGTAGTTTCAATTTTGACGAGTACACTAATATATGGGTATTAGAGAAGGTAAGCGAAAGATATAGAGATGTGGTTAAAAGTGAAGAACTCTAGAGAAGATGTTAAATACATTACTATATGCATGAGGGGGTGTATTAGCCTGCATGGTCCACTTAGTCTAAATATTCTACTTAATAATATGTGCATATTTTATTATGAATATTTTATTAAATCATATGTAGCTGTTTAGAGTATTTAATAAATCACATGTACTTACCAGGTCTATAATATTTCATATTCTCTATAATATTTTATATATATATATATATATATATATATATATATATATATATATATATATATATATAGCTGTATTAATGCAAAATAGAAAAACACAATGAATTGGCTATACTTCAACCATAAATTAGTTAGAAATACTTTGAAAAATAAAATACTGAGTTTCAAAATATTTAAAAAATCAATAATTGAGTTTGAGAGAAAGTGATAATTAATTAAAATAAAAACTATGAACATCAATGAAATTGTGTTTTTGAAATTGATATTGGAAAAGCTTAACTAAAAAATAAAATATGCAAATATTTGAAGAAATCATAATTTATGCCATGACACTTTAATAAAGCAATAGTTGAAGTAACGACAATAGCAAAACACAAGTACAACAATATAATTAAGTCAGTAGACCAGTAGGCCAGCTCTGAGCACAAATATATTACATTACAAGTCTTCCAATCTCCACTTGTAATCTTGCACATTAAATTACACTGCACAATAAAATTTATCATCAACACCGACAGAATAATGCGATCATATTCTTACCACGTTATAGATTATAAAATTAACACTTGTGCTTTTACACTTTACACTACTAATCAACAATACAAATTACACTGCACTACCACAACTCCACTACACAAGGCACCAATAATTTTGTAAAATTACACATACAATATTATATACAAAGATAAGAGAGCTAATGATTAGACCAAATTTTCTAACTTGCTAATTGATATTGAAAAAATAGAGCTGGAAATATTCTAAAAAACAAAAATTGAGTTTCAAAAATTTTTGAGACAAAAAAAAAAAGATTTACAAATACTTGATAAACTATAAAAATAAATGAAAATAATTTTTGAACCTAAGAAAAAAAATATTTAAAATACTTGAAAAAACAAAATTTTATAAAGTAACAATAACCATAGCAACCTCAAAAGTCTAACAACAGCTCAAGTAATCTAGAAGTAGCAGTAACCCTAATCCTAGTAGAAGTAGCAGCAAGTCTAGTAATAATAGACCCAACAACACAAGTAAAAAAAGCAATAGCATAAGCAACAGCAAGCCCAACATCAATAGAAATAGTAGGAACAACAGTAGAGGTAGTAGCCCCAGTATCAGTAGAAGCAACAATAGCCCATCACTAGCCCTTGTTTAGTTATTAATGAAAAGTATATTAACAAAGACTAGAAAAAAATATTAAAATAATTATAAGTGAAACAATAGTAGAAGTAGTAATAGAGACAGTATCAGCTTAAGAAAAAATAAAGACAACATAAATAACAACAGCTATAACAACATCGAAGAAAATAACAGCCCTTACAATATCAGAATTAGGTTGAGGCTATGGCAGTCCCATCAACAATAGTGGCAGCAATAGCCCCAGTAGAAGCAAAAGTAAAAGTGACAGCTGTAAAAGTAATAATATTCTCAACAACAACAACAACAATCCCACAAGTAGCAGAAGTAGTAGCAGCCCTAACATTAGCTCTAGCTTAGTAATTGCGAAAAATTATATTTGAAAAAAACAAGAAAAATATTAATTTGAAACAGTTATATGTAGCTCTTAAAGTGTGGACCCATAATAGATAGATATGAATGTAATTTAATGAATAATATTTTTCTCCTTGGTCTAGCATAATAGCAATGCACATTGTCAAATTTCTATCAGCCCAATGCTTATAAAAATTTGTATTTATATTCATGTACATTAATCTAACAAATTCATTATTATCCCTTGACCACACATAACTAAAACATTTAACTTAAATTATTTCAAAAAAAAAAAAGATTAGTATTAGGTATGTTGAACCTTTAAAGCATTCTCAAAAGCTTTGAGAATATATCTAATTCTAGCAAATTTTTCTCTATCTATCGGTCAAACTCTAAAATAATCTCTTATCTTTTATAAAGAATTCATGTAATATAAATTTATAATGAAAGGCATAATTAAACATATAAAATGTTGAATTCCACCTTATTTTGATATTATTGAAACTGTTATTAATTAATTCACCAACTAATTTTATGACATTATAACATTACTTGAAACATTTTGAACTATCAAATTTAATACATGTGTATAATGATGAACATGAAAAAAGTTTCTTTAAAAAATAAGTTATTTCTGTTCTCAAGATTCCTTAAAAGGACATTTGCATCATTATTGTTGGCATATGTTCTTTCTACTGTAACAACCATTATTTTTAAGGTATTCCTCACTATATAATGCACTCACTAATATTATCAGTACTGATATGTGCAGTATGTGAACATTCAATTTCACTAAAGTTTAAAATACATTATTGCAGCATCTAATCTGAATCAACAATGTGTATTAGTTCGATATCTAACAATTAGATAGAGAAATATGAGTTACAAACTTTAAAACTTTCTTCATCATTTTTTTTCAATATCATAAATTTGTAAGCATTCATCAATTATGATCTTTCATAGATATTTTTATGTAATTATTATTTAAAATACAATTAATAAATTAAAATGTGATTGTTCAACAAAATTAAAAAGATAATCAACTGCAATAATCATCTTGGCTAATATATTTCTTACTATTGTATCATATGTATTTGTAGATGCAACGGTCCCAACATTAGTAGAAGCATCATTAGTCCCAACACTAGCCCTAGCTTAGTAATCATGAACAATCATATTTACAAAAAAAAAAGTTAAAACAATCATAAGTTGTTATGAAAGTGTTTATTATCACATAATATCAACAGCATTAGAAGTAACAATAACAAAATTAATGGTAGCCCCAGAAGCAGCATAAATAACATCAGTTGAAGCATATGCATATAGAATAGTAGCTCGAACAACATCAGCCCCAACAACAACAACAATGTCATCAACAACAGCCCTAACCCCAGTAGTAGCAAAAGTAGTAACAACAAAAGCAGCAATAGAAAAAACATCAATAGCCCCAGCAACAATAGCAGCAATAGCAACCCCAACACCAGTAACCATAACACTGATCCTAGCTTAGTAAACATGAAAAATTAAATTTATAAAAACCAAGAAAAATAATAATTGGGTCATATCTGTTCGACCCGGATCTTCCCTCTGAACCGCTTTAGTAGGCCGACCCGCGAACAACCCATCACGGGGTCTGTTCGCGTGATGCGTGGATGGCGGGTCATGCAATCAGTCAGCTTCGATTTTGGAGCTCACAGCCGCCATTCGTGTGATTTTGTAAGCCATGCCGTGCCCTGGAATTTTGCAGTGCCAATTTTCGTGTTGTGGAATTCTGCTGTAAAATTCTGTGCTGTCTGTTTTCTGTTCTACAATGATTAATTTGTTATTTTATTTGTTAAATGATTAATTAAATTACAAATTTTATTAACATATACCTTGTAAAATAATAATCCAAAATGTATGATATTATATATCGTTTCGATCAGAAAAATGCATAAAATAACAATACGTCAATTAATTTCTATTTTGATGATTATTTTAATTAATCACTGTATTAGGTTAATTAATTAAATACAAATTAATTTCAACTTTATATGTGACATAACTTGAATAATTGATACCCAAATTTCACATTTCAATAGTCCATTTCACTCACCAAATGTGTAGGACAATAATATGAAATTAGATTCAGGTTTTGAATCCTAAATTCTTTAATGATATTTTAACCCTTATTAAGAGTTCTTTAAACCCTAAAATCACAAAGTTGTCCAAAATTGACCTAGTTAGTGGCATTATTCTCCTTATATTATAAGAATTCCATATTTATGTATATCATTTTATTTGGACAATAATTGAAGACTTTTGATATTTGGCTCCTTAAATTGGGTAATTTTCTAATTTCATAATTTTCATTCATGCTTGTATTAGGTATTTAAGCCCTAGGATAGCAAACATGTTTCACTTTACTTATTTCATATACATTTTGATTTGTATGTTTGAGACTTAAATCTCATGAATATGATGATTGTCATACATAGCAATTTATTGATTTTACTTTTATCCTTATTAGAATTGCTATAGGAATGATTTGGAATCATAGATTGCTTGAGATCATTAGAGATAGATATTAATTCCAATTAGTGTTGATCACATTAACTTTTTTGTAATTTTAATGTTATGAATCTAGTAAAGCAAATTAAATAGCATATTCTAGATTAAATTTCCATTCTTAGAATATCCTTATGAATTTTAAGAACTTAACTTGTATGCTTTGTCATCAAAATCCTAACTAAACCTTTTCTTATTGTAGAATACTAATTGTATGTCTTGGTTCAATAAGAAAACTTATTGGATCAGTATACTACAATTAGGATGAAACTTAGTGTTAATCCCTTAATTTATAGATCTTATCTTAGACTCTTTATTTAATTAAGGATTAGTATACTAATAGTATACCTCATTCACTAAGAAATCTTAGTAAGACTAGTGCCCAACCATTTAATTAGAATATTAGCACATATCTCCCTTACAAAATTTACTTCTGCTTATTACTTGCATTTAATTATGTGAGGGAGTGATTTATATTATTCTTACTCTTTCATTTAAAAGGCATGTAATAACTTAAACTGTTTGTAATATTTCTCATATTTCTGTGATGAGTTTACTTATTTTGAAATTGCTTTGATTGAATGAGTGGACAAATGCTACATGCTTTACATATACTTATTACATACTTTCCCTACATGCTTCATATATTCCTTTCATTGCAATTTTTCCTTAACTTAATACTATTCATAAAGATACTTGGCCAACACAGCAACTAGTATTGGATTAGCGTTCTTTTAATCTGATGTTAGATGTTATGGTAATGCTCCAATATTGAGTTGAGTTCCTATTCGATATTGGGGTCGTTATAATATGATTCTAACAAATTTATCATAATCATTATTAGCCAAACTCCAAAATAATCCCTGATATTTCATAAAAAAACATATAAATAATTTTATAATGAAAATCACAGCCAATCTTAAGAAATGTTGAGTTCCGCCTTATTTTTCACATCACTAAAAAGATTTTTATTAGTTGATGCACGAACTAACCTTGCAATCTCACTAGATATTTTCAAATGATTTGAAATTTTTTTAATATAAATACTTGCTTCTCTAATATCACCAATGAAAATATTATATTGTTTGAATCCATCATGAACTATCAAGTTTAACATAGGTGATCAATAACGGATATGAAATTTTTTTCCTTAAGCAATAACCTATTGGTCCTCAAAGTTTTCAAAAGTATATTTACCACATTATCGTTAGCACATGTGTCGCCTAATGTAACAGTCATTACTTTTTATGTATTTCTCACCGCATTATGTACTCAGCAATGTCATTAGTAATGATATAAGAAACGTGCGAAAATTCAATGTCAATAAAATTTAAAATTAAATATTGCAACATCTAACTTGAATTAATGAAGTGTGTATTGGTTTAATCTCCAACAATCAGATATTAACGAAATATGATTTACAAATCTAAAATATATTCATCTTTTTTTCAATATTAAAAATTTTAAGCATTTAGCCCTAATGATCTTTTTAGATATTTAATGTAATTATTATTTAATGTACCAACAAATAAACTTGAATGTGATTATTTAACAAATTAAAATATAACTTAGCTATAATAATCTTCTTTGCCAATATATTTCTCAATTTATTATTATCATATGTAGATGTAACACAGATACTATTACTTTCAATATCAACAATTTTTTTCTTATTCAAAATCCAAAAGTTGGGAACATTTTGTTTTATGTTGAATTGTACTAACAATGATAAATTTTAATATGCTTAAAATAATTTGAAGTTGAGCTAGACTTTTCACACTTGTAAGTCTTATGACAATGCATACAAGATAGCTTTTTAATGATGTTTCGTTTATTATCTTTAGATTACACCACATCAAAATGATCCCAAATTATATTTTTTTTCTTAGTTTTCATAACTTCTAAACTATTTATGTTTGTTCTAGATTTATGTGCCAGCACAACCAGATGTTATGTGCTTTCTTGAAATTTTTTTGACCCATCCACAATAATTTGTTCATAATATGACTTCTCAGTTTCTGAGAGACTAGATATGACATTATCCTCTTCGTTTAAAGCTTTCACATAGCTGAAACACTAAAAAAAGCTAGACATAAGTTCATAAGTACACACCACTGCTGCATCGCACATTCAAGTTTTGAAGTACAAAGTTGTGATATGCTAATAGACTAATTGTACATTGTACACACAATTCTTAAGCTTTTGTTGTAACTGGAATATATATGTGCTAAGATTGTAGTGATTCTAAGAATAAATGCATTAGTCTACTAGTGAAGTACTGTTTTGTATGTTCTCAAACTCTAAGTGTAATCAATCTTGTATCATATCAAAGCTTCAACTCAGCCTTTACTATTATAAGGGCTATTGGGAATATGATGAATTTGTATTTCACAAATTGCACTGCTTTGAAATACAAGTTCTTAATACATATGAAATCAAGATTTTGCTATATACAATTCCAAATTACTTCGATAACTACATAATACCAATATTTGGTTCATCCAAATTGCATATTACTGAAGTGCAACTTGAAAAATTGAAACTAACGGTTGTAGTTACTAAAGTGCATTATCTGCATTGCTTATAAGGTTTTAATTTAGTGCAACATACAAATAAACATTCACCTTAGCAAATATTTTGGACTAGAGCTTTAGTTCAACATGAAATTTTACTTTTGGGCTACTTTTGGTTGGAAATAAACATTTATCTCTAATGCAATAGAGAGTAAATCTAATGACTTAATGTATATACTAGACTGTTTCATCTTAATCCAATTTGATTAAGCCAAAAATTCGGATCCCCTACTAGTTCAAATAAAATTAAATAAAAAAAATACTATCAACTAGAGCATAGTTTAAGGATTATACTATACAAATTCAAGCGCGATAAGGATTACGGTCCTTTCTAAATAAATTTATAAAAATTCAATTTTAAAAATTAATCTAAAATAAAATATAACCCAAATCCAAAAAATATAGTACAATTGATTAAGTATAAGAAAAAGATATTATGTTTTAAACTTTATCAAATCTAAAGTTACAGATTATCCGAAATAATTTTAGAAGTTGTAATAGTAAAAAAAAAAATAAGTTCAAATTTAAATTTTTTTATACAATGTGTTTGTCACAAAAAAATACATAGCCTAATCAAATTTTGTAAAATTTGAAGTTCAAATAATATACACATACATGCATATATATATATATATATATATATATATATAAAATACTAAAAAACTAAAACCAATCCCAAAAAAATCGAGTCACATGATATAACATAAAAGGATCCAATAAAATGAAAAAAAATAAAATAGACTAAGTGAACAACAACCTCTAACCAAGCAAACCAAATCAAACCAACCAAACCAACACCAATAAGGACTCAGACCACCACAATTGAGAAAAAGCAAATAACAAACCTATAGCAAAACAAATATAAACAAGCAAAATCAAACCTCGATCTACAACCTCTACCTGCAGCCCTTACTTGTAACCGAACTGAGGAAGCAGCCGAACACAAGAAGAATAGCAGCACCAAGTAACTGAGCTAACTGTAGCAAGAGTCACCGCCAGAGAGCCCAAACAAAAGACTAACATGTACAATAATCTGTACTGCAACCAGTGAAAAATAAGTGACCAAAAACAACCACTGTCAACCAACTTGCAAATCAACATGAAAATTATTCCTTTACTACAACATGTCAAATATTTATTTAAAGTAACGACAAATGAGCAATTCTGGGCCACAACAGAGCTAACTGCAAATAAAACAGACCAAACTAGGGCAAAAACGCGATCGACAGAACAGCCCGAGCAGATCGAACCACATCAGAACCCAAAGGATCAGCCCAGAAAACCACAGAAGCTAGAGATTGAGAACCAACGGCAACACCGGCACGAATAACATAACATGAAACCACAGCACAAAGGTAATAGACAACACGAAATACCCCCAGAAATTCTCAAACAATTGAAACCAACAGAAATAAGAAATCCAATAGACAAACCAACCCCAAAGTCACAAACATATGAACACGCAACACAAAAACTCCATACTAGAAGAAACATAACAGCAAGCCTCAAACAACTGAACACACAACACGAAAATCACAAACAAACTCAAACATCAACATGAAACCAGAATAAAGCCATCTACCACTCTAGACAACCAAATCTTACTAGCACAACACCAAATACCCCCAACAAAACAACCATCATGACAAACCAACCCTAAAGCCAACCAACCAACCAGCCAACAAAAAGAAACAAATTAATATCAACCTTAAGCAAATAGAACCCAAAGAGAGCCACCGCAATACAAAAAACCACAGGCAAATCCAACCAACAGCACAAGACCAAAAGAAGGCCAATGTCAACTCCGAATCCCCAACTCTACATCCACCGCCACAAGCTAACCAGTAGCGGCTGCCCCTTCTAATCATAAGGCTTAAGGAGTGGTCGTCACTAAGCACATCTTATACTTAACATTATGTAAAAATTTAAGACTCCAATCCAATCTTAAGGAAAAGAGATACTTTTCTAAATAGGGTAAAGATTAACAATCACTTAATGAGTATCAGAGTGCGGAAGAAAAGTATCAACTGAAGTAAACATCCATACTATAATATAAAGACATCCAGCTCAGAATATATACAATGCAGGAAAGTAAAGCACAATTTAGTCATGAATTATTACAAATATTTAAAGTTTAAAGAACTGTAATATAAGATGCTCTCATCCTCACAAAGTAAAAGTAAAGTAAACTAGTAAGAAGACTAAGGTCCCTCAGTAGTCTGGACCTCCTCCTGGATCTGCTCCTCTGCAGGCTCAATCTCCTCAAAAAGCTCAGAATCTACCATTATCGGTTTCATAATGGTAGGGCCCCAGCCAATAAAAAAAAATCTTGTTAGACAAAATATCTAAGTACATTTTAAGGTAATGAATTTTAATGTATTTTAATGACATCACAACTGAAATTAAGCATAGTATAGCGGTAAAGCACAAAGAAAGGCAAGAACAAGTCATGAGGTAGAAACATACCTCAATTCAGGATGCAATACAAGATAAGTAAAGTACAAGGGTAAATCTACTAAGTACAAAGAAAAGTCTTAAGAAATATGATCAAACTAACATGCCATTTATAGTATAAGTAAAAGTACAGTACTGAAAATATAAAACTAGCATCCTAACATGCTTTCAAGTAAATAAAACGACTGACATACAGAAAGTTTTGAAATGTAAAGGAACTGCAGAAAATGAAAAAAATATGAAAGAAATAAAAGTGTACTGAAACGGTAAAGTAAAATAAGTCTGAAGTGTAAAGAAAATATGTAAAGTAACTATAAAGAGTCTGAAAAGTAAATGTAAGTAATGTAGATTAAAGTGTTGTACGTGTGAGATACTCTTACTTAGTCTGCCAAAAAGTAAAGTTCATCTGATAATCTAGGAGAAACATCCCAAATTAAAGTAATGTCCACCAAAAGAGGCATCTAGGAGAAACATCCCAAATCCTAAAGTAAACTCCACAAAGTATCTAAAGGGCATATAGGAGAAACATCCCAATGCCAAAGTAAAGTACCATAGGGGAAATTCCCTAGGCAAAAGCAGTCCTAAAGTAAAGTCATACTAAGTGGCAGGCTAAGTAAAACATAAACCATAAGTATTATGTTGTTTATTAATATTTCTTTTAAAATTATGCATATGATATGTGAATAAAATTCAAAGTATATTATAAAGTATGTATCAAGTATTTAAGTATGTCCAAAAATGAAAAAGGCTCAAATAACAAGAAAAGCATAGCAGGTCAAATCAATGAAATAAATAGCACTACATAAATTTTGTGATATCACCTGTTTTCTAATATAAATATTCTAACTACTCTAAGTTACATAAGATTCAGAATCATAAATTCTTACGCTGTCTGTAACTTAGAATCACGTACCTACAAGTTGAACATAATTAGGATTAGCTACGTCCTAATTATAAATGAATCAAATGTCGCCTATAAAGTTAAATATGTAAATCAATCGTCCTAAGTTATTATTTTATAAATCCCAACTAAATCTTAATTAGCCAAATCAAGATTGAAATGATTAAGAATCAAACTCAAAGAATGAAGTTTAATTCTTAATCACAAGGGTCATCTTAAGGACTAAGGTTTAATCCCATCTTACTGATTAAGTGTTAAGGCAAATCCTATTGAATTAAGTCATATTCAATAGGATAGATCTCTAATCATAATTCTAATATTAAAATACCAAATAATCCATTAATAAATTATAAAAAATCTAATAAACTAGTAAGATCAAGGTTTCACTTTAAGGAGGAACCCATTTTACCAATTAGATAAATTCTAACCTAAGATCTAATCATAATCTTGGGAGTTAAGGCTCTTAAATACTAAGAGTATCACTCAGACACACATCCTAACTAAGGTTATAAGACCTAAAGAATGATCTAAGAAGTTCAAAGGAAATGAAATTTCTCTCATAATTTACTTAAGTTTTATTTAAGACTTAACTTAGGAGTTTCTTCAATTTTCTAATTTAAGACTTAGAATTATCTAAATTAAGGACTAATTCATTATAATTACTATATATTATGATTTAGAAGTGAAATCAGGTCTTAGATTTATTAAACCTTAATTTTGAGCAAAAGGACCATTTTGCCCCTCCTTAAGGGTCTAAAATTCACCTTTATGAATTAGCACTTAATTCTGGATTTTAATAATGTGGAATGATTACTTACTGCCTAATATGTGTTTAGATAGTAAGTTCATTAATTTTGATTAAGTATTGAGCCTTATAAGGTCAATTAAGGAATTTGACCTATAAAGGTATTTTGGTAAATTTTACCCTAATAACATATAATTTTTCTGTTAGTTTATTAAAGTTTATGTCCTAAGTTTTCCATCAAATAAAAAATCATCAAATTCTGATGTGTATTGGCTAAGTTATAGCTAATACAAGTTCTAGGGTTTAAAGGGTAATTAAGGATTCTTAATTAAGGGCCAAAAACCCTAACTTTGTCATTTGGTGCCCAAATTGAATAATTTCAATGGCTGTATATCACAATTGATCCACTAATTCTAATGACAAGTGGTAGGTTCAATTTGGACTCCATTTGGCTAAGTTATGGCCTAATTAAGATTTAGGGTGATTAGTGAGTGATTAGTGAAATTAATCACCTAATCACTAATCCAACCATACAGTTAGGTTTTAATAAGTTCTATGAGTTCTCAAAAACCTAAATCACTCAATTTAGATTATTAGATTTGCTAATATTCACTAATTATATTTTAGGGTAATTAAGGGTGATTAACAAATCTAACTGTTGGATCCTAAATATTTTTGTAGATCTTTGTAGATTAGGTTTTTCTGATCTAAATTGGTGTTTGGATCACCTAATTTGGAGCTAAAATGACCAACTTATGGTCATTTGAAGTTCTAGGTCAAATTAGGCTAATTAGGGTTAGATCCTAAATGTCATTAGTCAATTGCTAATCCAAACAGCAAAGTTAATACTTTTAGATTAATTTTTAGGATTTTGTGAGTATTTTAAGACCCATATTAGGTATGTTTGGTTAAGTGTGTGCAAAGTTGTGACTAGTTGAAGTTTTATAACAATATTTGATTTATTTAATAACCTAAAATATCACTATACAAAATATATGTCCAAATGAAATTTTGACTATTTCATATTATTCCTTAAATTTTACTGATAAATTTAGTATATTCATTTGCTATTTTTGGACTTATAAATCTTAAGATATGATTACTTTAAGTCTTATGTTTTAATTAATTAAATTTAATTTAATTAAACTAATTTAATTTAACAGAATTTAATAAATTAATTTTTAAAAAAATAATTAACTTAATTTGTTACTGGTTTTTTGCAGGTGGGACCACGGGGACACATGTCCACCTGCTAATGGCCGATGCTCAGTTGAGTGGGACCCACAGCTGTCTCAAATGAGACATTACTGATGTGTGAATCAGAGGTGGGCCCCACATCAAGTGCTCAGCCGATGAGGTAGCGCTACATGGCGTTCTGAGACACGCAGAGGGAACGAAGGTGGGGCCCGCCACTAATACACGCGGGCTGGTCGAAGGTCGAGGAAGCCTCGACCCGAAAACCAGCCCCTTCGCTTCTTCTTTTCAGACGCGCCGAGGACTTCTCCTAGGGCAAGAAATTTCGGCGACTTCCCAGCGATGATCGGTCGTGGCCCGCATGGCAAATTCAAGAGCACAGCTTGGCCTTCCTTATGAGTTTTAGACGCTAGCATTTGGAGCATTCTAGCACCCTAAACCATGATGCCCTAACTAGACTATAATGAACCCTAACAAACCACAGCAAAAAAATTCGCAAATGGAAGAATACTCGATCAATTCGTATGGTTTCAATTGAATTAAAGTAGTTAATCAATACAATTGCATTTGCATGCTCTTAATGGAATGAGGAATTGGCACTGAAGTGGAGTACCTTAAGTCGAACGGTCGGGAGAAAATGAACTACGCTCGGGATTTTGCGAGACTTGAACTGGCTCCAAATGATGAAAACCTGAGCTTAGAGTTCATTTCCATTCTAAATGGAGATTTGGAAGCGGTGGGGAAGGACAGGTGTAGCGGTGGAGAGCGACGCATGCGATCGAGGGGGTGCCGCGTGCGAGCCCGAGGCCACGCGGATGCCTTTCGGGGACGAAAGGCCTGGACCGTTCGATCGATCGATCGAACGATCCAAAACTGTCGTTGAATCAAACGGTCAGTCGCGAAAAGGGAGACGACATCTGAGGGTTTTGGATGGCGCCGTTAATGCTTAAATTATTATTATTATTTAATTCATATTATACATGTTTAATTAATCAAATTTACCGTATTAAATGTATCCCAAAAATTCTTAATAAATCTCCCCTAGCTAATTGAGGGGTGATGAACACAACGATGCACTCAGATTTTTGTTTCGATGAGTATTTAATTATTTGATTTTTTTAGGTATTTAAAATAATATTAAAATATTTGACGAAAATCCAACGACTTCCAAATGCATCCAAAACTTCACCCCTAGCTATATTGGGGGTGGTGAACGCAATGGAGAAGTCAGATTTTTAATCTGAAGTCTAGATAAAAAGTCAATTTCTAGGGTTTGAGATTTTTCTAGAAATCAGGTTTTGATCCATTTGATTCCTGATTTGATCTAGATCTTAGAGGTAAGTTCTAAATGACATAATTAATATTCTAGAACCTCAATTAAGGCTAAAATTAGTCTTAAGTAATCTTAGTAACAACATGGGTTGTTACAGACTCCCCCACTTAAGAACGATGTCGTCCTTGACATCACTTAAGTGAGAAGAATAAAGCAGATGTAAATTAATAAATTGTAATAGTTTAGAATTAAGGAATTACCTTAGTTAAAAAGGCTTGGGTATTTCTGTCGCATATCCGCTTCTTTCTCCCAAGTGGCTTCATTGTATGATCAGCTCTTCCACTGAACTTTAATCATATTGATTGCTCGATTCCTTAGTCGCTTGCAATCATGAGCCAAAATCTGAATTAGTTCTTCAGCATATGTCAGATCTGGCTGAATTTGAATTTCTGGGAATTGAACAAGATGTGAGGGATCTCTGAGGCACTTCCTTAAAGATGACACATAGAATATATTATGAACTGCTGAAAATCATCTGGAAGATTTAATTGATAGGCGGAGGAACCTATTTTTGCCGATATTTCAAATGGGCCAACATAACGAGGACTTAGCTTTCCTGTTATACCAAATCTGTAGACTCCTTTCATAGGACTGACTTTCAAATAAGCGAAATCTCCAACTTTGAATTCTAAGAAATGATGATGCCCATAATGATATTTCTTTTGGCGATCTTGAGCTGCACGAATATGCTGTTGAATCAACTGAATCTTCTTATTTGTTTCTTCTACTAATTCAGACCCGTACAGCTGCACACTGCCAATCCCTGACCATGCCAATGGTGTATTACACTTCCTGCCATATAATGCTTCATATGGAGCCATTTTTATGCTAGCTTGGAAGCTATTGTTATAGGCGAATTCTACTAATGGCAGATGATCTTCCCAAGATCCAGCAAAATCAAGAATACATAATCTAAGTAGATCTTCCAAAACTTGATTTACTCGTTCTGTTTGTCCATCTATTTATGGATGAAAAGCTGTACTTAATGCTAGAGTTGTGCCTAGATCTTGATGTACAGCCTGCCAGAATCTTGAAGTAAATCGACTATCGCTATCAGATACTATTGATCTAGGAATCCCATGTAATCTGATCACTTCTTTGATGTAAAGTTTGGCAAGTTTCTCCACAGAATCAGTCTGATGAATGGGAATAAAGTGAGCAGATTTAGTCAATCTATCAATAATCACCCAAATTGCATCATACCCAGATTTCGATCGGGGAAAACTCATTACAAAGTCCATTGATATATCTAACCACTTCCACTCAGGTACCTCTAGTGGTTGAAGTAAGCCACCAGGCCTTTGGTGTTCTGCCTTAACCAAGCTACATGCATGGCATTTCTCAACGAACTCTGCCACACTTTTTTTCATCCCAAGCCACCAGAAGGACTGTTTTAGATCTTGATACATTTTTGAGCTTCTAGAATGAATTTGATAGCCAGAATTATGTCCTTCACTTAATACCTCCTATTACATGGATTTAGGAATCCATAAATGATTATCCTGATAAATCACTAACCCATACAATTGTAAATCATGACGACGTCCTCCTTCAATATTCATCTTAAGCTTTAAATATTCTTCATCTTTGGTTTGAGAGATGGAAACATCCCTATGAAATGTAGGTTCTACATTTATGTTAGTTAATATTGAGCTCATAACATCACTCTGAATAAGAACAATTTCCATCTTTTGAAATTCTTCTATAAGTGAACTTGTAGTAATTAATGTTGATAAAGTTGCACTATGGCTAAGGGCATCTGCCACCACATTTGCTTTATCTGGGTGGTATTGGATTTCTATATCATAGTCACTTAACAACTCAAGCCATCTTCTTTGGCGACAATTCAATTCACATTGAGTGAAAATGTATTTCAGGCTTTGGTGATCAGTGAAAATGGAACATTGAACACCATATAAATAATGACGTCATATTTTTAATGCAAAAATTACCGCAGCAAGTTCTAGATCGTGTACTGGATAATTCCTTTCATGAGGCCTCAACTGTCTTGAAGCATATGCAATCACCTTTCCTTCTTGCATTAGCACACAACCTAATCCAGTTCCTGAGGCGTCTGTATATACTTGATAGTTCATACCTTCTTTTGGTAGAACTAATACTGGAGTAGTAGAAAGAGCATCTTTTAAGGTTTGAAATGCCCTTTCACAATCAGGAGCCCAGATAAATGGAATAACTTTATGAGTTAGCTTGGTTAATGGAGCAGCTATCTGAGAGAATCCTTTGACAAATTTTCTAAAGTAGCCAGCGAGACCTAAGAAACTTCTTTTATCGGTTACTGTCTTTGGCTGGTTCCACTCTTAAATAGCACAGATCTTCTGTTGATCAACTCAGATTCCCTGAGCATCTACAATATGACCCAAGAATGCTACTGACTTCAACCATAATTCACATTTTGAAAATTTGGCATATAATCTATGTTCCCGCAAAGTTTCTAATACTGTTCTTAAATGATCTTCATGATCTTCCATAGTATTTGAATAGATGAGTATATCATCAATGAATACAATTACAAATTTATCTAGGAATGATTTTAGGACTCGCTGCATTAAGTCCATGAAAATAGAAGGTGCATTTGTGAGTCCAAAGGACATTACAAGAAATTCGTAGTGTCCGTACCGGGTTTTAAATGCTGTCTTTTCCATGTCAGAATCTTTTACTTGAAGTTGATGATATCCTGATCTTAAATCAATCTTCGAGAATACTATTGCTCAGAATAGTTGATCGAATAAATCATCGATTCTAGGAAGTGGGTATTTATTCTTAATAGTGACTTTATTTAATTCTCTGTAGTCTATACACATTCGCATAGACCCATCTTTCTTCTTTACAAATAATACCGGAGCACCCCATGGTGACATACTTGGCTTAATAAACCCTTTATCCAATAGTTCTTTTAATTGCTCACTAAGTTCGTGAAGTTCCTTAGGAGCCATTCTGTAAGGAGCTTTTAAAATTGGTTTAGTACCCGGGACTAAATTAATTGCCATTTCGACTTCTCTTGGTGGAGGTAACCCGAGTAGCTCTTCAGGAAAAACATCAGCAAATTCATTAACCACCTTAATCTCAGAAAGTGGTATATCCTTTTTACTTTCTCCCAGCATAGTAACTAGGTGTGCTGCACAACCCTTGTTCACTAATTTAATTGCTGTTATTGCATTAATTAGTGAACTTAAAGTACTGAATCTCCCTATAAATGTTGATGTAGTGTCTGGTGATCGAAGTGATATATTCTTTTGTTGACAATTAATAGTAGTGTTGTGAGTATTGAGCCAGTTCATACCCAAGATTATATCAAAGTTTACTATCGGTAAAATTATTAACTTGGCTTGAAACACTTGCTCATTTAAGGGTACTTGAAGGTTACAGAAGTAGGTGGTATTGAGTTGAGTTCCAGATGGTAGCCCAACTGCTAAAGATCTTGCAATTTTGTAACGAGGCAAATTTAATTTTTTAACAAAATTTTCAGATATAAATTAATGACTTGCTCCCAAATGCATCCAAAACTTCACCCCTAACTAATTTGGGGGTGGTGAACGCAATGACGAAGTTTTAATCTGAGGTCTAAATAAAAAGTCAATTTCTAGGGTTTGGGATTTTCCAGAAATCAGGTTTTGATCCATTTGATTCCTGATTTGATCTAGATCTTAAAGGTAAGTTCTAAATGACATAATTAATGTTCTAGAACCTCAATTAAGGCTAAAATTAATCTTAAGTAACCTTAGTAATAACCTGGGTTGTTGCATAACCCCAAAGCCAACCCACCAAAATAAAGAGACAAGTCAAATGCCAACATCAGGCAACTTAATATGGAAGCTCGCATTAGTGCATAACAGAGAAAATTTGGCATTGTTAACAATTTTCCAACTTAATTGATTGGAGGGATAGGCATTAAGCGTCATAGCTACCTCAGCAATGGCCTATTGAATAATAACTTTCTTATTAAGGTGAATATTATTATGCTTCTTCTTGTTACGAGCATTCAAATACTCAACAAAGTATAAGTATCAATGATATTCCCTACATTCAATTTCTTTTTTTTAGTGATTGCCCCAACAACCAAAAATATCTTCGAGGCTAAATAAATAAATAAATAAATAAATATATTAATATATTTGTGCATCGGTGCGCGCGCGGGCGCACACGAGTGTGTGTGAATGATTTTGTAGCTCAGTGGTTGAGGCGCAAGCTTTATTATTTCTTAATAATAACTGTAGTAATATACTATATTTCTTTATTAAGAAAATGTACACCTCTATACTCATGTACATGCTTTCCTTGACACCAATGCAACATTATTATTTAATACAATATAATTATTTTAATATTTAAAAAGGCTCCATCCATAGAGAGACTCATCCCACTTGGGCTACCCACTTACATTGAGAAATCTAGCACCGCTTGGTACCTTGACATCGGCGGAGCTTGTCGACCTAGCTCGTCCCCTTCCCCTCCTATTCTTTTCCTATAAATAGCCCTTCATCTCCTCTAATTTTCTTCACAAATCGAGCCATCTTCTCCTTCTTTTCCTCGTCTGATCTTCTTCGACTGCCTTCAACGTCGCCCCTTTAGCCGTCGAGAAATCTATTCACACCATCACTGGGTAGGTAAGAACTAAAGAAAGACAGAAGTAATTTTTTATAAAATAATAATATTATGATATTAATAATAATGATGATAATAATAATAACTATGTAATACTAAATATAATAATATTAATTGATAAATATAAATAATATTAACAATATAATAGTAATTTTATATTAATAATAACGTTAGTAATATACTATAATATAATATAGTATAATAATAATAATTATTATATTACATTATAGCATTATTAATAATATTATTAGTATTATTTTATAAAAAATGAGTATTATATTATATTATAACATACTAATACTTTTAATAGTAATAATAATAATAATATACTAATAACTATATAACAAAGCTTATAATAATAATAATAATAATTGTAATTATAATTATAGTTATAATTATAAGAGAAATAATATGTAATAAAAATATAAAAACAGTAATAATAACTTAATATGAATAATAATATATGAATAATTAAAATAATTATAGTAATAATAATAATATAATATTCATATTAAATTATTAAAATAATATGACAATATAATACTAAAAAAATATAATAATATATATAATAATATAACTAGAGCAATATTAATGTATATTACAATAATGATTATATAATATGAATAAACATTCAACAATCTAGTCCAAGACAGGAATTGCTGCTAATCAAGCTAGATGTAGTATAATATTCAAATTAGAATTTAATTACATTCGTATCTATCAAAATTATTAGTGCAACATTTAGATTAGTGCAAATAATATTAGGTCATTATATATCTACAAATTCAAATCTATTGCATATTACTAAGGAGTTGTAACATTTAGATATAATAATAAGAAATTCCAGTTTAGGGAAAAAACTCAGATCTAAAACAATCGCTTTATAAAAAGATGGAATTATGATTGGGTTATAGTGGAGTTCATATCAAATTATCTTAGACTCGAACTTGGCTTAGAACTCGACTCGAAAGTTCGAGTCCCAGACAATTTCTATTCTCCCCTCCGTCTCTCTGCTCTTCGCCGTCTAGACTGGTTTATCCAGAAAACGGTAGCTCGTTCAAAGAAGAAAGCAGGTTCCCGAAATGGCTTCTTCCGAAGCTGAGCCTTCAAGTGATCACTCTGCCAGCGGTTGGAAAGGACGCATCGTCATCCCAACTTTACTAGCAGGTCCTCCAACTCTCCCTTCCTTTGTTGCTCTTTGGCTAAACCTATTATTCATTTCTCTATCTCTTTATGATTCTGTTACTGCTAGTCTTATCAATGCTAATTATGTAAAAAAAACCCTAGAGACTATTGTAAAATTTGATGTAGTAAAAATATTTAATGATGATTCGTAGTAGTTTGGAGATTTGCTTGAATAGCGCCTCTTTTTGAGTAATTATATTTTAATTTACTTCAAATGTAAAATTTTATCCTCTTGCAATAACTGTCCAAATGTCTGTTATTGTTGAGGTAGACCGGAAGAAATGGGTGTAGTATTTGTTAATGGAAAGAATTGGGTGCTGGATATGCAGAAAGGAATATTTTCTTAGTTTTCCAGTTTAACTATGGTAATGGTTTTTCTTCAGGGGCGGTGGGTGGAGCAGCCGGATTGGTCTCTAAGAGCAGGATGACACTTGGCATTGCTAACGTTTCAGCAACTTATGCTGCCAACTTTGCCATCGTTGCTGCCTGCTATTGTGGTAATTTCATCTTGCAGAAGTTAGTAACATTCATTTTGTACCCTCTTTTTTTGTTGCATTGCTAAATGCCTGGTTAAGATGAAGTTACTGATGATGTTCTCCCAATATTTTGTGAACTTTTATGGTTCTATACCTTTTCATCGTGTTTTTTCCTCAAGACTCGTAGTGCCGTTTTTGCAATGAATTTAGAGTGTCTTTGAAGCGTAATGGTTAACCTGCTGCATTGTTACTTTCTATGTTGATTTAAAGTGTTAGATATTCTTGATATCCATGGGATTTGGGGTTGTTAAGGGGAAAATAGGCTAGATTTTAAACTATAAATGTTTTTATACTGTTGAAAGACAAAGCAGAATGACAGTTGTGGAAATGAATGTTTTTTTCATGCTTCTTTCAATTGCTGGTGTGTTGGAAATGCTCTCTCATACGTGAAGCTAAAGGTAGGGTTAAATAGCACAATGGAAGCAAAGGATTTATGTAGCTGACCCACTTGGTGTGATTCAAGCTTGGCTCGTTATTGTTATTGTTACTATTGTTTAGCTTTTGTTTTACTTATGCCTTGCTAATATGTCTCGCATAAACAAGCTTATATGCATTGTAGATTATGAATTTTATAGAACTTAAAAAAAAATTAAATATTCATCTTGTCCAATTTTTTTTGAACAATTGTGGTTTAGAAATGAAGTGAAGAAGAAAAATTCTTTGGAATTGTTGACTTGCTTGTTTTTTGCTTGTCTACAAAAGTTAGTTAATCATTGTAGTTGACTACTTAATTTGAATACAAAGATCACCAGTATTTACACGGTAGTTGCATTTAACCTCTATAAATATTTTGTTTATGGGGTTTTTAATCTATTTTTAGGTGTGTTTAGTTGGATTATTTCTCCTTCTCTCAAATTCCAAGTTTTTTCTCAACTTTGCAGGTGTGCTGCGGGGAACTTGTAAAAAGTGTAATTAAGTTCAATGGATCAATGAATATTTTATTAAAAGTTGTATTTGCTGCTTGTTTCCTCTTCTTTTCTTCTTCTTCTTCTTCTTCATTTCTATGTTCTCTTTTCTGTTTTCATCCCAGGCATACTGTCTTAAAGAAAACCCTATTTCCTTATACTATTCTTTGATTTCAACCCTTTTTTGTGCAGGAAACCTGTAACATATGGTGGTTTTATAGGACATTTGAAATTGTTCCCCATTCTTTCAACCCAGAAGGAAATCCTTTGCATCATCACCTTTGTGAACCATTTTGGGACTTTGATTTTACCCATAAAATCTATTAGTAATAGTGCAAGTTAGTGTTCATCCACTATGTTTGCCATTTCACATATGACATTGATCAATTGTGTGCGAATGAGCACTAGCGTTTCAAAGAGAAGTTATGGTGGTTCCTATATGTAGTTTTTTTATGTATATATATAAATCTGTTGCAGAAAAAAAAAATCTGTTGCAATTTGACATCTTCGAGCTCTAAGAAAGATTATCCTGGCTAGGAGATCAACCCTAATCTTATGATTTCCGGAATCTATTTTTTCAATATCCATGTAGATAAATACTTTTTCCAGAAGCTACTTAAAACCTTTTTTTGTCTCTTTCCATAGGGGCACTTTAACGTCTCATTTTCAGTCAGTAAAATAGGTGCTAACATTTCAAAATAATTTTCATTCAACTATTCTTATTAATGTTTCAGTGTCATTGTACTAGAAAAAATCTAAGTTGGCATGAGTGCTTCTCATAAATCACTTGGTGTGATGAAAAACTTTCAGGGCTCAAATCTTTGATGATGGAATTGACAATTTTTCTTGTTAATATTAATTTGCAAAAATAATGACAGAATTGTAACACCACGAATTACGTTTATCTTCCAACAAAGATAATGGCTCTACGAACTGTTTCCTTAAAACATAAACACAACCAAATCATGCGGATCTAGTTGAGTTTAGGTACACAACAAAGCCAAATTTAAACTGTAATAAAAGCATTTAGAACATTCCACTATTTTTTTTTTTCATTTACATTATTAACATCAATTCACCTAGCAAAAAAAAATGCCAATAGGAACACTCAGTTCACAAAAAAATATCCTGCCAACATCTGACACATAGACTTATGTCTCATTGTTCAACATTTTTTTGTTGCAAAATCATCAATATTTGTAAATTAAACATTCCCACAAATGTGGGTGAGCAAGGCCTAGTAAATTTCAACAGCCAATTAGTTGTTTTTCTTGTTGAAATGGTTTCGGCTGTTCAAAACGCCATTGATGAATGATGTTGGCCATTTGATGATGTTGGCAAGAGAAATATCCACATTTTTGAGCCATATTTGGGGGAGTATACGATCTCCTAAATGGATTATAGTAAACAATCTTATATAAAAAAATCTAAAATTGGTGCTAGACAAGGCTCTAAACGAATTAATTTCATGCTTGATCAATTGAATGTGGAGATGGAGGAAAAGCATCGCATGCAAAACCCCTAAATCTTAAGTCTAATTAATTCTAAGAGCCTAAGCTAAATAGTAATCGACAGATATAGATATTTATTTATATATAAGTTGTTTTAATCCCACGAGAATGACCATAATGAGATGATTCTAGAACTCCTTTGCAAGATTCGTATGAGCTCTTCGGGCTGAAGAAACCATTATCACAAGTTCCCAATGTGCAGGTGGAAGCTAGATTGTGTGGATGAAATAGGAGGGGTTCTAAGGTTTTGGGGAAAGATTTGGGCTGTCAAATTCCCCCAAAACCTAATCATCTTGGTTTATATAGGCCAAAGATAGCACACCAATTTATCTTAATTGTTTGTTTTCAAATCAACAATAAAATTTAATTGCGTTTTTTGCATTTGGTCAATATGATCAAATAGTCAATCGTTGAACATAATAACTTGATGGATTGTCCCAGTTGTCATTTATAATAGTCAAATTAGCTATAGGTAGATTGTTGAACGACTTTGGTCATTCACGATCTAGGCAGAAAAAGTGGGTTGTTACGACTCCCATCTTTAGAAATAATATTGCCCTTGACATTACTGCATAGGAAATGGAGGTAGAGTTACATAACTTATGGTAGAATCAGAATGAAGCCCTACTGAGTCTAAAAAATGCTTCCAGAATAGAATCCAAAGCATAATTCATGGCAGAATTAAACCAAAATGCAAGTAGTGAAGGTTCCCAAGAGTAATGTAATTGTTCATTGAAGATTCTTCTCACACATGATCTTAGAGGAATTATATCCATGATTGTGCCAGTTTTGAAGCATACAACCTCTCCAAAATTGTGCACTTAAAATTTGCCAAATTTGACAAACAGCTCAGATAATTTGATAATTCACATTATAAATCTGAAAAATAAAAGAAAAACCAAAATTGAGTAAGAAATAAAAATTTACTAAATCTTAAAATTCAGAGTGGTGTACAAATGTAGAATGTGATGCTAACAGATGGAGGTATTCATTATGCATCCTAAGTTGTATTATGCTTAGTGTCATGGCTCCACCAGACTTGCACCATCAGAATGGTCTAACTTCATTACTTGCGGACGTCAAAAGCCAGAATGCTCGTGAGCTTCTTGAAAAAAGTGAGATCTGGCTGAATTTACACTACCCCTTCACAAAATCCTTAAAGAAAGATCAAAAGAAATTATCAAAGTTGAGGCAAGATGTTTTGCTCATCTCCTATCTACTGAGGCAGGATCAATTGGTATGCAGAAGATCCATGCTGCTCCATCTTGTAGGTTACAACATAGGGAGGACTTGGCTCTCCTTCTCGACCAAAATTGTGCATGCAATTCTTGGGGTTCATGCAAAGAAACCCGAAGTTGCCAACAAAAAAATCTACAAAATAGTCACGTCAAAGTATTGCTTCTAACAATATTTGGCCTCACATATCTAGTCACGAACAAGCCAAATCATTGTCGTAGCATCATCTACATAACTCAGAACCAAACACGAACCACTTGCCAACTTTAATCCAAACCAATGAAGTGCGACACCTTTGCCCATGAAGGAACACCTATGGAGCTATGCTGATACTAGTCTAGTTGTTGTTGAAAGCAAACTTTATTAGCGGGATGTAGTTCTCTCATGATCCAATATAATCCAAAGCACACAATCATAGAATTCTTTAAAAGTAATTGATTCTCTCAATTTGGCCTTTTGTTTGCGGATAGAATGTCGTGATGAGATGTTGTCGAATACCAACTCTTTAGAGCCTAGAAGTGAAAATCCCATCATGGTCCAAAATGATCACTTTTTATGCAACATGAAGATCCCTCGAAATTATAATAAACAAAAAAAATTTATAGATTGATATTTTGACCGGCAAGAATTGAGCAGACTTGGTTAAACTATCTACATTACGAAGAGTGCATCATCACCTTGATGAGAAAGTGTGTTGCTGGACACGATGTTTGTCGAGACTCTTCCCATTTCCACTTCAGAATGGAAAACAATTGCAAAGGGCATTAGTATGTTCCACCTTACCTTGCTCACATTAGGCGCACCAAGATAGATCTATGATCTTGCTCTTTATTTTGGGCCATCAAAATATAAAACAAAGATTTTGGTAAATCCATGATGAAGACACAAAATTGATGATGCTCACCACTATACAACCTAAAGATCATAGAATGAAACTTTAGAATTATTCATATAGCAATCATGATGGGTATTATAATAAACAATCCGTGCATCCATCATATCATATTACTCAGAATTGTAGTATTGAGCTAAAATAATCCTATTTTAAAGGGTTGATTAAGTAGAATCGTAGTAACGTGTAGAAGCCTCAGAATATCCTTGAGATCCAATCTCCTAAATCACGGAGCAAAAAGGGATTCAGGGTTAAAAAAGAAATGGTATACTTGTGCTAAGTGTGTTTGCCATAACATTTGGCATTACTAGGTCAGTACTGAGTAATTAGATCGAAGTCTTTAATCGGTTCTAACTAGTAACATAACAAATGTTCAACTTATTTTGGGTAAAGGTATACTTAAACCTTTGATGGTTTGTAAAAAAATCACAATGAGAATTGTACAATAATATCTCCACTTCTTCAGAGCATAGGTAATTATTGTTATCTCTAAGTTTATATCGAATAACTCTTCTCAAATAGTTTGAATTGATGAGACAAGCAATTTTTTAACCCTTTTGCAAAAGTAGAAGATAAACTAGAATGGAAACATAACCTTAGAATTTAATGGGATGAAGAAACTGCAACCATAAGCTCCATTGCAAGCTCCTAGAGACTAGGTTGAGTGGAGGGAGGGGTGTACCCATGTTAGATTAATAACAATCAATCTAACATTAGGCACATCTCCACAGGATTATATTGGCAGTTAAGCCATATAACATTTAAACAATATCCAAGTCTGCACTACGTGAGGTGGCAGGAGGTCTGTCGATCGCTTGAGGCTGGGGAAGACTTTTCTTGTAGCCCGCCACACTTTTAGCTACGTCAGCAGGGAGAATCTCTTATGGGTGAGAGCCATGGAGTTTCGCTACCATCATCGGGGTGATGATTTTACTGTTCGGCTGATTCTGCAGTTTGGAGGATACGGGGGTATGGGTGACTGATTGTCTAGCGCCACACTTGATCGATAGAGGAGAGTTTGCAGTGGCAGGTCGACGTTTTCATGGAGAGTCGGGCTAGTCAAATTTACAGAGCGGAGGTGAGCGATCGGCCTTGGCAGTTTGCGGCTATGTGGGGGATGGATCTGGGCCCCAGTGAGGCTTATTTCCTGTGGCGATTACTCAGTGATGCCATCCCGGCGGGGTGTTGGCTGTTCAGGAGGGGACTCACTTAATCAGTGGCTTGTGTCTGGGGTTGTGATACTGATGAGGATAGGGAGCACTTCGTGGCCCACTGCAGTTATATGAGGCCCATTCTAGAGATTTTTGTGCGTTGGGGCTTGCTGCCGGCCACTATGACCTCTTTGGACCAATTTACTGCTTTGTATTCAACTGCTATTGCGTCTCGCCACCATCGTTCCAGCTGTCAGGTTGCGGCCTGCTCCCTCTACCAAGCTTGGCGGACTAGGACTAAGTGTTCTCACGGTAGTAGGTACCCGACTTCGCTGGTTTGTGCGGGTTTGATTTTCTCAGCGATGGTCAGTGCTGGTCTGCACGGCGGGTCTGATTCGTGGTATTCCACGGTCCACCAGGACCCCTCTACCTCCTTGAGATGGTGCCCCCCCCGACCCGTTTGCTAAAGGCCAACATTGATGCTTCCTATATACATTGGGAGTCTGCTGCTTTTGGTGGAGTTGTGGTCCGCTATTCAGGAGGCCACTTGCTCGCTGCTGCTGGAGCTTGTTTACAGGCCACGTCTCCTCTCTAGGCTGAGATGTAGGCGATTATTATTCTGCAACAGGCCCTCCTGCCTAGAGGCGTTGACACTGAGGGCAATTGTCTTGGAGCGATTCGGAGGCTCCAACATCACCGGGAGAGGACTCCCCGTTCACGAGGCGGAGCGCGCCACGCTGATCACCTTGTTTTCTTACTGAATTTTTCTTATGTGATTTTTGTTCACCATTCGCGCGATGCGAATTGTGCAGCAGACTTTTGTTCTATGTTAGCCCGACAGGGCAATTTTTCTTTTGTTAGGGGAGATGTGCTCCCCGGGAGGTTTTTAGACCTCCTTGTTGAGGACACCGTGGAGTTTGATCCCGATTGATGATGTACGGATGTTTTTACGTATTTATGCTTAGGCTACGATCATTTTTCTCAAAAAACAAATATAAGAAATATCATTCATTTTATTTAAAGATAACATCATCCTTAATATTATATATTGTTAGCATACGAAATAAAAGTAAAAGCTAAAATTCTAAGTACCTTATCACCTTACTTTTATTTTTCTTTTATGCTCCACAATTCTTTATAACATCCTTAAGCTATCTCAGTTTCTTTCAGCTGTACTTGATCTGGCATTATAAAAATATCTTAGTGCACAATTCTAAGTACAATAATATTAAATAATATACTTTTAAACAAAAGCGGAAAGCGAAAATGATATGATAATTATTGTAGGAAAATATGATTTAATGCAACTAAAAATAATCATAATTCCTGCAAATAAATATTTCTTTGCCATAGTTATCACATGAAAAATTAAAAAAAATAATCACATAAAAATTAATATTTGTGTTTATGTTTTAATATTATGAAGCAATGTTAGTAGTTCTAAAAAGCAAAGACAGAATTTCGAGGCTGGGTTCAATAAAAGCATATTCATCACCCGGGCTCCCTCAAAGTCTCCATAAGACACCCTTATAACTCCCAATGAACTAGCGACGTCTCTAACCAAATTCAACCACCGTTTCAGAACCCTTGCAAAAAATATAAAAATATCATTTTGTTTCTTTACATCATTGGCAGTAAAAATAACGTTAATATCAACACAAAACAAGCTCAAAGCGATGCTTAAGCAATAATAAAAGCAAATAAAAATATAAAAAGTAATATCCAGTGTACTTTTGTGTTGACTTAATAAGACGAATCACTCACAACCTTGATGTGTCTATAAAAAGTTATATTTTATAATTTTATTAGCCTTTGCGGATGATTGTTGGTAATAATGACATATTATGAATGCTAAGTCTTAATTTAGAAAATGATTTAGATCTAAATTGGATTATTGGATCTCATTTAGATTGCAATATCGGAGTAAAAGGTGTCTTATGAATTACTAGTGTAGTCGAACTAATCGTAATTCAACAAGTCTTCATTGGTGAAATAAAAGTCTACACATGCGTTGCTACAAAGGACCACTTGCCTCCTTGCTCTCGGTAATTTAAATGTCTGAATTGTAGCCGTCAAACCATCTTCTTCTTGCCAAACCTTCACTTTAAGGTCAAGCTCTTATTCATTATAATATATACCTGCATAGATTTAAGGCAAGAATCAGGGATTGCCCTCCTTACTCTCGGTAATTTAAATGTATGAATTGTTGCCGTCAAACCATCTTCTTCTTGCCAAACCTTCACTTTAAGGTCTAGCTCTTATTCATTCTAATATATAACTGCATAGATTTAAGGCAAGAATCCGGGATTGTTGTCAGTATGCTTGTCACTTAATTTTACAACCATAGTAAACCGTATTTGAAGTGACTCCAAAATTTCTTCTATTAGCCTATGGCATTCATATTGGTTTTAATATTTCTAACACCTTGTTACCATCTCAGCTACCCTTCATAACTTCACAACAAATGGTATAATTTGGTACCCTTTAGAATTCTAGTGTTGCTTCATTACTCATCTTGGCAAGAAATCAAGTCAGCATTCTTTTATTTGAATCATAAGAAGGTTTTAATAGGAAACTAACACTTTACATCCATTGACAAGGACTTATAGAATCCATCAATATTCATTTCGACTCATTACATATAATAAATCATGTTAGGACTACTCTACTTATTGGCTCTGGCTTGAGCGAGATTGGAACTAAACATCACGCTTAAACTAAACCATCTATGGAAGTAATATATTATCTTAGACAAAAATGAAGTATTGTAATAACCCAGAGATTCGTACCTTAGTAATCAGAGGACTTCAAAGTTGAGCGCAGAAAGAGATTGAGCGGAAGAGAAGAGAACATCGGCTTCTGGATCGTTCGAAAGTCAATTGTGTCTCTATCGTAGACTTCCAAGGATGGTTGATCTCGTCAGCTTAGAAAAAGAAGGCGAGTGTCGGTGGGTTGTCGAGTGGGGGAGAAGGATTGTTAGAGAGATTAACAATTTGGTTGGCAAGAGTTGTGGCTTTCCGCAGGGTTAAATAGGACGTGCGTACGTGACGCACGTCCGCTTATTGCGTTTTTAACGTGCGCAAGTTACGGGTCTTACCATGTGGCTCGTCAATTCCTCCGAAATCGTTGGCAGCTCCTACATCGATTACAAGATTTAGAAAGGAAGTCGATGTTCAGTCTCGGGGATAGGAAGGAAATCGAAAGTCGCTTGAGTGCGTTTCTCCATCCTTTCTTGATAGAACCGTCGACTTAATTGTCGACGGTTTCTTGAAGGAGAAGCGTGTTCTGCCTTGATTTCGGGTTCTAATGAGGTAAGTAATTCTGAAATACTTTATTAATTTGCATTTAAATTCGAGATTAATGGCAAAATCTAAAATTCCATTTTAGCATTATTTGGCTATGAGAAGCTTCCTCAATTAGTAATTTAATCAATTGATAATAAAAATAAGCAAAAATTTGACAAAAACAGATTTTAGCGGGAGTTTTTTTTCAACTGAAAAAGAAATTCGTGGGTAATAAACAAAAACTAGCAGTTAGCTATCATGAATTAGGCAATTAACATAAAGTTTAATGTCATTTGTCCAAATGACCTAAGGTCATTATAGACTCCCTACTTAAGAATAATGTCTTCCTCGACGTTGCACCGAATAAAAGACATTTAAATTGAACATAAGAAGATTTAATTAGGATTACCTGAATTTTGAAAGTTTTATCTTCCTCCTTTTCCCATGTGGCTTCCTTGGCGTTGTGATTTCTCCATTGCACCTTGATCATGAGAATTGTTCGCTTTCTTAATAGACGGTTATCTCATTCTATGAATTTGTCTCGCTTTTCCGCGTATGTCAAGTCTGGCTAAATTGTAGTATCGGGTACTACTAATTGTTGAGACGGTCTTTGCAAACATTTGCGTAGGGATGATGCATGAAATACATTGTGTACTTTAGAAAAATTCTCTAATAGTCACGTATTGCGGGCTTAGCTTGCCTAATATACCGAATCGATACACCCCTTTCATTGGGCTTACTTTTAGATAGGTAAGATCTACGGCTTAAAATTTCAGTATTTTGTGTCTGGAATCGTGGTACTTCCTTTGACGATCTTGGTTTGCAATTATTCTTAGCTTTATCAATTGAACTTTTTTGTTAGTTTCTTCAACTAGATCGGATCCATAGATTTGAACATCTCCAACTTCTGAACAAGACGGAGGCATATGACACTTCCTTCAGTATAGAGCTTCGTAGGGCGCCATTCTAATGCTATCCTGATGACTGTTATTATACGCAAACTCAACTAAGGGCAAATGTTCTTCCTAGCTTCCACTTAAGTTCAATATGTAATCTTAAAAGATCTTCTAGAACTTGATTAATTATTTTTGTTTGCTTGTCTGTTTGAGAATAGAACGTAGTGCTCATTGCAAGAGTAATGCCCAAATCATCATACACGACTTTCCAGAATCTGGAAGTTAATCTATTGTCTGTCTGATGTAATTGTTTTTGGGACTCCTTGCAGTCGGATGATTTCCCTGATATATGTTCTGGCGAGCTTCTCCACAGGATTAGTCTGTTTTATTGGGAGGAAATGTTATGATTTTCTGAGTCTGTCGACGACGACCCATATGGTATCTGCTCTTGATTTGCTTCGAGGCAAACCCATTATGAAATCCATAGCAATATCAATCCATTTTTATTCTGGGATTGGTAGAGTTGTATGCATTGCAATGCGCAACAAACTCTCCTACATCTTTCTTCAGTGCTGATCATTAATAAATTTTCTGATGTAATTGTTTTTGGAACAATTTTAATTTAGTACAATTTAGTGGCATAATTGCATAGAAATGAGTGCCCACCTATGAATGTGTTATATGGATAAATGATTTTTGAAGAGCATAATGAATAAATACTAACATATATTATATATTTTGCGACAATTCACGGATTTTTTTTCTTTTTTTCAACTAGATATGGAGTAATTAAAATTGTGCCTTGCAGTGAGCGATGAAGAGAGTAATCGAAGATCAAAAGTGTGTATCAACTGTAATGTATCGGAGCCCTAATTAGATAGAAAGCGACCATAGTCTTATCATTCTATAAAAGTCAAGGATCGATATAAAGTTCATCTTTATTGTGCTCTGTATGTTAACATTAATCATGATTATTTAATTTGTAAAATATATACTCAGATTGATAGGAAGTTAGGTTTTTTGAGAAACTGTTATCAAGATAAACCTCATTATTTATGCTATTTATCTCGTGGAAATGTCCCAATCTAACTTCATTAGTGACAGTCCCAAATTTCGGATGAGAAATGAGAAGTGTTTCATTAGTTAATTTATAGCTATTGTAAAATTTTCAATCTTCTTGTGATGTGAATTCTTTGAAACACTATTGTTGCTGCTTAGGAGCGCGTGAACTTGCAAGAGATGCTCGGAAATCAGAACCAGAAGATCTGATGAACTCGACAGTTGGGGGATTTGCCAGTGGAGCTCTTCTCGGGCGGCTTCAAGGTATTTACGACACTGCCACATATCATTTGTGTATCCTTTGTGTGTACCAAATTTTATTAATTTGTATTATTGTGAATGGATGTATCGAAAGTGGGGTGGTGGTTTCATTGATGGGGATTTGAATAATTTAAGATATCAAATAGCTAAAATAGACTAGAGTTTTTTTATTGCAAGTATTATTTTTTCATAAATATTTGTGTGTAGTTTTGGTATACTTAGTTTGATCAGGCAAATAAAAATGTGAGAAAATTATTAAAATGAACTGTTGACTTATAAAATGTTCAAATCAGTAATTAATTCTTGAAAGTGTTTTTGTTCTCTTAATTTTTGTTTTTTTAAGTATCTTTTTAGTCCCTCCAATTAAATCTCTCATTCCTGTTTAATTTGCATCTTTCAGCTTAAATTGGTTGCTGAAATCCAGCAGCAAGCAGCCGATTCCAACACTGGAATTGACCGCTAGATTCCAACTGCTGATGCTGGAGTCTAACTGTCGATTCCGGCTAAAAGATGCAAATTTAAAAGTAGTAACAGCAGAGGCAAGAGGCAAGAGTAAATGGACAATTTTGATAATTTTTTGTAAAGTAGTGTTGAAAGTCAAAAAATCATATGCCATGAATGTACTGCCATAGGATTATAGATTTGGTATTCATGTCATGGGCTCAATTCTCACCAGCCACATATTTCCTTATTTTTCTTCAAAAAAAAAAATACAAAAAATTCACATAACGTTACATTTGCCTTGTAGCAGAATGCTGAAGGATGTAGCCGATATCGTATTACTTTTTTATTTTGGCTACATGAAATCACCATTGCAATAGTGTTTTCAACACTTAATATTTGATATTCATGTGGCGCGCTGCTTGCATTTTTTTGAACCTACGAAAACCATCACGCTGCTTAGATTCTCTTGAACCTAATGGTTGATCAGATACCTTTCCTGGCCATGATCAAGTGTTAGATCATCCCATATTAAAAATTAGATTTTAATTATGTGAATTGTGAAGATTTTATTATGTCTCTCTTTGCTCGCATGATGGAGTGCGCAGGCGGGCAAATGGGAGCCATCCGCTATTCCATTATATTTGCGGCGGCGGGGACTGCCTTCGACTTTGCAACACTGAAGTTAAGGCCATTGCTTCTGCATTTCACACAAGCATTGTTGGAAGAGAATTCTCACAAAAAAGGTGGCTGGTGGAGAATGCCAGAGTGGTCTCCCATTCAGGTGTTAGACGAGGAGGTGCTGGCCGCTAAGAAGGCTCGTGAGGAAGAGTTTTTTACTCAAAGGGTGCACAGCAGCAAATGGAAAGAAGAATCGTGAGGAAGCCAGACCATTTGACCCCAAGCATAAGAGAGGAAGAACAAAAACAGAATTGGCTTTCATGCATTTGCATGTGCATTTTCAGGCATGTTTGAAATATTATAGCATTTTTCAAAAACATTTGGCAAGCCCAAACAAATTTGCTTTGTATTAAATTACTACAAGTTCATCAAGAGTTTTGTTTCTTTTAGGAATAATATGGTCGAGAAGTTGTAAATAATTTTTTTTGGTCTGTTTGATTCTCTTATCATGTTATGTTTTAATAATAGAGACAGATATTTGTTGCTTCTCTTTTTTCTAGACGGCAGTATATATATAATTATTAAAAATTTAAATGAAGCTATAAAAATACATAATTTCCAATATGCTCATGTAGCTAGTTTTAAAAAAGAGAATATCTGATAAAAAGGTAAATAATAGTGATTTAAGTGCTATACATGTGAGATATCTAGCATTAAAATCATTTAATCATATAAATTATATGCAAATATAGAGTTCTTTATATTTTTTAATTTACAAACCCAAATCCTTATTATTGGCATAACTAGTTCTCGAAGTATAATCTCAACAGGAAGGCTATTGAATGTGTTTTTTATTTTTTCACAGATCAGTAGGCAACTTATATATAGTATCTAAATGCTATTTGAGAGGCAGAATTTTCTAATTTGCTACCCCACTTGATTATTTTGACTTGGTTTCAAAATCTTTCTATTTATATAAAAAATAAACATGTTTGGATTTTCTCGGCAATTAGAAACTTCTCTTTTGCCTACTCTAAATATCGTTCAATATGACATGTCATGCATTTTTATGTGTTCGTACATCATTATTCACATGATACTTTCAATGGAGACCAATTGACAAAAACCAAGGCCATGTTCCAACCCTAACTTGTGACAAGGGCTCGCTAGTGATATCTAACTACATGTGAATGCAGGCCACACAGGACCTCCATGCAACCACATCAAATTTTAGTGGCTTTCTAAAAATCGAGCCTAGAAAGGTAGATTCATAGTAGATGTGAATCAGAGCTTATGGAAGACCACCCAAATACGCTTTAATGGAGATTCGCATCCAAACCAAACGAAGGGGGCACTTGAGAAGTTGAATCAAGTGTCCTTATACCAAAATGTGCGGATGAGAGAGGCAATGCCCATATTTACCTACCGATTAACTACCAAATAAATTCCAACGAGGCAAAAGTTTTCTAATGCATTTCATGATTGTGACCCGGCAAGAATTTTCCAATGACAAAATGCGAAAGATTCAATCATCTCATGAATTTCCACATAACAAAAAAAGTGTTAATTTGCCATCATAGGAGTTGAAGGATGAATTGAGGGATTGGAGGGATCTCCTCAAGAATGAGATCCCAAAGCAACCTGAGCGAACTAACGCCCACGAAAAACCGAAGAAGGAAATAACTCATGAAAGGCATAAAGACCCTAGCAGCAAGGGAAGAAGGCACTTGAGCCAAAGTTGCAACGCAGCTGAGGCTAGAGAGCAACTACTATGACCCTTATTGGCCACCGAAGCACAACTAACATAACAGGCCACCGAACTTGATTAGGGAGAAAGCAATGGAAGGAGACAACAAATTAGAGGCCGGATGGCAACTACATCTATGTCTGTGCACATAGCCTTGACCGCAACGAGGGAAATTAATAGGCTCGGCCTCAAGCTCTGGCGTGCACCACAACAAGCGCACATAACCACCCAAAGTTGATGGGAAAGAATGGCGAACTCCAGTGGCTGATCAGCACAAAGAATGTTCTGTTGGCTTAGCCTATGCTGCACAGCACCAGTAGCTGCCACAAGCAACACACCAGCCCAATGAGCCCAGCGTAGACACACAGACCAACAAATGCGCAAGAGAAATGGCTGAGCAAGCACATACGAGAAGAGGGGAGCTTTAGCCATTATAGGTTAAGGCACAAGGCGGTAAACCCGTCCAGCAGTTAACTACTTTTATCATTATAATTTTTATCCTAAAACTACAGCTAATATATTTACTCTAGCACGGCAACATTTGCAGCATAAAGCTAAAATAGTTACAGAAATAAATGCATTGTGAGAAATGCCACCCAGATTGGTTCGATAGAATAATTTATAGATGGATAAAAGAACAAGAATCAATTTAACAAGTCTCAATGAAAAACCCTCAACCAGGATTGATACCCTTGAGAAAATACATGTATACTTGGATTCACTTGACAATTTTAGGACGACGTGCTTCCGATCAATTAGTTCAATCAACCAAGAACCTAGTAAATTAAACTCAATGATTGCAAATAGAAACCATGAATGGGTGATCAAAAGCAAATTTTCCAACAGTGAAAAATTCAAAAGGTTTAGCCAAATCAAGCACCTCCTCTAAGACAAAGCTACATCCCCTCCAATGTCAAATGCCACTTAACATGAACATCAATTTTGCAAACATCCATATATATATATATATATATATATATATATATATATGTAATGCTGCTTTGATTTAACTAAAAAAATAAAATCTACTTTTGATTACAAGCTGAATTTCACTAAGCTGCTAAAAACACCCCAAATAACTCCCAAAAAATAATGTTGGGATGTGTAAGCACATTTAATTTTATATCCTCTCTTGGTTTACCCCTAAATTTCTTATTTTAAACTCGTAAATCTCAAGGACTAGCTTCAAGCAGCTTGAAAATTACCCAATTTAATATTGTATGCAAAAAAAAAATCTTCTACATTAAAAATCATCCATCATTTTTTCTAATTAGTGCTATTTTACAATGTAAATAAAGTTCATGTTTTTGAAATTTCGATAAAGTTTGTGATGCTTAAAATCAATGTTATTTTCAAAACATTTCCAGCAAATTAATTTATTTGAGAAATTATAGAATTTCAAAGAACATGTTTCCATCAACATATAACTAAAAAGAAGTTTACTTATTAAACATTCAATGAATACCAAGACAACAATTTAAAGGATGAAACCATAGTTAAGGTCCCCTTAATGAAAGCTGGACTATAACTAGTGTTCACTGATAGCGCAATGGCCACATACCCATTCAGTATTCACACGTCGCCTATCCTCTAAGAATAAAGTGAGAATCGACCAATATTGCCTGAATGTTACTGCTCAACTGACAAAATAACAAAATTGGCTTTTTTGTAGATCGAACAAAGGGTGTTGTTAAACAAATTAACAACATAGACTAAAAAATAAGTGTGCGTGACCAAAAAACTTGACCCCAAAGGCGATTATTGCAAGCCATATAACTTGGAACTTCAGAGAAGATGTGGAATTAGAAAAAAAAAAGTTTCGGATGAGATTTCACAAGCAGTAAGAACAATTCAAAAAAGGTTCAACAGCTTGTGAAAGAGGCAAAACCTGATTCCAATACCCTTTTTTAATGGTACTGGCAAAATTGGGGAGAAGCCTGCAGCCATATTCAGGTCACAGTCATCTCCTTCTCCTTTGACCTAGACATGTCATCGGCGGACTTGATGAAACGCTTTGTCATCTCCTCAATCTAATTGAGGAAACAAAAAAGAGAGTCTTTAGCGCAATTATTTTCATTGGAGCACACAAAAGGATCATTGCAGTTGATGACTTCATGCTCACTTCTTTCTCCAGTCTCTTCACATCATCTTTTGGAATACTTGATGCAGATTTCTTTATTGCATCCAGAGCCTGCAGTGTCAGAACTTTATTTTTTTTTTCTTTTTTTCTTTTTTGGAAATTTTAAGGGAGTTGCAAGTATATTTCAATAAAGGAAATTATACAGATAAAAGTCTAGATTATTACAGACTATACGAAATTCAAATGTAAACCACAAAAGTCTAAAAAAAATTAGAATTCAGTTTTTCCACGATTCACATGAGATCAAAGAACCGATGGAGCATTAGTCCAATAGATCAGAGTAATATCTGAAGTATTTGTACAAGAGGAAAGATGTAGGAAGTCACAAACTGTCAACTGTGATCTAAAATAACATCATCATCCTTCATAATCTTTAAACAAAAATAGTTGGGTCAAAATGTCTCAAGATATTATCACCACTCGCCAAAAGAGAAGCCGTCGCACCAAAAAGGATTTCATAATAAAGATTAAGAATTCAAGTTTAGTTCCAGCCCATTTTCAATAATATCCACTGTGCTTTATCCAGCAAAAACAATTGGTGAAGAAAATGCCTAATCCTTCATCGTCCGTAAAACACATAATACCAAGGTAGAGAAGAAGAACCAAGTGATCAAATCCATCTCGATTAATAACAATTGCTCAATACCCTTCTGAAACAATAAAAAGTGTAAAACTGTTGCTTCAAGATATATGCTGCTAAACATAAAAATCGGCAATAAGCTTGGAAAGGTAAGGTTCCAGCACAGATCACAGAAGAAAACAGCCCACGCAAGATATTAAAGACCCGCAAAGGTCACAACAGCAGCACCAGCCCAACAAATTAGGAAAAGGAAAATAAACCAGCGCAAATTACATAAAAATTCTCCAATCGATCGCAGAAGTCCAGCAAAATCAGCAGAAAAACAATCCCAACTTCAATCATCACAAGTTGCAAACATAGATCACAACTACAGCACCAGCCCACAAGAAAGTGAAGAGGATAAATACCAACGCAAGATACTTCAGAAAGATCCGCATTCGAAAAATAGAAATCCGGCAAAATGAGCGTAAGAATAAAACGATCCCAACAGCCCCCAAGTAATTTAAAAAAACAAGCTACCAGAGATAAGAAAGCAAACTAGATAAAAACCATCTCAATAAAATCTAATCACTGCTATCCATGGTGAAATTCAGCGAACAGGTCAGAACAGAGCAAAAAGGCTTAGCTGCAACACAAATTAAATAGATGCAACTGCACCATTCCATATAAGGCCCAATTTTCGCTAAGACAACAAACAGGAGAGCTTTGCATAGGCTGCTGCAACCACAGCACAATTAAACAGCGTAAAATAAGAAGTTGCTGCACCGACAGAAAAAGCCCAGAATTCGCACAAACAACAAACATCAGTGCAAATAACTTGGTAACCAGACTTAGTAGAGTTGAGAAATGTATGCCAATTGTGAAGACTTTCCTGATTGGGAAGATTTCGCTGTTTATGAGCAATTCCAGCTAATCTAACTTTGATATTAGAAATAATGATCGGGGCCCTTAATTCAGTACTGTTGAAAATACGAGCGTTTCTTTCCTTCCAAATGTAATCAGCCAATAGAAGTAATAAAAGCTCTTTTCGACCTTTTGTCGAATAGAGAGATGTCGCTCATAATTTGAGTCAAAGAATGAGGAAATAAATATTGGGAACCGGGTGGGAGGATCGCTTTGAGAATTTGGGGACCGGGTGAAGAACAAGTGAGCATGAGAATCAGTGCTCTCATAACAAAGCCGACAAATAGTATTACAAGGAATGCCCTGGCGTTGAGAATATTCACATATTTGATACCGAGGTTAAAGTTTTCCAAATTATGTTTTTTTGTTTAATATAGTGCCTTTGCTCCATAAAGTGTCAGCCCAAGAAACATCAGGTAGAAGAGTGAACAGCAAGTCATAGGTAGATTTAAAAGTGAAAATACGGCTATTTTTAAGAAGAGGGATGTTTCTACTAGTATCATAACTAATATGTGGCATCAGCACGAGTGAGATCTTAGCAAGTTTCCTCAATCTTAGCAAGTTTCCTCTAGAAAGGAGAAGCCATCTTATTATAGTAGGATGAAACTTCAAAAAGTCTTAATCTGTTAACTTTCCACCAATTTATTAATAGGGAGGTGTTGCAAAGTACAGACCAGCAAAGGGATAATTTGCAACTAAGATCAGAACTTTATTTCATCACATGAGAAATGCACCTTTTTTTTTCCTCATCGGGCCTTGAATGCAAAGGAAATTGGATAAAAATGCCAAGCATACCCTTGTAAAGCACTATCTATGAATCATTCAAAAATATTTTGGTTTTTTATAACTTTAAGAAAATGTGATAATTCAAAGAATAATATACATATTTTACATGTTACACTCATATTATTAAGAATGAACTTAAATGTACCTTATTTTAACATATGAACATTGAATTTGGCTATAATTATATAATTATTTTTAATTGTAATTATATAATATGTATTTTCATTCTAAATTTTAAAATAAAAAGTATAACACGTGTATCAAATATATGTTTATTTGGCCCATATAAAACTAGTGCATGTTTATTTCAAATGGATAAATCCTTGGTATGCAGGGTTTGAGGTAAAGTAATATAAATTCCAAGATTTACAGATTCAGGATGTTTGATATGCAACATTTTTGGAGTAAAGTAAAAATAAAAATAATAATTTTATGGTAGCATAAATATGGGCGCTAAAAATTTTTCACCCGAATCAGGCGAATTCCATCTAGGTGGAGATCGTGAATTCGTCTGTCTCCAACGTCGCCATTTCATCTCGATGCTGACGCTGTAGGAGACGCTGATATCAACAGAAAGCTCGGAGATTTTGGCCTCGCAAGGCTACTTGCCGACGCCGACGCCGACGCTCAGGTACCTCGTCGATGCCGATGTTGATTTTGATCTTGGCCTCGCAAAACGGGGAATCGGCCAAATTCCATCGTCAACGTTCGGCTTCGAGGCCTTCTTGCTAGAGGACGGTTACGAGAAGAGGACGATCGAGATCAAGACATCAGGGATCGTGATGGTGCTCGTGGACTGAGTGATGGCATGCTTGAAAAAAGAGCAGATTCCACTTCTACATCTATTGTTCTGGTTCCTAAATGTGGTTCTTGCATTAAATGGGCTTCCTTCAAACCCATTAGCTTGTGTAATAACTTCAATAAGATAGTTTCGAAGATTTTAAGTAATATATTAGTTCCCATATTACTGAGAATTATTTCACCACACCAGTCTGGTTTCATTCAGGGCAGATACATTTGTGATAACTTTTACTGGCTCAGGAAATCATGCATGACTAAAATAGAAAGCTAACGATGGGAAGATTCTAATTAAACTTGATATATTGCTAAGTCTTATGACACAAATAATTGGGATTTTATATATAAATATTTACATACTTTAGAATTCTCTGATGCTTTTATTAGAATTATGAGCAATTGTATAAATACTTGTTGGTATTTCATAATTATTAATGGGTCAAAGCAGGTTTTTTTTGAAACTTCAAAGGTCTTCGCCATTCCCTACTCCTTATATCAATGGCAAAAATTATTCCCTATAGCTTATTTAGGGGTCCCTCAGTCTTGTGGGGTTAACAAAGTTGTTTACATTAATAACATCCTTAATAAGATAAATAGTAAGATTGAGGGATGGGAGCACAAAGTTCTATCCTCCGGGAGTAGAATTGCTTTACTTAAAAATACTATTCGTTCTACTCCACTACATCTCTTGCAAATTCTTAACCCCCTAATTCTATTTTAAATAGAATGGAAACAATTTTCATTAAATTTATTTAGGCTCTAAATTAATTTCTAAGAGTATTCATTGGTGCAAGTGGAAAGATCCTTATTTTCCTGTTACTGAAGATGGTTTAGGTTTTTGATGCTTGAAGGACCTCATTAAAAATATGGTAGAAACTCACAGCAAATTGTAGCCTTTGAGCTAATTTTATTATTGATAAATATTGTAAAGGGAATCACCCTACAAACATTCAACCTAACAATCGTGACTCCCCTACTTGAGAAAATATTCTTTCTCTTAAGGAGATAAGTGAAAATGCTATAGCCTAGATTCTAGGAGAAGGGAAGGTTTTTTTTTGGCACAATTGCTAGTTTTATAAGAAAAACCTCACTGAATGTTTCCCTAACCTTCCTCATAACTTCAGTAAGTGTCTGAGTATTATTCTGATAATTCTTGGAAAGCTGAGAAACTTAGGGAGGTTTCAATGTGGAGTTTAACAACACTAATGAAATTGTTTATATTCCTTTCAATACTAATCATAAAGGGATTTTTATTTGGTAAGGCAAAGCCCCAGCTTGATTAAACTTTAGTCATGCTTATAATATAGTTAGAAAAAAAACAATTATTTCTGCATGAGGGGCATCCTCTCGCATAAATCTATTCCACCTGCCATGTCTTTCTTTTGTTGCAGGGTTCTTCAAATTAATATCCTTGTTGAAGATGCTCTTCAAAAAAAGGGGATTCAATTAGCGTCTAGATATGAAATCATTAAGCCATCGTATCTGTTTAGAGGTATTTTGTCAATATGCTCGGTTTATATGGGAAGAGAGAAACTATTGCAAGCAAAGAAATTTAAATTTAATGAAAAAGGGTTATTTGGAGAATTACTAATTATAAAGACAACGCTGCACTTACTCGGCTGGTGAGCCTTATGAACTTCAAAGGTGAAGGTTGTTGTCGTGTTAAGAATTTCTAATACTATTCAATATAAAAAGAGTTTCTTTGTTAAATGGATGAAGCCAGTTGTTGGTTACATTAAACTTAATGCGGATGTTTGTCTTAAAAAAGCTATTGGGATGGCTGCTGTTGGTGGTATCCTTCAGGACCATAATGGCAATGTCATCCTTGCTTTTGCCAAAAAGATTCAAGCCAATTCTTCACTTGTGGCTAAAATTAAAGCCCTTCTTTTAGGGCTTAAATTGTGCATTGATAATGGTTTTAATAATATATGGATAGAGTGTGATGCTCTAAACATTGTTAATCTTATATGCACAGGCTCAAAAGGTGATTGGAATGTGCCACTTATTATGGTAAGATTATTCCTTATTTAATGGGTTGAATTATTTAGTTACTCATATATGGTGAGAAAGGAATGTGATGATTGATTGGCTTGCCAATAGTGCCATTAATAATAAATCTGTCTATTTATTTAACTTCTTGGCTGGGCGGGGCGCAACATTCCTCCTTCGGAGC